>CM031239.1:350916496-352116496 GCA_018340775.1 Taxus wallichiana var. yunnanensis
ATACTCTTATACTAGTATATTTATGTGATTTGTGTTCTTATCAAAGGCAAATTAATATAACATCCATAAGATGCAATAATTTCAAATTTCTATCCAAGATGAAACTCAATTATTTTTTTTTGTTTACACCCTAACTAAATCTATGTTATGGAAATTACACAACAATAAAGAGGATGTAAGGGTTTGTAACATGGGATTATTCTAATTTAATCAATTCACAATTAACCATTCATAACTAGAATAATGCATTGCTACTTGCAACGATAAAGAAATTTGTAATAGCTCGAATGTGCAAGAGGAGAAAGAGACTTAGTTATACAAGTTAGAATAGAGAGGATATAGATGTGCAAATATGTGGATGAGATAGATCAAAGAATAGAAGCGCTTTAGTGCAAGTTATGGAACTAGAAACCTGAGCATGGGAAAGATGATATAACTATTGCATGGTCCAAACTTGAATTGTATGGTCTTAACTCCTGGATCTGTAAGGTCTTGGACTCTTTGGCAATATGGGTTTAGAACTTATTATGTGCTTCTCTTTCCTAAAAATGTATTTCTTTGTATGTCTTGTTAGAGTAGGTATTTACCTTAGCTCATGTTCACCTAGGTACTTTATTTACCTTTATTGTATTTATCCTCACCCACTTATGTGTGTGGATATTTCTTTTATCTTATTTAGATATTGGGAGATATTATCTAATTGTTAGGTATAGTTCTTTCCTTGATCTATGGTATTGACTAGTTCTTTCCTTGATCTATGTTAGTCAAGACCATAGATTTAGGAGAGAACTAGACATCAAGGATCTAGTCAATAACTTTGGATCTGTAAGGTCTTGGACTCTTTGGAAATATGGATTTAGAACTTATTATGTGCTTCTCTTTCCTAAAAATGTATTTCTTTGTATGTCTTGTTAGAGTAGGTATTTACCTTAGCTCATGTTCACCTAGGTACTTTATTTACCTTTATTGTATTTATCCTCACCCACTTATGTGTGTGGATATTTCTTTTATCTTATTTAGATATTGGGAGATATTATCTAGTTGTTAGGTATAGTTCTTTCTTTGATCTATGGTATTGACTAGTTCTTTCCTTGATCTATGGTATTGACTAGATCCTTGATGTCTAGTTCTCTCCTAAATCTATGGTCTTGACTAATTCTTTGATGACTAGTTATTTCCTTGATTTATGGCTTGATCTACGACCTTGACTAGTTCTTAGATTGTTATTCCTTGCCTATTTAAGAAAGGCCCATTCTCAATGTATTGCATTGAGTTCCATAATAATATATGATATTGTTGCTCATTTGTTTGCAAAGGTTTTATGTAAAGCTATTATGACAAATTGATTTCATCTTATTGATCGTGGTGTTTGATTAGCATTTGTGTTCTTGGCTTGGTATGATCTGGTTATCGTTCCTTTCATGTCTCTCTTGCTCGCACAACTTTAAGATTTTCTATAATCACCTACAACAAAGTGGAAAACCTAGAAACCTACATAACCCTTCATCATAACATTAACAAACTAAAATGATAAAATTTGTGTGTGGTGAGGGTAGACTACCCTTCGAAGTCAACCTAATCTATTGAATCAATTCAAGTGTTGCACTAAATGTCCTCATTGCGGGATTAAGTCAAGTTAGGTTATGGAGCCTGTTTTCATGTGTGAAAGTGTTGAAGAATGTACACTAAGAGTATTTGTACACTTTTCATGTATCCTCACCGGGTTCGGGGCCGGGCGGGCCTCGAGCGAGTCCGGGGCAGAACCCCGAAAAAAAAATTTAGGCGTAAAATTTTTGGCCTCGAAAAATGCACCCAACATATCGAAACGTGCTTTTCTCATATGGGCGAGTTTTTGGTTTATGGGACGGGTTTTGCCCATGGTTTTAATACCCACGGTTTTGTAAAAGCTGCTTAAGCGATTGTCTATTTATATGGTCTTATGCATATGATAGATGTATAACCAAATATATTGCGAGATGTGTTTTGAATTTGGTGTGAATTACAGTAGAGTTTGTTGAGCATAGCTCCAAACGGATCTGGTATTGTATTGAGAGAGCGGTGGCTTGTAATAAAATCGAGCGAGTGATTCTTGGTGGGCGTAGCCCAAATTGGGTGAACCACGTTAAATACTTGTCTCTTTGTGTTGTGTTATTTTATTCTACAATTTTATTTGAGATCTGTAATAATTTATGCATATTAGTTTCTCTATTGCGATTACGTGAGGGATTATTCCACATATTTTATCCCTTATTTCCTAACAATTGGTATCGAGCTGGTTTGGTTTGCTTTGAAGTGTTGAATCGCGGGAAATTTTTAGCTTGAGTGGGAGCTATGGCGAGATGAAGGAAGATCTAGGGTTGATAAATTCAATGGGTAGAATTTCGATCTTTGGAAGATGCGAGATGGAAGATTACCTTTATCGAAGGATCTTTATACTCCGTTGTGCGAGAGAAGGTGAACAAACCCTCGAGTATGATAGATGCGGAATGGGATTTGTTGGATCGGAAGGCACTTGGAAACGATCCGTGAGTCTTGCATCTTCGGTATTATTTAATGTTTGAAAGGAAAAGACTACAAAAGATCTAATGGATGCATTAGGGAAGTTGTATGAAAAACCCTCATGCCCTCTAATAAGATATTTTTAATGAAAAAGTTGTTTAATATGAAGATGTCGAGAATAGTTCGATGCGAGATCATTTAAATGATTTCAATACGGTTGTGAATATGCTAGCTTGATTCTGATAGAATTTGATGAAGAAGTTAGGGCTTTATTAATTACATGCTCTTTACGAGAGTTGGAATAGCACAGTAATGGCGGTAAGTAACTCGGTTCTAGCTAACTCAAAGTTGAAGTTTGAGGATGTTGTAGGGGTGATTCTAAGCAAGGAAATGCGAAGAAAAATCTCTGGGGAATCTTCTAATTCAGGGAATGCTTTGATGTGGAAACTAGAGGGAGACAGAAGAATAGAGGAAACCGTAGAAAATCAAAAGATCAAGCAAGGTCAAAATCCAAGAACAAGATTGTATCTTTGGAATTGTGGAAAGCTTTGGGCATGCGAAGAAGGAATGTTGGGAGCTTCGGGATAAGAAGAAACAACAAGAAAAAAACAAGGAGGCAAATGTGGCAATAGGTAATGTATGTCAGGATGCTTTGATTCTTTCTTTGCATAATATTACTGAATCTTGGGTTTTAGATTCGGGGGCTTCTTTCCATGCTTCTCCACATAGGCATTATTTTGTTGATTATGTTCAAGGAGATTTTGGGCATGTTTTCTTGGTGATGATGAGCCTTGCGGCATAGTTGGAAAAGGTTACATTCGAGGTTAAGATGCAGAATGGGAATACTTGGCTATTGAAGGATGTCAGACATGTGCCTACATTAAGACGAAATTTGATATCGGTAGGGCAATTGGGAAGTGATGGTTGTACTGTGATATTTACTAGACTCTTGGAAGGTTACCAAGGGTGCTCTTGTGGTGGCGAGAGGTAAGAAGGTTGGAACCTTGTATTTAACCACTTGATAGTACTAATGATTGTAATCTTGTGGCTTGGATGTAAATACTGACATTATGGCACTATAGGCTCGGTCATATGAGCCATAAGGGCATGAACATCATAAAGAAGAATTTGCTGGATATACGAAAAACAGGTTTGGATTTACTGTGAGAACTGCATATATGGGAAACAAAAGCGAGTAAGGTTTCTCAGGTTGGACCTACTGAAGAAAGAGTAAGTTAGAGCTGGTGCATTCGATGTGTGGGGGCCATCTCGGTATCATCTCTTGGGGTTGAAGTTATTATGTTACTTTTATTGATGATGCAACAAGGAAAGTTTGGGTTTATTGTATTAGAAACAAATCGATGTATTTGACACTTTTGTTAAATGGAAAGCCTTGGTAGAGAATGAAACAGGTCTTAAGCTAAAATGTCTCGGAGTCGAGATAATGGAGGAGTATTGCAGCAATGAATTTAATGATTATTGTTCTAAGAATGGAATCCATGCGAGCAAAAGATGGTTCGGGAACTCCACGACGAATGGGGTATCGAAAGGATGAAACAGAACAATAATGGAACGTCTTTAGGAGCATGAGGTTACATGCGGGACTACCTCTTTCTTTTTGGGCGAAGCGGTGAGCACTGTTTGTGTACTTGATAAACAGAGGACCCTCGAAGTGCCTTGGATGGAGGCATACAGGAGGAGGCATGGTATGGTAAGAAAGTTGATTATTCATTTCTTAGAGTCTTTGGATGTGAAGTGTTTGTTCATATAGACAAGGATGATAGGACCAAGCTAGAGGCTAAATCAGAAAAATGTACTTTCATTGGTTATGGTGGTGATGACTTTGGATTTAAATGTTGGAGTATTAAGGACAAGAAAATCATTCGATCTAGGGATGTGGTCTTTAATGAGAAAGTCATGTATAAGCAACAGTTGCAGGAAAATAGGGAAGAATCCAAAAAAATATGCAGTGGTAGAGGATCTTCCGGATGGGAAAGTGACCCATGAATCAGTTCAGGAACCTACTCAACAAGAACCCCAAACTCCTACAGTGAGGAGGTCTTCTAGGGTAAGAAAAGAACCTGAATGGTTTTCTCCTTCTCTTTATTATTTATTACTCACTGATAGTGGAGAGCCAGAGAGCTTTGATGAAGCAATGCGGGTAGATGCCGGTAAAGTGGGAGCAAGCCATGGATGAGGAGCATAAGTCTCATGGAGAACCCAGGACTTGGGATTTGGTGAAGCTACCGAAGGCAAAAGAGCATTGCGAAACAAGTGGGTGTACGAGTTAAAGATGAAGAAGGAGGAAAGAAAAGATATAAAGGCCGGTTGGTGGTCGAGGGTTTGCACAAAAAAAGGTATAGATTTTGATGAGATTTTTTCTCCTGTAGTAAAAATGACTTCTATCAAAATTGTTCTTGGAATAGTGGCAGCAAAAGACTTGCACTTAGAACAGTTAGATGTAAAGACTGCATTTCTCCATGGTGATTTGGAGGAGGAGCTATATATGCAGCAGCCAAAAGGATATGAAGTCAAAGGTAAAGAGGAGATGGTGTGCAAACTGAAGAAGAGCTTGTATGGCTTGAAATAAGCTCCACGTCAATGGTATAAGAAGTTTGATAGCTTCATGATGGAGCAAGGTTATATTAGATGTCATTCTGACCATTGTGTGTATACAAAGAAATTTGAGGATGGAAGTTATATTATCCTGTGTTTGTATGTTGATGACATGTTGGTTGCAGGTAAAAACATGCAGGAAATAAAAGTACTCAAGAAAAAACTAAGTGAATCCTTTGATATGAAGGATTTGGGAGCAGCAGAACAAATCCTTGGTATGAGGATAACTCGGGATAGGAAGGAACGGAAGGTGACTTTATCTCGGGAAGAGTACATTAAGAAGGTCTTGGAGAGGTTTAATATGCAGGATGCTAAACCGGTTGGGACTCCTTTGGCGAGCCATTTCAAGTTATCAAAGGAGCGTGTCCCAAGACGAGCGGGAAAGAAAACCAGATGTCAAGGTACCTTACTCATCGGCGGTTGGCGTTTGATGTATCTTATGGTGTGCACTAGGCTTTGATATTGCCCATGCGGTGGGAGCTGTGAGTAGATTTATGAGTGATCCGAGGTAAAGAGCATTGTGCAAGCGAGTAAAGTGGATCCTTCGGTATTTGAGAGGGACCATGGGGACAATTTTGTGCTACTGATGGATCAAACACCACTTTACGTGGTTATGTAGATTCGAGATATGGCTGGAGATGTAGATAGCAGAGGAGCAGCACGGCGAGGTTATATTTACACTTTGTAGGTGGGACAACGGTGAGTTGGATTTCACGACTACGAGAAGTTGGTGGCTTTATCGACCACGGAGGTGAGTATGTGTTGCTGCCACGAGAGGCAAGCAAAGAGATGATTTGGTTCTGACAATTGCTTGAGGAGTTGGGGCATAAGCGGGAGGAATGTAAGGCTGCATAGTGATAGTCAGTCTTTACACCTAGCTAAGAACTCTGCTTTCCACTCTAGGACAAAGCATATACGATTAAGGTACCATTTCATCGGGGATAGCTTTGGAGGAAGAGAAGTTGAAGTTGGAGAAGATTCATACCGTCAAAATCCTGCGAGACATGATGACCAAGGTGGTCACAGGAAAAACTAAAGTTGTGTTCAGCTTTGGTTGGTCTTCATAGAAACTAGTGAAGGGTTGAGAAGCTTGCTCAGAGGAAAACTAGTCTCCAAGTGGGAGATTGTTATGTTGTGGAGCCTGTTTTCATGTGTGAAAGTGTTGAAGATTGTACACTAAGAGTACTATACACTTTTCATGTATCCTCTCGGGAGTTTGGGGTTCGGGGGGGCCTTGACCCCATTAAAAAAAAATTAGGCGTAAAATTTTTGGCCTCGAAAAATGCACTCGACATATCGGGAAACGTGATTTTCTCATATGGGCGAGTTTTTGACCCATAGGTTTATGGGACGGGTTTTGCCCATGGTTTTGATACCCACGGTTTTGTAAAACTGCTTAAGCAGTTGTCTATTTATATGGTCTTATGCATATGATAGATGTACAAGCAAATGTATTGCAGATGTGTTTTGAATTGGGTGTGAATTACAGCAGAGTTTGTTGAGCATAGCTCCAAACGGATCTGGGTATTGTATTGAGAGAGCGGTGGCTTGTAATAAAATCTGAGCAAGTGATTCTTGGTGGACGTAGCCCAAATTGGGTGAACCACGTTAAATATTGTCTCTTTGTGTTGTGTTATTTTATTCTGCAATTTTATTTGAGATCTGTAATAATTTACGCATATTAGTTTCTCTTTTCCCGATTATGTGAGGGATTATTACGCATATTTTATCCCTTATGCATTCAACACATTAGTATTGTGATGTGGTGTTCCTCAAATTACATGACATAACCCTTTGGCAATGCTTGGAGTGACTTTTCCCTTGCTAAAACATGGATCTATGACCTTTGCATGCTTAAAAATGGAGGAAGTTAGACTCTTTGACCTAGTTGAGTGCTTCAAAATTGTAGTAGGGACTACTCTAGATGATGTGCAACTAATTTGGGGAGATTTAGGAGACCCTTGAGTGTTTTTGGAATTATATTGGCAATAAGAAATTGTAAGAGTGTCAGATGAGCTATAAAGTGATATTGATTAGCTTATATAGTCTTATATAGGTGAAACAATCTAATAAGGCCAACCCTAGGAAGATGAAATGACCCAATAAATATATTCACATAAAAATAAAGTCAAAGAATGCAAAGGGCGGGACCGTGCACAAAGTCGGCCAAGACCAAACCCCACATCATGACCCTTTGTACGGTCCTAGATAGGAGAAATGTAAAATGAAACAAAAAGTTGTGACGTGAAGTATAAAGATTTTTAAGCGCTTTGATTTGGTAATATTCTTTGAATAGACGATCATACAAAGTCTAAAGATAAGCAAGTCATGAAATAGCTAGAGAGATAGACCGATTAAATTTCGAATGTGAGCATGTCTTAACTAGAGATCATAGTCAAACTTGGCATTGCAAAAGGACAAGTTACCAAATTTTAGTGTCTACATTTTCATGTATCTTAATGTATCTAAAGTTTAATATTAGGAAAAGAATGAATATTGTGTAATATTCCAATTATCATGTTAAAACTTTAGAATAAAAATACAAATAGATTAATACCATAGTAAAAAAGTCACCATATTCATAATATTGGTCAATTCAATCTTTTCACATGTTATGTCAAATATTGTGTATTTCTTAAGTATCTTTAATGTAGGCTTATTTATAATATGATTACACTTTTCTTGCTATTTTTAATTTCTATTTGTTTACAACTTGAACTTGATATGAGTTATATAACAATAGTTTAAATTTAATGTTAACTAATAAATGTTTAATAAGTTCTCACCACCACACATATGATGTACAAATAACAAAGTGCAAATTTAGAGCATTTAGCATAAAATTGCAATTTTATTTTTATATCTAGCTTCATGTATGTGCCCACTGGTATAATTTCCATTTGGAACATTTTTTTCCCTAATTCGATTATTAATTGTTTCTATTGTTTCTTTTATGGACTAGGTGCTCTATTGCATGGGTGGGTTAGAAATAATTAATAGTGGAAGACTTCTACAGTCAAAATAGTCAAACTTAATGTAACATCATAAAATTTTAAAGGCAATCAAAAGTCCATTTTCATATGAGGATTTAATATATTTATATAATAATGCTTGTATGAACATACATAATGTTGAAAACAACAAAGACAAAAGTATAGGCACCCATATCCCTTTCAATGTGCAAATAATATACAATTTATTTATTTACTTTTTATTTTTTATGTTTTTTTTTCTAATATTTCGTTTTTGTTTTGTATCTTTTATTTTCATTTTTATTTTTATTTTAATATTTATTTTTTTTTTTGTATTATTACTAAAGGAAGGTATATATACCATTCATTGGATGCAATAATTTCATTTTTTACTAATCATATGTAATGTCATGATTGAAAAAGTTGATTCCCATATAGTTGTTTGCTTAGGTTTAGCATTGCATTCAACAATCGTGAATTTATGAAGTAATAAAATTATGTTGGATAGCCATGTGTCTTAGTAGCATGTGTTCCTTGTATTTCTCAATCTTCAACTTTTCTATCCCAAAATGACTTTAGTCATCTTGCACCTACTTTATTAAAAAAAAAATTGTAGTTGTCAACAAGCGATAATGCCTTTTTTGACATGAACTAGCGATCGACCCATATTTGCAAAAGGACATGTTCATGAGTTTATAATGCAATTCATGTAATTTTTTAATTGCACGTGCATTTTAACATTCATTTCCTCGATCATGAAATTCTCTCTCTTGTAACATACAACATATCAATGCCCATTCCAACATTTCTCTTTGTTGCATTTATTTAGTTACGTATATCATTGTGCCACATGTACTTCCCATTTAGGGATGGCTTGAGAGGTTAAAGCTTTAGTCAATTAGAAATATACAATATCTCTCATATGTTGCTCTTTGTGATCATAAAAGGAAACATACAAATTATAAGTTTGGTTGTAGAAAGCTACAATAAGATCCCTTGAGTTTGATAAATCATTTTGGTTCAAAGCCTTGTTATACATATACATGTGTACATATGTACATACCTACACACACACACACACACGCACACGCGCATACACACGCAAATCATTCATGCAAATATCCTTAAGCAATTTACCCTTGGAGAAAAATCCATTAACATCCTTTAGCGAGACCATTCTTACAAATATCCCAATAGTATTGGTAGAAATTGGCGGAAACCATCTCGGACCAGGAGATTTTTCCCATTGAGAGAAAAAACTTGTCCCTTCAATTCCTCCATGGAGACTAGATTAGAGATTCTATTAATGCTTTCAACTAGCACAAGGTTAGAAGGAATGTTGGCTATCATCTTAGCAACAACTTCATCTTTTTGGTGAAAAGAAACTATTGAGAAGGCATTTGAAGAAATTAATTGTTTCTTGTTTGATGTCTTGAATATTGGAGCTTATGCCTCTATTTTAAGAAATAATTTCCTTGATCCCGTTGGAGCTTCGTGTTTAAGGGTAGTCATATGAAAGAACTTAGTATTATGGTCTCTCTCCTTTAACCACAAGGCCCGGGAATTTTGTCTCAAAAAAACTTCTTCATAGACATTTAGAGAATGATATTCACTAAGTAAAACTTTATGCTTATATAAGTTGTTTACATCCATCCCATTGACAACTACATTTGATTCAAGAAGATTAAGTTTCTTGATTTTTTTCTTATTTTCAAAAAAATCCCAAAAACCTCGTTATTCCATATCTTAATATTCCTTTTAACACTCTTTAAGTTTTTGGACCATGGTAAACATTTTTGTTCCTTTAATGTCTATGTCCCGCCATTCTTTAATTCTATTCACAAGATATGGGTGCATCATCCACATTTTCTCAAATTTGAAAGGGAGAGGACCTTCTCTAACCATAGGGTCCACACTACGAACCAAGGGATTATGGTCGAACTAATCCTTAGAAGAGTTGAAAGATAAAATTCCTTTTTGGTGCACCAATATGAGGAGATCAATATTGTGTCTAGTCTAACTTGGATGAGGTTGTCCCCATTCTCCTATTAGACCAAGTGTATGTAGCTCCTCCGAGATCAAGATCAACCAAATAGTTTAGTGCAATGTTATCCGCCAAATCCTCCATACTCAAAGTGAATTCTTTCCTACCCCGCTTTTTCTCCAAAGGGGATAAGGGCGTGTTAAAGTCCCGTACAATCATCCAATCTAAATTCAAACACTTGGGTATGAAATTGTTTAACTCTATCCAAAGTTTCCTTCTACCTTCATGAGTGTTAGGAGCATAGATGTTGGAGAATTCCACATAGAATTATCGGTAATCTAATTGAGGATAGCTAAATGATTGGGCATTTCAAGCAATGTTCCCCCTTGAAAATATATGAATCCTAGAAGGTGGCTAATCCTCCCGAAGTGCATAAAGAACTTGAACAAAGAATTGAAGCTTTCTTCCAAACTTTCAACTTAACATCCTCAACTGACTAACCTTTCATCTTAGTTTCTGCAGAGTGATAATGTTAGGTTTGGTGTTCTTTCTCATGTCTCTAATAGTATGGTGTTTATTATTATTATTTAAACCTCTAATGTTCCAGGAAATAATCTTCATCGATTTTTGTTGATGTTTTTCCCACCCCGATAATCTAGAGTAGCTTTTTACCATCAATTACATCCTTCTCTATGGTTCATTTTATTCTTCCTTAGCATTAAGTCTACCCTTACCTATGTTATTTCCTACATTAGCATTCCTAGTTGTCATAATTTTTTCATATTCAACTTTTTCTTACGAATATGGAATAATAATCTTTGAATAGCCTCTTCCAAATTATCTTGTATCTCCTCCAACTCCTCTAAAGTGCATTTAACATACTCTTGATCTTCAAATTCTACTTTGCTTGTTTGGGCATGTTGGATAGCCCATTCTCCTTCTTCCAAATCATTATCAATGCAATCTTTCAAACCATTAACGAATTCCTCTTTTTATCTATTTCTCCCTTACAAATGTCTACGGTAGGGTAGTTTCCTTACTTGTGTTGGTTCTACCCTTGGATGATTTTCCTTTTAGATATTTTCTTTCCTTTTGTCTTGCATACCTTGCATGTCTTTTGGTGTTTCTTTTGGGTTGTTGATATTTGGTTCCTATGTTCTTATCTCTTTGACCTTTGTTTCCAAGTCCCAAGCTCCAAAGCATTTTCTATATATGTTTTTTTGGGCTCTAGATTATTTTTCTCTTGCCATATCTGCTTAGATTTCGACCAAAGTTTGCGATGAAGCTTTTTAGTTGGGCAAAATCTTGAGATATGCCCTAATCTCCTAACACGAATTGCATTTCAACATAGTCTCTTCATACTCAATATGCACGCTTCCATGTGTTCCCAACTTGAACTCAACGAGATGGAATCTAGGAGAACTTTATCAAGCATAACATTAACACACAATATGGCATGTGTGAGGCAAGATCTAGCTTTAGTTGCACCATCCAAGGCAATAAGCTCTCTAATCGATTTAGAGATTCCAGTCAAAATCTCTCCCTCCCAAAATTCTAGAGGAAGGCCATGAACCTTGACCCATATCAACATCACCTTTATATCTTCCTTGTCTGCGGGTCAAAAGTAGGTTTCCATTGTCTTAGAAAAAGACCTATGTTTCCCAAAACCAAGATCCGTCCACAAGGGCATATGTACAATCTTCCATAATGTTAAACTGAAATAAAAAGAATCCTTTTGTCATTGCGAGAGATTTCTAGACTACCCGTGGGTTTCCATTTGCACATTGCCCATTTTCCACAATGTCTATATTGGGCCTTGAACCAAGAAATTTTCCAATAAGCACCATTTGATTCCTTAAGATTGATTTATTGATTAAAGCATCTAGAATTTCAAGACAAGAACCCTTTTCTTCATAGTGATTTAGGTAAGTCTTAAAGTTTTATGTGTCATTTGCAAAAGTCAAAGGATCCAACTTGTTTTTGACCACATTCGCCCATGAAGTCTTTGGAGAGTCGCTCTGTCAAAGGACTGATTTCCCCTGTCACCATCACCGAAAGTAGGCCCCCTCCATCCCCATCTCCTTTTTCCCGCTCTAAGCTCCTATTCAAATTTTTGCCCCAAACACTTTCGTGCTCTCTTCCATTATCAACATAATTATAGCGGTGATGCTATCAACTTCCTAAAAAAACATAAACAATTGTGAAAGTCCTCTACCAAGTTGAAAAATTGGACATCTTGCTAGTTAAAAGACATGGTTTGGGAGAGGAACAATATGAATTTTACGCAAGAAAAAATCAAGTGTTGAGAGCATTAAAGTAAAATTTAGCACATATAAAGTTGTGCAACTAGATCAAGTCACAATTACAATGATTCCAATCCAACCTACAAATATTTTGACAAGGTTGCATCATGTATCAAACATTCCAAAATCATAAAGTGTGCATAAAGATATTGACATGGGAGGAAATGTCAAGCATTAATGATCAAGACCAAGAAACATCATCCTTTGTACCAATACTTCCTAGTGCATAAAGAGAGATGGAAGAAAATGAGCTATTTTAAAATAGAAGTTGTAAGTCCCACACATGTAGTTGAATGGCAAGTGTTGACTTGTTAGCCATCAACAAGTACACCTCAAGGGGCTTATTGTCTTTCACTACACTATTTACAAATGGAGATGGCATGTTCAAACAACTTCATCTCAAAGAGCCATAGATGCATGAGTACACTCACTCCTTGCATTACCATGACAATTGATTTGGGCAACATCTAAGATTCTGCTATTTCTTATTCATATCATGATGAGGCATCATAGTCCAACAATTATTCTTGTTTGTAAAAGAACACTTTGAGGTCAACTTGCCAACAATTGTAATTGATTTACGCCAACACTTACAACCTTGTTTGATGACACATTAGCACAACGCACGTGCTTTAAGTGTAACTATGTGAAGAACATGGTCTTATTGGACCAAGTGCAAAAATGAACAAACAAACATGAATGAACAACTTGGTTGTCAAACATTATTCTTCACACTCAATGTGACAGGACACTAAGTAGCCCAATTTACATCAAACTATGCTTGTAATGCATCCAAGTGATGGACGACAAAAACACGGTTGGAAAACACCAAATGTTATTGATAATCCACACATGGCAACCCTATACATGCATCAAAAATTTACAATTTTATAGGAGGTGCTACAAAATTAACTCAATACAAGATTATTAGTAAATGTTAGTTGAAAAAACACGTTCTTTCTTATAAACCATAATCATTTGTATTTGTAAATACTTTGCTATACCTAAATCGTCTTCAATAGGTATGAATGGAAGCATATGGGTGACACCCGCATCCATGGTTTTGTATGGTTGGAAAATGCACTTGATATGGACCTAGTGGACTTGAACAATGTGATTGCAAAAGATGACGTGAATAATTTATTTGATAGGTTTGTCACATACTAGAACCCACAAAATGAAAACCAAATGAATGTAAAGATGATTAATGTTACTAGCTACAACACATTTTCTACCAATCCTCGTAAAGACTAAAGAACTACTAAATCATATTCGAAGGCACACAAATGTAGAGAAGATGCATGTTTGTGCCAAAAAGGATTGACTCTTGAATGTCTTTACAAAGCCCCGTGGGAGTTGCAACCCACATCCATGTTGTCCATTGACAAAAAAGGCCATAGATTATATAGTCATGCTCAAAACGATGATAGGTTAAACATCCACAACCAACCATACTTTCCATATGTCGTGTGAATGTGGATTCCCAACGCATTATCTTATGCCATGCTTTTCTAAAATATATTGCAAAATACACATCAAAATCAAAGAAAATTCAAAAAATTATCACCACCTAACAAAACTCATAGAGGATGTCTCCACACAAGTTCTTGCAATGGTTGCATACCGAAAATTCTTGACTAAAATTGTTGTCGAATGTGACACTAGTGTACAAGAAACATGTCATGTGTTTTAAAAGCTTCCCCTTGTAACATGTAGTCATCAATTTGTTTCCTTGAATATCAATAGGAAGGTTTTCCAATGCATCCTTCATGGGAAGAATGAATAACTTCCAACATCAAATCGCATAGATGCATGCAATGCTCGATAACTCTGAGGCTTTGTCACGTATAGAGGCTACAAGATCTTGATCTTATGATGCAAGGAGCAAAAAGAAACGTGGCATCAAAAGGAGTCTAAAGCAATAGTTCATGCCATACCTCATTATTTGATAGTTCACTTTGCATATTTAAATTAATATGTAGCTTTCTATTGGAGCAACTTGTTATTGTATAAACCTTTTCGCGATATCTCTAAAGACTTTTGTGCCTCTTAAGATGAAATTGTTGCCAATTGGGAAAATATAAGTAGTCCTTGCACCACATGACACGTGACCCACACAACAAATGCAAGTGAAATAGTTGAAGGTGAGTGAGAATAGTGATGATGATGAAATACATGGCGGGGCACTCCGGGAATGCAAGATTGATAGTTCCTATCTTGACTACACCTTGCCAATAATATGAACATAATTACATGGACATGCTTCTTAGCATGACTTTGACAAAAAGCACAATTAGAACCATGATGATGTTCCTACATAGTTGCATGATATAGCTATCCAATTCATAGATCATCGAGCAAGCTAGCAAATTTTAGAAACAAAGTAGTGATTCATGCAAAGTTGCTTTCAAAAACTTATTGTCCAACATTCGGAATGCAAATTCAACACTCAAAGGATTGGAACCTTCTAATGTCACAAATGCCATCTTCTTCACGAACAACAAGCTTATTTCAATTCTTCTTTCCATTTATATGCAACTAATAGTTTTGTTTCATTTCATAACAAACATATGTTGGAAATATTAAACATCACAATCCCCTATAGCCATGCAAAAGCTAATAGAAAACATTCTACCAAACCCTTTATGTCAAGCAGCTAGAATATAAAGTCTTGTTGTGTATAGGAGAACATGTTATGCTCACTTCTAACTCGTGGGTTACCTCTAGCCTTGTGCATGGAGCTCTCCAACAATTTATTAATATTGTCTACAGCCCTTAACCAAACCCCGATCATTACAATTGCATGTTGTTATCTACTGCAATAGGTACATTGTCCTACCGTGGTATGACAGAAATCCAAAATGTGTACCATTTCCACCAATTACAAGAGGTAATTAAACAAATCCCACTCAACTTGGCTTGGGCTTTGCCAATACATAAATCACAGGATTGACACCACAAAATACAATAGACATTGAACATAATGGTCGAAGGCTTGACTTTCACTGCAATTTTTAAGTCTCAGTTTCAAATGGTATGCACAAATGCAAGACAATGCATATTTTTCAGTCAGGAAACAAGAGCACTGTCATCATATAAAATCTTTGTAACTTGCTTTAATGCACCCATTTTGCCAATGCTTGGACCACAAAAAAATGTTGAACTTTTTGTGTTTCTTGCTTGCCTTTGCTATGTTTATATGCATTCTTCCCTTTTATGGCAGACTTTGCTTTTAAGGAAATTAATAAAACGTTAGTCGCTTCTCTTTAACCAACATAGGCCTTAAAAAAAAAATTACAAATGTTTATGGTTGATGGTCCTTGATCAATCTTCATTTTTTGCTTAGGAACAAAATTTTCATACTCTAGGTTTCGGATGTGCTTACTATAGTGTCAATGATGGAGTAAAATACAAACAATGGCATATGTTAGTTCTAAGGACTGCAAAGTAGGAAAAATTAATTAATCGATACATTCTACGTTGGAAGTCGTATTAGAAAATGACCACCCTACGTCGAGCAGTGCTAATAATTAGAAAGGTGTTGATCACTCGAGTTCAAACCATTAACTACCCACCAAAGCTATAAAACTCTTAACGCTTACCTATCAACATGTCCTTTGCATCTAGAGGTGCAATTCCCTCAACATAGCATATTTCCCTAACCAAAATTGTCTGTAACAAACCACCTAACAACCACTATTAAACAAACTATACTAGACTTATATTCTTTGAACCCTTCTATTAACTTTCCAACTTAACTATACACTTTGCCAACTATGGTGTGATAATTCCTAACAATCTACACCATTTCATTCACGACTTAAACTCAAACCAAAGTGGTAAATAAAAAATTGTGTAGCTCTTGGAAAGTACAATATGAAGCATCCTAAAACAAGGGATGAGAATTTGGCATGCATATCCAGCATCCTTATAACACGGTTATGCACACATCCACAAGTATGTCTCCTTTGAAACACGTCTCAGATCAAATATATTTGATGTTGTGATGGGGCAGCCATAATGAAGTAATACCAATTCACTTACAAGCACAGGAAAAAAAGATTAAGCTCTCAAGAAAATTACAAGGCACATCACGATCAGCAAAAATTCAATGTTGGAGCAAGCCTGCAAGGTATGGCTATACTTGGAAATAAGCTTAAGCCCTCACGCTATAGACCTTCTGAGATAGTTAAGTGAATAATTATGCATTCAGTTGAACCTACCTCACATGATGATGCATCATGTTAATGATGTGGAGAACTTGTCTCTTTGAGCCTTCCATGTTAGATGACAGATACGCAAAGTCCAATGTTACCTTCACTAGAACATTTTGCACCTTGTACACAAGAAGACTGCGGAGGACATTGTGTTGTAAGGGATAGCACGGGCATTGGAAAATTGGGCAAAGGAGCCAGCTGCCCGAGAAGAAAGAGAGAGCTGTTCCCAAATCTCTTCTGAAATTACATATTTTAGGGCCAAAAATTCCCAAATGGGGAGGCGTCAGTCGGAATGGATCAGTTGTAGTTTGGAAAAACTTCACTGAATGTTTATTTATCTCCATGCAAATCATTAAGCAGTGCGTATCTTTAATACGCTTAACAACATTCATGAGCTCACACTCTGAGATGGAAGTGTGTATTGGAGGCTCTGAGGATGGTCCAAACCCACATGGAACCCCTGGAACTTGCTAATTTTGAAAAATGCCAGAAAGTGACATTTAGCCAAGGAAAAACATGTCATCTGTTAAAAGTGACATATTCACCCATGGCCGAACTTGTAACCCCAACCAAACCTGCCACCTGCTAAAAAGTGACACATTCACCCATGATCAAACATGTCGTGTGAAAAACTGGCCGAACTTGTAACCCCAACCAAACCTGCCACCTGCTAAAAAGTGACACATTCACCCACGATCAAACATGTCGTGTGAAAAATTGATAGATTCACCCATTGCCAAACTTGTCAAATATGACAATAATTCAGAGTAACATCCATGACCAAAAGATGAAACATTCCTACTTCCAGCTGTTGACGGAAAGGGCTGTTTGATCTTATGTGACACCATTTGTAATTTGAACTGGCATAAATGAAGCTCACTAGGAACTTGTATGGGCATCCTGAGTTGAGTTCCGTAGTTGCAGAAAGTTGTAGGATGTGGTAATTTGCAAATATCATTGAAAATTGAGAGCAAAACAAGCAAGATAGACTGTTGTAGATGTCTTATATTGGCCACAAAGGCTGAGTGAGCTTGTAACTCTGGGTTTTGGTGGTAGTGGAAGGAGGGACAACCCCACTTGCTAGTGTTTTTATCAACACTGAATTTTTCGAGCAAATCATGTGTTGTTTACTTGTGAGATTGATGTCATGTTTCTCTTTTCCAAGTTCACATTTATTCTTCATTTCCTTCACTAATATCTAGATTTTTCTGAGGTAAATCTTGTGTTGTCTGCTTGTGAGATTGTTGTATATTTCTCTTTTCCAAGTTTCATATTTAATCTTCATTTCCTTCACTAATATCTACAAAATGGACAACTCTATGAATGTCTATGCATAATCAAAGTACCTAATATCTGCATATGACTAAATGAATTGAATATTAGACCAAGTAGAATCTGTGTAAATGAATTAGACATTGATATAGACAAGCTAATTACACATCAGTAGATGTTGGTAATTTATGTAAGATTGTCTTGAAGCATGCAAGTCTGATGACAACATGGATGGCATACCCACACATCTTGAGACCCAAGAAAAACTATCATCGCCAATGAAATGAGACAAGTTCCTGAGGAGATTAAGACTATGGTTGCGGAACAGAAAAGTTCAGTTGATGTCTTTACCTGCTTCCTAAAATGACTAAAAATAGGGAAATATGTCCTGTTCACATAAGTCAGCAGATTATCCTAGACCAAAGAGAGCAGAAGCTGAGGATATAATTATTAAAGCTATTAGTGATACTGGAGGAGCAAATGCAAAGGATAGAACTCTCTATGAGAAGGATGGGAGATTTATGCAAATTATGTTAGAGCAGAGGAACAAAAAGTGAAACAGAATTTTATACCGCTAGTAGAAAAGATTCGACTTACAAAAGATCGAGACATGACCAGGATACCCCTTGCAAAGAAAAGTAAATGTTAGTGAGGTTATATTTTGTATCAGCTAAAGTGGTAACCTCTAATTCCTCTACCAGTATGCAAATTATTATATTGTATTTGGTTTATAAGTTACAATTAGTATGGTTATAGTTTTGTGTCAACGAAAGTAATAATCACTAATTCTCCAATTTGTATGCAGAAAACTATACTGTATATTTAGTTTGTAAGATACAAAAAAAAACAGAACAAAACAGTAATATAGACGGTTCTTTTGCATATAGAGCTAGATTGAAACCCCTCTGATACCCAACTCATAATTCAAACGTATTGGTCGCAACCAAAAGGAACACCAGGAATGCAACCATAGACGATTAATATATAGGTGTTTTTTCCACAACACAAAAAAAAGAGTAAAAACTCCTAATGAAGTCAATGCTTTTGTGGACAAAAAAATCATCTGCACTATATCCCTGCATCTTTACTAAAAAGTTATACTCATCCATAACTGCAAAGGCCACTAACAAAGAATAACACAGCCAAGATTCTCATCAAATTGTGCTTCATGCATATGCTTCATCATTATCAAATGTACAATTTAAAGGGTAGCAACAAGTAGATATTGTTAAGCATGTCGCAATCACCAACATGCAGATTACAAGCATAGAAATTTGTGGACAAAAATCTCATCTGCACCATGTCCCTGCACCTTTGCCAAATAAGTGTACTCATCCATAGCTGCAAAGCCCACTAATAATGAATAACTTGGCCAAGATTTCACACCAAATTGTGCTTTATCCATATGCTTCATCATTATTTAACATACGATGGAGCGAGTAGCAAGAAGTGTACATTGTTAAGCATGTCACAATAACCAACATGCAGATTACAAGCCCAGAGATTTGCTTTGAAATAGATTACTCTTTAAAACTCTTTAAAAATTGTACAATGTAGACTACACATAGATTGAATAACAGATCAGAAAAGCTCTCAAGGTGGTAATAGGCACGAACCACTTTCACTTGTATTATGCAAAACCTTTAGAAAATGAACATGGAACCAAGCATGTAATGAAATTTTTTATCCATGCTGCTAGGTTAAAATTTGAGAGCCTAGTAGTCATTTATTTCAAGACTTTAAAGCTTGGAAGTCATTTCTCCATGCTCTAATAGTCACTAGCCTCCTAATCAATCAACTCTGATAGTAAATATTCAAATAGGAAACCTCCTATTCTTTATGCAAGCTGTTATTCCTTATAAACCAAATGTTATCCAAATTACTTCAGTAAAAGCACACATAAATTAGAAAATATAACATGTGTAATTTTGAGACAGGACACAATGAAACCTTCAGTATATTTCAAGTAAGACAACTATGACATGTCCAAGATAGCTTTCTTCTCAAGATTGGAAGAAACAATTAGTTTAGGACAACTGAATTCTACCCCATTATAGCCATCATATTTTTCAAATGCTACCCCACTATAGCCATAATATTTTTCAAATGCATGAAACACCCATCTCTATCAGATACAAGGACAAATTAGTATCCCATAGAGAACTAGTTCCAAGCAAACGAAGGAACTAACCCTCAGAATAATAATTAGCTTAGGACAGCTGAATGCTTCCCTGCTATAGCCATCATATTTTCCAAATACTACCCCACTATAGCTGTCGTGTTTTCCAAATGCATGAAGACAACCATCTCTATCGGATAGATAAATTAGTATCCCATAGAGAACTAGTTCCAAGCAAACACAGGAACTAACCATCAGAATACGGTATGTATAATTGCTTCCAGGATATACGTGAACCAAGGAAGCCTGACAAATTTATCAACCACTGCTACAGTTCATTAATTTTTGTACATTATGTATAAGCCACTGACGAGTCATCTAAATAACGCAAATGATTCAGGGGCTTTCACTGAAAACCATCTCCTGAGACGTTACCACACATTAAATATAATATTAGCAGAAATCTAAAAAAATCAGCGACAGTCACTGTAATAAGAAAAAATCTACTTTGACAGAATACAGAATAAGTGAATCTACAAAACAATTATTTAGCTAAAGGATAAATAAGAATTCAAACAGAGACAGAACATTGAGCATCCATGATGATTTACGATATATTAAGTGTGAATATATCCAGAAAGTATGCCAAAGTTAAGATTCAGACACATCATCTTATCTTTCCTACTGAACTTATTTGGCCACTTACATGCAGTAAATTAGTAGATCTGCTTCGGGTTTATCTTGAAATTTATGACCAGGCTAAACCACAAATTCAACAGTATTGCAGCCTTGCATTATCCTTACATGATAAATACTGAAGAACATGTTACTTTCATGTGTGATATTTTACTATTTTAGACTCTTTCTAGTACATCTGATTCTGTAGATTCTCTATTTAGCTCCACCCAGCCAATGCACAATAATTTGTCGACAAAATGTTTTCCACATGCAACATCGAGGCATGCATCATCTGGTAAATGCAATATTATTCAGAAACATTGAATGGATATTAATGATAACAATAACTTCTCAAATCATGTTGGTCTAATTACATTTGTTAAGTAATGTTCCCTTGATGTTTGGCCTCAATGACATTTGTCAACACCCGTCAGCTTTATCAACCATTATCAATTATCAGTGTTCATGTGCAATAATGTAAAGCTTCACACAAGATTGTGACTTCATTCTTTTTGTTAGGTAAATTGGTACACACTCATAATCACCATCATATTTAGTTATCCATAGTGTTAGTTTTCTGCATTGGGCTCTGAGAACTCATATTGTGGCACATACAACTTTTCTTCCTTTTATCTTTTGCTAGTTTACTTTGGGATGGTGGAATTGACTTTTAGTTTCAGGTATATTTTTATAAGCATTTTCTCACATGAGTTGAAGTAAATTTAAAAGGAGCTAAATGTTTAAAAGACTCTTTGGTGTTATTTTTGGATTATAACACCAGAAGATTATCCTGGGGAAGATAAAACGTTCACAAAAGATTTATCAACTACATTATGTTGAAGATTCTGCAAGTAAAAATTGCAAGCCACCCGCAATACTGAGATGAAAGATACAGAAGTTGAGATCTTTGTTGTAGAATTGGTTCAGAGAAAAGTCAACAAGAAAGTACCACATCAGGAAAAACTTTATTTTTGACCTGTCAAATAAGGACAAGACAACCAGCTCAGTCGAAGCAGGAAAGAAGAAGAAGAAGAGTGAGCATTAACAATCTGCTCGTCAGAATCCAAAATGAGTTATTCCTGAAAGCATGCCAGATCTCAAGGAGATTGCTGAGTTCAGAGAACACTGCCTCAACAGCAGGTGCCCCCATAGCCTGCTCAGGTTCAAAATACTTGGACTCCTCCTGTTCAGCACAATGAGACACCCAGCAGCACAGGAATCTCCAGAAACAGTCACCTAGAAGGAAGATCAGAGGGTTCCAGACCCCTTTCTTCATAATCTGCAGAACCAGCTGAATCAGAACTCAGGTTAAAAAGATGGCAATGGGATGACCTCAGGAGGTGACGGATTCTTCCAAAGTTACTCATTCTGGTCAAGTCCATTCTACAGACCTCCATCCTTCATTCCCTATGCGCAATTAGGGTGGCCTCAAGAAGATGACAGCTCCTTCCAAAGTTCGGAAGGAGCTGGCATGACCCACCCCCATAGATATGCAGCTGGTCAGAAGTCCTTGTTCCTGATGACTGATGACTCCTCAGATTCAGTCATCTCTCAGTTGGGGTGCTTAATGGCCAAATTACCATTTCTACCATCCATAATATTTCAGACCAACCACTTTCAGCTTCTGATTCTCAGACTTAATTATAATTTGATCCCCAACCCCCTCCCATGTATACTGGTGTCCCCAGATTTCATGCTGGACTTTGGGACCACACATTTGAAAAAGAAATAGTTCTTTTAA
Source organism: Taxus wallichiana var. yunnanensis (assembly GCA_018340775.1). Taxonomy (NCBI): domain Eukaryota; kingdom Viridiplantae; phylum Streptophyta; class Pinopsida; order Cupressales; family Taxaceae; genus Taxus; species Taxus wallichiana. The sequence continues at coordinate 350,938,898 of CM031239.1, forward strand.
AATAACAGGTCTTTTTGTGTTTTTATTGCCAGAAGATGTTTGTATTATGTTAGGATATTCCCAGTGAATCATATGAGCCAATTTCGACAAATACCCAGATGCCCAAACTCATTTTATTCCTCCATGCCAAGTTTTGTCTATGGGAAATTTTTATTTAATTATTTATTGAATAAATAATGCCCCATTTGAAGTAAATTGTGCTCTAGTTGAATCCTGTTGAAGTTTTGCATGCCAGTATTCACTCATCTCATTAGGGTTTTCACCAGGAATGAATTCAGGGCATTGTCTACAACTTCTGGCAATGTTTTTCGCTTTTATTTATTTCTTTTGCATTTTTCTCTGGTTTTCTCCTCGGTTTCTCTGTGAAATTCCCCTAGGTCAATTCCTTCGCCAATATAGTCTGTTTAATTGCCTAAAGCATCTGGAGATCATCTACCGACACAGCACCAGAAGGAATCAACCTCAAAATGCAAGCTGCTGACCAAAAATGATGAAGTCATGCACAAAAAGTCTCTCCTAGGCAAGTCGCATTTTCTGGAATTAATGAGTGTAAGCTGCAATGGGATTTTTGGTAGCTGCAGGCAGACGGGGGAATTTCTTACCTGCCTTGCAAGGTACTTTTTCCCATGAAGTCAGTCATTTAAGGCGTAGTGGGAAAAATTAGAGGCGGCAGTAGGCGGGAATTTCTTACCTGCCTTGCAGGGTGAAAATTCTCATTATAAAATAAAGAAAAATCACTTAAAGCACTAGTGGGAATTTTTTGCCTGCCTAGCAGGCTAACGTTTCCATCAGAAGGTTTTATTCACCCATACAAGTCGCACTTTTTCAAAAGAAGCTATTTTCAATACAAGTCGCACTTTTTGGGAAGTCACTTAAGCTGCAGTGGGAAAATTAGAGGTGGCAGGCAGGTGGGAATTTATTACCTGCCTTGCAAGGTAAAAATTCTCATTATAAAAGTCAAATAACTTAAGTGGAAGAAGGGATTTTTAGAGTTACAGTGCAGGGTGAAAATTCCCACCAGAAGTTGACTTCTTAATTTTAGAATTCACCCTTGCCAAAAAGTGCGACCCATTTGGGCATTAAACAAAGCTTTTAATGATATTTATTAATAGCTGCTTTGTCTAATTTTGGCGCCAAGGATGGAGGAAAAGTCAATGCATGAAGATAAGCCAAAGAGAACTGAAGGAAGCATGCTAAAAATAAATAAAATGAATTTATTTAATGGCAGCCAACAACATGCAAAAATAGGTGCCCAATTTGGGTGAATAAACATGTTTGTTTATTAATTAATTGCCAAGAATAGGATGGACAATTATTAGAAATAGAATGCTAAGGGTTATATAAGCATGGGCTGCCATAATGAAGAAGCAATTAATTCTTTTTGCTAAGGATTGCAGCCCGAACAGTTTTGGCGCCAAAGAAAGGAGGATTTTTGCATCTGAAGGTGTTTTTCATTGCCGGGAAGCTTCAAGGTTTGGTGCCTAGGGTTGGAATAGCTTGATTTATGCTATGATAATTATCTACATGTTCTATAAGTGCCCAGGTGAATTTAAAAATATTTATGTTTGCTTTGTATGCAAGCAAAGCCTCAAATTTTAGGGCAGCGGGCTTCATATGCAGATTTTTGGTGAAATCAAGTATTCATGCTCTGGACTTCATCTTTGTCTTAAATAATTGCAGGTATTCATTACAGGTGTTCATACAAGTGAAAGGAAGTTCAAATCAATGTTAGGTACATTGAATATATCTTCCGAATCTGAAGAAATTGATAGATCTGCACGAATTGATCCAGTTATAAAGAATTCCGGCAGGATTAAAAGAAAAAGAACACAAACAAAGATTGCTCCAGCCATGATGAAGCGTGATGATAGAGAGGGATCAGCAGAATCATGCATAGCTTCCAGATTTGCTGATATCAATGACACAGACATGGGCCCAGAACCCATCTCCGAAATAATTAACAGATCCAGGGCCGGAAAGACATTTCTCATGCGGGCGATGAAAAGCAGTGGAATTATTCCAGCATCAGCATTCCCAGTCATAGCTCAGTTGCCCGAATTTTTCATGGAGTGTGCGAGATCATATCATCCTCTTTCTAGAACAATCCGGGATGCTTTGCGGGAAAGACAATTATTAGGCTGGATGCACAGTTTATCAATTATTGTCTGAAGATTCCGACACGAATGGTGGTGATTGCAATCAGCATGTTGGATGTAGGTAACAAATGGGAGAAACACAAAGTAGATTGCGTGAGCATAATGAACAACCGATATATGAAGAAGCCCAGGTCTCCATCAAAGTTCCCGAGAACTCTTCCGCGATCCAACTTGGTGTAAGAGGTGGATGATATCACTAAATTGCTTTGCAGGATAAGTGGAGAAGCCAATACTCACAACTTTCGCTCATGGATGTATGCTTTCGTGAGGACTATCGAGATCAACAGAGCTGATTCGATAATCAATTGGGCAGAGATCATCAGTGACAGACATCGGTGAGCAACTTCAGAGTGTGAGGCGGACTTACAGCTTCAAAATGACTTCATACCTGGTATATGCAGCAGCCTCGCAGGGCATATTTTCCAAGCTGGATAGACGAGGTGTACTGGCGAAAGATCCTATCTTTGAGTGCTATCCACAGTTGACAGTTCTTGAATGCCACAAAGATTACAAAGCGGTCAATGATGGGTTCTTCTATGAATTCATCTGCAAACTAAATGGTGATCTAAAGACCAACAAGGTGAGCAAAGAAGCTTGGGAAGCTATATCTCAGCATGGCTGCATTTTCATCCAGTTTGTAGACTTCACCTATCTCAGGGTAACTAGCTTTTCGAGAGAACCAATAAAGTTGCCAAGGTATCCAAACGACAAGTGGGTCATCATGGAGTTGTGCAGACAACTCGTGGAGATGCATGACTTACAATCAAAGCGACACAAGTCTACAGGTTTCTTTCCAATCACAGTGGGTTACTACTACATGTTCTTTAGAGCATCCTGAAAGCTAGAGGAGTCAAAGCTGAAATGTTTTACGAGTATGAACCTAAGTTCTTCCCGTAAAGGGCTGAACTTTGACCCATATGGAGTAGTGAGGAAGACAATCTCCCAAAATAGTCACATGTGCCTTCATTGGAGGACTTCTGGATGAAGTGCAGGAATGAGTATGAAGTCAAAAAGGACTTGATGAGTTATCGGCGCAATAATAGGTGTCTAATTATGGTTTGGCACGGATACTGCGGATCTCGCACATGATGGGCATGTGATACTTAACTCGTATCATCAGATGGTAGGAGATAGAGCTACTCTTTAGGAAAACATTGGTGGCTGTCAAACGATTGAAAAAAGATCTTCCGCAGTTTTGGTTAACACTTCGAACTAATTGCTCACAAAGGGGTCTTGCCTGAATGAAGCATTGATGAATCAGATCACAAGCAACTTTACCGCAGGAGACTCCAGCAAGAGGAAGCACGAAGGTGAAAGTAGCAGAAAGCCGGAAAAGCTTAAAGTTCACAAGAAGTCTCACATACAAGAGGCCAAATCTACAACTATTGTGCCAGTTCCAGCTTCTCCAACATCAACTCATAGCACTTCAGCAGCCCCAGAAACTCAAAGAGATCTTGTTGTTCCTCCTTCGAATCCAGCGTCATTTGTATTTTCTCCTCGACCACTCAGGTCTTCACCTATCCATGCAGAGAAGTTGAAAGCACAGATGGCGAAGTTTGAAAAAGCATTATCTTTGGACAATTCAGAGGGTGGTAGTCATAACACGGTGGCAAATTTTGATAGAGCCAAGTCAGAGCATGAGATGGTGGTGTACTCAGCGACTTCTCATTCCCCAAGAAGCAACTTTTCATCATGGTTAGCTTTGCAGACGATCCCGAAGCCGAGAGAAGAGATCAACTGCGAGAACACGACTTTCAGATTGCTCCGGAGTTTGGGTGGAAGAGATAGAAGACCTAAAGTTTCCAAAATGACTTCTAGGTTGATTATTGAGGAATCGGGATAGAAGTTCGTTGAGTTATCTATTCCAGCAGAAGGAAAGCACAAGGGAGAGCTCACGGCGATGATATAGTGCCATAGGTCAAACTACCACCACGTAAGGATTAAAGAGGATACATAGACATTAATTAATGCTTTATTCCTTAAGCTTGACAAAGAAAAGGCTGAGAGATCCAAGCATCAAAAGCAGGTGTTCGAGCTATGTGAGATCATTGCTAAGGTTGCTAAACCTTCCTCTCAGCGGATTCTAGCACATGAGCAGGTGAGTGATCATCTGATGCAGGAGGTAGAAGATGCGGGGACCAGTCAAAGTTATTGCCCACTTGGAAGGAACAAATCATTCACCAAGCTTTAAAACAATTTGAACCAATACCGGCTGAATTGGGAACATGCACGGGGAAGCATCTCAACCAAGGAACGATGACACGAGATAGAAGATGAGAACATAGTTGTTGAAAGTTATTTGGATACTTTGGGTAAGATACACTCATTATCGAAGGATGTGTTGATTGCAGAGCAGATTGTGCCTGGCGGATTGGTAGAAAAAGGTAAGCGATTAGAGATTTCAGGTTTCCTTCAAGCGTGGAGATCCTCAAACTCATGTTAAAGAGGATGCAGTTGCTGGAGAGTAAGATGGGAGAAGTGTCGGAGAGCATCCCAAATGAATTACTTGCTTCCCATGAGGAATATATGTTGGTTATGCGGAAAGAAGTTGATGAAGCCACCATACCTTTCACAATGCATTCGATTGGTAGACTCATAAAGCTCTAGGCAAATGTTGAGGGATATGGGCCTGGTTTAGAGAAAGTGAAGGCTAACACTGTTGCTTTGTCCAGAGGGTTGTTGCAGTTCAGAACCGAGAGGGATACTATTGTTAAAACAGATGGGAAGATGTTGAATTACATGTTTGACAAGTATATTCATAATTAGAACAAGAAGAAAGTATAGGTGTTATAGCTGGCAGATCTTCATTCTTCTCTTATTTCTTATATTCCCGAATGAAAATGTAAATTAAAGTTATTGGTTGAAAAACCATTACTTTAAGTTATTTGGAAAGATTCTTTAAGATAGGTGGCAAGATGTGCACAATTTTTGCTCAAACTCCTGATGCATGTCACTAAGAGAGGAATTCTAGGAAGATGACTGCCAAATGTTCCCTTTACTACTACATGTTTTAGTTTAGTTAGCTTTCCCATTTGTAATTTCCCCTCACACACTATAAGTAGATAAGATAAAATAAGATAATTATATTAAATGTCCAACGAGTGACCACAAAGAGAGGTCAATGGGGTATGTACACTCTGAAAAGCAAAAACAACGGGGAAAACCCAAGAGGGTCTCCGAAAACAACAAAAGAAGAAGAAGAAGAAGAAAGAACAAGGGATGAGAGGAAGGTGGAGGAAAAGCCTCAACACCAACTCTCACGATTGTGCCAAGGTCAGCTGAAAAGAAATTGGTGATGTCTTTGCTTATCTGAGTGTCAGTCTTGGAAATTGTTGGAGACGTCCATGTTCCCTAGAATGTCAAGTTCTCTGCAATTGGCCCTAGTGGTGCAGTAAATGCTAAAAGAAGGAGCTCTTGGTTGTGCACGAATCCGAGAATCTCAGTGGGGAAGAAGCTCCTCTAATCCTGACAGATCTAGCCAGGAGATCTCCACTAGGGTCATGCCCCGCTTAGTGCCCCTCACACCCAGGAGCAAATCAAAGAAAGATGTGATTTGTCGAGTAGTAGCCTCCCTGGAAGGAGGATGGAGGGCCCTGTCACGGAGCTTAATGGCTTCCTGTAAATAGAGAGCAAGACACCTCTGATCATAATACCTAAAGAAGGTCGTGAACGTAGGATGTTCACGGAAGAGACAATGAAACCTCCCTCTGATCTCATAATAGATGGAGCATCGGAAGATGAAATGTTCCTCTGTCTCAACCTCCTGGAGGGAGCAAAGCTGGTAGATCCTCTCAGAGCGAACTAAATGGTGATCATTCTTGACCCGAAGCCTATGGGATCCGACTCTGAACTGGCCCAAAGATATGCGAAGAGCATGCATCCAATGACGGGAGATATAGGTGGGCCGAATGATGAGTCCATTGCTGACTTCCAGGAAGTGATTGGTGTAGAAGGCCATTTTCGGCGTAGCTCCTCTCGGGAGTTGGTCCACGTAACCTGGGTGAATAGTCTGTATATGTCATCTCTGATAATTTTGTGCAAATCCTGCATGCTCGAAAGGAGGTGAGCAGGAGCATCCATGGAGTACCTAAAAGGGGGGAGACGGTCCATGTTGATCTGAAGAGATCCAAGAAGACGAGAGGTCTCGGCATACCAGCACTGAAACACGACGACCACTATAGTCGGAGAGAGTAATGGCCTCGGAAAAAGCGATGGAGGTAGATGTATCTATCCCTGTCAGTGGAGGAGTCCGAAAGTCCCTAGATGCGGTGCAAGAGTGAGATGAGACCAAAGATGACCTTTAATCAAAAGGGCAAGCCCCAAAGGCTTCGGTAGGATGATATGATGGGAAACACTTTCAGTCTCTTTGCATCGATGATCCGTCTGAGCAAAAGGATTTGAACCCGCTCAATAGAGGCCCAATCCGACTCGAGCAAGGAGGGGCCCCAAACCTCAAGAACCATAAAGAACAGTGGGTCTCACAAGAGATTCTGAGAGAGACATCTTGGACAACATGTTAAAGAACCTACGGATTAAAGGATCGGAATTTGTAATCAGCATTCTTGTGTTCCAAACTTTGAGCTGAAACCCCTAATTTCTACAAACGTAGAGGAATAGAGAAGAGATTTCCGGAGAACTTTGTGTCAACGGTGCATTTTGCTTCTTTTTCTTTCTAGATCTATTCATAAACTTTGTGTTATTATAGATCTAGATCTGAAAGTTTCCTTTGCTTTGAATTTTATGTTTAATGATCTATTTGTTTTAATCTATGTGCATGCGATCAACTCTATAAACTATTGATTGGGTTGCACATCCTCTCTCCTTTCCCCGTTCCTATTATTTTCCTCTTCTGCAGATTTTTCCTTTCTTTTACAGCTGCTTACTTGCTGCAAAACTGTCTAGCTATGGTTCATGAGCTACATAGTTAAAGTAATACCAACAGATAGATACTAGGACATATAACTGACAAAATCTTACATGGGAGCCTCACCGGTAAATGAGGGAGATTTATCTCATGACTGCCTAGGTTTTCAGCTGTGCAGAAAATCTAGCCAACATATACCAACATGCTTGGATTGACTTATCCATTTTGTTCAAATAAAAGTTAAAACAAACTCCACTTGGGCTTTGGGCTTTACCAAACCTAAATCTAAATCTGATTAAAGCCCTTATCTCTTCCAGGGTTCTCAATAATAATTGAAAACCCAATGAAAAATAGATCCCTATGGAAGAAATTATCGCCACCTGGCGGTGTCTTCTGTCCCGTGAATTTCTCGCAGAATCTTTCTTCGAAGGCTTGATATGTTGTCTATGCTTTCAGCAAAGATTCATCCATTGTAATAGGGTTGTATGTTCTTATTGCGGGTTTATGTTGAATTTGCTTCTAAGTACATTCTCTTTCCAATTATTGCCAAATCAAGATAACCACCATTTGGATTTTAATTCTCTAATTAGGGATTTTTATAGGAGGGTATTCCCCGAGTCATCTTTTGACGTCAAGTCTTTTACCCCGCATTCCGGCTGTGAAGCAAGGCTTTAGGCTCTTAAATCTTTGTTTCGGAAATACTGAGAAAATCAAGACTTGCTATGGCAAGATCTATGGGTAGCAATTTTGCAAGGGGTGATCCATGCATGCTTATTCTTGTGCTTTCTTGAATCCAAGAGGTTGAGTTCAGCTTGGATAGGAGTCCTCTTATTTACTTCAAGAGATATTGACAATTTGACAACACAATATGCTTCGGAACAAGGTTAGAGAGTTTCCAAATTATCAATCGTCCAAAATTATCCATATGATGTCAACATCACTTTATGCATCTTGAAATCTAGCGGCAAATATTCTCGATATTGTTTTCTTCTAAGGGCAAAATTTTTCCAAAAGGGTGGTCCATGCATGTTTATTCTGTGCTTTCTCAAATCCAAGAGGTTGAGTTCAACTTGGATATAAGTACTCTTATTTACTTCAAGAGATATTGACAACATGATATGCTTCTAAACAGTTTAGAGAGTTTTCAAATTATCAATCGTCCAAAATTATCCATATGATATCAACATCACTTCATGCATCTTGAAATCAAGTGGTAAATATTCTTGATATTGCTTTCTTGAAAGGGCCAAACTTTTCCGAGCAGGATTCTAAACAAAGGGTGTTATCAGAAACCGATGAAATATGTGTAAGAAAAACATCAGCTTGAATCATCCCGGACATCATAAACCCCGATTCAAATATCACCGAGTTGAAGAGGTATTTGGTCACCGTCGAGACAATGTTACAAATTGGGCTCGGGGACATGAAGCGTAAGTTCACTCATTGATTGAGAGCATGGAGTTTTCCTTTTGAATTCCTCTTTCTTATTTCAGAGTCAATTTCAAGGATAGGGAGGGAGACTCTCCTTCAGATCATTATCAGTAAGGTTTCGCACAAACGAAGGTGTGGTTCTTAAGCTCAACAATCCCAAATTTGATAGGACCTTCATACTAGCAAACATGTCATTCAGCCTATATTGGAAAGATGAAGCAGGAGCATCAGCTGGAGCCCATTACCGGGCTAGCGTTAGCTGGAGAAATTTGAAATATCCCTAATGGGATATTACTTACAACTTGACAAATAATAAAATATTTGCAGCAAATGATATTTTGATTTTTCTGGAATAAAACTCAAATAGGGCAGCGAACTGAAAAACAAAGATAACTTGCAAACCACTTGTCCAAATCACACGAAATTTTATAGAGAGATTGCTGAGATGATAAAAAACACTAAAAAAATATTTTTTGGGATTTTTCTAAATAATAGATAACTGCTAGTAAATTTTAGAATGCCCTAAACTGCTGAAATATTTTAAAAATTCATAACTACCTGAATACCAATGATAAAAAACTGATTTTCTGGAAATAACATCTACAACCTAAGTCACCGCATTCGAATTCGTGTTCAAATTCGCCGAAGATAAAATTCATAAAAAATTCTTCGCTAAAACATCAAAATGATAAAATTCGTGATTAAATTCGACTACAAAAAATACTTTATATTTTTAAAAATATAAAATAAAAATATTACTAAATACAAATATAATAAAAGTATATATATATATTAAAAATCAAATATAAATATATAATAAAAATGTAAAAGTATTGTATATAAAATATAAATATAATAAAAACGTTAAAATAAAACCTAAACTAAAAATATATATAAAATAAAATTGTAACTTATATATATTAAAAAGCTAAAATAAAACCTAAACTGAAAAATATATAAACTAAAATCGTAACTTATATATATTAAAAAGCTAAAATAAAACATAAAGTTAAATATATTCACCAATCTAAAGTTAAAGTTAAAACCTAATATATATTCATGAATCTTCTACTTGTGATGGAATTTTAATTCATATAAACACGAGCCTTCACGAATCTTCTTTTTTAATATCGCGAGGGCAGCACACAATGTCAAAACCGGTTTGGAAAGGCCACGAAAACCAAAGGCTTCAATCGTAAAAATTCAAAGATACGGGATTTTTTTGTAGACGGAAAATAAAATCACGAATTTCAACGAATTTTATGTCACCGCTTAAGATTCGACGAATTTCGCATTTCTCCCTTGAAAATCGGCAAATGTGGTGACTTAGTCTACAACATATATATAAATGATCCCAACCTCCAAATTTGAAAATGGGCACTTGGAAACCCTAAAAATATCAGCTGCAATCTCCTAGGGCTGACGTCACCCTATGAAAGGGGCTGGAAATCCTCTAAAACTCCTCCAAAAGTTGCACCAAACTTGCCCTAAGCGTTGGGAAAAATCTGAAATGCAAGTGGCTGAAATATATGGGCAAATGATCTTCCACAACCTCTAAAAATAACCCCTGAAAACTCTCTGAAAACCCTTCTTGAAAACCCTGTAGAATCTGCTTGAAAATCTACTCTGAATGGGCTCCAAATAGCAAACTAGGGTGGATCTTTCACCACCGAAGAGTGCCCTACTAGCTAGGAGTGGATCTCTCACCACCGAAGCTAGGGTTCCTGTGGGATTTTACTCCACAAGCAAAGGAAAAGTGCAAACAACAGTTGCTCCAATATCAAGATATGTGTGAGTGTAAGAATGAATCATTTTCTCCCCCAAGCACTTCCTTTTATAACTTTTCATTACCTTTTTCCAAGTTGGGAGCTCCATGTGGGACTAAAAGTGACTTAAGTGACCCCAACGAAGAAATATAATAATAAAGTACCATGAGCCCCCTCAACAACAAAATATAACAATTATTCCCACCAAGTTGCTTAATACTAATGCCAATGGAAAAATATAACAAATAAGCAACAGGATAATTAGTCATCCATACCCAATAGCCTCTAGCGTCGTTAGCCCCTCGGGTATGACCAAGGCTAAGACTAAAAAATGGCCCTTAGGCCCTTGGTGAAGGAATGGGGACATTACAAAATTTGCACGTAAGATGAACAAATAGAGCCAACTGCAACAAGAAGAAGAGAGGGAAGAGAGATTGCCACAACCATACATGCTGAACACTCATTTGTATTATGTATATATAAAGATTACAAAGGTTATATAAGAAAGGTTTTAAGAGAAGAGATATATACACCATTTCAGATTATACAACAAGCCCATGTGACTGTGTTAAACATTTAATAAAGTTTAAAGTACACTAGACCATACGACTGTCTCATCAGCAAGAACAAAGTCTAAAGGGAGGATCACACCCTTGGACTTTATGTGGCTTTGGGTTCGACTGCAGGCAATTTTTTTATCCCAGGATGCAATGGAATTTTGTTCCTCAAACTCCAAAGTAGGGAACACTAATTGTTGCAGTTTTTGGAGACCATGTTTTTTGCAGATCATGTTTTCCATTGCATCAAGATGCTATCTGGCCCCTTACATAATAAGCCCTGTGGTGGTTTCCTCTAAGTTGTTAACTTAGTCAAACATTGGAGAAATCTTGATTTGGCAAGGGATTTTCCCACTGAATTTTCAGAATTTTTTTATCTCACATTGGTAGGGTGAACCTTTCTTTTGAGAGTATCCTGTTATGAAAGGTCTAGCATATCTTTATACCATCTTCACTCTGCTGACGAGCTCCTTATGAGAAAAATGTGTTTGAAGATGTGTGCACTAGTATATTTTGAGTCTTTAATGATATGAAGATATTATCTCTTGGCACAACTGGTTCAAAGATGGGTACGGTCTTATCTTTCTTTTGCACAACTGGTCTTTGATTTTCTTTTTTGCAAATTTAGAGATTATCTTGAATACAGAAATAATTAGCAGACATAATATTTATACTTGGAAAGTTAAGTTGATTACATTCAATACTATGTAGGACTAAGGCGAAAACATCACAGCTAAAAATAAATTATAGACAAGCTGTGATGTTTTAGCCTAAACATTTGTTTGAATAAAAATTTTGCGTTAAAACTTTTTCATTTTAATAGCTTATCTAATTTATCACAGATAGAGAATTTTAACACATCCTCATTAGTCAATCTTCAGCCTAAAAAGTCTTTTTACTGAATTTCTGTATTTACAGCTTTTGATTTTAAGAGCTCATAAATTATCACAAATTCAATCTCAAGCCTAAAATGTTGTTTGCTTAAAAATTTGTGTTAAAAGCTTTTGATTTGAATAGCTTATCTAATTTATTTTTAGCTGTGATGTTTTCGTCTTGCCGACAGGTTATTTTAAAAAGAGGAGCATTTCACAATCTTAAGCCTAAACATTTGTTTGAATAAAATTTTTGCATTAAAAGCTTTTCATTTTAATAGCTTATCTAATTTATCACAGATATCTTTAGAGGATTTTAACACATCTTCATTAGTCAATCTTGAGCCTAAAAAGTCTTTTTAATGAATTTTCTGTATTTATAGCTTTTGATTTGAAGAGCTCATCTACTATCACAAATTCAATCTTACGCCTAAAATGTTGTTTGCTTAAAAACTAAATTAGAAAAGTCACTTTATAATTTTTATTTCCTCCTAGAGGAAATGTGACCCATGTTGGAGAGGAGACAAAGCTAAAAAAGAATTAAATGTGGAAAAAGGAAGATGATTGGTGGTTGTGGGTGGCTACTAAGCCAAGTTTGATTATAAAAGCAAGTCGACTTGCTTGAAAAAGCATCCCTTTTATTTTATAAAAATCAGATTTTTGGTGTGAGCTTGTGAAGCTTTGCATAGCAACTTCTAAGGACGAAAACCCTTAGAAGTTATCTCTTGAGGACGAAAACCCTCTTGAGGTTTAGAAGGAGAATGAAAACTCTTCTTCTATTGGTGTTTTCCAGCAGTGTTTGAAGGCTTTATTTTGCAGATCTGAACAAGGGTATCGTTGTCATGCAAATGTGCAGCGTGAAAATTCCCAATTTTCATGCATGACAACGGACCCCAGTGACAATTTTTTATTGTAAACCTTCCCCGACACCCATCCAAGCCAACCCATCCCCATACCGGGCCTATCTTACCTTGTCAAATGATTCATATGTGTGTGTCACCCTTCCCCATAGGTGATTTAGGGAGAAAAATTCATTCAAGTACTTCCGAGGTGGTATCCCTCAAGGCAGATTTTCAAGCAGGCTTAGAAATGGCTATTTCTAGCTTTTCTAAGACTGGTGCACACCCTCCGTAGTTGTGTTGAAAGCCCAAATCCATCAAGGAGCGGTATTGAGGAGCTAGGAACATTGTGCAACTGATTTTGGAAGATTTTGGGAAGTTTCAGAGGTTTAGGGACAAGTTCAGCAAAAGTGGGTCTTTGGAGGATGAAGGAGCTTGCCACCTAAAACAACGCCTGACTTTCGGGAAGTGATTTCGAGAGCTCCGTAAAGAGTTGAGGCCAAACAAGACATCGTCGGAAAGGTATTTCAGAGCTCTAAATGATGGTGGTTTCACATTTTCCCCAAGGCACTTTGGCCTTCCATAGACTATTTTCGGCATGCCCAACAAGAAATCCTAAGAAAAAGCCTATTTTTAGGGTGTTTCGAGCAGAATCAGGGCATGAGACCCATGCCATTCTTCTCAAAATCATTTTTCCAATCAAAATCATATAAGGAAGTGCATGAAAAGACCTCTGGATGCTCAAGTTACGCCTCTCGACAAGTTTCTCTCCAAGGTATGCATCTAGGAGTTAGTCAATTTTTGGGTGGACACGTGTCACTCCCAAGCTCAAAGCGCAATTTCTTACACCAAATGTCCCAAACCTTTGGTGCACTTGGGACACAAAATTGCACCCAACTCCATTTTAGACCCCGGGCCCTCACATGACCTCGACAAAACTCAAACAAGCAAGTTAAGCCCATGTTTACCATTCCTTAGCACCCTCCATCATCGAATCACGCTCCGCCACTTGTCAAGCCTGGGTGAGGGCGCATTTTCTTGCACCAACCATCCCAAACATTTGGGACGGTTGGGACACTTTTTCCACCCAAGCCTAGCCCCTTCCCTAGTCACCCATATGACCCAGTTTTGGCCCCTAGGTGTTTTAAGTGTTTTCTTTGCATTGTTTCACCGGCCAATCACGGAGCAAAACTTGTCTTAATGAGGGTGAGGCGCATTTTTCATTTTTTAATAGTGCTTCTACTTCTACCCGTGCGTGCATGCACAAACCCTCACTACCGGAAATCTTCCTTCTCCTACTTTGTTCTTTGCTTCCACCACCTCTCTCTTTCATTGCTCATCCATTCCAATTTCTCCTCTACTACAATAGCCTCCAAAACCTAGCTTTCTCGGTTGCTTCCATGTCAATTTTTTCCCAGAAGCTTCCATGAGCAAAACCTTTGAATTCTTCATATCTCGCAAACTAGCAATTGGGTGTTGCTAAAATTTAGGCCACATCTCTTCCTCCCAACGCCTTGAAGCTGCAAATAAACCGAAGATTCAAAGGTGCCCCCATTATTTTACTGATAGTAAACTCCAAGAATTTGCCACAAAAACTTCTCCAGTTTCACGGTGATTCACAGAGCGGGATGAGCCAAAAATTTGACCACTGAACATAGAAGAAAAACCCAGATCATAAATGTCATTTTTTCGTCAAACCGAGATGTGGATGACCAACTTCTAAAAATAGTAAGTGCCTTTGGTCCACACTTACTAAAAATAGAAAATTTCCCAAAATGGCAAAATCCTCCAAGGCAGACTCAAAAAATCACTAAAATGGAAAACTAGGGAATTCTGCTCAAAAAAGCGAAAAATCAAAAAAAAAGCAAAAAGCGACTTTCTAAAAATAGAAAGTGCTTAAAATTGGTCATAAAACATCTGTGAAAATGCTCCAAACATGTTAAGAACCCCTCAAAGCATTGAGACCAAGGCAAAAAGGCAACCTTTCCCGAAATAGCGGCTCCTGGATCCCGGGTCTAACAATAAAATGTCCCAATTTTGAGTACAAAAAGTTGCGAGGGCTTCGTTTTAGTTATCTCGTTGCTTTTTGTCATCTTGAGACGGTTTCAGGATGGTTTCATGGCTCAAACGAGTCCACCCATCCTTCACGAGATAAGATAAGTATATTAAATGTCCAACAAATGACCACAAAGTAGGTCAATGGGATTGTACCATACATTGCAATGAAGAAGCAACAAGAGAACCCAAAAAGGTCCCAAAAAAACAAAAAAAAAAGAGAGAACTTTGGCCCGAAGGGACAGGGAGAATGCGAGAAAGAAGAGAGAGTGGACAAAGGAGAAGGGGTGAAGGGAGGATCCTCAACACCAACCCTCTCAACTGTCATCTAAAGTTGGCTGGAAAAATTTGGTGATATGCTGATGTCTGGTGTCAGGAGCTAGAAGAAGCCTGGAACACATACGCCCTGCGGAAAGTCTAGCTCTCGATTGCGCACAGTAAATTACCACCTATGGAGGGGGCTCTGGCCGAGTCTCGAGTCCGAACGCCTGCAGTGGGAAGTAGTTCCCCGGTCCCGACAGAGATCTAGTCTAGGGTTCTCTATTGGGGAACCCCCACTTGATGCCCCTCTCACCGGGGAGCACAACAAAGTAGGAGGTGATCTGCCGAATAGTAGTCTCCCTGGAAGGGGGATGGAGGATCCCGTTGCGAAGCTTAAAAGCTTCCTATAAATAGAGGGCAAGACACCTCTGATCATAATATCTGAACAACTTCGAGAAAGTTGGGTGTTCACGAAAAAGATAGTGAAACCTCCCTCTAATCTCATAGTAGATAGGGCACCTGAAAATGAAGTGTTCCTCTATCTCAATCTCCTGGAGGGAGTAAAGCTGGCAGATCCTCTCGAACCGGTCCAACTAGTGATCGCTCTCAACCCGAACCCTGTGGAGCCAACTCTAAACTGACCCAAACATATGCGAAGAGCATGCATCTAATGGCGGGAGACAAAGGTCATTAAACAAAATTTGTGTACAAGAGCAAGATAAAAAATCGCAGGACACAACAAGCTAAACTCGGGGATATTGTGCGTCTAATAAGTAACAAAGAATTCATGGAAAAGGAACCCACTCCAGAGATCCACCATCAGGAGGCATGATTCAGTAAAGTTCTTCATCACAGGAGCCTCTTCATCGGATGTGACAACCCCTCCTTCCTTCTCTCTTTCTCCCTCTTCTTTCTCTCCCCTTTCTAATTCTTCGTTGGGCATAATCATTGTATTTTGTCTCATTCACTTAAGTGACTTCATAAAGTAACATTGTAAAAGTCCCTTTAATTTATAAAAAGGGAACTTATTTCTCACTTCTAGGAAGGTGAAAAGTCACGAGTTGAATGAGACAACAAAGAGTCATGTGGGAGGGTAGGCGAAGAGTCAATTCACATTGCTATAAATTGGGATGGCTTCTCCATTCCAAGGATCTGAAATGTTAGATAGTGATAGTATATATGTTGTAGCAATTGTGGATTGTGGTTGTTGGACTTTGTGTCATCAATATACATGAAATAAAGCTACATTTCTTCCATTCTCATTTTCTTATGTTTCCTCTACTTCTCTCTTTTATGCACTTTGCAAGCATAGTGATCCTGTATGGTGTTGGAGAGGAACTTTGTTTCCTCGATAGATGAATCCAAAACTTTTTGTTTTTATTCATTGGTCCCGCTAGCTTCATTGTTGCTTTCGTCTATATTGAATGATTGAACGAGCATTTTGCCACATGTTCATGGAGTGTCCATGTGTGATCACCTGCCTTTTCCAACCCACAACAATAGATAGGATTAGATTAGTTTTCATTCAATAATGGGAGCTGCACCATTGATGCAAAGGGGCATAACCCGTGAGCGTTGGTGGAGACACCTAATTTGCCATATCGACAAATTTTCTCACCAACAGTTTGAAGGGGAAGATTGGTTGTTGTAATTCTTCTTTATTTCCAGCTTGTTCTAGGTAAAGTGACCCATATAGAGGACTGATTTGGGGTGTTTGGAGCTGTTAAAATTCAGATTTGGGTTGTTGTTCCATCGTCTGATTTTTAGACATCCAATCAGCCTTTTGATGTAATTTTTGGGTCAAAGAATTGGTGTTTCAGCTGTGTGTCTGAAGGAGCAATCTGCAAATTTATTAATAAATATTTCAGCTTTCAATTGGGTCCCAATCTAGTATTTTTCTTGTGTATTTGCATTATAAAAATCAGCTGATCCATTTTGGTGATAAAAAGTGTTATTTTGTTTCAGTTTTGAGGGACTTGCATACCCTAGGCAAGTCACATTTTCTGGTTTAATTTCAGATCTGCAACTTTATAAATTTTATATTGTGCATTCTAAGTTCAGATTTGTGGCAAATCCATTGTAAGTGTTTATAGGTCCATTGGGGACATTACAGTGGTATCAGAGCAGTGATTCTCCCAGCCTGTGAAGGAGAAATCAGTTTTGCATGGACAGAGGTGAAGAGGGTTTCAGATATCACTATTCAAGAAGAACTCCAGGAAAAGAAGATATGGGTGATAGAGAAAGACCTCCACCCTCAGATGAGTTGAGCTATGTGAATGAAATATTCACTAGGGGTAACAGAGAGTTGCAAAACCGTTTGATGGAAGCACACAAGAGATCTAAGAGACTCCTTTGTAGGAGCCATTGCTGATTTGAGTAGATCCATACATGGGCTAAGCACTACTAGACAGAACTCTCAAGGAAATCAAGGCAATCAAGGTGAAGGAAGCTCTTCTACTTATCATGGAGAAAGGGTCTCAAGCAAGACCCCCTCTAAATTCTTTCGTGCTAATTTCCTTCAAAGAACCGAGCCACAAAAGAGAGAGAACAACCACAAGCACATGGGTTTGCTAAAGAAATGGATCTATATGGAGAAGAATATGCATCCCTAAATCACAATGCAACGGAGTTGCTTTCATTCAAGGACTTTTTCCAACTAAGGAGAAGAGACAGAACATTCTTCACGTTTTCCAACTAAGGTGGAGGGTTAATCTTTGAATTGACGAAGGACCAAGGAAGAATAAGGTGAGTCATCCACAAGAGCCAAGGAAAGATATCCAACATAGATTGGGTAAGATTACTCTTCCTACATATGATGGTACGGATAAATGTTCTGCTAGGGCCTGGTTGCAAAAATTGGATACTTATTTGTCACTAAATCCTATGTATGAGGAGGAGGCCCTCAAATTTGTTACCTTACATTTAGAAGGTGTGGCTCATGAATGGTGGTATCATGGTCTAGTGACACAAGGACATGGTTCTATTACCACTCTTGAGGAGTTCAGTCAAAGGCTAACAAAAAGATTTGACAGGAAAGATCCAGAAGTGCATTTCAGAGAGTTAGCACAACTCAAACAAGAAGCATCAGTAGAAAGGTATGTTGTTGATTTTCAGAAATTAGCAGTCATGGTTTCAGATGTAAGTGAAAGAAGATTAGTTGTCTTGTTCATGGAAGGTTTGACCGAACCTCTTAGGGGTTTGGTGAAGGCTTTTGAGCCTCCCTCTCTTCAAGATGCAATCAAAAGATCACTAAATCTGGAATCTACAGCAGTTAAGGGCAAAAATCTGCCCTTTGGACAGTCAAAAGGAACTTCTTTGGGGCAGCCTAGATCCACATTTCAAGGGCAGCCAAGAACATTTCCTATTAACCCAAGACTACAAAATCATGGAGTTAAGGCTCAAGCTTGATGGCCAAGAGGTTGTGCTTCCAAGCATGACACATAGGATTTCTCAAGTTGCTACAGCCAAGAAGAAGCGAAGAACTTCTGGAAGAAGGCAAGACATATGGGCAACACATAATGAGGTAAAACCTACAATTTTATTTTCAAAACAGCAGTCATGTTATAAGGATTTTGAATTCCTAATTGATAAGTAGGCTCTTGGAGGGAGTGCTCCAATAAAAGTAGAAGTTAAGTTCATGAATTTTGTGTTTGAAATTGAGCGGGATGGTTGTTATCTTGTTATTTCGAACATTATAACTCAAGCTGGGATTTGGAGGAATGATTGGAAGTAATAAAAGTCTTGATTGGTGGGTTTTAAAACATGCTGCCATAAATGTTTGTATTGTTGTTATAGACATTCCCAGCTTGTCCAACATTTGGTTTGGTGCCACACAAAAGAGGACAGTCATGAGAAGGGATAGTTTCCAATCCTTTGGAGCATTTTCAGTCAAAAATGACTCATTCGTAGGCCCCACTACATTGTTTTTGAAGAGATTCATGAAGGGATTTCAGTTTGACAGCTGTTGTATTTTTTTCATTCACTGTCCGCAACAGTTTCAGCTCCCTATCCATTTTTTTGACAGCCGGAGATGAGCATCCAGCCATGAGGATGAAGGGTTTCCAATCTACTATCATCATTAATGTAGTTTCATTTGTCATAAGCTTAGTCACCGCATTAAGCGGATTTATTTAAAAAAATTGAAATTCGTCGAATATTTTACAGAACCCTAAAATTTTTGCCATTCGCGAATTTAATGAAGCGCACCAACTTGTGGTTCTCAAGGGCGAACACAAAAAAATAGTTTAAATTCATTTGGATTCGTAAAAGGTTTAGGGTTTCTCTTGAAAAACTATAAAATAATCACTCGCGACTCGTTCTAACACATTCACAATTTGCAGTGGCAATCATGAGTTTGCAGTTTGTTAGCCATAGCCAGAGCTCAATGAATCAACTTGTCATGCCACTGTGTCGTCCTTGGGACTAGTGAATCATAGCCACGCAAAAGCTTCTTACAACCAGCGAATCAGCGTAACATGGAGTTACGAACAGCATAGCGACCTGATCTATTAGCGAATCGACCAAAGTTTGATCTCAATGAATCCAAACTTCTAGTTCCGGCTACCAGCAACTCCACATTTCCGTAGGAAGTCCCGGAAAACCAAAGGTATGGTTTGACACCTTATTATTATTTCAATATTATTTTTAAAATATATAGTTTTGTTTTTAGGTTAATAGTATATTAAGTTTTAGTTTTTAGTTTCATTTATAAATGCTTATTTTGTTTTTTAGGTTAATATTTAATAGTATGTTAAGTTTTATTTTCTATTTTTAGTATATGGTAATAAGTTAATAGTTTATAGGTTAAAAACTTAAACGTAAATGACTAGTTTATTAAAAAACATTTGTAAATTTATAGAACAATTAGGTTTATTTTATTTTATTATTTTTTAATATATGATAGTAAATTCATAATTTATTAAAAAAATAAAATTTAGTTTCAACTTTCATTTTCCATTTTTCATAAATATTTAGTTTTTAAAATTATTTATAAATTTATAACACGATAGTAAATTAAAATTTACTTTAAATTTTAACATATGATAATAATTTAATTTAGTTTTATTTATTTTTACTTTTTTACACATGAAACCAATTTATTATTAATATCATAATTTGAATTTTTCATTTTATTATTTTATTTTTAAAATTAATTACTATGTAGTTTTTTTATTTTAATATCAAAATACCGATTATTTTTAATGTTATTATATAATGTTCGTTTTTTAAAATATCAAAACAATATTCTTGTTTATTTTGATATCAAATAGTTTATCTTTATTTTAATTTTTAATTTATTTTATTTTGATTTGTCAAAAATGTAGGGACATCAGTGCATTTCTATGGTACCTCCAAAATCAAATATGTGAGCCGCGAGGGACAAACCAATAATGTCACATCCACTTTATGTCAACACCACTTTATAGGGACATTAACAAGGGTAATGGACCACCTTCTTGGCATATCAGGTGGTCAAGGAGGTGGTGTTGAAGCATGTCCGAATGTCACCCTTGTAATAAAAGAAGCATTAGAGAAAGACTACAGGAATTCATTAGTACTAAATCAGCAAAGGGCACAAAAGAAACAAGTCCAAGATGAACTTTGTAGGTCCAAGATACCCCAAACATCTTCCTTCTACAACATGTCTACAAGTTCGGTAATGCCACGAAAGATAGTGGGATACGAACACTAAATAGTTTCTAGAAACTTGTACAAAAACAACAGGTTGAATGATGCATGGGCTGATTTCTTTTATGAATATGCCATTCCATTTAATGTTGTCAAGAGTCGTTATTTTATAAATGTTGTTCAACAATCAATTTCATTTGGAAATGGGTACACAACACCAAGTTCAAAGCTTTAAGGACAACATTTTTAGGAGATCAAAAGACAAGAATGTCAGCTGAAAAATTGGCAAACATTAAAGACTCTTGGAGGGAAAGGTGCACCATCATGTGTGATGGTTGGTCTAATATGTGCCAAAGGCCATTAATCAATGTGTTGGTCTCTTGTCCCAAAGGTGTTGTATTCTTGAAGGTGATTGACACCATGGAACATACAAAAACTTCGAATATATCTTCAACATTCTGGATGAAGCCATTCTCGTAGTTGGTGTACAAAATGTGGTTCAAGTTATTCTTGATAGTGTTAGCAATTGTGTCAAATTTGGAAAGTTGGTAGAAGAAAAGTACCCACATATTTATTGGAGCCCTTGTGTTGCGCATTGCATTGATTTATTACTCCATGACTTAGCCAAATTTCCTTGGGTACATGAGGCAGTGCATAGAGGAAGAGCGATTGTCAATCTCATAAAATAAAAATCGCCTCACATTGAGTATATATATAAAGCATGCAACAAAGGAGTTGTTGAAGTTGTTTGACACAAGATTTGCCTCTTCTTATATCACTTTGAAAAGAATTGTTGAGAAAAAGGAGCTCTCTGATCTGTGATTTGTAGCAAAGAGTGGGAAGAATCTGTAATTGCAAAAGGTTCTAAAGGTAAGCATGTGGAGCAAATCATTCTAAGCTCTACCTTTTGGGAAAATGCTATGAAGGTTCTAAAAATATGTGCACCCATAGTCCGCATGCTTCATATGGTTGATGTTGACATCCCTTGTATTGGCATGGTTTATGAGGGTATGGACCGTTGTAAAGAAGCCATCCAAAAGGCTTTCAATAATGTGGAAGCGAAATACAATGAAATATGGGATGTTTGTGATGGAAGATGGAGGATGATGCATACCCATTTGCATGCAGCAACATGTTATTTGGAGCCAACATTGTTTCATATAGAAAGAGAAAGTGATCGTGAAGTCATGAGTGGTGTTTATGCAGCGATTGAAAAGTTGGTTCTTGATAGAGAAATTGAAAAGAAAACAAGACGAAGCTCGGGGCATATAGGCGAGGAGATGGGTTATTTGGAACCCAATCAGCTATAGATGATAAAGAGGGCATGGATGGAGATGAATGGTGGCAATTCTATGGAGTAGACACTCTGAACTACAACATTTTGCAATTTGAGTTTTGAGTCAAGGAGTAAGTGCATCAGCTTGTGAGAGGAATTGGAGCAGCTTTAACCATGTTCAATCAAAGAAAAGGAATAGATTGTTGTCGGGAAGTTGGGGGATCTTGTTTATGTGCGTAGCAATTTGCAATTGACCATGAGAAAAGTGGCAAAAGATGCATGTGCTTCGAAGAAGAAGAAGAAACAACTTCAACATTTTCTAGAAAACTCTTCTGATGAAGATGATCTTGATTTTGTTTGTGATGAGCTTGAGGATGACACTAATGATGTTGGTAATGATATTGTTGATGCTAGTGACGATCACATCAAAGTGCTCTTGATAATCTAGAGATTTTTGATGTAACAAGTTGATGAGTCTTAGCCCGTAGGAAAATTCAAGAATCTGAACTATCACTTTTTCAAAGCATTTTCAATATTTTTCAATCAATTTATGACAGCTAGTTGTTGGAAAGCTATTTTGACATGTTTACTTATATGAAATGTGAAACTATAAGTGTATTTCTATTGGCCGAATTTAATCACGAATTTTATCTCTATTTTTTTAGCAACGAATTTTATACTCCACGAATTCAAATGTGGTGACTAAGGTCATAAGAAGGATCCCAGCCACTATCTTTCTGATTTTGGGGTACAAAACACATGGTTACAATTGTGTTTGGGACAGCCTAGGTGAATTTGTTAATGTCTATAACTTGGGTGGAGAATATGAGATGATTGCAAGCCATGGAAAAGAGCTAGCTTCCATACCTACGAGGCATGAAGAAATGATATTGAGAACTCTTGTTTCTTTTAATGTGTTTGCTCTGTGTAGGCACAGGAATAAAGAAGAAAGAGCAACTGAAATTGTTATCCATCTAAGCATATGGTGAAGAATATGGGATTGTAGTTGAAGATGAAGATGCCATAATAGAGGATGGCAAGTTTGTGGATGCAAAAGGTTTCATTTTGCATAGAAATAGAGTCCCTCCAATACTTGGATTGGGAATGAAACATAAAGGCTTTGAGGAAGGTACAACCCAACCTAGGACAGCGGGAAGAGGGCAGCCTAGACCATCTTTTGGGCAGCCATGGAGGCCACTACAACAAGGTAACTCTAGGTGTTTGGATCAGTTTTGCATGATGCTCAAGCTTGCCTTTCCAAGTTTGTTGTTGAGTGAAGAATGTACTCAAGAGTTGGGGAATGAGGTGTTATCTACCCCAAGTGAGAAGGGAAGTATTTTTATGGCAGCCATGAGCCAAACTACCATCATTGATGTTGTTGTCATCATTTATAGCAGCCCCCACCTAATTTCAGTTGCATTTGTATTTGGGAATATGGAGTGTTCTTCCACCTTAGTTGACAAGGATGGAACGAAGAATGAGGATGCCACATTGGGACATGGATTAGCTTGTCAAGCTGCTGATTATTTATTAATTTCTTGCTTTATGACTGAGATTACAACAGTTTGGAAGGTTTTTATACAGCTGAGTATGCAAAAGAAGTAGTTGTTAGTGTTGTTTTTGAAGTTGAAGATGAAGGGGAATTCAATGAAGAAAGGGGCAACGGGTGTCTGAGTTTGTTTGGGCAAAATCTCCTTCATTTGACAGGCACGAGATCTAGATTATGGGAATACTACAACATGTTCCTTCACCTTGGTATGATGGCATTTTGGCATGAGAGCTTGCAATTGCTTGAGGGCAAGCAATTTCGGGAAGGGAGGACTGTAATGTCCCCTTTTTCGAATTAATCCATTTAGAAGACTTCTAGCTCATTCCACTTCCCGTGGGCCAGGAAGAAGGTGAACAAGGGAAGTAATTGTTCATGTTTTTTAGTTTTCTTTGAGCATTTACCATTTTCTTTCATGGTTTCTCTCATTAGCTAGGTCGGCTGGGTTGGAGGAGTAAAAGGCAAAGACAAAAAGAAAAGCAACTTCATTATGAGGTCGGTCATGGGGGAAACTCCCTCATGGGGTTTGGCGCCACCAAAAGGATATATAAGGAGTCGTTTGGGCTCATTTTGGGCATGCATCTTTATTATAATTTTACATTACTTGGTTTTGGGGCTGATTGCTCTATTTCCATTCCACTAGAGGGCGGAAATCCTTTGGTGTGGCTTCACAAGGAAGACGAAACCCTTCCTTGATAATTGGAGAACGAAAACTCTTCAATTAATTGTTCCAAGTGCTTCAAAGAGGTGGATAAGGCCTATTTTCAGTGAGGGTTTGGTTCTAAGGTGAAATTCAGCCCCTCTCCTAGGGGAGCGACCCACCTTGGGGAAGAGATTGGTGGTTTCTAGGGCACGGCACTGCTCAACTCAGCCATCATTGCATTCTCCATATTTTTGGCAGTCGGAATCTACTTTGTACTTCATTTTTAGGGCTTGGAATCATTCATTTCCAGCCATTTCATAAGGGCATACTCTGTTGTCATTTATTTAATTTCCAGCTGTGTTTAGAGGCTGATTTCTTGGTTGATAATTTTCTAAAATATTCCTAAAGTGCCTCTATATACTTCAGATATTGTGAATGGTGATATTTTGATGAATTATTGTTTTTTCCTTGCTGCTGTTCTAAAAATCAGACTGTTGTTCACTGCTGTTCTATTTTCCAGTTGGCTGATATAAAAATCAGAATATATTTCAGTTTGGATTTGTGTTATTTCGTTGCTTTTCAGTTCATCCCTAGAAAGGGACATTACAGTGTCAATTGGGTAGGAAAACCTTTCACATCAGTCACTGCACCCATTCAAAGGGCTTCATCTCTCACATCTTTAGGCTACCTAGGAGATCACAACAAAGCACCCAATTGCAAAATCAATCTTTGAAGTACAGCAGCCAGCTACCAAGTCTAAATACATTTTGCACGACTTCTCTAGATCATTATCACATGCTACATTTTACACCCAGAACATTTCCAAGTATCGGAGGCCATTTTAGGATCTTACCAATACATTGTTTAGTGTATGTTCACACACATTCACCC
This sequence comes from Taxus wallichiana var. yunnanensis, assembly GCA_018340775.1. NCBI lineage: Eukaryota > Viridiplantae > Streptophyta > Pinopsida > Cupressales > Taxaceae > Taxus > Taxus wallichiana. Next base: position 350,963,683 of record CM031239.1, read on the forward strand.
GAAAGGAGAACTATGTGAAGTTTGATCCCTCTTTGGAGTATTGGTAAATAGTTAAGTGTTCAGCACGCCGCAAGGGTGGGGTGAGGTCAATCCAACCCGATTGGACTAACCCTTTTTTAGGGCTTCAAGTAGAAAGCTAGGGTTTCTATTGAGAAGCCATACCTTGGTGTCCAACGGTCACTACGAAGATCTGAAACCAGAATTTAGGGTTACGAGACGTAGGCTAACCACCATAGAAAAATTGAATAAAAATGTAGTGGAGGAAAAAATTGTTTTCCTTGGACAAAAACGTCCATTTATTATGACTCTCTTTGCCGATTGTGACCTACACTCAATTTTAGATTCTGAAATTTTATGGGAAGCTCTGTGACATCTTGATCAACCTTCTCACCCAATATCATTGCACTATCACACCATTTGAGCCCATATTTGGGTGAATATGTTCTAAACCCTAACTTTGTACTTTCATTTATGAACTTTCTAGAGTTTGAATATCCAATATGTTAAACAATACGTGTTTCTAGAATTTGCATATTTACCGTATGTTATATTTTTTATTCTAGATTCAAATTAACGATTAGTAATCAATCTTAACCAAGAAAACCCTAGTTATGATATTACACTGTTTGCTCTACATAGCTAACTATGTTAGCTTTTAGCGCTACATTCGGACCCGCCCTTGCGCATCATGCATAGTTTATCAACAACAATTTCATCCTTGGCAAATTTTTCCTCTTTTTCCCTTTTCTGACCGCCTTTTTTGTAATTCTTCCATTTTCCCAACTCAAATTTCTTGTGTTTCTCCACATTCCATAGGTTCCACACCACTTTGTTCAATCCCTTCCCTTAAAGTAGACATATTCGTCACACATTGAAATTCATTCTTTTGCTTTGACATAAGGTGTTTGTGGTTCTGCATGACCACATGCACGAAAATCTCTATCCCCGCCAAACTTCTTCCACTTTTGCACTACATACTCCCTTCTTTTCCAGCGCATTATTCCACTATTTATCCTTTTGTGACTTTTACCTTCACAACACACAGGATCCATCTTTGCTTTTGTTTCACAGTACACTTCACTAATCCACTCCTTACTTGACCATGTGTGTTGTTTCCTTTTACGAATGCCTACACAACCTTGGCCATTAATATCATATGATTCACACTAGGCCCGTGTATCTAGTTATTTTGTATCTATCCTAGGATTGTGCATGTTCACACTAACTCATGAATTAAGCTTATTTTTGGGGGTTTGTTTGTTGAAGATAATCCCTCACATGTACGTGGAATTTGTTTGATCCACATTCTTGGGGATTCTCCTATTCTTGAGGTGCTCGTAATTACCAATTTGTTATTGTGAAACAACCTCTCAAGCCAATTTAATAGGCACTCCCACTTGTATTTGGATATCTAGGTTGTAAATATTTGAGTCAATAATATGGAGACATTATTTGATCTTATTTGTTGAGTTTATTAATCCTATGTATTGTGCAAGTTGCATGGTTGTCGTTATGATTATGTTGTTGGAAAGATCTTGGTGAGAGAGTGTTAAGCACTCTGACAGACTCTCAAACCCATTTGCACATGGACTCGGTGCCTCTTCATTCTAACTCCCCTTCCCATCATCCAAGTGGTCCTTTCCACTCTTCCTCCTACGTGGCTGATTTGTAGATGTTTCCTTTTTCATCTACATACCCACTCTTTGCATACGCATGACCATGTTTTGTGTCGAGAGGAATTACAACCCTCTACTCCCCATTCTCCAAACTCATTGATCTTTCTTTAAATCTCATATTCACCTTACTATCATAACACAATGACCTTCCCAAAAGAGTTAGATAGTTGTCGACCTCGGCTAATTCAATTGCCACAAAATCAGCTGAGAAACCTACACCAAAATCTCCAACTCAGCATTCTTGAAGACACCAATTGGTCTTCGCATCGTCTTGTTGGCTGTATATAGTAGATTGGTCGACAATAGTGTCGAGGCGTTTCCATATGGACCCACACATCCTTCGTTAAGATATTCACCACAACACCTATATCAATGAGAAATTTGACATCCCAACATCATTGATTCACACATCAATAATCAATTCTTGATCATGGGAGGTATTTTGCATGACACGTGTCCCATGCGACATTTGTCTCTTTATGTTTCCCTAGTCTCCCCATACTTCGCTTAAGCCAAATCTAAGCAAGCTATCACCCCTTCATCTTTGAAAAGAGATAACTTCAACTAATTTTTCCACTTCTTTTGGCTTTGGCCCTTTAGCCCTCTCCGATATTCTCAACTTAGAGCTTCTCCACACTCTCACGTTGACCTTAACCAACCCTAGAAGTTCAACATCACCTCCCCAACTTCAGCAAAGATATCTTATTGCTTTGCAGCATCAAGTAATCAATAGTTTTCTCATTCGGTTGATATTGTACCCTCCACCTTACTTTTCAGCTCATAAGACCAACCTCCTCGGCCAAGATAATCTCCACCTCCAATAGCAATATTATCGTCTTGACCCCCTCTTTTGTATCTTCAATTTTGTCGAGGATGACAACATTGTTCTTGCGCCAAAATAACCATACCAACACCCTTCTATGCATCTTCATTTTACAAGATCTTTCTCAATTTTATGTAGTTTTCGGTCTTATGTCCCTCCCCATAGCTTGCACAAGTTAGGAATTTAGGACGTTGCCTTTGATAATGATCTTTCATGCCACATTTAACATAGGTTCCCATGCGCACCACCTCCTCTTCCTTATCCCTCGCCCACGAAATCTTCTACCACTTTTGAATCATTGTTCTTGACTCGACATAGTCATAGCTTGTCTTCATCCATGTGTTTTTGCCTCATCGCAACTCATCAATTACCCAACAATCAGCAATGTCACAAGTATTTGATTCACATATCTTGCACCAATATTGTATCTTTGTTTGTTTCCACATCACGAGTAATGAGTGATTCTGAATTGCATGCATTGCTTGACACAATTTGCGTCATAATGTTGTTGTCGAAACCTTCTTTCGAGAGAAATCGGTATTTATGTGGCCTTGATCTCACAAATGATGCACCACAACCCCCTTGCATCTCTTGCGTATCACCAACTACAATTAACTTTTGAAGCTACATTGCCATCGTAAGTATTATGTGCTTCTAAGAATGGACTAATCCCCAAGCCAAAACTCCTCAAGACTTCCAACTGAAATGTGACGTCCAATGCTTCACGCAGCTCAATAAAAAGTCTTCATAGCCAATTGCCTTCAAAACTAAGATAAAAAGCCTCCCACAAACCACTATGCATGTTGAAGTGGATGAATCTCACAAGAGATTTTAGAAAACAAAATCATGAAATGTGCATTATATGTGAGCACACTCTCCATCATTTCTTACTTCATCTCTTTCAATGCAAATATGCTTTGCTACTCAAACTCCAGTATAGGGAATTCCTTTGCAAATGTAGCCTTGGGTATGTCATGGTCAATCATCATTTTGGTGTCCCCAAAGATTTCACTTGGAAATCTTGGGATACCCCTTTAAAATTTTGGTCTTTTTGACTTGTGTTGATTTGCTCAGGATTTCTTCAGGAGATTGCAAGAGGTTGTTTGGTCCAAAAAGGTGCAATAATAGATTGTATGAAAATAAGAAAAATACTGCCACCAATGTGTAGAGCTCGAGAAAATATGCACTTTTAGAAAAAACGGCACCTAAAATGGAGCCACGGAGTGAAAGTTATGGCACTTACAAGTTTTTGTTGCTACATCTTCCCGGACCCTTTCCAAAAATGAAAAATTTCTTAGACCAAAACGTAAAAGTGCAAATCGTGGAAATAAGAGCTGCCCTGCAGGTCCAAATTTAACGCTGCCGTGACTTGTGATTTTTCACGCAAAAGTTTAAGTGAAAGAGCCCATGCAAGTTGCACTTTTTAAAGTTGCCTTCCAGGTTGAAATTTAACGCCAAGTTTAAGTGAAAAGCGTGGAAATTAGAGCTGCCTGGCAGGTTGAATTTTAATGCTGCCCTGCCTTCATGTTTTTCACACAAATGCTAGCTAATTCACTTATGCAAGTCGCACTTTTTGGAGCTGCCTTCCAGGTTGGAATTTAACGCCATAACTTAAGTGAAAAGTGTGGAAATTAGAGCTGCCCCGCAGGTTGAATTTTAACGCTGCCTTGCCTTCACCTTTTCCACACAAATATTAGCCAAAAAATGCGACCCACTTTGGCATAATTTCATGCTAAAGAAGTAATTTCTTTTTATTATTTTTAGCAAGTGTTGGCGCCAAAGGAGGAGAAAAAGCACAATGTATTATTAGAAATTGCTAAAAAATAAGAAGCAATTGGTAAAATTAGCATGCAGTTGCCTATATAAGAAGTGGATGCCATAAGTGAGAGGCAATTATTTCTTTTGTGTGGAGCATGTTGCCCTAGCAAGTGTTGGCGCCAAAGGAAGAGGTTGTAAGCATTAAAAAATATTTTTAATTGCCGAGAAGCATCTAGTTTTGGCGCATAAGGAACACTTCACTTGTGCCCATATTGGTGAGAAGAAAGCAAAGTCAATGTCTGATACATTGAATATATCTTCAGAATCAAGAGGAGCAATTGCAGCTTCTGCACAAATAGATCCAGCTCTCATAATTGCAAAGGCTCTGGTAGAAATAAAAAGAGGATCTCAGACGAAAGTTGATTCAAGCACGATGAAGGGTGATGAGTTTTGTCTAATTTCTTGCTATGTGATTCCTCCAAAACAACGTAGCGTTCTCCAACACACAAGTCAACCACATGCCCTTGTCCTCCATAGGTTCCACCGACATCCATGTGATCTGAATTCTCTTTCATCCAGGGTCCTTGGCATCAACATAAAGACATCTCGGTGTCGACCTTCTATAAATCTGGGTAACCTTTAACCTTAGTTCTCTCTCTAATAAACATATCCATTATCTTACACAACATAGTCCAAACCCTTTCCTACCTCCAACAACCTAGCCTTCACACGACAAAATATTTAGCTATAAATAGTCATTGTCTCCCATGATCAACAAGCAACATCTTAATCCATAGAGGAGTCTATGCATCTGCGATAAACAATCCCCTCAGCTCCTACAAAACTTGAACTTTGCCGCCTTAGGACATGAGTAAGTCATTAAGAATTTCAACACAGCTATTCCACACATTTCTCCACCGACAACAACTTGAGTCCAAACCTCCTCCATCAGCCCTAACTTCTCTAACCTCACATCAATCCAACCATGCAATCATTAAAACCAACGAATTTTCCCAATAGCATACGACTTTATCGATGGATGTATGTGTTTCGGCAATTCTATAAAGAACACTTCATAACGATCTTTTTAGAGCTCATCTTGTAACTACAACAAAGGTTGCCTTCATCCCTTCCTTTCGCCTTAACTACAAAACCTTGGATTTTACCTTGAAACCACTTCTCAATCCTCTCACGAGTGATCCAATTCACGGCTCTACATGCCATACACTCGTCCAATCTTCACAACACAATGGAGCGAGGTCCCAACAACATAACCAAAATGTTGCCTAAAATCATCACTACGTCTCTCTCAATCCTATGCTAGACCAATCCCTTTGCAGTAGATACAAGATAAACCCACCTATGTTGGCATTTTCAGTCAAGTTTGGGCTTGAAAGTCTCACCGAAAGCACAAATGAGTTTCTCATAAGCATTAATCAAACATATAGAATGAACACAACCACAATATCACCATAATATTAGTAAACAAAGATCAATCTACTTACCCCATCCATTTTTTGTTTTTGAAAATTACCTCATCCATTATTAACATATACACTATGCGGAAGACGAATATTTACTATCCAAGGTACAAGTTATACATTTGCACAACATGCATGACCTATCATAAGATTACAATGATTCCAAACTTGAACGCATGAGTCAAATGCATCATAAAAATCCATGAAAACCAAGACTTTCCTGTTCCGTCTTCTTCTTTTGCAACTCTTATGTATCAATTTTGTATCCAAGTTCCTATGTGTCAATCCATGTGTCAAATGAGGACCCCACAAGGGTACTTATAGTATTTTTGTGGAACCTTGGCCTAGCCAACTAATGACAAATATTCCCATGATTTTTCCAAGACCTTCTATAAGTTTCTGGTTGGCACATGGTTGCCTTGCACTTGATAGGTTCTAGAAGCTCTTCATGTGCTCTTGTTGACCTATGCGATCTTGGATCATCTGTGACCTTCTATCTCCACCTACCACTTGTCAGCTCATGCGTGGACCTAATGCATCCTTGTGCTTAGGTATATTCCAAGCATATTCCCGAACTATCTATTGGCTTCTGTTACATACGACTGAGTCATCACTCGACCGCATGTGTCTTGCCTACATGGGTAAATTACTTACTCACTTGTAGGCAAACCAATCCCCTGCATCTTTTCCCAAGCCAAAAAAATGTTCATTCATGAAGGAAGAGCACGTATATCTAAGCTTTGTGATTTCACAAGAGGGATTGAAGATGGACCCAGAGTAGGTCAAAGCAATATTGGAATGGCCTGCACTAAGGATTGCTACTAAGGAAAGAAGTTTTCATGGTTTAGCATGTTTCTATAGGAAATTAATATGAAACTTTAGGGGAGTGTGTGTACCATTGCATGCATGAAGAAAGGAATTTGTTCATTTGGCCATCCCGAGGTGCGAGTAGTTTTAAGCTATTGAAGAAGGTTGCAAAGATGTCTATCTTAGTCTTGCCTTATTTTGATTAAGTGTTTCAAGTGGATCGTGACACAAATGGAACAACAATTTGTGCAATGTTGAGTATTGAGGGAAGACCAATTGCATATTTTACTAAGAAATTGTATGAGGTAAAATGGAAGCATTAGATGAATGATCAAGAGTTCTCGGCTATAGTTCAAGCATTGAAGAAGTGGAGGCATTATTTGTTGCCCAAAGATTTTGTATTGTGTATAGACCACCAAGCCCTGAAGTTCATTTAAACCCACACTAGGTTGAACAAAAAGGCATATGAGGTGGATTAAGTGCTTGCAGAGTTATTCATTTGTGCTCAAACGTAGATCAGGTCAGTCATATAAGGTAGTTGATGCCTTTGGTAACAGAGTTACATTGTTAAAAACTATGGCAGAAGAGATGATTTGACTAGAGAGTCTAAAGAATTGTATGAAGATAAAGCAGACTTTGCAGAAGTTTGGAAAGATTGCCATAAGCCATGGCTTGGTGAGTGTTGGTGATAGAAGCCCATATGTGAATTAAATAATCCAAGAAGGGTTCTTGTTCAAGAAAAAACAGTTGTGCATTCCGCAAGGATCAATGAGAGAGAACCTCATTAAGGAGTTACGTAGTGGTGGATTAGCAGGTAACTTTAGAATAGATAAGACCCCAACATTAATAAAGGAGTGATACGATTGGTCGGGTACGGTTAAGAATGTTAAAGTATGTGGTGAGATGCAAAGTATGCTAGCTGGAAAAAGGAAAAAGTAGGAATACCAGTTTTTATAAGCTGCTGCCTGTACTAGGACCATAAGAAAAGCTGACAATTGATTTGTTCTTGGATTGCCAAGGACACAGCAAGGTAACGACTATATTTGTTGTGGTTAATATATTTTCAAAGACAGCATACTTTATTCCTCACAAGACCCCTGATGCTTTGGTTGTTGGAATTTTTATTTTTTCACAATTATTATATTGCATGAATGGCCAAGGAATGTAACTTCAGATGGGGACACCATATTCTTGGATCACTTATGAAGAGCATTGTGGAAGAAGTAAGGCACCAACCTACATTATCGCTCAATGAACCACCCACAAATGGATGGACAAATAAGGGGTGTGAATAGAAGTTAAGGGACTCCTTAGATGTTTGAGTGGGGATAAGCCCATTTCATGGGATATGATGTTGGCTCAAGCATAATCCGACTGTAACAATTCAATGAACATATCAGCTGGGGTGACCCCATTTCAATTTGGATGTGGAAGATCACCCAGGTGAGTGACAGATCTATCAAATGTACTAACAGAAAATAAGAGTGTGTATGCAGAGGATTTTGCAGAGCATATGCACAAGCTGCATGAGGAAGTGTGAAGGAAGATACAATAGAGTAGTCTGCAGTTTAAGGAGAAAGCAGATGAAAAGATGAAAGTGGAATCATTTGTTGAAGGAGACCTAATGCTAGTGCACCTAAGGAAAGAAAGGTTCCCAAGAGGAATGTATGATAAGTTGAAATATAAGAATGGTCCCTGCAAGATTCTGAGAATTATTTCAGGGAATGCATATGAGAGGGAGCTGCCAAAAGGGTTGGATATTTCACCCATTTTCAATGTTGAAGACTTGTATCCTTATCATGGGATGTATAGCATTGAAGAAGAGAAAAACCTTGTAGATTGGAAAACTCAACTTCCTAAGAAGTGCAAAGAGGTGGAAGAAGTCTTGGAAGAAAGAGTTGGGAAGAAAACAAGGTAATGAGAGTACAAAGGGTACTTAGTTCGATGGAAGAACAAGGGACTTGAGGAGGATTCATGGAATTCAGGGGAATACCTTGGCCTCATGGGTTGGCCAAGACCAATGTTGCAGCCCTTCAATTGTGAGCCCATGCTCACAACCAAATTTCAAGGGATTCTGATGCGATACCATCCTTGTATCTCTAAACTATCCCACAGCATGAAAGTTGAGCTTTGCAAAAGCCCATTGAAGCTTCGCAAGTTTGGTAGTTCATTTTGAAGTTGTGAATTAGAAGAGCTTCACAAGATCACGTAGCTCCACTATTCTAACCAAAGATTTGCATAACCGAGGGAGTTTCACAAGGCAAAGGAAGGGCTTTGATTAGCTTCGCAAGCCACCAAGGCCATGATGCCAAAAAGCCCATTCTCATGCCCTCAACACATTGCAGTTTGAATCAATGGATGATGGTACTCCCGAACCTTACATAGATTCATCGTATTCCTAGGATCATCAATCCACCTTCATCTTATGTTGCGCACACCTCTGCACTGCCGCAACACAATTTGTGCCATTCGGACATGCTGATATCCAAGCACACACCAAACTATATGCGGTCTTGACCAAGGCTTTTTCAGGGTCCACGACACCTACAAGCCACATTGCAAGGGTCAACTCATACTGCATGGTACCTCAGGTGTGTGTATTCTACATCAGTAGCAGATAGAAAGTAACACCATCAGCCACTTCTTGGATGCATTCCCTGCAAGGAGGCAAGATCAATGCCTTGTCACAATTGTTATACTTGTACCCAGAAAACATGTCCAAACCTTCAAGAACGCAGGAATCCAATGCCATGCAATTTAGTTTTCCGTAATTGATTCATTGCACCCGAACTGTTTTACAGCCGTGGATTTTTAATGTTCGAGTGGCAATATGGACTCCTTGACATCGGCAGTTTCTAAATTTCTTGTAACGCCTCTTGGCGAATATAAGTCAATTGCATGAGACCAAGGTTTCTCACCACCATAAGAGATGGACTAGACAAGAAAACATTGTGGGTTCCAGTAGAGCAGACTAGTTCAGCTCGTAGTTAGAAGGGTGTAGTGTGCATAGGATTGCATAGAGAAAAAGGTTGGGATGACCAAATGTGTAGGAAATCCGCATGTAAGTTTGCAAAGTTGAGAACATAAACAAGTTATTGTAATGTCTTCATACTTTCATGAACGAAAGAGAAAATTGTTGTGTCAATCTTGTATCACCATTGTACCTGTGTACTTCGATACAGATCTGATTTGTTAGTCATTCATTTGATCCTATGTTGCCAGGAAACAGGTATGGGTACGGGTCTAAAACGCGGAAACGCCAATTTTCAAAAAAAACTTGGGTGCAAAATGTTACGGAAACGTCTGTACAATTTATTATAAGAAAATTTAAAATATAATATATATATATATGCATCGTACTCATTTTCAAAAATTTAGTCCATGGACCATAAGAGATTAAGCACTCAAAATAGTTTGTACTCATTGAAGTTCTAAAGATTCATCAGTCAACATGGTTACATTTTTCAATGTTGCATATATACATGATTATAATCTAGATTCTAGAATATATCATCTAGATTTTCTTCATAATCATCTATCATGCATCCATGTTTCAAAAATTATTGTTGTAACCTGCTTCATTGTATTCATTTGATTGAGGATTCCAATGGAAAATTCTATTCTAAGGAGCAGTAATATACTGAGTCAAAACCTACTTTCTAGCCTGGCATTTCTTGGTTTCTGCTAGATTCTTCCTACTTTCTTTGGATTACTATTCTGACCCAAACTATCTTTAGGCGTGTTTAATGTAACTCCTTGTTGGTATAGTTTTAATGTTATAAGACTTTACAGCTGAGCACACTGCAACTTATTCCTGGGTTTGGAAAATTCTCTGAGCAGAAAAATAGTCTACATTTGAAAAGATTAAGTAGGGTAACACAACAGCAAACTGGATTAAACTCTTATAATATATAATCTGCTGAAATATCCCTTGTGGGATATCACTTAGAATTTGACGAAATTAATAAAAAAATGCAGCAAATGATATTCTGGTTTTTCTGGGTTTTAGGGCAGCAAACTGAAAATGCTTATAACTTGTACCAAACTTGTCCAATCCACATAAAAATTTACAGAGAGCTTGCTAATATGATAACAAAAACTAGAAAAATATTTTTGGATTTTTCTGAGTAATAAATAACTGCCAGTAATTTTCAGAAAGCCCTAAACTGCTGAAATATTTCAAAAATTCATAACTATCTGAATTCAACTGATAAAATTCTGATTTTTGCAGAATAACATATACAAAATATATGGATTTGAATCCAACCTTGAAATCTGGAAAAGGACACAAGGAACCCCTAAAATCACTGTTGCAATCTCCCAGGCTGACGTCAACATAGGGAGGGCTGGGAAAACCCTCAAACCTCCTCCAGAAGTTGTGCCAATCTTTCCTCAGGGCTGGAAAAATATTCTAAATCGCTGAAACCCTCTTCTGGCACTGAATCCACTCCTGTAAACCCCTAAACTCTGTCTGAAAACTCTGCAGCTTTGTCTGTAGATCTGATCTATCAAATACTCCACAAATAGCAAACTAGGGAGGATCTTCCACCACCGAAGAGTGCTCTGCTAGCTAGGTGTGGGTCTTTCACCACCGAAGCTAGGGTTCTGTGGGATCTTACTCCACAAGCAAAGAAAAGTGCAAACAATAGTTGCTCCAATATCAAAATATGTGTATATGAATGACCCCTTCCTCTCCCCAAGCGCTACCTTTATAACCTTTCAATGCAGCAAAAAGGGCCCAAAGAACCCTAATCGACCCACCTTGGGGAAACTCACATGAAAATAAAGTAACTTAAGTTACTTTTTCCCCCTAAGCGCCAAAAGTGACTTAAGTAACCCCAACAAAGGAATAGAATAATAAAGTACCATGAGTCCCCCTCAACGACAAAATATAACAATTATTCCCACCAAGTCACCCAATACTAATGTCAACGACAAATTATAACATAAAACAAGGTGGTAATAAGTTGTCCACACCCAATAGCTTTCAACGTCGTTAGCCCCACAAGTATGACCAAGGCTAAGACTGAAAAATGGTCGTTAGGCCCTCGGTGAAGGAATGGGGACATTACAGTCCTCCCTTCCCGAAATTTGCTTGTCCCCAAGAAAATGCAAACTAGGATGTTGTAAAATCTTCTCTCCCTCCCAAGTAGCATCCTCAAGTGGCAAGTCTCTCCACCACACTAAGTACTCTGTGATCATCATGTTCCTGAGCTTCCTCTGTCTCACCTCAATGATAGATTTTGGTTCTAAGACCAACTTCCCTCATCATGTCAATGGTGGCAACTCTGTAGAAGGCACAATATGTTGTCCTAGTGCCTTTTGAGGCATGAAACATGAAAAACATTGTGTATCTTGTTGCTTAGGAAGCTCCAGCTCATATGCAACTTCCCCAACCCTTTGCACTATCCTGTATGGTCCATAGAACCGCAGTTTCAGCTTCTTGGCACCGCTCTTCTTAAGTGAGGACTTCTATAGGGCTGCAAATGTAGGAAGACTAAATCTCCTACCTCAAAAGACCTCTTTACCCCGTGTGCTGTTTGCATAAATCTTTAGTTAATTTTGTGCATTCTGAAGGTTCTCCTTGAGGGCCTTCAGGATATCCTGGTTCTCCTATAGCCAATCATGAGCTTTAGGAGCTCGGCTATCTGATAATACTAAGTCTGCAAATGATGTAACATCATACCCATACAATGCCCGAAAAGGAGTCATGTCAATGCTCATCTGGTAAGTGGTATTGTAGCAATACTCACCCATGTGTAACCATCTAATCCATGCACATTGATGTCCTGTCACATAGCTATGCACATAGCCCTCTATCCTTTATTGACTATCTACGTCTCTCGTCATGCTGTGGATGATAGCTAGTGCCAGGAGTCAATTCCGTACCTGCAAGTCTGAAAATCTCCTGCCAAAAGGTGCTCATGAAATATTTTCCCTATCACTAACAATGTTTTTAGGCAAATGGCAAACCTTAACGCTAAAAATACCTTATAGAATATCTGAGCAACTTGTAGTGCCTTATGCCCCTTAGGCATAGAAAAGAAATGGGCATACTTGGTCAACCGATCAACCACCACATATATCTAATCATGCCAGCGTACTGAGGGAAACCCTATAATAAAATCCATGGATATGCTCTCCCACTTCCTTCTCCGGAAGAGGAAGAGGTTGTAGTAGTCCTACTCGAAAAGAATACTCGGCTTTGTTTTGTTAGCAAACCACACACTCTCTAATATGATTAAGGACGTCATCCTTCAACCCTTTCCATGCAAATCTCTCCTTGATGTACCTATAGGTCTTAAAATACCAGGATGTCCCGCTAGGGTGTATCATGCACTGCTCGAAGGATTTTCTCCTTCATCTTGGATTCTAGTACAAGGAAAATCCTATCCTTGTAGTATATGAGGTCATCCAAGATCTTGTATCTATCATCTTGTATAATGCCATCCATGATCTCACATGCAAACTGATTTTTGGAATACTCAACAAGTATGTGAGCCTTCCAATCTGCTGAAATCTCAGACATAGAACTAAGCATAGAGGTAAGGTGAGGCCTCCTAGATAATGCATCAACAACAACATTATTCTTACCTTTTGTGTACTTTATGTTGAAGTCATATGTTTGCACCTTATTCACCCATCTCTGCTGGTGGTCGTTGAGATCCTTCTACCCCAGGAAGAACCTCAAACTGTTGTGATCCGTACGAACCACGAATTTGCTGCCCACAAGGTACTGTCTAAATTTGGCCAAAGCATGCATAATGGCCAACATCTCTTTGTCAAATTGAGTACCCCTTCTCCACAGGGCTCAATTTCCAACTCTCGTAGGCAATGGGATGCCTATCCTACATAAGAATTGATCCAATGCCCTCACCTAATATGTCACACTCAAGTATGAATGGACGAGAGAAATATGGCAATGCAAGAACGAGACATGAACTCATCACCCCCTTAAGGTGATCAAAAACCTGTTGTGTTGATTCTGACCAAGCAAAAGCCCCCTTCTTGGTCAAATATGTCAATGGTGCAATCAAGCAAGATAAGTTCTTCACAAACCTTCTGTAGTATGTGCATAGACCCAAGAACCCCCTCAAATGTGTCAATGTCCTAGGTGGTGGCCAATCCAATATCACCTAAATCTTTTCCCTGTCAACCTTGACTCCACCTCCACTAATCACATATCCCAAATACAATAACTTTATCATACCAAACTCACACTTAGAAGCTTTTGCATATAGCGAGTTAGCTTCCAACATACCCAACACCTCATCAAGATGTCTAATGTGATCCTCCCAAGTCTTGTTGTAGACCAATATGTCATTGAAGAAGACTAATACAAACTTCCATGAAATGGTAGTTGAACACATGGTTCATACAAGACTGAAATGTGGCCGGTGCATTAGACAAACCGAATGGCATCACTAGAAACTCAAAGTGACCATAATGGCATCTGAAAGTCGTCTTATGCACATCCTCCTCTCTAACCTTGATCTGGTGATATCCAGATCACAAATCTATTTTAGAAAAATAGATTGCCCCCTCAGCTCATCTAATAACTCATCAATGTGTGGCACTGGATACTTATTTTTTATTGTCTTCTTGTTCAATGCACGATAATCTATGCACATCCGCATGGTTCCATCCTTCTTCACCAACACTACTGAAGAAGCAAAGGGACTTGGAACTAGGTCTAATATGCCCCATATCTATGAGCTCATGTATAGTCCTCTCGATCTCATCCTTAAACCGTTTGGGATGACGGTAAGGAGTAGTAACCACAGCTTGTTGTCCTCAAGCTCAATCACATGCTCAAATCCTCTATTTAGAGGCACACCTGGAGGTATATCACCAAAAATTGCACTATGCTTGTCCAATAGGCCCTGGACATCCACGTGATACTTTAGTCGACCATCCTCGACTTCGTGGTCGAAACCAAGCATTATACTGCCCAATCCACCAATCCACCCCATTGTGCCTATAAATCCTCTCAATCCACTTGGTCGTGAGAACCACCCTGGGTGCATCTATAGATAATCCCCTCAAGATCACGTTCCTCCTTGGACTTAAACTTCAGCTCCATCGTCTGAAAGTTAGTCCGAACTCACCAAGAGAATGGAGCCACTTTGCACTCCAAGCACAAGGTTGGTCTCTCCAATACCAACAATATAAAATTCATCGGTAACTGTATAGTTACCCATCGTAATGCTCAATTGTGGGACTCGTTGTGTGCACCTCATAGACTCTCCATTGGCTACAACCATGTTGAAGCCCTCAAAATCCTCTGTCTGCAAACCTCGTCTCTCAACCAATGATGCATCAATAAAGTTGTGGGTAGCCCCACTATCAATGAGCACCACTACTCGTTGACCCTACAAAACTCCTCTGACCCTGAATGCCTTGTACCTCGGGGTACTAGACAAAGTGGCAATAGTCTCTTGAGGGAAAGTCTCGTCCTCCTACTCAATACCAACACTACCCAATGCATCTCCATCTCCATCATCCAATCCCTGAGTCTCCTGCTCCTCATCTCCATCACCGTCACTCTCCTCAAAGACCTCAATGAATTGGGCCTTTCCTTTTCCTGTGCAATCATGTCCTGGAGCCCAAGGTGTATGGAAATCGAAACATAGTTTCTTTCGCCTCAACTCATCTCTAACCTCTCGGGATATGAATGGCTTCTTAGCCATATCCTGCCTAGGTGGAGGCACCTTCTGCTGAAAAACCATCTGGTCTAGATGGAGGTACCCTCGCGTAACTCAAGGTGGAAACCTCGACTTTGGAGTAGATAACTCCAAATCCTGTGCTCTCCTAATAGCATCATGCAATGAAGAAGGCTCAAATGCCTTCACAAATCTCTGCTAGTGCATTTGTCAAACCTGCTATGAAGAGTGAAGTCAATCTCATCTCTAAAACATCAGGAACCATGACTGACAACCTCTAAAAATCTGCAATGTACATGTCCAAAGAACTGTCTATCTCAAATGAGTCAACTCTCTGAAATACTTGTCAGATCCCTCCTGTCAAACCTACTCATCAACCTCTGTGTGAACTCCGCATAGGTACCAATATGCATGTGCCCTTGTGTAATAAGACCATGATGCCACCAATCATGTGCATCTCCCTCAAGATGTAGGATTGCAAACTTAATTGCATCCTCTTCGCGCATGGGATTCAAGTCAAAGTATGTCTTCAACTTTTGAATCCATGATTGCATTGTACACTTCTTAGAACCATCGAAGTGTGGAATGGAAATTTGTCCCAATCTCCTTTGTAACTCAGGCACCTGCGTCTGATGGTCTCTCTTGGGCCTGCTACCAATCTTCATCCTGCAATACTCTGGGAATGACATGTTCTCCCGAAAACCCTCACTCAAAGATTGGTACTTCTCCCAACAAGATTCCTCATCAAATACTTTTGTTGGTTGCCTCACCTGTGAAGCTTCCAGATCCTTCAAGAAAGAGGGCTCTTGAAGTCCCAAAGGCTTGGTAAAGAGCGGGGAGACCGCTGCCCTGAATTTCCACTTTCACCTCTTTGAGCCTGCTGCCCCATATTACTATTTTCTCCTCTATCTTCCTGAGTCTCAAATCTGCCCTGTGCTAATCTTTCAGTGAGCTGGCTCAAATAGAGATTAGTGGTCTCTTGCTACTTAACCATATTGGTGAATAATTGTTTCATTAAGTCCACATTGAAATCTTCATTGTCACCCATTTTCTCAACCCAACAAGCTAGAGGAACAATAGCTCTAATACCACTGAAATATCCCTTGTGGGATATCACTTGGAATTTGACAAATTAATAAAAAAATGCAGCAAATGATATTATGATTTTTCTGGGTTTTAGGGCAACGAACTGAAAAATGCTTATAACTTGTCCAATTGTCCAATCACATAAAAATTTACAGAGAGCTTGCAAATATGATTACAAAACTAGAAAATATTTTTGGATTTTTCTGATTAATAAACAATTGTCATTAATTTTAAAAAGCCCTAAACTGCTGAAATATTTCAAAAATTCATAACTAAATTCAACTAATAAAATTCTGATTTTTGCACAATAACATATAAAAAATATATGGATTTGAAACCAACCTTGAAATCTGGAAAAGGATACCCAAAACCCTAGAAATCACTGCTGCAATCTCCCAAGGCTAACGTCAACATAGAAGAGGGCTGGGAAAACCCTCAAACCTCCTCCAAAAGTTGCACCAATCTTTCCTCAGGGCTGGAAAATATTCTAAATCGCATAAACCCTCTTTCTAGCACCGAATCCACTCCTCAAACCCCTAAATTTTGTCTAAAAACTCTGCAGCTCTCTCGTCTCATAGATATGATCTATCAAATACTCCACATATAGCAAACTAGGGAGGATCTTCACCACCGAAGAGTACTCTGCTAGTTTGGTGTGGATCTTTCACCACCGAAGCTAGGGTTCCCATGGAATCCTACTCTACAAGCAAATAAATAGTGCAAACAACTTTGGTTGCTCCAATATCAAAATATGTGTATATGAATGACCCTTTCCTCTCCCCAAGCACTACCTTTATAACCTTTCAATGTAGCAAAAAGGGCCCAAAGAACCCTAATCGACCTCCCTTGGGGAAACACACATGAACATAAAGTAACTTAAGTTACTTTTCCCCATTAAAGCGCCAAAAGTGACTTAAGTGACCCCCAACGAAGGAATAGAATAATAAAGTACCATGAGTCCCCCAACGACAAAATATAACAATTATTCCCACCAAGTTGCCCAATACTAATGTCAACGACAAAATATAACATAAAACAAGGTGGTAATCAGTCATCCATACCCAATAGCCTCCAGCGTTGTTAGCCCCTCAAGTATGACCAAGGCTAAGATTGAAAAATGGTCGTTAGGCCCTCGGTGAAGGAATGGGGACATTACATTCGTGAAATGTCACGAAAATACTTGAAACTTCACGAAACGCCAAAAACATCTCGAAAACGCAGAGGACATTTCCGAAAAAGTCCCGGACATTTCCAGACGTTTCGTACCCGTTCCATACCAAAAACATTTCAAGCTAGATACAGGGGGGTGGGGGCATTTCTTGGCAACATAGATTTGATCCCCAACCCACCTCACCATCACTTTCGAGGACTATACATGGTTGCCAACTTGACAAGGTCAATTCCTTGATTTTATTTATAGTAGTGTTTTACTTTTTGGCTATCAAAACTATGTTTGGAAAATTAAGCTTAGGAATAGTTTTTGACTATACCTTGACTCCTCTATCAAGGCTAGAAAATAATTTAGATAATATTTCGAATAATTTATCCGATCCAGGTTCTTTGGCTACTCACAAAGAGAATACTACACTTTTGGGCTCCTCTTTTTAAATTCACTCATCAAATTTTCATTGCGGTGTGACAACATAGTGTTAGAAATATATGTAAGAAAAACATGTTGTCGGTCGCCTCCTTGATTGTCCATTTGAGCTCCTTTTCTATGATTTCACTCGTCAAATTTTTATTGTGATGTGACAAGGTAATGTTAGAAATATATGTAAAATAAACATGTAGTCGGTTGCCCCTTTGATTGTCACCCTCTGATAGAAGTTGATCATAGTATGATCTCGATGACTTCTCCATTGATCCATCAACCTTTTTAAGTTTTTTAATGCAGCAATGTGGTGAGTGCTTCTATAAATTGTGGAATTATGAAAGTATTTACTATTTCGAGTGTCCCTTCTTAATCTAAATTCCACAATTTTATGAGTTTTCTCTCTAAATTTGTTCTTATTTGTGCAGGGATGTCATTCCATTGCATAGTGAATTTTCACTTATTACTCCTAAATTAGGATGAATGGTCATTGTTGAGTAGTTCCTGCGTGTGCGTAAGGCATTGCCAAAATGTTCTTTGGCACATCATATCAACACACTCTTCACGTCCTGACCTATGTTGCACGGATACCTCTAACCCCGAATCCTGCAGGATACGTCTCGGATCCGGATACGCGACGGATACGATTCGATATGGCCCGATCCGCATCAGATACTCTCCTCGGATACGTGGCGATACGTACATACGTATCCGCCACGTATCCGTCACGCACTGCGCGGATCCGGGCTGTATCCGCCTTCAAAAACATTTTTTTAAGTTCTATTTCATTTTTTTTTTTAAATGTTTGACTTTTCTACTCCCTAAAACCGAACCCTAAACACTAAATGAATAAAATAATACACCCTCTCCCCCACAAAAAGTTATAAAAAGCACCCATCCCTCTCATTTGAAATCACACAAACAATTTCATTGTCTTTTTGCAAGTGAATGAGCAAAGAGCCAAAGAAGAGTTGTGAAGAGCTTAGTGGAAGTAAAGATTGGAAGGAGGTTTTGCAAAGAGCTTAGAGGAGGCAAAGATTTGAAGGAGGGGCAGCGATTGCTTCTATTGTTTGGAGTCCATCATTGCAAGGAGGAGAACTTTGAAGGAGAAGAAGCCATTGTTGAGACTTGAGAGGAAGAGATTGTTTTAAAATTTTAGAGGCAACCAGGATCTACGATTCTACACTACACTCTACAGGTATACCGTATTTTAATTTTATTTTTATTTTTAATTCATCCTTTCGTTTTATTTTTTTACGGTTATTTATTTATTTATTATGTTGCATTTTTTAAAATTTTATAATTTAAACACATCCTAAATCTGTGTATGCTCTCACCTCGCGCCTTTATGGCGATCTTGGTGATCAAAAACAGATTAGGATGGCATAGTTTAGGGGTATTTAATTTATTAATTGGTAAAAAATCATTTTTTTATTTTAAATGCATTGTTCAATGTTAATGTATTTGTTTTTTTAGCTTCCTAAATCTGTGTATGCTCTCACCTCACACCTTTATGGCGATCTTGGTGATCAAAAATAGATTAGGATGACATAACTAATTAGTAATTTATTTATGTTAAGGCAAATTGTGTTTTAATTTTTTAAACATCCTAAACTTGTGTATGCTCTCACCTCGCGCCTTTATGACGATCTTGGTGATCAAAAATGATTAGGATGACATAACTAATTAGTAATTTATTTATGTTAAGGCAAATTGTGTTTTAACTTTTAAACATCCTAAACTTTGTGTGTATGCTCTCACCTCGCGCCTTTATGGTGATCTTGAGATCAAAAATAGATTAGGATGGCATAACTAATTTATTTATGTTAACGCAAAATGTTTTTAATTTTTTAAACATCCTAACTCTGTGTATGCTCTCACCTTGTGCCGTTATGGTGATCTTGGTGATCAAAAACAAATTAGGATGGCATCAAGTTCTGCTTCGGGTGGAGTGCAAGGCCGAGCTGAAAACACATCAGTTCCTGTGAGACATGATCCTAATTCCCCTCTTTGGAGACATGTGACAGTGGTAGACAACATTGCTGGTGGTGGGTGTCGGGTATGGATATGTCATGGTTGCCAAGCTCAGTACAGATCCTCATATAGTCGAGTGAAAATCCATTTGACTGGTGTTGGAGGTGTGGGGATAAAGAGGTGCCCAAAAATATCAAATGAAAAAATGGCAAAGTACCTAAGAGAGCAAGAGGAGGCTGATAAACAAGCTGAAAGAAATAGAACTAGAACAATTCCTTCACAAAGAAGGCCTTCATCACTACCACCCACACCTAGACCTACTTCTCATCCTTTCATTCAAACTCAAAGTCAACCATTTGATGAAGAGAGTCCAGAGAGCTCACGAAAAAGGCCAAAAGGAGCATTGGAGAAAGCATTTAATATTGAAAAGAGGGAGGTTGTTGATGAGGTTGTTGCTCGATGCATTTATGCATGTGGGCTGCCCTTTAATGTATTGAGATCTCCATATTGGCATCAAATGGTGAAGGGTATCAATGAAGCTCCACAAGGGTACAAATCCCCAGGTTACGAAAAGTTCGAACCACACTCTTGGGAAAGGAAGTGGAACACATTCACAAGACTTTGCAGCCAATCAGAGACTCATGGAAGGAAACAGGGGTTTCCATCATTTCAGATGGATGGAAAGATGCTAGAAATAGACCCCTCATAAATGTTGTTGTAGTATGCCCTAAAGGGGCAATGTTCCTTAAAGCCATTGACTGTGAAGGGCAAGTCAAGGATGCACAATTTATTGCTGACATTTTAATAGAGGCAATTGAGTCGGTGGGCCCCCATAATGTTGTCCAAGTCATCATGGACAACGCTAAAAATTGTAAAGCAGCAGGAATGATCATAGAGGGTAGATATGAGCACATTTTTTGGACCCCTTGTGCTGTCCACTCCCTTAACTTGATGCTCCAAAAGATTGGGAAAATCACATCGATTGAGCAAATTTATTTCGAGGCAAATGACATTCAAATGTTTATCACAAACCATCATATGTCACAAGCCATGTTTAGGAAATTCTCAAGGTTAGAGTTGCTGAAGGTTGCAGAAACTAGATTTGCCTCTCACACGCTTGTTTTGAGACGGCTTGTGAAGGTGAGAGAGGCTTTAACTAGTATGGTGATCAGCAGTGTTTGGTCAGTGTGGAGGCAGTCAAATACAGAGAAAGCTACAAGGGTAAAATCATGGGTCCTTGATGAGGATTGGTGGGCCAAGGTTGAGTACTTGTTGAGTTTTACAGAACCCATTCTCTCCATGATCCGATATGTAGATACTGATGAAGCATGCTTGGGAGAGATATATGATGGCATAGATTCCATGCTTGAGCGTATTAAAGATATAATACAAAAAAAAGGTCTAGATCCAGAAGAGACCTTCTACGATGAGGTCAAGATCAGTGTCATGAAGAGGTGGAGTAAAATGACCACCCCATTACATCTCCTTGCTTATGACCGACCCCAAAGTACTATAGCTCTGATGTACTTGGGCTACCAAACAGGGAAGCACCATTTTCTGACTCCAAAGTTGGAAATGGAACCAGGGCAGCATTCAGAAGAATTTTCCCGATCCATCTATAGCCAGTGTGGTCAGAAGTGAAATGGGCATGTTTACTGGTTCAAAAGGTAACATGGGATCGATTGAGGCTCTTTTCGACAAGAGTAGCTTGACTCCAACCACATGGTGGCGTGTACATGGCCATGATGCCAAGTACTTACGTCCTATTGCTATAAAAGTTCTTTCACAGGTATAACATTTATAAATTTTAAAATTTAGAATCATTTCAAATATTTTAAATTTTATTAGGTTAGAACTTAGGATACTAACTTGTCTTTGAATTTCAATTTTCTAACTTTGTTGTAATAGGTGGCTAGTAATTCTTCCGCAGAGCGGAATTGGAGTACTTATAGCTTTATCCACTCAGCTAAAAGAAACAAGTTGGCATCTAAAAAAGCTGAGGATTTGGTATATGTGCACTCCAATTTGCGCCTCTTGTCACACAAGTCTGAGGAGTATGCTAAAGGGCCTCACAAACTTTGGGATCTTATTCCAGAGACCACAGACTTGGATGCCTCCGTAGCCACGCTTGCCCAACTTTCATTATTTGATGGCGAAGATGACGCTCTAGGGAGTTCGCAAGGAGCGGAGAGTGGAGTTAATGAGAGTGGAGCTAGCGCAAGTGGCACACATGAACTTGATTTTGAGGAAAATCTAGATGATATATTCTAGATTTGTTTGTATTCCTATATCATATGTATGGCAGCCACATGAACAATGAAATCATAAATGTAAAATCTTAAGTATATTGTTTGTTTTGAAAATTTGAACATGGATCTAGTTACTAGTATATTTTTAAAATTTCAAGTTTTGTTCATATTCATGTTAACATGATATTCGTATATCATATGTATGGCAGCCACATGATCAATAAAAATGCAAAGTCTTAAGTATATTGAATGTTTTGAACATTGATTCAAGTTTTGTATTACTATTTCAGTTTTTTATGGACTAAAAATGAGTAAAATGAGTATGTATATATATATATATATATATATATATATATATATATATATATATATGTACGGACATATCCAAGACGTATCGTATCCAAGGGTTTTTTAAAATTGACGTATCCGCGTATCGTATCCGTATCCTGGCAACGTAGCGTCGACCCTTTGGGCATATCTGTCCATATGGAACAATTGGCTATGTCTAGTTCTCCCTATCACTCCATCACAGTTCTTATTTTTAAATTTAAGAAAAGACTTCACTGGAGGATTGTCTTTGAGAAATGCCCAGCCAGGCAGGGCAAACCCTCTTGTTGGGTACTCAAAGGTGAAAGAATTAGGCTTTTAGATTCACCAGTGGGGGTGGCTATCTTCTATGATTAGAGAATTCCTGGGCCACCCGAGATTGCATGCAGACCAGATGTGACCAGTGCAGAAGCACATATAAGGGGTGGTGAATTATGATGTGAGCTCCGGGAGCCATATGTGGTGGTTCGAGGTTCAAATTCGTAGGATGTTAAGAAGCCTGCGCAATCGTTGAACCCTGAGCATCACTAGCTCAAAATAAATACATAAATATTATCATGATATAATGGACCCAAAGATCAGACACTATAAATAGAATTTTTTAGACACTTATTATGTATTTTCCAAAGGCCCAATACTAGGTAACTAAAAATTTATCAAGACACTCAGCAACGACTATATTTGTTTTCCATCTATTACACCATACACACCTCCCTTCCAAAAAGTCAGTAAAATAAGTATGTTTAATGTTGATTATAATCAACGCCCCTTGCCTTGTCTTTAGCATAAAGCATTGCAATAAAATATCCGAATAGAATTACACGCATATCTCCCACATGGTTCTTCCATCTGCAATGTGTTCCCTACTATGCTATTTTTGAAAATGAGGGGTAAGTTTATGGACAATTCTCGTTTGAGTATTACAATCATGGATTTGAAAAAGCCCTACTAGCCCCCAAATTGCATCATATGGTAAAAGTAGGATGAGATTGGCTTTGTTCCACAAGATCACGGGTCTTCCAGCTTTTCTCTGGGATTGTTGAGAAATACATTTTGTATGTGACCATATAAATTAATTGTCTCGATTTGCTTAAGCTGGTATTCTTCAGTTTCGTGCAAAAAGGCCCATGTTAAACTTTATTTTTCTGTATATACCATGCTATGGGATGGCTTGAAACCCCTTATTTTTCATGTTAATGGCTGCTAGGGATTTATAAGCCCAAAGGATGCCTAGCAGCATCCATTGTTTGCTTTGGGGACATATTACCATTCTTTCTCAACGACTAATATAATTGCTTTGATTCTTCCTCACTTGTTCATTATATCTCTTTTGTGAAAAATTGTGTTGTAGTCCCATCTTTTGAGTTCCTTGAGGGACTTTCCAATTTTCTATAATTTTTGAATTATGATATCCATTTAGCTGATTCAAAAAACCCTTGCGTATGAAACAGCATGTAAACGTCTGTACAATATATTATTCAGAAAATATGAATATATATAAAAATGCATAATACTCATTTTTTGTCCATAAAAGATAAAACACTAAAAATACTTTCTAATCTAGATTCTAGGATATATCATCTAGATTTTCTTATAGTGCTGAAACAGAAGTATCTAGTGTTTTTATTTTTATTTTGGAGTTTAAAGAACAAAAGCACTGCTGAAATGGTACAGAAACGTCCTGGGTATGGCTCAAGCATTGTTAAATAGTATGGAAACGCCCTAGGTACAGCCCGGGTACAATAGAGCGGTATTCGGGACTGTTTTGGAGTTTCGGAAACATTTCAAGCGAGTACCAAGACCAATACCCGCACGTCAGTATGCTGGTATGCTGCCCTAGTTGGCGTTTCCGGGTATCCAAGAATTTAACGCTTAGAATCTCCAATGGCTTATGTCTTCTATGTCTTTCATTATGATATCCATTTAGCTGATTCAATGATGGATAGTCTAGGCCATTCTTGTTCATTCAGTAATCAGCTCAAGATTATCTGGGAAATTGGGGTGAGTGATACTTTTGTTCTTGTTGATAATAATTTGAACAAGCAATTTATTTCAAAGATTGCACAAATATCAATAATCTCCATTACATTTCATTGGCTTCATCCTCAAGCTTAAATAAGCTTATGAAGGAGTCATTTGTATATGGGACCCACAGTCCACCCAATAATCAACTACTTGAGACTACTAACCACTTATTAACACACTAACATAATTAATGACTAACATATTAATAATGTCTATAACTATATTAATCTTACGGCGTTGTCTCACATGAGATACTTACGCGTAACACTAACACAAACATACTAAACAACAATAATAAACACAATACTTTGGTTCAAATGACCTAACAAACATCCCCTTGATCCAAAGGTGTCTAAAAGATGATCTGAAGTGTATAACTGTGAAGTCTGCCAATAGTCTTTGTCTCACTTGCAAACTAGCACAGTGTACATCATAGCACTGATCAACTGATGTCGCATCACACAGAAACATGTCGCTTTATGCAAAAACACTACGATACCTCGTGAATTGTAACACTACCTGATGTCGCTACACATAAAAGCTCGTTGTTTTACACAAAAGTCTAGCAATACTATTGTTGGTATGCCCATCCCATCTGACCATTTTGTACTCGTACTACAATATAAGCACAATCAAGACTTGCTAAACTAAATCAATCCAAATAAGGCTTCACATAAATGCCCACCAAGTGACTATTCGGTATTATGTAAGGTACATCTTCTTGATGCCCAACGACGCTAATGAACCTTTTTTCAACACTATTGTTGCAAGCAACTCCCCTATCAACTCGTATGTAATGTCCCCTTCTCAAAGCTAGTTCGATATGAAGACCTTGGGCCCATTTTTACTTCTCGTGGGCTTAAAGGGAAAAGCAAGGGAAGTACTTTAATGTTGTAATTGTAAGTTGTTATTTTTAGCCTTGTATTATTTTTGTAAAAGCAACTTTCTAATTATAACATTAGAAAGTGAAGTTGGTCGAAAAGTGCAAATGCCAACTTAAAAATAGAAGTGATGGAGTTAAAAGGGGAACATAACACCACTTAAAAAGGGGTTTGACCCATTTGGGCTCCCTTTTGTGGATTGTGCCACCCACAATTATAAAAAGGAGTCGCTAGGGGTGGAAAAAGCATCACTTGTCATATGAATTCATTTCTATTTGGAGATTGGAGCTTGTGCTTGCAATTTTCAGCCATTGAGGATGAAAATCCTCCTTGGTATCCTATTGGGACGAAAACCCTCAATAGAATTCAGAATTGAGGACGAAAACCCTCAAATTTTGCATTGGTGATCTCATTCAGAGGTCATATTTGGGCTGCAATTCAGAATCTCAAAGCTACAATTCAAAATTTCAGTGCTAGGGCACAATTTTCAGCTAGGGCTTCAAGGGCAGATCAGAATTCCATATTTTTGGGTGTGGAACAACCACACATTTCAGTGTTTTGTTGTGTTACAGTGTTTTGGATCAGATCTAGGGCATTTTCAACTTGGGCGACCCACTTGGGAACTTGAGTGACCCACTTTGGGGTCAATTCCGCTATTTTTAGGGGTTTCTTTGGAGCTAGGGTTTGTTCAACCTTCAATTCTTCCCTAGGGCATTCATTGCTGCATTTATTTCAGCTTCAAATGCTCCTAACGGTCAGCTATAATTTACCCTATTTTGTCACAAAATTGATGAAATAAATTCAGTTATTTGTCAGAAAAATTATTTCTTTGTTCCTAAATGTTCTAAAAATATTCTCAAGTGTTTTGAGCCTTTTGGGTACTTTTGTAATTGAGTATTTGAAGAGTAATTGAAGAAATCAGATTTTTGCATGTTGTACTGAGGGTTTGCAGACCAAAATCAGGTCACTTTGCCTAATTTCGGGCAATTTCTCGGTGTTGTCATTTAAATTTTTTAATTAATAAAAAAACTTTTCAATTCATTTTAATATTTTATACATGTGAGAGGATTTTAACGGCAACAAGTCGTTGGTACTTGCATCATGGCCATGTGAATACCACCCCATGAATGGAGTCGGTTTGTACTTGTCAAATAATGCATCTATTTCACCCATGCTACCATTAGATGAACAGACAAACCGTCATTTCATAGTAGACCATACTAGCTACATCTAGATCGGAAAAAGCCTCCGAATGTTGCCTTCCACTTGCAATTTCTTGGTCATTATATGGTGTTTGCCTACTAGGTAGCCCAAGTACTTCACTACTATAATATTTGGGATTCAGGGCATAGGCTAGGAGATGCAATGGGGTGATCATTTTATTCCACCTTCTCATGATCACGCTTTTAACTTCATTGTAGAATTTTTCTTCAAGATCCAGCTCTTTTTGTTGTGTGGTGTCTCTAATTTTTTCAAGCATAGAGTCAATGCCATCATAGATCTCCCCTATGCAAGTGTTATCTATGTCTCATATCTAATCATATAGATAAAATAGGCTCAGTAAAACTAAACAAGTATACAACCTTTGCCCACCAATTATCATTGTAGACACCCATAATTACGCCCAAGCAATTTAAATACTTAAATTGTGCTAATCATCTCATTTCCTGCAAATTGGCGACATATCGTCAAAAAGCGCTCACCTTCTCTCCTATCGTCGTTAATTAATTATACTATGCTAATTAATTACATCGCCTATCCAACAAATACCCTAATTAACGACCTTCCGTTAATAAATCCCTCTTCTATCTAAACTAATTAATTATTATTACTTAATTAGCTTCCCTTTCATTTAACCAATAAATCAATATTTAATTGATTTAATCCTCTTCTATAGTCTAAATCATGCTAATATTCCTCTAAAAGCTTCTATAAGCTTGCACATCTATTAATTAAATCATCTTGATTAATTAATGAGCCCCCTTTATCCACATGAGTCACTAAAGGACAAGTTAAACCCTCCTAAAGTTAACTCAACCTTATCTAAACCCCCTTATCCACAACTAACTCAACATCTCTATTATCCCACATGCAAAGGGATGTAGTGATTCCTTTATCCATTGGGCTATATAAAGAGCCCTCCTCCTACCTTTACACTTACACCTAAATTTCTTGAGAAGACAAGAGCAAAGCACATAGCAAATAGACTATAAGCTTTTCCTTTGTTACTCTTGAGAAATTCACCATTTGAAGAGCTAAGCCTCCTTTCTTGCATTTTGCCAAGTGCTTGGGTCATATGGGAATAGTCAAAGGGTCTTGTAGCCAAGCTTTGATGAGCTCCCATTCCTAGGTTCTTGAAGATCAAAACAATCAATTTGATTGCCATGGAGTCTACATAGGTCCATTTACTTTTTGTTGGTAATCTAGAGAAGTAGAGGTTTGAATACTTTAGCATGTTAATTCAAAGTTAATGCATTATGCTTAGTATTGATCTTGTTTAGCTCTCATCTTTGATGGTGCTTAGATTTTGTCTTAGCTTTGTTATAGAACTATTTAGGTGGTAGTTCTTATTCATCTAACTTAGCTTAAGCACAAATACACGCACACATTTGGCACGCCCGGTGGGACGAATCCTTAGTCCCTTAGCATTTTTAGCTTGAATTCTATTGTTTTTGGCTAACCTTTGATATGCACATATAGTAAATAATGTTCAATTTCTTGGGATTTTTGCTAGTATTATATGTGTAGGTTCTCATTTATAGCTATCATTTTAATGGGTTGTTGCCAATTTCAAGCTAACTTGTTAAAATTTGAAGTATTGTGAGCTTTGTTGTGTTTTTGTCGTACTTTGGTTACAGGAGTGGCGCAGGCACATTAACAAGGGCGCAGACACTTATTCCCCCGCGCAAGCACCTCTCGGGTGGCGCAGGCGCACTGTCGGAGCTTGTATTTCTATTTGCCAACCCTGGTGCACATACACTAACCAAGGCGCAGGCGCACTAACCCGGCGCAGACACTCTTTCATATTGTACCTTCGGTCAAATGAAAAAACCAATCAAGGCAGAGCATACACACTAACCTGTGCACATGCATATCTCTCGGTGGTGCAGCGCTGTCGGCATTTGATCTTGCTTTTTATCTGTCAGTGGCGCACACGCCCTAACCTTGGCGCAGGCATATCTCCTCGTGGTGCGAGCACTTATCTCGTGGCGCACTCTGTCGAAACTGGTGTTGCTTTTTATCCGTTGTGGTGCACACGCCCGATCCTAGCGCACACGCCTTTACGTGGCACAGTGCACTATAAGTCTCGAAAAACACAGTAGCGCATTCGCCTAACCCGCACGCACATGCCTAAACCCGGGTGCAGGTGTCTCTGTAGGGGGCCGTACACGCATAAAAGGGGGTGCAGGTATATCTATTTAATCCAGTTTTGGTTACAACTTTTTAGTGCTCCTTGTTTTGATCATAACTTTTGACTCGTTAACCCATTTTCGGAGTTTGAATAAGCATCGGAAAGATAACGAAGTGTACTTTGCGAGGGAACTTCCAAATGTAAGATACCTTTGGTATACTTATTTCTATCACAAAACTCCCAAAATGCCCCGGAGACCTCCAAAAATGCAAATTACTAAAAACTGTTAAAAAGTGCAAAAATTGGATTTCTAGAATTTTTCAATTTTCTTGGTTTTCTAACTCTTGCAAGGTTCTAACAGTGGTTTACAGGTTTCCTTTGCATTAAGTTTTTATACTAACTTAATCAAAAACATTTGCATCTTTATTTGTGAAGGTTTGAAATGCGTATGCTCTTCCCTCGTGCCTTTCTAGGTGATCTTGGGAATCAGAAACATTTCACCACTTTCTTCATACTTGCAAAACGGTTTAATTAGCTTTCAAAGTTGGTTAAAAGGAACTTATTTTCACATTGTACTTAGGAATTTTCCATTTATTACAAATTTGAGTGAGATACCTTGTTGCGTATGCTCTTTCCTTGCGTCTTAGGACGATCTAGGAAATCAAAAACATCATCTCCTTTATATGACGTTTTGGAAAATTATTAACCTTGGTATGTACGACCAAAATCGCTTGTCAAAGAAACAAGACATCAAAAACAAAACACAACCCTCTAATACACGTGTTTCTTGCAGGTTGTCAAATGGTGTGCCACTTAAAACCACGTTTAAGTTAAAAAGATAAAAAACACACCATATTCAAAATATTGTATTGTAGGTTTCGGAAAAGGGTACATCCCTCTCCGCTCAACTGGAACATAACCCCTTTGGCATAACGCCTTAAGCTACAACAATGGGGGTGGTACCAGGAACCCCAAAGTAGTCCACGCAAGAGGGAACCTTGTGGAAGAAACGGGAAGTGCTCCGCACTACCTACTTGATTAGTATTACCTTGTGAGTTAGCGTTACCGATTGTCCATATGGCGACCCCAGTGATAGTACACGTAGATGCACTAGTTGCCTACTATTTTTGAAGGGGGTAAAGCCGAGATACTCCCAATTTAGTCATTGCGACTTGTTGGGTAAATCACACTCACTTAAGACAACTTTGTAACACCTAGGAAGAGAGAACCACCTAGGAAAATATTCTTTGGCCAGGAGCCCACTTTGACCATTTCAAAATAGTGTTGAGTTGTGAGCCATCATTCATCACGAAACGTGTGACGCATTACTTTCGCTTAGTTTTTCACTTACCCTAAGGTAAGGCGAAACTCTGCCAAAGTAAAGCCAACATTTTTCACCCCCATTTGATCTACTTCCTTCACTTTCTTTTGACACTTTGTTGATCAGAAGAGGAGTGACTACCTTTGCGTTATCAATTGATTGTTTTGCCACTTTTTTGTCCGTTTACGCCCATCCATGTTTACGGCTGGGTTAGTTAAACGTCTAAAGTGTGTGGAGACATATTTATATCATTGGTAGCCTTTGTGATCTTGATACCCACGTCAGGATCGTCATCATAGTTAGGATTGATTCATCATTTGATCTCCCTTTGACGTGTTGCCTCGTTTGCATTGTCTCGACACAATTAAGATACTTATGTCACGTTTTTACTTAAATGTGATCTAAGTGTCTATATTGTGGTGTTACGCTGCGCACATTTTAACACATCCTCAGTATACCTTGACTCGTTTTTCTTCAAACATTGTCCAAAATATTGAAGAGTGTCGCTTACTTTGTTTGTGTCGTTTTCGATACCACGTTGGCACTAATATCTCACTTCTTCGTGAAGCTTGATTAACGTGTCCAATTGGTGTGGTTACGTGGCTTACATTTGTAATCCTCACCCTTTAACATTTTGGCCTTGTTGGTTGTTGAACTTGTCGTGGTATCCTTTGATTGGGAGTCACATCTACCCTTTGTTAAAATTTACGCCTTGTTCATTTCGAGCTTGATGTAAATATTGACATTGTGTTGATCATCTTTGCATCGAACTCACTTTACACACGCATTTTCATATGGTGTATTTCCTTGTTGATTGGCTTTGTGTTTCACACTTGCATGATTGTTCCTTGTGATTATTCATTCAGAAAACTTATTTTCTAGGACAATCCCTTTTTATCTCATCGATATTGCATCATCACGATGTCTATTTTCCTTAGACCTTGGAAAATCATGCACGCATATCAATACTTACGAAATGTCTAGTTGGTTGTCCTTATGCTACCCAAATCGACATGTCACTTCCTTCCCTTTGAAGGAGTTCCATCACACTATCTAGATCTAGACATTTGTGCTTAAAACAACGCCAAAATTGATTGACTATTGCGCGGTTCTCCATACTTACAAAAATATGTAACCTAGGTTTAGCAATTCAAATCAAAAGATTCCCATTACAACTAAACCTCGTTTGGTTCTTCGTGCTTAGAGAGCCCATACAGTAACCCGTTCCCCACCTTCACTCATAGTCGATGGTCTGGTTTGGACACTTCTGATCCAAATTATTATTCGGGTTCCCCCCACTCTTCTTCTGATTCTAATCCAAACATTTCCTCTTCTTCTAAGGATTCCAATCCAAACATTTCTTCTTATTCTAATCCAAACATTTCCTCTTCTTCTGAGGATTCCAATCCAAACATTTCTTCTGATGATTCGGATCCAAACTACTATTCGGATCCAAACTACTATTTGGATTCATCTAATTCGACTCCTAAGTCATCTAATGCGACTCCTATGTCATGGTCCTCCCTATCTTCACAGGAACCTCTTCATCATACATTTAATATGACTCCTACGTCGCGGTCCTCCCTTTCTTCGTAGGACCCCTTTTATCAATCGCCTCAATGACGTCTTCTTCCTTTGAAGATACGTGCGACTCCAAATCCCTCCAATCAAACATCTAATACAATTTTTGAATCGAGGTTCTCTCTTTCTTTACAAGACCCTTGTTATTATTCATTTGATGCGATTCTTGAATCACGGTCCTCCCCTTCTTTGTAGGACCACCTTCATCAATCACCCCCAATAAGTCTTCTTTCTTTGAAGATTCGTGTGACTCAAGGTCCTTCGAGTCAAACGTTTGAATCGACCCATGCGTCAATCTACAGACTTTGGACTTAATCCTACTAGTTTACAAACGATATACCATCGTATAGGTAGGTCCACACCACCTTCTTCTACTCCTGAGACATCTAGCTACACATCTTCTTCATCCCCCACATCATCTTCTTCTATCAATCATCATCAAACATCTTCTAAGTCTTCCACACCAAGTGAACCTCTTTCTTCCAATCAACCCCTGGTGATCGATCAACAACTCATACCGATTGATCTCTTTCAAAATGAAGAAACAATCAGGGCATTTATAGGGGCATATGAAGATATTCCTTTAGCAGTTACAGAAATGATGCGTATTATGAGAAAAAGGTTGATTCCTTTTATCAAGAAACAGAGGAAGAGCCTCAAATCATGCAACTTGATCCTCCTCTTATTCTTCCATCTTCACATTCTTCATTACATGAGGAAACTCCTAGGTCTTGCATTGATCCATGGCCTATCTTCTCATCACCCAATCACTCTTGGTGTATCATAATTCCTCAATCAAAATCTCTTATGGGGTCAATTGACCAAGTAGCCCTTCATCTTCGTCTAGGTGTGTGGTGTCCCCGGATTTCATCCCAAATCTTTGACTACCCTATCCGAAAAAATTTCATACTTTTAAAATAATATGTCGTTTTGTGTTTTTATTACAAAAGTTCTTGTATTGCACAAGATATTCCCAAAGAGCCATATTAGCCATTTTCGCCAAATACCCAAATGCTCAAAATTGTTATATTCTGTCATCGGGATTTGTCTGCGAGAAATTTGTATTTAATTATTTTGAGCCCCGTTTGAGCCAATTTGCGCTCCGTTTTAACCCTGTTGTGATCAAACATATCATTATTCCTATATACTAGAAGGGTTTTAACTAAAAATAAGTTTTGGGCTTTATTTGTGACTTTTGGCAATTTTTTTGTGTTTTTGTGTTTTCCGCTTTCGCTTTCTGTGAAATTTCTCTAGAACAATTCCTTTCACGGTAAGCCCGATTCTTGCCCGGAGCAAATGGAGAACATATAAGCACATTATGCCCGGATGAAGTCACCATCGCAGTCCGGATCACTGGGAAAAAGCGAAGTCGTGTGCTAAAAAGCACCTGCAGGTTGGCACATTTTTGGAAAACAAAGGATTTAAGTGCATCATGGGAAAAATAGAAGCAACGAGTGGTGGGATTTTATTATGCACTTTGCAGGTACTTTTTCCCATGATAGAAAATTCACTTAAGTCAGCAGGTGGGAAAATTAGAGGCAAGAGACAAAGCGGAATTTATTGCACACCTTGCAGGTAAAAATTCCCGTGGCGAAATAAAAGAAAAGTGACTTAAGTGAAATCATGGGATTTTATTGCCCTCTATGCAGGATAAATAATCTCATTGTCAAAGTCAAATCACTTAAGTGGATCATGGGATTTCCGGGGCTGCCTTGCAGGGTAAAAATTCTCATTGCCATGTGTTTTTAAAAATAGAATTCTATTATTCCAAAAAGTGCGACCCACCTTGAGTGAATAATAATGCATTAAATAAATATTTGTTAATATTTATTCACCCAATTTTGGCACCCAAGCTTGTGGAAAAGTCAACAAAGGGAAGTGGACAAAAGGAATTTAAAAATAGAATTCCAAAATTAAATAAATTTAATTTATTTAATGCAACCCCTTTTGAGAAGGAAATAATACTTTTTAAAGTATTAATTGATTAAATTAAATTCTATTTTCAGTGGCTATGGTCAAAGCACACTGTGAAGCTTAAGTGAAGTGAAGAGTGGATGATTAAATTGATTAAATTTAATTTAATGGATGGTTGTCCTTAATCATGCAATTTTAGCACATCAGTTAAAGAGAAAAACATGATTTTTAATTAATTAATTGCCAGGAATAGGAAGGGCAATTATTAATTATAGAATTATGAGGGTTATATAAGCATGGGCTGCCATAAGGATGAATTAATTAATTCACAGGTGAAGTGCAGCCCAGAGAGAAAGTGCGCCCCATTTGGAAAAAGATTTTGCTCAAATGAAGGTGGATTTGATGCTAAAAGCTTCTAGTTTTGGCGCATGCTTTGAAGAAGGTTGATTTGTGTCTGCATAATTGTTTGTAGAAGTGATACAGGTGCTCAGGTGAAGTTGGAAAAATTCATGCTCACTTTGCAGGCAAATAAAACATCAATTTTTGGGGCAGCAGGCTTGAATAGTGCAGATTTTTATTATTAAAATTCATTGTTCATGTTCCGGTTGCCATCTTTGTCTGAATTACTTGCAGGAATTCATCACAGGTGCTTTTATAAAGAAAATGAGCTTTAATCAATGTCCAATACATTGAATATATCCTCCGAATCTGAAGAATTATCCAGATCTGCACTAGTTTTGAAGAATTCCAGTCAAATAAGAAGAAAAAGAATTGTTCAGACAAAAATAGACAAAGCTATGGTGAAAAAAAATGAAAAAGAAAGCACAACAGAGTAATGCATCATTTCTAAATTTGCAGATATTGGAGACACGGATCTAGGCTCGGAACCTCTTGCTGAATTGATAGACAGATCCAAAGCAGGAAAGACTTCACTCATGCGTGCAGATTAAAAGCAGTGGAATTATTCGAGTTGCAGCTTTTCATCCACAGCCCAGTTGCCAAAGTTTGTTATGCAGATGCAGATCCATATCCAGATGCAGATGCAGATGCAAATCCATATACAGATCCGATCCAGATCTAGATCTCATAGTTGCAAAAGCTTCCGACACAAAGGCTTCATCCTCTTGTTTCAAATGCAGCCCGTGAAGAAGTCAGTGCGTGGAAAAGTCCTTCCAAGATCTTGTGCATGTGCTTTCATCTTCCAGTTGAAGCCTTCATTGAATTTGCATTCACCCAGAGTGCTTTCCAGAATTTTTAATTGCTCATATGCAATTAAAAATAAAGATGATGAGTTATTTACGACCAACCTTGCATTGATGCATGTACGGAAAAAAACTGCAAAAGCTTCAAGGATAAAAGAGAAGACAAGGCGAAGGCAAAATTCTAGCCGCTTCCAGATCCAGCTTGTTGTTTCCAGATCCAGTTTGGTGAGAATCAAAGGCAAAAGAATCAGCTGCATGTAGACATGAAAAAGACAAGACTGCAGCTTTCCTCTTCCTTCTTCTTTCCTCCGACAAAGTAATTGAGTGATCAATTAAATTATACAACTTAAGTGATTGGTTTAAAAGCCATTACTTGAAGAAGTCAACTACTTGGAGATAGATGGCACGTGCAAAATAGAAGGTTCTATTTTTAGTTGCAAATCATACATGTTATACAAAGAGGAATTCCAGGAGGGAGATTGCTAGTTGTTTCTTTTCCGACTTCCACATGTGTCAGTTCAACTAAAAGCTTCCGACTTGTAATTGCCCCTCTACATTTTATAAGTAGAGGAAGAACCTTCGGGTTAATAATCATCGGAATTTGTAAGCAAAGCGATCTTGTGTTCTAGACTTTGTCTTTGAACCCCGAGAGCCACTTGGAGCAAAAGAATACAAAGGAGCACGTTTAAAAGTCATTACTTGAAGAAGCCAACTACTGGAGATAGGTGGCACGTCAAAATAGAAGGTTCTATTTTTAGTTGCAAATCATACATGTCATGAAAAGAGGAATTCCAAGAGAGAGATTGCCAGTTGTTTCTTTTCCGACTTCCACATGTGTCGGTTGACTAAAAGTTTCGACTTGTAATTGCCCTCTACATTCTATAAGTAGAGGAAGAACCTTCGGGTTAATAATCATCGAATTTATGTAGCGCAATCTTGTGTTCTAGACTTTGTGTTGAACCCCGAGAGCCACTTGGAGCAAAGGAATACAAAGGAGCACGTTTCCGGAGAACTTTGTATCACGGTGTGATGTGTTTCTTGCTTTTAATCCGAGATCTCTTAATAAACTGTGTATTTTAGATCTGGATCTAAAGTTGCCTTTGTTTTAGAATTATGTGTTTATATCTATTGGATTCTTTTATGTGCGTCATGCAATCAGCTCGCCATCTACCGATTGGGATGCACATATTTCTCATTTCTTCCGTGTTTATGTAATTACCTTCTTTTATAACTTTTCCTTTCTTTAAAACAACTACTTACTTTGCAGAAGCTCATCGATTATGGTTCATGAACCGAGTAGTTAAAGTAAAACCCCATTTAGATATTTGCATACTTTAATTGACAAATCGACACTCGGGAGCCTCACCGGTAAAATGAGGGAGATTTATCTCATGATTGCTAGGTTTTGTCTTTATGCGAAAATCTAGCCAACAAGCAGGGGTCACCTTCTAGTAGTCCTCCCTCTCGCTATTTGTGGGATATTTTCGAGTAGTCCACTATCTTCTATTCTTGGGGCATGCCCAACTAGCCCCTTGTCTTCTAGGTATGGATCACCCTCGGGTAGTCCATCATCTTTTATTCTTGGGTCATGTCCTAGTAGCCCTTCTTCTATTCTTAGGCCACATCCTAGTAGCCCTTCGTCTTCTATCTATGGGTCACGTCCTAAGTAGCCCTTCTTCTTCTATTCTTGGGCCACATCCTAAGCCAGCGTTTGTCTACTATCCATGGCTCACCTCCCAATAGCCCATCTTCTTCAATTCTTGGACCATATCCTTTTCATCCATCACATATTTCTTCTATCAATGGTTGTGGCAAGCCCATGGTCATTTCTCACATCAGTTCTAAATGTCCACGTTCACTTTCTTCTCCTTCTCGAGATCAAACAAGTCACGCATCAGCTTATAAGAAACCCAAACAATTTCTTAATCAAGCTCAGATCAAAACTGCAAAGAGCTCTATAGCTCCCAACAAATCAAACGATCTTAAGGTTAAAAATCAAACACAATTCAAGAACGTAAATCAACGTAACCATCAAGTATGGCACAAAGTATAGAAACCTCTAGATAGGGAACTCAAGATCTCGCATACAAAATCCATGTTTCAGGATAAATCACAATCATGTGTTGAGTATGAGCTCGCCTCTATCATTGAGATTGGGGATAACATGACACTTGATAAACAAACACCCCGGGCTCCCTTATCAAGGAAATTACAAACATCGTTTTTGGATCTTACCATGCAGAGTGACTTTGTTGGTCCTAACTTTCCGAAAACTATCAAAAATCTAAAAATCAAAACAATGCAAAAATACAAAAAAATGAGAAAACACAACAAAAATCAAAGGTACAAAGATCAAACATTGCAATCAGGTATTGCGTACACATGGATGTTTCTTTCTTCCCTTCCTTGCTATTCTTCTGCAAATCTCCCTACCATTTTCATCCCTTCGGTGATGTTTTGGTTAGCTTATTCGCACGCATTTTGCGACATTTATCTCTATGGTATCCATTTGACCCTGGTCTTTTATCACCTTGGTAAATTAAAGAACAGATGACCTCTTAGAGATCCTATCACAATCAGCATTTAATTTACTTGTTGTGAAGAACTTTTGGACATATTTGTGTCACTAGCCAATGTCGTCATCACAATCACTTCCACCTCCTTCCATCAAGCCATCTATGGTTCTTAACCCTCATCGAAACAAAGAGCTGAAATAAGTTTTCGAAAAGCAAAAGAATCAAAATTAATCAAAAGATCAAAAGCTAAAAGCTACAAGAAAAAACAAATTGATATATAACTCTCTCTTGGGGTATTTCCAATAATCTCTATCGGGGCTATGGACACCTTTGACTAGCGAGAGAGCAATGTTGCGATTAGAATCAAATGCACCTCTCATGGGCTATGGACGCCCTCAGGTGGCAGTGAGCAATGTACACTATCCTTCCACCATCCAATCACCTATCACCTATAAAAATAAATCATTCCTACACATTGGCTAAGGTGTCTTCACTTGTTGTCTATTAGATCTTCCCTTCAAGAGGTAATAAATTCTACATACACACACTGGATCTCTATGAGCAAACATGATTAGTATGTTACCAAGTGTCTTTTTTGGACCTTGTTCAAACTCTTACTCTAGTCCATATCTCGTCTCACGATTTGTGCCTTTGGCTAATCACTTCTTCATCACGAGGCTTCTAAGCTACATTCATATCGTTCTTCTACTTCGTTGAGAACATCCATGTGTATAAGCTTACTTTTTGGCCGGGTTTTTAGACACCTTTGTCCCCTTTCACAAAAACAATCTTCTCCTTCCTTTCTATCATGTGCTTTTAGGCCAACTTACGTTGGGGGCATCCTTGCTTCTTCCCAAAGACTTCATTGGTTTACGTTCACCATCATGTTGAACCTATCCATAATGGCCTTGGGTCCCACTTCTACCTGTGAAGAGTTTTCCTTTGAATACTCCCACCTAATCGCTGGGGCATTTTTGCATCTTCACCTTTCTTGTACGCACGTGGCCTTATGACCTTGTACATCCCATCTAGCATTGGGGTCATCCACATTTCCTCGTCTTCCTGTACATAGTTTCAAAAACTTTCAAAATAAAAACATTCAAATATGTTAGAAAAATCACAAAAACATTCAAATATGTTTCAGAAAACTTATAAAAATTGAAAATCATCCTACAAAACGTCGCTCTTTGGTTCTCACTTGTTCATGTGTGTGACTTGCGGATCATCTTGATCTACCTCCATCAACAAAAGCTAGGCTGCTTACTTCGCCTCGCACTCGGGCACAATGAGTTTCTAGGTACTATTTCGTAGTGCACATTGTTTTTCATCGGACCCAAGTGTCCTCCGTTATTCCCCTCATATGTATCCTTGCTTGGGGCACCATCATCAACCCTTGTCGTTAATTCGCACAGGTCGTAATTGAAGCTTGATAATAAAAACATTACATTATGTTTCTCTGTTAGTTTAGCTTGTTTACTTTCTCGTATTGCATTGCATTTTGTATGTTGCATGGAGTTGGTGTTTTTAGCAATGGACATTTGTTCGTATATGGCTTTTCATGTCATACTACACTTTTGTTCATTCTATTTTTCATAAGGACCGATGACGTAGATCTTTTAGCAATATGATGACACTGAAGTTGTTCCAATACAAAGGCTAGAGGCTAAGTTCTTCTCTCCACTTCTCCATATTTCTTCTACATCACTTTCCTCTCACCCCTAATCTTCCGTTTCACCTGGGTATTCTGTCCTGGGCCATTCTTCTATCTATTTCTCACCTTTTCGATCGTCGATCGTCTTCCTTCATCACCCCATCAACACTCGAGGGGGCATCTCTCACTTCTACTAATTTTTCTTCTACCCCTTCAAAATTTTATCCATCTACTATCTTTGAAGTGGCGTCACTTACGCCACCCCAAAGAGGGGCAAATGTAGACACCCATAATTACGCCCGAGCAATTTAAATACTTAAATTGTGCTAATTATCTCCTTTCCTGCAAATTGGCAACATATCGTCAAAAGCACTCACCTTCTCTCTTATCGTCGTTAATTAATTACACTACGCTAATTAATTAAGTCGCATATCCAACAAATACCCTAATTAACGACCTTCCGTTAATAAATCCCCCTTCTATCTAGACTAATTAATTATTATTAATTAATTAGCTTCCCCTTTCATTTAACCAATAAATCAATATTTAATTGATTTAATCCCCTTCTATAGTCTAAATCATGCTAATATTCCTCTAAAAGCTTCTATAAGCTTGCACATCTATTAATTAAATCATCTTGATTAATTAATGAGCCCCCTTTATCCACATGAGTCACTAAAGGACAAGCTAAACCCTCCTAAAGTTAACTCAACCCTATCTAAACCCCCCTTATCCACAACTAACTCAACATCTCTATTATCCCACATGCAAAGGGATGTAGTGATTCCTTTATCCATTGGGCTATATAAAGAGCCCTCCTACCTTTACACTTACACCTAAATTTCTTGAGAAGACAAGAGCAAAGCACATAACAAATAGACTATAAGCTTTTCCTTTGTTACTCTTGAGAAATTCACCATTTGAAGAGCTAAGCCTCCTTTCTTGCATTTTGCCAAGTGCTTGGGTCATATGGGAATAGTCAAAGGGTCTTGTAGCCAAGCTTTGATGAGCTCCCATTCCTAGGTTCTTGAAGATCAAAACAATCAATTTGATTGCCATGGAGTCTACATAGGTCCATTTACTTTTTGTTGGTAATCTAGAGAAGTAGAGGTTTGAATACTTTAGCATGTTAATTCAAAGTTAATACATTATGCTTAGTATTGATCTTGTTTAGCTCTCATCTTTGATGGTGCTTAGATTTTGTCTTAGCTTTGTTATAGAACTATTTAGGTGGTAGTTCTTACTCATCTAACTTAAGCACAAATACATGCACACAATCATCAAGTATCAATGATTTTATTTTGATGGCTCTTTCTGTGTTTGCTTGCCTCCACACGGACCAAACATTATCAATCACCATAAGCCTTAAGGCTTGTTTTACCTTCACAAGTCGTCTCAAGACGAGTGTGTGAAAGGCAAATCTTGTTTCAACAACCTATTAAAATGAATTACAACAAGTTAATAAACTATAAAATTAAATTTAAAAGAAATTCAAGTGATAATTGGATATTTCATGAAAGTTAGAAAATAAAAATTAGAAACTAGGAAATTGTTTCGTTACCTTCAAAGAACTCCAACGTTGAGAACCTCCTAAAGATACCCTGTGACAAACATTTGAATCTCATTTGCCTCTGTATAAATTTTCTCTATCCATGGTATTTTGCCAATCTTTTGCAATATCAAATTCAAGGAGTGTCTTTAAGGTGCCCAAAAATGTGTTTATATCTCTCCTCAACAATCATCACTCTTTGCTCTACAATTTTTGCACCGTTTGTGATAACTTAGACAATGTTTTGAGGGCCAACTAGCTCAATAGTCTCAATCAAAATATTAGCAATAAATTGAGCATCTTTCATTTCACCCTCACAATCAACAACCCTTAAGAACATTGCCCCTTTAAGGAACACTCAGAATGAATGTTGATTAGGGGTTTATTTTGGGCATCTTTCCATCCATCCGAAATGATAAATACCCCGAGTCCTTTCATGAATCCCTAATTGGCTCTACAAAAAAGTATGTACATGGGCTACTTATTTCGCCAACAATGTTGTTCTCACCTTCTCATAACTAGGGCTTTTATACCCTTGTGGTGCATCATTAATACCTCTCACCATTTGTTGCCAATATGGTGACCGCAACACATTAAAGGGCAGCCCACATGCATAAACGCATCGAGCAACCAACTCATCAACAATTTCCCTTTCTCATTTCCAAATGCTTGCTCTAATGGGCCTTTGGTTCTCTTTCGTGACAAGCTCTCTTCCTCTAATGGAGTTTCAACTTCAACTTGAATAAAAGGATGGTTTGATGGGGTGGGTGGTTTTTCTGAACCCCTATTTTGCAAAGGAGCGGTTTTAAATCTAGCTCTTGAAGCTTGCAAATCAACCTCCTCTTGCTCTTTCATATATGCCAAAATATGTTTCCCTTCAACCTTGGAACATTTTCTAATCCCCATTCCCATTTTCCTCATTAAATGAGCTTTGAGTCAGGTATAAGAGGATTTGAATTGTATATTGCAATGATGGCATACCCAAACTCGAGAGCCACCGCCAGCAAGGTTCTCCACAATATGCACGTCTCCAAAGAGGAGCTCTAGGATCCACACCCCCACTTTGGCTTGCTTCCCCTTCCCATGCCCTCCCACTGAAGTTGAATTGGATGCCATTTATGTTTTTATATCTCAAAGAATCAAACCTACATTGAAAAATAAAAAAATAAACTTAGATAACAATAAATAGAACTACACCCTACATATCCTATTATGCTTTTGATCACCAAGTTCACCGTTTAGGCGCGAGGTGAGAGCATACACAGAGTTCGGATTTTTTAATTTAAAAAAACAAAATAAACTTAAAAAAAAACAAAAAAAGAATTAAAGTTTTAAACCCTACACATCCTATTTTGCTTTTGATCACCAAGTTCACCGTATAGGTGCGAGGTGAAAGCATACACAGAGTTCAGATTTTTTTATTTTAATTAAAAAGCAAAATAAACTTTTCGTTTTAAAACATAACAAAAAGAATTAAATTATTAAACCCTATGCATCATATTCTACTTTTGATCACCAAGTTCACCATATAGGCACGAGGTGAGAGGATACACAATTCAAATTTTTTTATTTAAAAAATACAAAAAAACTCTTAAAATAGCAAAAAAATAAAACCCTACGCATCCTATTCTGCTTTTGATCACCAAATTCACCGTATAGGTGCGAGGTGAGAACATACACAGAGTTTGGATGATATTTATAATTTTAAAATACATATGCTTTTTATTTTAAAAACGCAAAGGAAATGTTACATTTTTTTAGCATAGAGTTTTAAAATTACTAAATTAAAACTACATATTGATATCAAGATCAATGATCATGAATGATGTGTACATTATGCACACATCATTCGTGATCATTGATCACATTAACATTTTCTTTACCAAAAAAACTTGAAA
Organism: Taxus wallichiana var. yunnanensis; assembly: GCA_018340775.1. Taxonomy (NCBI): domain Eukaryota; kingdom Viridiplantae; phylum Streptophyta; class Pinopsida; order Cupressales; family Taxaceae; genus Taxus; species Taxus wallichiana. Next base: position 351,006,008 of record CM031239.1, read on the forward strand.
ATACCTAGTTCTTCTTCCTTGAAGTTGAACCCTCCTTCCAAATCTACTTTGAAATTCCCCTTGATGCTCTTAGCAGCACCTCCTAAACTCTTCCTTCAAGTTGCTCCTTGATGTCTCTTTGCTCTTCACAATGCTAAATGTTAGTTTAATGAAAACTGAATTTAGCAAGAGAAAAATGAGAGTGTGATTTAGAATGGACCCAAGATGTCATTATATAGCTTTTAGGAAGTGTCTTTAGCAAGTTTAGGTAGGTAGATTAGCTTTAGGTTCATTAAATCAAGTTATTTTTTTATTTTTTTAAAGTTATGATGCTTAAAAAATTGAAAAAGCAACGGAAACATCCCAAACGTTTCCGAAAACATCTATGATGTTTCTCAAAGCGTTCGTGCACGTTTCACATTTCCGAAACGTTTGTGTCCGAAATGTGACACCCCTTGGCATTTTCTGTCTTCACAGAAATAATATATACCCCTAAGTCCTTCCATGAATCCCTAATTGGCTGCAAAGAAGTATGTACATGGTCCACTTCTTTTGCCAACAATGATGTTCTAACCTTCTCATAACTAGGGCTTTTATACCCTTGTGGTGCCTCATTAATACCTCTCACCATTTGTTGCCAATATGGTGACCGCAACACATTGAAGGGCAGCCCACATGCATAAATGCATCGAGCAACCAACTCATCAAGCAATTTCCCTTTTCTCATTTGCAAATGCTTGCTCTAATGGACCTTTGGTTCTCTTTCGTGACAAGCTCTCTTCCTCTAATGGAGTTTCAACTTCAAGTGGTTGTGTTGGAGGTTGAATGAAAGGATGGTTTGATGGGGTGGGTGGTTTTTCTGAACCCCTCCTTTGCAAAGGAACGGTTTTAGATCTAACTCTTGTAGCTTGCAAATCAACCTCCTCTTGCTCTTTCATATATGCCAAAATATGTGTCCTTTCAACCTTGGAACATTTTCTAATCCCGTTCCCATTTGCCCCATTAAATGAGCTTTGAGTCGGGTATATGAGGATTTGAATTGTATATTGCAATGATGGCATATCCAAGATTGAGAGCCTCCGCCAACAGTGTACTACCACCACATGCACATGTATCCAAAGAGAAGCTTTAGGATCATGTTTTGTGGGATCCACACTCCTACTTTGGCTTGCTTCCCCAAGCCCTCCCCCGAAGTTGAATGATGCCATTACATTTTTATATCTCGAATCAAACCTACAATGATGAAAAATAAAAACAAAAACTTAGATAACAATAAATAGAACTACATCCTACATATCCTATTTTGCTTCGACCACCAAATTCACCCTATAGGAGCGAGGTGACAAAGATACACAAAGTGTTCGGATTTTTAATTTAAAAAACAAAAGAATTTAAGTTTTAAAACCTACACATCATATTTTGCTTTTGATCACCAAGTTCACCGTATAGGTGCGAGGTGAGAGCATACAGAGTTCGGATTTTTAATTTTAATTACAAAAAACGAAATAAACTTTTAAAAAATAGCAAAAAGAATTAAATTATTAAACCCTATGCATCCTATTTTGTTTTTGATCACCAAGTTCACCGTATAGGCGCGAGAGAGAGCATACCCAGAGTTCGGATTTTTAATTAAAAATACAAAAAAACTCTTAAAATAGATAAGATAAGATAAATATATTAATGTCCAACGAATGACCACAAAAGTAGGTCAATGGGACTGCAGTCCAAACAATATACAAAGTGCAAGTGGGGAAGACTCAAAACGAGTTCCCGAGAACAGAAGAGAGAAAAAGAGAAGAACAAGAAAAAAACCCCAAGAAAACAAAACCCCCACAGACGGGGATAATGAGACAGAGGGGGGAAGGAAAGCGGAGAAGAGAATGAAGGAGGGGGCTGATAAGGAGCTGTCTACTCAGAAATGGTAGTCCCATCCCTCCTAACATTCAAAGCTGATAAGAAGTAGCTACTGATGGAATGACTCCTCGAAGAGGGGGGCGAGGGCCCCCTCCCCCGCAGAGAACTAAGATTAGAACGACCGCCAGGGAGGCGAGTAGATCTGGATTGCCCTCTGAGACGTGTACGCTGCCGAGCCGGCTGGTGGCCACTGGGGGAGCTGTGAAGGTCTAGCCGGAACGAACTGATCTATGCCCTGTAATAGGATCAGAGTGGCTCTGCCGTTTGGTACCACCCACTTGGGTAGAACCGGAAAGAAAGATGTAATCCGTCTCGTGGAAATGACTCTCGGAGGTGGGTGAAGAATCTGGTCCCGGAGCTCCAGAGACTCACGGATATAGAGGGCAAGGCACCGCTGGTCAATATATCTGAAGAAAACCGGGAGGGTCTGAACCCCTCTGAAGAGGCAATGAAATCGTCCCCTGATCTCATAGTATATGGGGCAGCGGAAGATGAAATGGTCCTCAGTCTCAACCTCCTGAGGCTACAAAGCCTGCAAAGTTTGTCACCGTGGTCAATATGATGATCCGTCTCGCAACGCAATCTGTGGGAGCCCACCCGAAACTGACCCAAGGGTATGCGGAGGGCATGCATCCAATGGCGAAAGGTGTACTGGGGGCGGATGATGAGTCCGTCGCTGATCTCAAGAAAATGCTCTGCATAAAAGGCCATCTTAGGACGCAAGCCGCCATGGGGGTTCACCCAAGTAGTCTGAATAAAACACCTGTAAATATCCTCTCTGATGGACCTATTCAACACCTGCTTGGTGGGTAGAAGGTGACTGGGAGCATTCAGGGAATAATGAAAGGGGGGAAGATGATCCATCTGAATACCAACAGAACCCAACAAAGCCGAAGTATCGGAGAACCAACAACGTCCTCTATCCTGAGCAATACTCATAGAGGAACAATAAGCGAGATATGGGTACCTATTCCGCTCATCGGAGAAATCCCCAAACCTCCTGACGCGGTGGATGAAGGCCAAAATGTCAAAAACGGTCTCCAGACGGAAAGGTATGGCGCCGAATTCGGCTAGAATAATCAACTGAGGAACCGTCTGCTTGCATCTGATGAAACGACGAAGGAGGAGAGTCTGCACTCTCTCAACTGACGCCCAATCCGTAGCTAAAAGGAGGGCCCCAAACAACAAACCCATAGAGAACAGTGGGTCGGATGAGAGAGATCATGAGAGACATCTTAGAGGAAATGTCTTGAAAGTGGTGCCGGAAACATTGTCGCTCAAGAATGGCAAGAGACCCATAACCTTTGTTCACACGCGGCTGAAGGGCATGCCTCATACTAAATCTAGGCCCTGAGAACTGGACACCCAAATAAGTATATGTGTTGGTGATTTCAACCTCCTGCCCCCTGAAAAAGAAATGGAGGTGAGAGGTCTTCAACCCATTGAAGACCATGACCTTGGTCTTACCAAGATTGACCGTCAAATGCCGAAGATCACAAAATAGAGCAAGTGCGTCAAGTTGTCTCTGAAGCCCCTCAGGAGAAGAGGCAAGTAAAACAATATCATCAGCGAACAGGAGAATAGAAATCAAAACATGGTGAAGAAGGCACCCATCCCCTTCCTGAATATGATCCCGAAGAAAAGATTCTAATTCATCAATGTAGATACCGAAGAGAGTAGGGGACAGGGGGCAACCCTGTTTAACCCCAATGGTACTCCTGATGAAGTCCGACATCCCGAGAGCAGTACGGAGGCGACCGAGGACAGACTCATAGAGACGCATGATGGCAACAATAAGAATCTCAGAAATACCGATGTCCCTAAGCCTCTGGAAGAGAGCCATGCGAGGTACTGAGTCAAAGGCTTTCCGAAAGTCCACAAAGCAGCAATAGACCTTCGAAGAGCGGTGGCGGGCCTCCTCAATAATAGCCCGAAGGGTGAAGATGTGGTCAATAGTGTGATACCCAGGTCGAAAACCAGCCTGACCTCTAGCTCTGAGCTGTCTCTGCTCCAAATCATCAGACAACAACCTGTGGAGGACCGTGGCATAGAGTTTGGAGAAAGAGTGGCCCACCATAATAGTCCTGTAGTTATTCGGATCGGAAGGCGTTCCCGCCTTGTAGATCGGGTGAATGACATGATGAGACCAAGTAGGTGGGAAACCGCGGCGGACCACCTGGTTGAAGAGATCAGTCAAATAAACACCAACTACCTCAAAACCCTGCTTGAAGAATTCAACCTGGAAGCCCTCTTCGTCAGCCACCTTGCCACTGTTCAAGGACCTGATTGCCTCTTTGATATTCCTGTATGTGAAAGGATTACCGGAGGAGGATTTCCAATTTGGATAGACTGCTGCCCCGGGATATCATAAAGGGTAGAGGTGTGGGAGAATATGGAGGTAGGATCGATCACCATGGAGGAGGGGGGGTGGTGGGGAAAGATAGTACGCCAGAAAGACCGGGGATTAGACCGGAGGGAGGTAGAAAGTGTATGCCTGCGGTGGGAAATGAAGGATCGCTTCTTACAGTCAAGGAGGCATCGGAGGGCAGTCCTAAGAGTGGGGAAGGAGGGAAGAGCATGGGTAAAGGCACGACGGAGGTAACGGTGATGGGATTTGCACTCTAAATCAAAGGATAGGCAAGGATAGGCAAGTGTACTTAGCTTCCACACTCACAAGGTTGGAGAAGTGATTCTCGGAGGGGAGAAGGTCACGAATGTGAGCTAAGAAAGTGTCGTAGCTCCCTTATCAAACTGAAAGGAAGTACGAGGGGGTAGCGAAGAGGAGGGGTGGTGGTGGGAGGAGGGTTGGTGTCGAGACAGAAGGATAGGACAGCGTGGTCGGCAAGGGGAATGGGGGAAACGGAGAAGGAACGGAAAAAAAGAGAGACATCTGGGTTGGCAAGGATATAATCTACAACGCTGGTGCCACCACCATGGGGGCGGCAGGTGAAGAAGCGTGAATCCGGAAAGCGTGCAATCCCGTTAAGGATCACCATCCCCTGTGATTCCCCGAGCTGGAGAAGGAACCGTCCATAGGTTGTGAAAGGACCGTCTGTATCATCGGAAATCCTATGCAAACCCACTGCTTCTGAGTCAATACTCTGTGTGCAGAATGTATCCTTAGAACGGTCATGAAGAGGAACCTGTAAGTGTCTGGTGCGGGCATTAAAATCTCCCAAGATAATAACCTGCCCTGCGTCAGAGTACTGACTAATACTGTCGTATAAGTCAAAGAAGGGTCCCACCAGGGCCATTGTGAATGGCGTACGGAGAGGAGGCAAGCGGGAAGTAACAGACAGCAATATACAAATCTCTAGAACCTCGAACAACCGCTCTAATACGAATCCACATGTACCTCGTTGACACATCGGTGCCAACGACAGAGATCTTATCCTAAAGGGAGTCCCTATAAAGACAAGCGACCCCACCAGACCCCCTGACCCCCAAGTCTCTTGTCTGCAAGCAGAGAACCAAAGGAAGCCCGCAATACTCGGGAGAGGTCGAACTGGGCTCTCGTGTGTCTCTGTGATGAAAAGCATATCAGCAGCCCCAAGGGCATCTGTCGTAAGACCGGGAAGACCAAAGTGAGCCATTACCATTCCAACATCTAATAGTTAGCCCCCGACCCCTCTCTTGCCTGACCCATCATTTGGGAACACCTGTCTGGCTCCCACGGGGAGGCGAATCCTAATAACAGCCCGGAGGTTCCTGATGACCGCCCATTTACCTCGCCTTCCTTGCTGCCGCCATAACCTCGCCCCTGGCGCGTTTGAGCTCTCCAACCTGTGTCCTAGTGAGATCCTCATTAAGGAAGACCTTGTTTGTGCGAGAGAAAATACCTCTTAGCCCTAAGGGCCATCAACTGTCGACGAAATCTCAAACGGATGAAAAGGGTGGAATCATAGCCGACCCAGGCTTTCTCTAGTGTAATGTCAAAGATCCCCAAAGTATTCGTGAGAAAGGAGTTGCCAACCACCAGTGGGTCTTGTGCGAATGGTGGGTGGGAGACCCCTCACTTTGAGGTTTAACTCCTGTCACGCCTAGTGCATTCCTCAATTAATTTGGCCTGCACAACGGCCTCAACAGCAGCTAAAGGTGGAGGGACATTGGTTTTCCCGCAGACAACCTTGGTCCATGATTCCGTTTCCAGCTTTAAGGAAGCCTGGTTATTTCTGATCTCCTCCTGTTGGGACCGAAGGTCAACAATTTCAGCTTGTAAGGTATCAGTAGGAGGGTTGGTATTATCGGTGTTGTTGGCTAGCTTCTCTTTCAAGATAACATTCTCTGATTCAACATCTGCAACCCTGTTAATAAGTGCACAAACCTCACTCTGAAGTTGTTGATTTGCAGTTTCAATTTTTGGATACGGTTGAGAAGTTCCATTAAGATGTCAGCTGTGCAGTTGGGAGGATTGCCCAGGGGGTTCCCAATCGTGCCCGCTGCCAGTAGGAGATTCGGGGGCCATGTTTGCCGACACTGTGGGAAAAATAACCTAAAGAGGAGAGAGGATTAGTGGAGAATCAAATAACATAAAGTAGTAATTGTCTGTCTCACTGTCTAAGGTTACCGACCCAACTATGCAGAGAGATGTGCCCTCACTGCCAAATATTACAGTCCCAAACTTTGCAGAGCACCAAGATCACAAACCGCAGCCAAGAGCCACCAGTGAACTATGACCTCAAAAATCACGGAAATGCAGGGAACAATTATAAATCCTAGACCAGCAAACCACCAATCACTTGTTATAGCGCCCAAGAAGCCCCCGAAATTCGAGTAGGAATTTGGATTTTGTGAAGGAACCCACGAATCAGGCAGGAGAAATCACGAACGAAATTCAGAAATAGCCACGATGCGAGAGACAAGCCACGATCCAGGAGAGAGCATACACATCATATTCTGCTTTTGATCACCAAGTTCACCGTATAGGCGCGAGGTGAGAGCATACACAGAGTTTGCATGGTATTTTTAATTTTAAAAAAACATATACTTTTTATTTTTAAAATGCAAAGGAAATGTTAGATTTTTTTTAACATAGAGTTTAAAAATTATTAAATTAAAACTACATAGTGATATCATAATCAATTATCATGAATGATGTGTGCATTATGCACACATCATTCGTGATCATTGATCACACTAACATTTTCTTTAAAAATAAAAAAATAAACTTGAAAATACCTAGTTTTTCCTCCTTGAAGTTGATCCCTCCTTCCAAATCTACTTTTAAATTCCTCCTTGATGCTCTTAGCTCTTAGTAGCACCTCCTAAACTCTTCCTTCAAGCTGCTCCTTGATGTCTCTTTGCTCTTCACAATGCTAAATGTTAGTTTAATGAAAACTGAATTTAGCAAGAGAAAAAAGAGTGATTTAGAATGGACCAAAGATGTCATTATATAGCTTTTAGGAAGTGTCTTTAGCAAGTTTGGGTAGGTAGATTAGGTTTAGGTATAATAAATGTAGGTACTTTTTTGAAGTTATGAAGCTTTAATGTTAAAAATACATCCCAAACGCTTCCAGGCGTTTTGACCTCATTTCCGTACTGTAGAAACAATTCTAGGGTGAAACGAAGGGGGAGGCCTAGGCGTTTCCGGTAAAAGAGGTACGGAAGAATAACTATATTAATTTATTTCAAATATCAATAATCTCTATTACATTTCATTGGCTTCATCTTGTAGCTTAAATTAGCTTATGAGGGAGTGTTTTCTATGTGGAACCCAATGGTCCACCCAATAACCAACCACCTAAGACCACTAACCACATATTAACAAAATAACATTATTAATGACTAACATATTAATAATGTCTATCTATAACTATATTAATCCTAAGGGGGTGTCTCACATGAGATACATGCCCCTAACACTAACGCAAATATTCAAAACAACAATAATAAACACAACACTCTGGATCAAATGACCCAACAATTGTGTCTGCTGTGTTAAGGGTAGCTGGATGTATAGATCAAGGGCCACATTCTCTGTGAACTGCTATGTTTGTAACTGTTCTTCCAGTTGGGGCTCGGGTTTTCATCTTGCTGGTCTTCCACTTCCTGGGTATCCAAGATGAAAACCTGAAATTAGTCAGGGGAGTATATGTAGTTATAGTCTGCTAAACACTCTATTGACTCCGCTATTTGAACATTCCAATCTGGACAGACCTTGACGGGTTCTCCCCATGTCTTTTGAGGAGTTTATTTTGTTTCCTGTAGATGCTCCTGGGGATTTTGTTGAAAGAGACCTCATTGAAAGCTGAGCTATTAGAAAACATTATTACTATCTTGGAGACATATTCTCTGTAAGTGCCTATAATCATGCCAGTTTTTGCATTTCAATGCTATGGTTTAAGAAAACCAACTGGCAATAAAATGGTGCTATGAATGTCTTCTCGATGGCAACAAGATTTCAAGTGAGTACAGCTGCTGTTGGTGTGATTGTCGTTTATCATAGCGAAACAAAATAGGAGAGCCATTTGGCCACATTATAGCTGAGGTAGCGAGACTGACCAGGCCTGGTTGTAATTTGGGGGCACAGTTTGCAAGTGGATATGAGAGTATAGGTCCTAGGATTCAACACACTCAGTACACAGTTCAGGCAGTCATCCTAAGCTCTCTATTGATGGCCTAACCTATTGACAGCACCATTTGAACATTCAAATCTGGACAGACCTTGAGGGGTTCTCCCCATGTCTCTGGAAGAGTCTATTTTGTTTGCTGCAGATGCTCCTGGGAGAGCTGGTTGGCCGAGACTTTATTGAAAGCTGAGCTAGAAAACATAATTAATATCTTGGAGGCAGCTATTAGAAAACAATGTTATTATCTTGGGGGCATATTTTCTGTCCCATATTTTCTGTAAGTGATCATAAGCATGTGAGTTTCTGCATTTCAATGCCATGCTTTAACAAGACCAACTGGCAACAAGATGGTGCTATGAATGTCTTCCTGTCGGCAACAAGATTTCAAGTGAGGAGTATTGCTGATACTGGTGTGATCGTCAATTTATTATAGCAGAACAAAATAGGAGTTCTGGCTGCATTATAGCGGGAGTCGGGCTAACCAAGACTGACCATGCCTGTTTGTAATTTTTGGACACAGTTTGCAAATAGATATGAGAGTATAGGATTCATCACACTCAGTACACGGACCAGGCAGTCATTCTAGGCTAAATTTTCCTGTAGAAAATCATAAAACTATAAATATTGTAAAAATTGGAAAGAAGAAAAGGTATACATTTTTCCTAGTTACTTTGTCTTCCGCCCATGACCACCTACAGCCCATTATATAAGACCATAACTAACATATATATATTTCATTAAGCACCTCCACTGTAAACAATTCACACCAATGTTCCCCAAAAGGTTATGTCCCTTTTTACTTAGGGGAAGAAAGAAAAACGTTTAACCTTCCAAAGAACCAAAAGAGATTGATGAGCCAACTAAAAAGCATGATAAGGTAGTGCATATGTGAAAAGGAAAAATGGTAGGTTTCATGATACAGCATTCCCACAGTAGTTACAATCATGACTTTTCATGATCAAATATTTGTTTTACAAAACTAAAAGTAATTCACAAAAAAAAGGTCCCAATAGAGTAAATCAAAGAAATACCTTTCCACAGACTGGACAGTTATCACTCCGCTCCATCCACTCATAAATACAGCCAAGATGAAAATGATGACTGCACTGTGTAGAAATTTTCGGGTTTTCAGCAGTATACTCTGCAAAACAGTAAAATGACTAGCTAAGCCAAAAGATCCTATGGTTTAAACTTTATGCAAAGTAAGGATAATGTTTCATTTGTGAAAATGGGTCCCAGCATCAAATACAACCAGATGGTGACTGTACAAACATCACAATGTTCCTGTTCATCTTAGGACCAATGTCGAAAACAAGTTGCCAGAACATTTAAGAGTCTTCTATGACGATAGATATTTGACATATAACAATCTAAAATGGAAATAGCTCTTGCTAGAAAGAAGAAAGAAAGAAATTATATTAACGTTCACATATGACTAAAATAGGTCAATGGGACTCGAGAATACAACCACATACAATAGAAAGTGCTAGGGTAAAGGACCCTAGGAATAACCCACAAACTAAACAAAAGAACAGAAACCCACAATTTGTTTAAGCTCAACATCAAATGAGGTAATTGAGTGTGTTGTCGCTGGACAACTTGTATTGGTTCAGACTAATAGTCCAGTCCTGTTCAATGCACAGCTAACACAAGTTGATACAGATTGAGATATTACATAATTTCAATCAAATGGAATTAGCATTCTCTGCTCACTTAGTATATATTAATCACCTGATAATTTCTTCTTTTTTAAAAGGTCAAATGCCTTATATTGATAAAGAGAAATTTAAATACTGATCAGATTCACAAATATACAAAATAAACTGATGTATGATATACCGAGATTAATGAAACATTTAAATTTTTAGTACAATCAACAGCTTATATAAAGACTATTCGATGTATTTTGAACATTAAATTATACAAATTGAATGTCACTGCCAAAAACAATTCTCCCTTAACATCTGCAGTTCTTTGCCTGAAACTATAGCTTTAATTAACATATCTATCTAATACATGTCGTGGCAGCAGTTTGAAAATGAGTTTCCCTTCTCTGAGACTTGATTGTGCTGAGTGGTGTGGCACCGACCTGTCAATCGTGGCTTTCCTCAGTCCGGCGTTAGTAGCGGCTGTACCGAACATATCCACAGGGGGTCCTGTTGTTTAGAAATTCACAGCATATCACTAGGTTCTCTCATTTAGTCCACAGTCTGTTTCCTTGACCTATCTCCCATCATCATTTCTTCCAGAAAATCCATCATTTTCGTTTGTTGCTGGTTGCTTATAATTAAGTGCTGGAGGCACTTGGCAATAACTGTGTGCTGGGATCCATGTTCCCCATAATGCTGATGGGATTTTGATTCTAAGGTTAAGGGATTTTACACCCATGTCAATGGTTTTTTCAGCAGATACTCCTGTGTTTACAAGTTTAATGTAGCTCCTTAAGACACGAGCTTTTCTATTGTGCTGCTTTGGGGCAGGTAGACTGAGGGTCCAGTGGTTTGGCTAGGATTCAAGAATTAGAGCATCCTGTTCAAACCAGAGACTGGATGAACCACTTGAGTGATAAGTTGGGGGAGTTTGCAAGGTTAGACAATTTATACAGGAGGGGGCACTTTTGACATGAGGAATCATCTGTCCCAATTTTCCTAGGATTTGAAGCTGCACATATGTATGGGGTGACAAAGGGGAAAGACCAGCTATGATATTCTATCCATAGAGAACATTTGCAAGAAGTAAAACATCAGTATTTGACGATGCCAAACATACCTGACGGGACTCAGATTAAATGCTTGACAGGATTGCAGGATACAGCACCCCTACTGCTAGGGCATGCATATCCACATGCCAGATACGGATACAGGTATGGCACTGCTCGGATATAGTTTGGATACCATACCCAGCCGTATCCAAATACAAACCCATAACTGGGCCGTATCAGATACAGCCAGATATGGTATGTTGGCCAACTATAGCAGTATCTGATTTGAAAGTTCAAAAATTGTAACAAAAAAGCCCCTTCAAAAGGCTAAAAAGATGCTAAAAAAATGCAAATGACCTTCTATTATACATTTTACCAGAAACAATTGAGGACATGGAGGTGAGAGTGTTGATTTACTCTTTTACTTCAAACTTTCACATTGGCTCTGCTCAACCTGCAATTCTTTTGATCTGTTTCATTTGGTCTACTCTGCTTCTTTTCTTTCATTTCGTCTATTTTTATTTGGCTTACACAACCTGCCAAAAAAAAAAAAATCATTGAATACTCAACTTCCTACATTTCCCCTGGGCTGGCAATGTGAAATTTGTGTTTAATTTTAAACCAACATATAAATTTGTTTATAATTTACAAATGATATATTAATTTTATTAATATATGTTTTTTAATTTATAATCCAGATTATAATAATATTTTAAATATTATATATATGCAGCATCCAACCGTATCCATATCAGGGGGCGTTAAAAACTAGTTGTATTCATATCTGATACCATATCCGTATCCACATTCGTATCTGTCTCCATGCAACTCTGATGCTTGAGGATGCTGCATGTGGATATTGAGCTGCTGTGGCTGAACCTCTTCCTCATCAATTTTTATCAGATTTTTTTGAGTTGCACAATGCTGACAGGGCTTAGTGTAGCACACCTCATGTTGAACAACCGTTTTCCTTGTTAATTCCATCTTATTCATTGTTGTTGATGCATATTGTACTTGTGATGTGTGTGGACAAGATATATAACCCTTGTGACAACTGGACGCTGCAGTTGTGTCAGGTGCTTAGATGGGTTCCCTTGCCTTGGATGGAATGGAATGGTTGCAGGAAGACCGTGTTCATGTGTCAATGGCTACACGAGAGGGTTGTCACTAGATGACACAGTCAAAAGCAAGTGAGAAAACCTTGCAATTAGAGTTGGTTCTACGAATTCTAACAAGCTTATAACCATTCAGCCATGCATTAGTGAACTTAAAAGCATGGAATTAACCCTAGTGGAAAGTAATAAGTTGTAATTTTGGTTTGCGGAAGCATTAAGCCAAAATGTGAAATCTTCAAGCTAACTGCATAGCACCTTGCTTATTGATAGGAAACCATTTGTCTAATGAATGTTGTTTTGATGTTAAAATGCATCATCCTAGCCCCGTGTGCAAGTGAATTAAGCTTAGTAGAATGTCATGTCTGCATTTTGGAATTTATAACCCTGCTTGTGTGTGGTATAATTAAACTGGTATTATCTGGAGGTGATAATGGTCTTCGGTGCCTTCATTATTGCTGACAAGTGTCAAGCATTTAAATAAGGGTCCCCAGTGCCTTCGTTACTGCTGACAGGTGTCAAGCATTTGGGTGGGATATAAACATGCTGCATGCAGCTTTAATGGCCACTTTTGGGATGAGTAAACAGATACGCAGGACAAAGCATAAAATCAATTCATGAGGGAGATGAGAAATCTTTTTCTGGGGAGTCAAGAATGGCGAGAAATGGGCCTATACTGATCCATGACCTCCGCTTTTGCAGCTTTAGGGATCAGGACTGGGAGTGTGGCATTAATCCCTTTCAACATTTTCTTACTACTTCCCGATTCCTCCACAGCTTCTAGTAGTTTTGCTTAATTAATTCAGACTAAGTTTGGTAAAATTGGGTTGGGAATCCATCTGTCTTCAAGGCCTTGTCTGGCAAAGGAAGTACAATTTCTTTGAGTTATTTTGTGATCCGTTGCAATTAGAGGTGGTTATTTGTATCTGTTACCAGCTTAGATACGTTTGCCACAAGTTTTCCCTGAGCCTGTCATCTTTCCGCATCCAGTTGGGCAGCATGAAATAGTTGTCTGAAGAAATATGTTGCATGCTTGAGCATTGTTGAACCCTCTATTAAGCTGTCATTCAACATCCTGATTTTTGCATCAAATTCATATGTTATCTTTTAAGAACTGGCTTGTGGACGAAAGTGGTCTTAGCATTTCCTTGTTTGATCCACAAGTATTTGGACCAATAATACCAATAGGATTCCTATTTGCTTTGTAATTCTTCTAGCATCCATATAAGATTTTGCTCATGTCTATGCATATAGTCTCGTTTTTGGCAGGCTGTTCAACTGCTCCTTTATGCTTGCTAATAGGCTGAATTTGTTACCAGAACTATGCTTCATTCTTTTTCTTTTCTTTTCTTTTTTATGACACTCAGATGGTTCAGCTTATCCATAAATCTGAACACAGCATGGCTCTGAATATGGGTTGCTTCATTCCACCATTTTGTTATGCAACTGGAAAAATCTGAGTATTGTATCCACATATTTTCAAATACAAATACAAATACATTAGAACAGGCTGACCTGAAATTTATTATTGGCATCTGTATTTTCCAATGACCCGAGTGTGGGGAGTCATGGACATTGGTTGTTGCCTTCCCTGTGGAAGACAGCCAGTTATTGGGTATTAAAAATATGTTTAATTTTTCAACTAAGTTGTCGATCCTAGTGTTATCATCTGAAATGTGCACCTGTAAAAGACCCACAAAGTTGGAGGACTTTGTGGAGGACTGTCCCCAAGGTGTGGGACCTTGGCTCCTTGGGACAGACCTCCAGAGAAGGCCAACTTCCTACACTAACTACTCTAATGTCAGCCACCAATTACACTAAACACTAATCTATTGAATTGCAGAGAAAAGGGATGAGGGAAAACATTAAAAGGGGCGGTGATGGCACCAAAAAGAAGTGGATCACTCTCCAACGAGTTCAAAAAGTGAGAAAACAAGACACAAATCTAGAGGCAGATATGAGCCACAACCAAAACATGCATCCAAATCAAACTCCAACTCCAAACCTTGAGACACAGTGAATCAAAAATCTGCAAATGCCACACACAATAACTCATGGAAACAACAGAGAGGTAAGGGACAAATTAACACAAACACAGAGGGCAGATATGAGCCACAACCCCATTTGTATTAAAAGCTAGAATATACACAGTCTGCTGCCACCATAAATCAAGGTGATCAATCATCTACAGAGCTTAACCTAGAGGTCAGAGGCACTCAGAATGTTTAGCTACCCAATTGGGCAGAGTAAGATTGCATACAGCAGAGGATCCCTTTCAATTACAATAAGCAAGTTACTTATAGCCCAAAAGAGAGAGAAAGAAACTGAGAAACAAGAGAGAAGAGGAGCAGAATATGCCAAAGAATATCTCCTTTAATCCCTATCTACTCCAAAAGGTTCGAGAAGGTTCCAAGCTGCTCAAGAAGAGGCCAAACAGGTGTGATCCACCCACAACGGCTTTTGAAGCATATTCCCAGGGATCTCTACAGATCATGATGTTCCACAACCATGGAGGTGCCTTCACTTGCAAGCAAACACGCAGATATTTTGTCTCGAGGATAAGCTTTGAGGGAAATCAATGTTGCCCATGGGACCAAGGAGATCAAGTGAAGTTTAAGCTACCATTTGCCTGATTTATCCATGATTAAGCTTTTGACCACGGATTACAGCTCATCCTCATGTCCGACAACCCTTTTTAGCTCATCCCTACATTTGGGTGGGACCACAAAGTGGCAAGGAGTTCGAAGCATCTTCTAGAAGGGGCAAAGAACCACCCAACATTATCTAAAAGCGACTAGAAGTCACTTAAATGAGTTTTTAGCAACTAACGCCTCCAAAAACCTATGTCATGAAGTTCTCTTGGGTGACTCAACCATTCCCTGTAATGTCCCCTTTTCCAAGCTAGTCGCTATGGAAGACCTTATCCCATTCCTTCCTCATGGGACTAACGATTTAGGGCTAGAGGAAAGTTGTCTGAAGATATCTGGATTAGTTTTAAGAAATATTGCACTATTTTATGTTGTATTCCTATTGGATGCCTAGCACTCCAATAGATGAAATAAATTACTTAATTGTTTTGTGAGCATATATGCTCAAATTAGAAATAAACTTTAATATTATAAGGTCGGCCATAAGTTATGATGTAGCACCCCTTATGTTATAAAAGGAGGATGCTTGGCCATTATGTCATATGTTGAATCTTATTATTTCTTCTTGGTAAAGGTTGTACCTTTCCTATCTCTCTCATCAAGGACGAAAAACCCTTGTTTGAGATCCCTTCAAGGATGAAAACCCTTGATGGTGGAACTTGCCTTGGGACGAAAACCCTCAAGGAAGGATATTTGGAATCATTGAATATCTTAAGGTATTTGGAGCTGATATCTTTCTATCTAGCCCTAGGCAACTTGCATCAAGAGCATTTTGGTGGTATTTTGATGGATGTATGGTTTGATTCTTGCATGGATGGACTTGTACTGATTTCTAAAGGTGAAAGCAATTATTTCTTTGCATGTTGAGCCAATAATTCAGCCTTTCCAAGTGGGGCTGAATTGCATAGGAGTGGGGTTTGCATTGATTTGAAGGGTTTCTCCATGTTTGTTTTGCATCATTCAATTCCTCATAATTTATAAGGGTGAAATCTACAATTTGGTGATTTTAGGAGTTGTCTAAGAGCTATTTCCAGCCCTTGGTTGTGGCTGCACTGTTGTTGTCATAAAATTAATTGCAATTGGGTGTAATCACTTGTTTCTCCATTTCTTTGATGTAAATTGGATTGATAAATGTTGCCGTGATTGGATTAATTATTTAGAAGCATTTTCAGCAGTTATTACATAGTTGTATGATGAGTTGAAGTCCTTATACAATTTGCTGCTAGGGTTTTCTAATATTTTTAGATCTGTTGTTATAAAAATCAGATTACTCTCAAGTGGGATTGGTGTTGTTTCCTATTTTTCAGTTTCAGCCCTAGAAAGGGACACTATAATGGTATCGAGCTTCAGTATTCCCAGCCTAAGGGTTTCATGCGAGGTGAAGAGAAGATGGACAGAATGATGAAAATGCAAGAAAGACTAGCGGACACCTTGGACTCTCTTGCCCTCACTATGCAAAATCTACATAAGGGCATTCAAGGAGGAAAGGGCTTCTTGCACAATACATGATAGCCGGAGGGAGAGGTCATTCTCATCAAGACCCTCTAGACCTACCTTCATTACTAAGGAGGAAATCGCAACCAAGGAAGAACCTAGGGTTTCAAAGGTTAATAATGTTGCAACTAGCTTTGAAGAGTATCAAGCCCTTCCAAAAGTTATTCGTGATGCCCTACCATTTTCTCGAGTTTGTAGGATGGAGGAAAGATAGAGTGGGCATTGGAACTTGGTCCAAGCCCCAAGCCATGCACAAGGGTCTTGGGAAGGATATCCCAACCCTAGAGGAGAAGAGCCCCATCTTGTTGGAAAAGCAAGAAGAGGCTATGAAGTTTGATGAGGAAGTCATGGTGAAGTTCGAAGATACAACTTCCCTCTATAGCAACCCTTCCAAGGTAACAAAAGAGGAAGTTATCCACCATGCTAAGGAGGAAGAACCATTACAACAACTGCTTATGGTGATGGATCAGCCTTTGGGAGCCCTAGAAGCACCCACCACCATTGTCAAAGGTGATCCCTTGACTGATTTTCCTTACAGCCCTATGAAAGCACAAGAGGATGGAGAAATTGCTAAGCAAGAACCAAGCAAAATGGAAGGTAAAGAACTTTTGATTGTTAATGATATTCCCTTGATTTCTAATGGTTGCATGTGCAAAATAGTTTCCTAGTTTCCTGAACTAGAAGAGTTCCTTGCTCAAGCTGGTCAAGGGCAAGCGCCGTCTTCAGGAATCACCCTCGACTTCAGATTCTACGACTGGGTCTTGTACACAACAGTGGAACCTGATCTCTCACATTACTCCTTGTGCACAATAAACTAAACATAAAGAATAGTTATTGTATAAATGGAATATCGAACAATGGAAGAATGACACGCATGATATACACAAGGTTTCACCTAGGAAAACCTTTTCAGGTTTTAAAAAAAAAAACCAACACCATAACCTTCATTCAATTGTATTTACTAAATCTTTACAATACAATGAAAACTTCCAATTTATGTAACTTATCATACAATGCATACACTTCACCATGTATCTATATATTCACAATCTTATAACTGTACAACCCAACCACTCCTTAACAAGAGTGTGTGCCTATATATCAGCACCTTGTTTTGTAATGTCCACCCAAAAAGGAATTTGTAGTCTCACCTACCACTAAACAAAGTGATCATTACATAACCACTACTCAACAACTTGACGCCGGACCATCATCAAGACTTGGCTCGCACGCATCCACTCAACAGATTCAGTCTGACGAGTGTACAATAATGCCTCAAAATAGACAATTGCTGCATTATCATATTGCACAGCTCCTCGCAGCACCATAGTAAGTAGCATGTCACTACACACCACTTTACAACCTTCCCGAGCACAACCTTCCAGCATGCAGCCACCCTGAACAGCCTAACACATCATTCTCACACACACACACACATTGGTGCGCATCGGCGCTGTGCAAACTTCTTGCGCATAGCTATCCTACATAGATCATGCAAAGTATGAGACACATATCCGGCAATTTTATATCGGTGAGCCACTTCATATTGATGAGGCATTTATTGTTCAACTCATTTTGATTTATGATGTATGTGATGATTTAGTTTGTTTGACTGACACAAATGTTATATTTTTCATGACATGTTATACCAAAAAGGTTCCATAATACAATTTGGTTTTTAAGTGCAGATCACAAGATTCGTACCAATGTTGAGTAGGGTTGATAAGGGGGTGCACGGTTCCATAAGAGGGGCAACTGAGTAGACTGAGCAGCTGAAGCAACAAAGACCTAGTCAAGGTTAACTGACATGGCATGGAAAAATAACACCATGTTGGCATGAAGAGGGATCAAAAATCTATTTTGATGATATTTAGAAAGACTTGATTTGAATCTGGCTAAAGGATCAAAAATAAATATTATGCAAACATAGAGGAAGGGGATCACATGAAATAAAAGAAAAACATGAAAAGAGAATATTTAAAAGGACACTACATGATGGAAAAGTTTGCGGAGATTTTACGAAAATAAACTGAGGACGGGTTTGTGATAGTTTTAAAAGAAAGACATAGAGATGCAGAGGAAAATCATTCCTTATTCAATAAAACCATCAAACAAAAGGGGTGCAGTCAGGAAAGCCCATCCCTATTGATGACAAAGATTTAATAGTTTTAGAGCTATTGAATTCCCATAAAAAGGAGTAAAGAGGAGATTGAAAGGGAGACTCTTTCCATTCAGTAGCAGTATGTGATATTGGAAGGATACTGTGGAGATTGACTCTGAAGAATGTCAATCAAAGGAAATGAATTTGAGTGTGTGAGCCAAGCCTTTATGATCATTGTTTTAGTGGGAATCCCTAAATTCTTTGCTTTGATTCTTAGGATTTTATGAGTGTTGATATATTGTTGTCTGATTCGATTTTACTATGGAAATTATTATTTTATCTTCTCTATACTGTTTATATATACATTTATGTATATATATCCTCCAATCCTGCATTATCTGTTGGGGGTGGAGAGTGAAGAAGGGAGATGTTTTTCCCAAGTGTAAATGCTGCACACGAGTTGTTATATCTAAAATTTATTAAGTTTAAAGACCTCCACAAGACGTTGAGTGAGGGGGAATAACTCGAGATTGATTTTGGAGTATTTGATCTGATCGTAGCCAGGATGATAGCTCCCTTTTCTTTTCTCTTTGTGCTATGATTAAGGTGTTAAAACTCAGGCTAGTAAACTGATAATAGCCTGCCAAGTAGGGCAGTACTGTGTCGAGCGGGGCAGCTCTATGCTGAGGGGGACAGTACTGTGATAATAGTATGCTTAGGGCACAACTATGCTGAGTAGGGCAGTGATTTAAAAATATATTGCCAAAAAGGGCAAAGAATTCAAATCAAGGCAGTGGGATGCTAGACTTAGTGAGGTGGTTTCTTTATCAGTTTCTTTTATATTCTGAATTCCCCTTTTGCATCTCATTCAGTTGTAGCCAGGGATTACCTTGCTGCTATTGTATCTCTCCTTCTTAATTGAGCCGACTCCATTGCTTTTCCATTCGAGAAAACTTTTGGATTATGGTCTTTGGATTGTAATTGATTTTGAGATTTGATCTTTCCTTTGCAGAGATTTCCTGAGTTTTGGTAACCCATTGGGAGGTTTTTGTGGGACAGTATTGTCTGAACATTTATTATATTTTTGGCCAACGCGTTGTTTGTGACCATTGTATACTCCTTAAGCCACAAACCATTTATCATTGGTTAAGAGGTGGGTGATAAGAGTTGGAGTGTGAATAGGTAGAGTCTTAAGTGCAGAGGCAGAGCAATGAACAAAGGTTGGATTGGAAAAGTTAGACATGGGCATTGCCACTGCATGTGTGAAGAGATTCAATGCAAATTCAGAGAGCACAGACTCCTCATGGACCCCTGCAACCGAAGTGAGGGTGGCCATGGATGATACAGCACCATCCTCCTTTGCAATCATACGAATAGGAGTGGCAAGCTTAAATCAGCCATCCATTCTTTGGCGCACAATTCCTACTCAGTTCTCAGTTATATATTGATAAATATTGATTTTTAAAAAGTTAAAAGATTTTATTTTTAAATGTGAAGCAAGCACAAATAGTATTTATGTCGCTTTTGTGCACAGAACTTAAGGATGAATTCTTGACAAGAATAATTTTGTCATTCATCTGTGACTAGCTATACTGTATCAATAAATCTCTATATAAATGATGAGCTGTGTGAATATTAGATCTTGGTGTAATGATAATACGAAATGGAAAGATGTGAACATGATAGAAATGCAAAGTCTTGTTATAGCTGCTATGAGAAGCCATTTAAGTCTTGAGACTTGCGTGATAAGGAAATTTAACAGTTAATTGCCAAAACTTAAAAGTATTAGATTAAAGGCATTGTGCACTAGTACGAAAAGCTCATAGGTAAAAGCAGAAAAATTATTTTATCTCCTGGTCGTCATCTTTAGAAGATTTTTTTAGATAATATCCTACAATAATTTATCTGATCCAGGTCCTTTGTCTGCACAAAGAGAATACTTACACCTTTGAGCTTTGCTTCTATGATTTCACCTACGTTACCGGGTATGCCTGTACAGGCTGCAATACCCAGTTCGGGTAAGTATGCAGGTTCGTGGGGATGCGCAAGGTATGTGAAATCGTACCCTGCCTGGTGTCCTTTGCAAATCCACAGTCAAAAACGATTTTTTTGGGTCAAAATGACTTTAACAAATATTGAATAAACACCCTAAACCCTAAACGACAATCCGAAACACTTATTAGACAACACCACCACCACCACATTTACCTCACATTGCATACTTATCTCTCGTTACACATTTTCACTCTCACTTCGTAAGATCTACATGACGGAGCCAATGGGAGCGGCACTACTACTCCTTGCAGTTCTAATGAACCGCATGATGGTGTCGATGCTCGGATGTATACACTGGAAAGCATTATGATAATGAATATGCTGATCTGTCTTTATTTTTGTGTATACATTGTAACATTTGCACAATATACATGTTCTAAGTATGACCAATGAATATCATGACATTTAGCATTGAATCGTCAATAAGTTTTGTGGTTATTTAGCTTTTATTGTTTACTCTATGCATATTATATGTGTAATATCAAATCTAGGGTTAATCTAATTAGGATATTATAATATGTTTAAGAATAATTCCATAATAACATATACAAAAATGACAGTCCTAAAATTATGAAAGGATGACATATCACTCAACACAATTCTAGAAAGTAAATAAAAGTATAACTAGGGTTAGGGTTTGGAACATATTCACCCCACTTCGGGCTCAAACTATGACTATGGACTGTAACCAACTATAAATGCTATGCAAAGTGTCAAAAAGCTACTTGATAAATCGGTGGATCCGGAAGTCCGAGAGGGGACAAATTCGCTAGGCGAATCTATCCGATTCTCGGCGAATGTGTCCTCTAATGTATGGATTTGCAATCTAACTCGACACCCGCTTAGCCTATGTCTATGGATCTATTTAATATGCCTAGATCTCTATGATGATTCTTCTATACTGTGTGTATCTTCTTTTGTCTTCAAGCCCTACCTCTCCTTTAACCTAAAAAGGGGTTAGTACAATTTGAGCTAGACCGACCTCATCACACCCCCATAGATGCAATGACCGATACATTACGTACTCAATACGCCGAAGCAGGATCAAGCCATACACAATTCTCCAAGTATTATGATGGTGTGAAGGTTAGAAAATGTAAACAAGATGAAACCCTTACTTCGGCCCTCAACGCTAGGCAATTATCTCTTGGCTTGATTTTAGTGCGTAGTTGTCATTTAGGACAGCAATGTAGATGTATTCATATTTGAGTAGCTTTGTTGTAATGTGTTCTACGATAGAAATGTTTCAATGCTTGGCTCAATGTCTTTCTTAGAGATGCTTTTGATATGGGATCCTTAGATGCTCCTTATAGGTAAGGGTGCATGTGTTTATATAGGTGACTGATTTGAATGATTGCCCACTCAACTGACCCTAAGCCAAATAAGGCATCTCGTGCATTTAAAAAGATGACCGTTGTAAATACATGGGACAAGTTCGTCAGCCTAGAGGCATATTCATCTGTTGAATTTGTTCTGGGCCCATGAATCCATTTGGGCTTAAGTTGGAACCAAATCTAACACAAGAAATGGTTTGTATAGAGTTTGAAGATGTGTTTTGTATAAGGTGCATTGATTCCTGAAGTGCTAAGTTGAAGAACAAGTCATGACTAAGTGGACTTGGAATCTAGGATACAGCAAGAACTTGAAGCTTTAAGATAAGTCGATGTATAGGTATATGGGATAATGTTATAGGATAAATGCCAAATAATTCTTGTCAAGTGCCACAAGACCGAATTTCGGTACTACAATATGGTTAATTTTGTTTATTTGGCTATATTTAAAAAACAAAAAAATGTATGGCCATACTCAAAGCCGTACACTGAGTCCCCCAAAATAAATCACCGTACCAGCATACTAGATCCCCGTAAATGCATCATACCAGCTACCTACCTAGGATTTCACTCATCAAATTTTTACTGTGATGTGACATGAGAAATTCAGAAAGATATGTAAGAGAAACATGTTTCGGGTTTACTCTTTGATTGTCAGTCTCTTATAGTAGTTGATCGTAGTATGACCTAATTGGTTTCTCCATTGATCCATCAGCGTTTCTAAGTTTTTATTACAGCAATGTGGTTGAAGCTTCTTCTATCAGTTGTGGATTTATGAAAGTATTTAGTGTTTTAGTCTCCCTCAATCCAAAATCTACAATTTCATGGGTTTTCTCTCTAAAACTGTTCTTTCTTTAGCAGGATGTCATTCCATTGCATAGTGAGTTTTCATTTACCACTCCTAAATTAGCATGACTGTTCATTGTTGAGTATCTCCTCCTGTGCGTGAGATAACTTCTTGTGGATAAATTTTATTTTCTGGAATACGTTGCAAAACTGTTGTTTGCTCCATTGTATCAACACTCTTTTCTCATTTGACCCTTTGGGAACATCTGTCCATGTGGAACCATTAATGTCTGCTTCTCCCTATCAACTGCTTCAGCACAGTTTAAAGTTGAGGGTTCTATATGAATATATTTTCAAATTTGAAGAAAGACTTCACTGGAGGATTGTCTTTGAGCCAATGCCCAGTCAGGTTGGCAAACCCTCAGAGGTGATGGAGTCTGGGATTTTAACATTCACAGTTGGGGGAGGATATTTTAGCGGTGGCTTTCGTCTCTGATTGGAGAATTCCCCAGGCCATCAGGATCACATGCAGGCGGATGCGACCAGGGTGGTAGAACACATTAGGGTAGTTAACTGTGGTGTGAGCTCAGGAGCCCCTCTAGTGGTCAAGGTTCGAACTTAGAGGATGTTAAGATGCCTGCACAAAAGATGAGCCCTGAGCACCAGCAGCTCAAAAGTTAAAAATAACTATCGTGATATAGTGGACCTTGTGATCAGAAACTGTAAAAGCAGTGTTTTAGAGGCTTAATATGCATTGTTCAGAGGCCCAGTACTGGGCAAGCAAACATCTATAAGGCATTCCATGACAAATTGATTTTCTTGCTTTCTAATACAGCATACATACTTACCTCAGCAAAAATTCAGTAAATAAATCTGCTTGCTGCTGATAATGGCGAGCCCCCATCCTTGTTTTAGCATAAAGCATAGCAATAAATCTGAAATTATAATTATAGGCATATCTCCCATGTGCTTCCTCCATCTGTAATTTGATCCCAGCCATGCTATTTCTGGAGATGAGGGGGCGTGTATATGGAAAATTAAGGTTTGAGCATTGAAATCGTGGATTCGGACAATCCATGCTAGCCCCAAGATTCCATCCTGTTGTAAAAGTAAGATGAATTTAGCTTTGTTCCACACCATCATGAATCTTCCAACTTCTCCCTGGGAGCTTTGAGAGATTGTTTTGTTGAATCTGGGTAAGATTTGCACAGGAATAAAAACAAATACACCGAATATAAGATATATATTTTTCAATAGAAATCATTCGGGATATTATTATAGAAGGATGTTACAATTTATAAGGCATTGTTCTCCTACAGAGAAGGAGTAAACTCCAATCATGATCCCCTTATCTCTCAATGATCCTCACATCCCTACAAACACTCACACAAATCTCTCACACACCTATTCTTTCTCACACCATGATTCTCTCAACTATCCTAGAATCTATGAGTTGTATTTACAACTCATTTACATCACACATATTATTGTTCACAATATTAAAACTCTAATATCCAAATAACCCAAACCACCAACACTTCATGTTCACACTATAAACATGAATTCCGTAACATGTTTTTATTGTCTTAATGAATACATTGGAGAGCATATATTTTTATTGTCTTAATTTGCTCAGCCAGTTTGCTTTAATTTCCTGCAAAAGAGCCGATGTCAACTTAATCTTGCATTGTATGGTCATTGTTTTTCGAAAATCAACCAGTTATTTGACAACAGGTATGTAGAATACATGTATTGATATAAGTTCCCATAGTATTAATATATGCATATCCTCCAGAAAAAAATAAAATTATAATATCCTAATACGATACATTTTAGTGTCTTTTTCGGCACATCAGTCGTGTTTAAGAAACTAAGCAGAATTGTGGAGTGCATGTATTAATACCAGAAGGTCCTGTAAATATTAATATGTGTGCATCTTCTCTAATGTATGCTATACCTGCTAGCTACACTTCAAAAGTCTACGGAATCGTCATTAGAAGCAAACATCCTAAATTTGGCAAATAAGTTTTCCCCAAATAAAAGCAATACTTATAAAAAGGCAAATCACGATTAGAAGTACAATTCACATTTAGCATGCTAGAAGCTCGTTCATTATACAGGTAGAAGACACTATAGCTCCACAAGGATAATAGTTACTAAGTTCCATGTGTTCTATGAAATCTTCAAATATAGTACCTATATAACAATAAAATGAAAAAGTGGCAAAGAAGCTAGTAGCAATACCATCAAGACAAGTGGGACAGATGTCTTCCTCTTCTATGAGAGTTATTGCAGTTTCAACACTCAGCGTTGTTTTTGATGATTGACACTTTTCTGATGTTTCAGTAAAATAGCCTTGGTTCTGTTCTTCACCATCAACCCCAATCCTTTTCGGCAGTTTACTTAGTGTTTCACCACATCCAACATTATCTCTTCTAAGAGGCTCAGATTCTTCATGCAAATAAATACTGCGTCTTTTCACGCCGCGAGACCAGCCCATCGCGTTGTAAGCGAAGATATCTAGGATCTACATCATATGGCAAGGGTCT
Source organism: Taxus wallichiana var. yunnanensis (assembly GCA_018340775.1). NCBI lineage: Eukaryota > Viridiplantae > Streptophyta > Pinopsida > Cupressales > Taxaceae > Taxus > Taxus wallichiana. The sequence goes on from CM031239.1 coordinate 351,031,247, forward strand.
TGGAGGGGGCGGAATGTATCAGGCAGAGAGTTATCAGGAGAAGAAATCCCTAATAATCCAGCTGATGTAGAAGATGCTGAAGTAGCAGCACGCCCATCAACCCTATAGAACACTGCAGAATACTGCATGGTTCAAGAATAAAAGGAAATAATACGTTAGAAAAAAAAATTACTAAATTCTATGTTATCTGTCACAGACAACTACACAAGTGATGCATATAATTATTTTAATCACATCTACAAAATTTGAATAGATAAGCATCAGTGCGTCAGAATGAAATGCATATGGTGTTTTAGCAATGTTAAAAACTCAACACTATATAAAGCTATGTTTGATACTTGGCTATCATCCTAGCAGCCAAATTCGAACATTTCTCAATGGAAGTTTGCATGGATCGCAATCCTGATAAAACCGAAGAAACAGTTCGCACATTCCTTATGAAGGAAACACTAAAGTTGTATAACTGACTACAATTACTTCACCCTTCATTTTAGAATAAGCCCATGAAATCACTGTGATTAGTAATTAATATAAGTTACAACTCTGTGGATGAAATTTTACGACATGTTATGGCTCCATATCCTCCTCTGGAAATGCAGATATTTCAAAAGTGATGTTTTCACTGCTCCACCATTATGTATGGAAAAGATGCAGAAAAAACATAAAACCAGTTTAATATATATTCTAGTTATGACAGTTCCATGCTCCAACCAGACGCTTGTCAATCCAATTGAAATAGGAGTCAAAACCGACTTCTCGCATGTATATCTAAAATTAATAGGCATAATCCCCAGAACACTTGGGAGACATGAGAAGTTTTGAGATTAGAAGAATAGAAATGAACCAATACTATGTGCTTCACTTAACCAGATTTTACATTTTTAGCTAAAATATCAGTAAGCTTTGACTCGGCCACAATTACCATGTATGAAGTTAATATCTATCAAGTCAGTTGCAATTAATTCTCCTTAATTAGTGTTCTTCCAACAGCTAAAATTCCTACAAGTTGTTGAGCTTATAAGCTATGTCACAAGGTAAGCCGAATTTTATGGAAAAAGTTTGAACTTTGCCAAACTTTATCCTTGCCAAACATGAACTCGAACTTTATCTATTATTTTTATATGGGATGTTTTTGACATGATTTTGCATTATTATATATATACCGAGTGAAAGTAGAGGATGGAAAACCCTCTGCACTCTATTCATTTGACATATTTTGTAATGACCCTTTTTCCCACTTAAGGACCTGATTTTGGACTTCTTGCCTTCCCCTTTTCCATGGCAACGAAGTAGAAGAGTTGGGAAAAGGAATTGAGCTTCCTTTGCGTTCATTTTCTAATTTTTAATGTTTTGTTTTAGTGTATTCTTCTTTTTAGCAAGTCAGTTGGGTTTGGAGCATTAATGAAGCCACTTAAGATTAAAAAGAACTCTTTAGGGGTCGGCCTTTTCCTTTTGGACTTTGGTGCCAAAGATGGCGTGCAAAAGAAGATTAGAGAGCTCATTTGCATCATCAATTTTTGGTGCATTTTACTCTAATTGAACTTTTGGGCTGATTGCTCATTGTTCTTCCACTCTTGGGCGGAAATCCAAGTGTGTGGCATTCCAAGAAGGACAGAAACCCTTCTTGTGGTTGGTTGAGGACGAAAACCCTTCTTATTTGAGCTTGAAGGCAAATTGTAGATTTGAGAAGAAGTCATAATCAGATTTTTATATGCATTGTTGAGCCTCTCCCTTGTGGAGCGACTTGCATCAGTGTAGGGTTTGGTGCCATCTAGGGCACACCAATCAGATTTGAATTTACATTTGGTTTCCTCATTATTTATAAGACTAGAATCAATCATTATTTCTGAAGTTTGGGGTTTCTAAACCCTCATTTCATAATTTTATTTGCAGTTGTGCTTTGCTGGTTTTTAATTAATTTTCAGCAATGCTTTTGATCATATTTCACATTGAATATTGATTTGGTGGATGCCTAAAATACATATATCTATTTTGGCAAAGTTGTTTGAAGAATTTCAAGTGTTTTGCATGCTTTTTGCACCGCTGTCCTAAAAATTTGATTGTTGTTCAAATCTGGGTTTTATTTTCAGTTTGCTGGTCCTAAAATCAGATTTGCTAATATTGGGGTTTGAGCTAATTTCCTACTTTTCAATTTCAGCCCTTGAAAGGGATATTACAGTGGTATCAGAGCTCGAGATCTTCAAAGGCCTAGGGTTTCTTGTGGAAAGAAATCATGGATAGATTGATGAAGGTGCAAGAAAGACTAGCGGATACCTTGGACTCTCTTGCTTCCACCATGCAAAACCTACAAAGAGGAAGGACATTCAAGGAAGAGCCTAGGGTTTCAAAGGTCAACAAGGTGGCAACTAGCTTTGAGGAGTATCAAACCCTTCCGGAGGATATTCGTGATGCCCTATCATTTTCCGAGTTTGTAGGATGGAAAAAGATAGAGTGGGCATTGGAACTTGGCCCAAGCCCCGAGCCATGCACAAGGGTCATGGGAAAAACATCCCAACCCTTGAGGAAAAGAGCCCCATCTTGTGGGCAAAGCAAGAAGAAACTATGAAGCTTGTTGAAGAGGGAACCAAATCCCCAAGTTCGCTAGGAGAGGAAAGGCATGCTTATTTTCCTAAGGCTAGGAAAGAGATGGAGATCCATGAGCATACAACACAAGATCTGCACCTTGGGGAGAGGGAGCCATAAAGGATGAAGATTCAACCCTTACTCCCATTCTTATTCGGATATTCAACATCACGAGGTAATTGTGGATCATTGTTTGGTTAACACTAATTCTATTTTAGCACATGATGAATTCAGGCTTGAGCAAGTGGGAAAAGAGACAGAAACCCTTGTCCAAATAGATATGAGGACAACAAGCTTGCTGGACTGTTTATAACAGCGGACAAAAAGGAGCATAATGATGAAGAATGGAGCCTTGGTAAGGGCCACAAAGGCATCCCAAGCTCAAGCAACCAAGATATGGAGATAGTTCAAAAAGGGGAAGCTCATTTGATTGGTGAAACAAGGACCAAAAAGTGGGAACACCTTGATGGTAAAGAGCACATACACCCTCTCATGCAACATCCAAACTGGGTGAAGACCACTTTATGTGCATGGGCCAAGATAGAATTGGTAAGAAGCTACCCCCTTCCAAAGACCATGGTATGCTTGTTAAGATAACCAATTCCTTTTTCCATTTGGTTTATATCTCAGCTGTTATGCATGTGTCTAGAAAAGAATTTTGGGGTCACATATGATGAATGCATTGAAGGTAACTCACCCAAATTGATAAGGCCAAGAAGAGAGGAAGAAATTCTCCATGGAGAACCAAGGATTGCAATGGGTGAAGTTGCTGGTCTGTTATCTACAGCAGTCCAACATGGGAGAATTACCGATATATTTAGCCATAATAAGGTTCCATGCATAAGTACCATTGCTAGTGTGAAGAGGCTAAAGGATAAAGTGAAGGTAAGCAACCCTGACCTAGAGACAATTCAGATTTATTGCCCATCATGTTACTATGCCAAAATTATGGACATCATGAACAACTGGGAAGGAATGAGGGCTATGTACTCTTTCTTATGTCGCTGCCATGTTTTCACCTCCACCATCCACAAGGCCAATCTGTTTTGCAAGGAGCCCTCAAGAATGATACTCGGAAAGAGAAAATCCATGGAGGTAAGGTGTTTTTGAAATATTTTCTGAGTGTTGGTTCTAACTCAGAAATTCTGAGTTTTAGGAAGGTTAAGGACAGCTCATGGCTCAAAAGGTTTTAGTTTCATTGCTTACCAACATGCCAAAACAGTTCGGGTTTTCAGACAGGTATGATAACTATATTGCATTGCTTTACTCCATGATACTGTTGTGTTTTTACTCTCATGATCAGCTTGTGCCAAGTGGAAAGAAGGTAAGAAGTGAATTGTGTAGCAAAGGGTGCAAGGATGCTTGGGAACAACACCAAAATTGTTTTAGCATATGTGTGGTTGGTACTATTGTGAGCCTTAAAAGGGGAAGAAGGTCTGATTACATGGTCAATTTGATTGATAATTCCATCTTTGAGTGTCTAAGGATGACTCACATCTTTGCTTTATGGATCAGCTCTCATACATGCCAACTTTCACAGGTAATTGGTTTCTTATTGGGCCATGGAATGGTGATACTCATTGAAAATGGCACCTCTCATAAATCAATCAAAGGAGAACTTACCCTTAAGCAGGGGCTGAGCATAATTAACTTTGGAGCTTCAAAGTCACCAATAGCATTTTCATGTTGTCAAATTTCATGGGAAGGTGCAAGGTATGTAATGTTTTTCTTGAAATTAAGCCAGCTGAAGTTAATGTTGTTTGTGGGATGCAATGGTTTCAGTTTTTGGGAAAATTTCATTATGGTACTCTTCTTCATATATCAGCTCCTTGGAAGAACTTATTTATGGTTGGGCATGTACAAATTCAACCACCCAATAAGTTTAGAGGAGAAATTAAGTTGTTGGTTTGGGTTCAGTCAGATTATGAGTTGTTTCCAATTCTGAACAGCTATAAGAGTGTTCCTTTTGAAGCTATTAAATCATGGGAAAATGGTCTTGAGGTTGTTGGTTTGGAGGAAAGTAGTAAGACTACCACATTTTGGGATTTCAAGTATGCTGCCATAAGCTTTTATGTAAGCATTTCCAGCCCTTTCTCCAAGTTTCTATCAGTTGTAACCTTGTGGCCAGCCCCCATAACATTGATAGAATGGGGAACTTTGAAGGTATGTCTTGATTACATCTGTTGTACTCTCCTTTCTACTGTTGTTCACAATTTTTCCAGCTATTTGTTTACTTATAAGCCACCAAGGAAGGAGCTTTCAATCATATGGTTGAAGGAGTTACAAGCATTTCATGGCTGTTGTAGACACTATACAGCCCCCATTCAGTCACCATGGTGTTATTTATCCAAAAGAATTGTTTGCCTAGTCGTAAGAAGAAGATGGGATGGCAAACACCTTGACCAAAGGATCAAATTGAGGACGGTTCTTCCAAAGAGGCATGTTGTTTTGTTCATTTTTAGTTTGTTCTTCTCAAAGTCTTGGTACATAGAGAAACACTTTTATAGCCGGAAATTGTATTCTCTACACAATGACATACTTGTACTATTTTGTGCAAGTAAAGGTGGGATTCTAGTTCCCCTCATTCTAATTTTTGAAGAAGAAGAGCAAAATTACATTGGTATTTGGGACAGCAGAAGAGAAATGTTGGGTCACCAATGCTTGGATGGTAATTGCACAAAGGAGCAGCAAAGGCTTATTTGGGATCCGGGCACTTGCAATTGCTTGAGGACAAGCAATTTTGGGAAGGGAGGATTGTAATGTCCCTTTTTCCCACTTAAGGACCTAATTTTGGACTTCTTGCCATTCCCTTTTCCATGGCAATAAAGTAGAAGAGTTGGGAAAAGAAATTGAGTTTCCTTTGCATTAATTTCTAAATTTTAATGTTTTCTTTTAGTGTATTCTTCTTTTTAGCAGTCGGTTGGGTTTGGAGCATTAATGAAGCCAATTAAAGATTAAAAAGAACTCTTTAGGGGTCAGCCTTGTCCTTTTGGGCTTTGGCGCCAAAGATGGGGTATAAAAGAAGATTAGAGAGCTCATTTGCATCATCTACTTTTGGCGCATTTTACTCTAATTGGACTTTTGGGCTGATTGCTCATTGTTCTTCCACTCTTGGGCAGAAATCCAAGTGTGTGGCATTCCAAGAAGGACGGAAACCCTTCTTGTGGTTGGTTGGGGGACGAAAACCCTCCTTCCTTGTTTGGGCTTGAAGGCAAATTGCAGATTTAAGAAGTCATAATCTGATTTTTATATATATTATTGAGCCTCTCCTTTGTGGGGCGACTTGCATTAGTGTATGGTTTGGTGCCATCTAGGGCACGACAATCAGATTTGAGTTTACATTTGGTTTCCTCATTATTTATAAGGCTGGAATCAATCATTATTTGTGGAGTTTGGGGTTTCTAAACCCTCATTTCATAATTTTATTTGCAGTTGTGCTTTGCTGGTTTTTAATTAATTTCAGTAGTGTTTTGGATATATTTCATATTTAATATTGATTTGGTGGATGCCTAAAATACATATATCTATTTTGGCAAAGTTGTTTGAAGAATTTCAAGTGTTTTGCATGCTTTTGCACCGCTGTCCTAAAAATCTGATCGTTGTTCAAATCTAGGTTTTATTTTCAGTTTGCTGGTCCTAAAATCAGATTTACTAATATTGAAGTTTGAGTTAATTTCCTACTTTTCAGTTTCAGCCCTTGAACGGGATATTACATATTTATGCTCGTTGAACATGAAATAGAACTCAAACCTTGTAAATTAGCTTATACGCACAAATACAAACTCATACATCGAGATGTTGTTTTACTATTTTATAATATCATAATTGGAGCTTCCTCTACTACATAGCAGTGTCTTTTACAACCATGGACTATATTTAAATAAATAATTGATGGTTGTGGTCACTTGTAATGTCCCCTTTTCCAAGCTAGTTCGTTTTGGAGACTTTGAGCCCATTCCACTTCCCATGGGCAAGAAGGAGGTGAATAAGGGAAGTGACTATCTTATTTTTCAGTTATTTTCGTGAGCATTTGCATTCTTCTTTCATAGTTTTCTACATAAGTCAGGTCCATTGGGTTAGGCAGTGACAAGTCAAAAGGAAATAAAAAGGAAATAAAAAGAAAGCACCCTTATAAGGTCTGTCCTAGTTGGAGACTTCCAAATTGGTTTTGGCGCCACAAAGGGGTATAAAAGAAGGTTTGCTTGGCTCATTTGGGGGTTCGTCATCTCGTCAAAAATTATACTTTACATGGTTTTTGGGCTGGTTGCTCAATTACTTCCACTTAAGGGCAAAAATCCTTTGGTGTGGCTTCAGTCCATTGGGTTAGGCGGTGACAAGTCAAAAGGAAATAAAAAGAAAGCACCTTTATAAGGTCGGTCCTAGTTGGAGACTTCCAAATTGGTTTTGGCGCCACAAAGGGGTATAAAAGAAGGTTTGCTTGGCTCATTTGGGGGTTCATCATCTCGTCAAAAATTATACTTTACATGGTTTTTGGGTTGATTGCTCAATTACTTCCACTTAAGGGCAAAAATCATTTGGTGTGGCTTCAATGAGGACGAAACCCTTCCTTGCTTGATTAAAGAATGAAAACTTTTCAATTGTGTGGTTTTCAAGGGCTTCAAGAATGTTGATGTTGCAGATTTCAGCTAGGGTTTGATTGGAGAAGAGTTGCTAGGGTTTGATCGTCATTTTCAGGCCCTCTCCTAGGGTGGCAGCTTGTTTAGAGGAGTTGGGTGTCTTCTAGGGCACATCTTGGCATTTAGAGTTGATATTCATATTCCTCATAATTTTAGAGGCTGATTTCACACTTTCATCGGATTTTGGGGCTTGAAATCTCCATTTCCAGCCATTATTGTGAACTGTAATACTGTTGTCATTAATTTAATTACAGCTGTATAGAACTTCATAGTTTGCACATATTTTGAAGTACTTTTTCTCGGTGCTTGTTCCATTTGTTGAATATATTATTTTGGAGAATTTATACATCCATTTTCAGCTTGTTTGGAGGGTGTTTGATGCATTATATGTGCAAATACAGTTCACTGCTAGGGTTTCTAATATTTTCAGATCTGCTGTCATAAAAATCAGTTTACTCTCAATTGGGATTTGTGTTATTTCATTGTTTTCCAGTTTCAGCCCAGAAAGGGACATTACATCATTGGGAAATAGGACTTATATGTTCACCTATGTCTAGCATTTTCTAATATTTTCAGATCTGCTGTCATAAAAATCAGTTTACTCTCAATTGGGATTTGTGTTATTTCATTGTTTTTCAGTTTCAGCCCAGAAAGGGACATTACATCATTGGGAAATAGGACTTATATGTTCACCTATGTCTAGCATAGGTATAGCTCAAAAAACATTATTGGAACAAACTAAGAGTAGACAAGAACCAGGATAAACAAAGATAAAATATAGCCACAACCTTGGACTGCAAAGTTGAACAAAGCATATTAACTATATCTGGGACAGATGATTTTTCATAGTGGAGAACACACACAAGCAGATCCTTGAATTCTACAAATTTCAACCTTACTCTACACAATAATTCTAGATTAGAATACAAGTGAAGCACAGGCTACTCGTAGCACTGCAAAACAGCCAATATGGATATACTTATCTAGATGCACAGACTTTCAGGATATTGACAGAGTACAAATTATCCTATGGACAGCAAGTGGCTGCCAGCTAACTAGAGCCATTTCTTTGCGTTTTTGTAGTCGAAACCATAGAATCAAAGCTCAGCAAGTCCTGGCAAGAACTCGCCAATCTGATCCTGAGTCACCCTTGGCGATTTTTTGAAGAAAGTTCCACAGACTCGCTGAGTCCAACAGCAAGTCTGGCCAGACTTGGGAGTCCTGTGTCTGGACTTGCCAAGTCCGCTTTTAATATTTTTTAAATTTTAAACAGCAAAAACAAACACAAGTAAAAAACGAAGAACATAAACCTGAACCTAAAAGCTACTCTAACACATTCAAACACTTATTCACACATTCAAACCTTATTTTCATGAGCCCATTCGATATTTCACTCCCCTCACTCTATCATGCTTTCATTGAAACACTCTGATTTTCCTTCAAAAGAGCTGACTTTTCATGTGCAAGGGTTGGATACGAGGTGATTAGCACTGATTGTGTGCATTAGTAAGATGATAGAAGTGATTGGTTGTATTTTTGACAGATTCCAATGTGATGCATCTTGTGGATATGATCCTGTTGATACCTATACTGCAGGTAGAATGGCTGTAACTGCTTCCTCAATGTACACAAAGTATCGCAGGGTTCAAAGTGGTGCATCTCATATCGGGATGAGTGATGTAGGCTCTACTCAACCTAGGTTGTATCTTTTATATTATGTTTTTGTTGATGCCATCACCATGGATTTTTAAATCCATATTTTGTGTACAAGGAAACAATTTTATGAATATAAACACTCTTAATTAATATCAACTATCAAGATTCAAGTTCAACTGTTCAATATTGCATTACATACTTGTTTGTGTATACATGTGTATGTTAGATGTAATTGATTAGTTTTGACTTTTAAATGTATTTTAAATTGATTTGGTGTGGAAGGAATTTTAATTTCCTAATCCCAACTTAAAATTTGCTATTTTTTATATTTTCTGAGTCTTGGCCAAGTTTTGTTGCCAAGTCTGGATCCAAGTCAAAAATCAGATTGCTATGTTTTTCCTGAGTCTGGGTCTCATTAATTTGGTTGAAACATGAGTCCTTCAATCTTTACTGCCAGAAAGAAAAAAGGAAATTATATTAATGTCCAGAAGTGAGTAAAGTAGGTCAATGGGACTCATATGGCAGTATCAGTTGCCCTCACAGCACATACGCAGCAGACCTTTATACCTTCAAGGAAGATAACTAACACAAATACATAGATCAATAACTAGATATTAATGACCATGCTAAAAACCAAACCTACGGTCACAAACCAAGGAGAATTTAATTGAGATCAAACCAAAGAACCTGCATTCACAAACCTGGGAGAATTTAATTGAGATCAAACCAATGATTTGAACATATAGCAAGCAACATAATCAAAATTCAGGAAAAACCATCAACATTTATCATCTTAGGGTTTTATTTAGAATTCCAATGAAATGCTATGATTGAATTCGATATAGTATAGTTGATATGTAAAATGCCATGAGTATAGGCTTTGATGAACAAGACCCTCGTTGAAGATCATCCAATTATGTTTCATGCATTGCTTTCAAGAGATAAGGTGTCATTTAGGATTGCCAACATACACTAAGAGATTGACATTTTTGTAGCTGAGCTTATTGTTAATGCAGGTCCATAACAGCATCTTTCGCATATGCCCATAAGAAATTCTAGGGATATAAGGATGAAAATCCAAAACAACTCCATGTCACCATAGCCGGATATTCCAGATGATGAACTAGTTGATGTCCCTGCTCTCACTGCCTTATTTTAATCGCTATATTGGGGAAGAAAACAAAGAAATCTTCTGACACCCTCACTCTTCTAGGTAACTCTCACTGGGAGGAGATTGACAGAATTCCACCAAGTTCTCTGCTAAGCAGCTTTCAGTTACAATTGGCTGCACGATGCAGCACTTCTCTTTTCTGGGAAGAAAACAGAGAAATCTTACTCAAAACAATGCAGCAAAGAACGAACCTTTAGCACCAAGGAAAAAATACATTTCTCCAATCTCAGTAGAAAACTGAAGTTTCTGGCCCATGTTTCTTGGAATAAAGGTACCACTTCACCAACTTTTGCCAACCTTCCATCCTTCACACTCTCCCATGCTCATTCGTGAACCTTATTCCTCTATCTTGTTTCCTTGTGCCTAGCATCCTTTGCTCTTCCAGCTACATAAATCATAATTCTTATTTATCTGTACAAATATGACTACACTTTACCATCAAGATCTTACTTATTTCTTATCTTCCAATTTTCAGTAGAAAATATAAAATTTCCAACGAGTTTCGGAAAGGATGCCCTTCAAAACTCAATCATTATCATGGTGTGATTTCATGTACATGTACTAAGAGGTTTCTTCCACTAAAATTCAAGGTAGTAGTATGGCCAGCCTCAGTAAGCCTCCAAGGGAGCATAAAATGCTTCCATTTTCTAGAATATTCAATATTACTACCCCTTAATGATTAATTTATATCCATAGCAAGACTGCGAAAGGACAGACTTCTACTAAATCGGCTGATACTTGCCACTTGGGTAGAAAACATTAGTAAAGACTTACCTTTTGCGTGGTGTTAATTGCTTCTTTTGTGATGTTGTGATTCCATAAGTTTCAACATTGAGTTGTGTGATGTCATGAAATGTATGTTATTGTGATAGATTTTTAAATTTTATTGTGAGTGATTCCTTTCACTAGAAAAACTCGTCTAAATTTTGCACCAATTGATAATCAATCAGTTCCATCATTCATGCCCTAACTTCAACTAAATGCCAAGTTTAGTAAATATTCTTGCACCTTGAGAAGTTTAGTTGGTACCTTTTTCCATAGTTACCAGCAAACTCCAAAATAGGGGCGAGGACCATGTCCCCATACCCGTACTGACATTTTTGGTGATTACATTTATATACAATATAGCAGTAGCATTATTCATTTACTCACATAACCTTATTTGAACCATCCCCGTAGGATTACCCGTATCCCCACATCTCTTGGTAACTAAGCATTTTTCAAAGGAATAATGACAGTATATCCTATTGATTTTAGTATAGCTTTTACTACAATACTTTTATTTATATGTTTTATGCTTTGTCTTATGTATGCTTTTTTTTCTTTCTAATGCATTATGTATATGAATTTTAAGCAAGTATTTCAATTGCAAAAATAGTCTGGGTACCACTGCTGGATGAAAACACACAAACATTTGAAACCCTGTGACTACAATCAGCACCAAGCATGCCGTTTGAATGGTTCCACCAACTGGCTTATTTTGTCAGATGTCTTACACTTGAAATATTTCTTGCTTTAATAGGGTGAAGTTTGTGTTGCTCAATGCTAATATAAAGATCTAAAATATGCCTGACGTTCAAGTAGGGAAATAGTTTGTTGTTTCAAAATATAAGAAAATAAATAAAATTACATAGACTTTAAGAAAATTAGGAAATAATAAACCTTATGTTTCAATATCATATCACACAAACATGCAAAAACAAAATATTCCAAGGCAGGCACCCAAAATAAGCAGCTGCAAAATTAAACAAAAGAATCCTAAACTTTAAGAAACAATAATCTCTTTTTTGAATCATACAGCACAGTCCCTGCTATAATATACAACCTCCAACATTTTACAAGGGAAGCTGGGCAATTAAATATTATAGTTTTTCTATCTCCTTGCTCATCATAATCATAAACAAGATAACAGACACAAACTAAGCACCTCATTTAAAAGATATTATTCTATAAAAATATAGTTGCCACCTCCTTAAAGAAGAATAATTAAATAGGCAGAAATGGCAGACATGAAAGGACATTTGAAATCTATACTTTTAGGGGCACCATGTATTTGGAAGAAAACAAACAATGTGGAGAGATTAACATCGCTATTTCAAAAGAAAGAAAAAACAACATGAACTTATCACTAGTACAATTGGAATTTATGGTTTTAGTGGGCATACCATGCTTAGGATACGGTGGACACAACATCTGACACAGAAGCAATGCTGATGTATGGATCCATTGGGATAAGATGTATAGTCTTCAAGTCTTCCTGACTTGGACAGCAACATAAAGCACCCATACTCCTTTTTGCTTTTAGGAGCTTTGAATTGAAAAGACGATACAAAATACTAGTACATCATGTCCTCTTCACACTATACAGATCCTTCACATTGAAATTTTATTAATGTTGACTGCACATGCTGCCAAATATAAATAGAACTGGAACTCCTCAAAATTCTAAATAAGCATATTCATCTGGCTCTTCTTCTCATATGAAACGGGCTTAACAATTTCCACAGACTGCTCTCGGACAGCTTTCAGAAGTTTTCAATCCTTTCAATTACATCTATGATCTCAATGGCGTTGCTAGAATGTTAACTAACACCACTGGTAAATATCCAATACCACCTAACAATCGTACCCTTTCCAAGTCCTTCAGATGAAAATTCATAACAGACACCACCAGCTATTTTAATCACAATGCTTCAAAAAACACCAAATCAACAACATAAGAAAAGAGATCAAATAGAAACACTTTAGAGGAAAATTTCATGTGCCACAGTAAACAAACTTGAAGCCAAAGCATAATTACTGTATATGCTTCAAGAGAAAACATGCATAGTTTTGCTAAGTCAAAGCTTAAGCTCTGGCGAATTCTTCTAATGAATAATTCCACATTTCTATCCTCTTCCAACCAGATTCAAGTGAAAACTTCAAATTATACTTGATTCACATAAGAACAAATTGAATCTGAAAACACCACTCTGTAAGTTGATGACACTACACACATTACAATAAACAAAAAGAGGTCTACTTTCGAATTCAAACATCATTTCAGATCGCTAAAACTTGGGAATAACAGTTTGAAAGTGCATTCCATGTAGACAAAATAACAAACAAACAAAAAGGTCAACCTTGAAATTCAAACATCATTTCCAATTGCTAGTGCTCGGGAATAACAGTTGGAAGTACCAAGTGCATTCCATGTAGAGAAAATAACAAACAAAATATACTGGATCTGAAAACAATTCCTGAAAAGCATATACCTAGCATCTCAAAGAAAACTAGATGGTACACTTACAGCTAATATGAATTTTAATTTATTTCAAAGAAGAAAACCCTGGTTTACCTTTTAAGAAACTTAGCAGAGAACATTTTTGTAAACTCAACTCGATATTTTCTGCCATAAAAAGTTTCCTACCTGTTAACATTGACATTGTGCCATCAAAATAATAGCACTTCTACCAAGAGAACTTGCCAAAGGATTATCATGCATTCTTATATATTACAGGAAGCAAATTCTCCATCTTCGACCTCATGGCCCAAATCTCGTAGAAAATGCCAAACTGGCTGCATATCTGGACATATGATGCAGAAAAGGATCATATTAAAATATTCTTGCCACATAACACCATGAATAATGTCCTTGTATAACCTTATAGGGTTTCCATTGAGTTAAGGGAAAAGAACTATGCTAAACCAAACAACCAGGATTTACAATTCTCCAAACAACAGTACAGTTCATGATTGACCATTAAAGCAACTATTGTGAGATCCAATTATCACAATAATCAAACATGAATACTACAGCCTTCTCTTTCAGAAAATGTTTTAGCTACCAAACACATTCATACACAAAGGAAGAACTGAATAATCCAAAAAAACTGTTGTGAGGTGCCATGGGAAACCTTTGGTTTATGATTTAAAAGGATTCCTTCCCACGGCACAATTAATTAGGATAATATCTAAAGAGCTTCACACTCGTCAGTAAGGCTTATGTTACCTTATGATGAAAATTTGTTGAATTGATGCCTTGAAAAATTTCCTTGGCATGAAATCTGTTCAGCTTTCTGTTACAGTTGACTTATTGTTCAATAATAAATTAGCCCTGAATTTACTTTATAAAATTCAATGAAACTTATTCAAGCAACTATGATACAGATCATATTATTCAATTTAGCCAAATGCTTTCCAGTGCAAAGTGGCCCTTAAATATATCTAGCATACCTCACAGCATAGTTGAAGAATCCCAAAATAGCATATTCTGCACATCAAAATTTAATACTTCGTCACACTAGTCTGTGAGAAGCTGTTTGTACTAGCATAGCATGCCTGAATATTAATATTAAAGAAACACTAAATTATCCAAAACCAGTGCACCTGCCAGAACCCGAGTTACATAAAACCAGTGTCTCAAGGGGACGCGTCCCTAGATTTTGGTGATGTCCCAAACGTTTCAGGGATTTGGGGACTTAGAGGGGACATCCCCTAATTTTTTTATTTTTATAAGTTTTCTGACTTTTTACTTTATAAAATCCATAATTTTTTACCAAAAACATTGAATTATAATCTCGTAAGTAACTAATTTACATTAAATACAGTTTAAATCCTTAAATTTTATCGAATAAAGATAAATATATAAATACTAATCTTTATATATTATTTTAATAGTTTCCCCCTTGCGGTCGCCAAAATTTCGGAAAATTTGTTGCCGTCCTGGAAACCCCGTCCCCCTGTCCCTGAAACTTAGGTGACTATGCATAAATTGAGAAGTATGTACAGTTTAGGAAATGGGGATGCTATTATAGATATATCACCCATCAAACCTTAGGAAATGGAGAAGCCTGCAGTATAAATAATTTAAAATAAAATAAAATATAACTTTAAAAACATATATTTTTAAAAACAAATTGCTGGGAAATTTTCCACTCAGACTATATAGGTAGATTAGACTAGTAGACAACTACTTTCAACAATTTCAAACATTTAGTTCAATTTCTACCTGGACCATACAAATAAATTAGACTACTATGTAGTTATATATTAGATTGAGGCTCGCTGCACTTAGGTGGAGTCATTTAAGTAACAGTAAACTCTGTTATTGCTTCACATAGAATCAACAACTATCATAGATTCAAGAAAGCCCAGGCTAGAGACATTGAGGTTTGGCTAAAATACTGGAATACTGAAGATGACAATCTAGTCAATAATGTTAATGGTATCAAATTCTACATCCGTGTAGAGTGCAAAGAAGAAATCTGGAGCTGCAATGAAATTCTTAATAATAGGATTGAAATACTACAAAGATTTTGTTTGAAACAAAATGACCATTGCTAGAATAAGGACTAACGCTCATGACCTCAATAGTGAAAGGTCATTGGACTAATCAAAAAAAGCCCCGGGGCAAGAGGATTTGTGAAATTTGTGATCCTAATGAAGTTAAAGATGAATACCATTTGCTTTTAACATGCCCTGTCCTTAATGATGTGAGCAGTGATTTGTCCGAGTTTTATAACTCAACTACCCTTCAGGACCCTTTAGCTTACAAGAATCATAACAAATTGGATACGGTTCATTTCAACCAAGTTGAAATACAGGAATAATATTATGATCTGATTTCCATTTCATCAATATGTTTAAGAATGGCTACTATCTTATTTCTCTTTTTGTTGTTAGGGGCACTTCACAATCAGATGCTTGTGAAGAGTCAAAATAACAAGGAGAAAGAGAAGGATTGCAACATCATCAACAATTTCAAGATGGCACTTCATAAATGAGCACTTCTAAAGAGCTAAAGGGCGTGGAAGACAGGAAAGATGGTAATAGAAACAATAATAGCAACTTCAATGATATATTGCATGACATAGTTAAAGTAAAAATTAGAATGTGTGTAAGAATGATGCTCTTTAACAGGTCCCTTAGACCAATTTGATCTAAAGGACAATAAAATTTATCATCATCGTGATTGGTGCTTCATATCATCAATTTAATGTTTTTCTTATCAAATTCGCTATTTATCTTTGATGTCTCAAGAGCTAATGCAACATGTAATTATATCACGAGTCTTTTATATGATTTTTCAGTTTAAAGAAGAAAAGAAAGCACACAAAATGGATGCCTAACCCACTAACATGCCCAATATCTGACTCCAATCCGACCCATAAACATAAAAAAGACTACCCTGAAGTGTAAAAAGAATGAAGAACAACTTTATGCTTGACAAGGACAAAATGCAGATTTTCAGCTCAGAAGAAACCAGCTGCAGAAAAGAACCGCTAGCTAGCATTCAAATGAAGAATCCTTTAACTTGAAGAGTCAAATTTATCCTCTTTCCTTGTATTTCAGATATCCTTTCATTTGTTTCTTTTTCACCTCTTCCCGCATCCATTAGAAAATTCCCATTGAGAAAGATTCAAGATTTAACACTCAAAATAGTGAACACTGGAGGCATTATGGCAGGAATTCATTCTTCAATAGGCCAGCCACAAGCTACTGAAACCAATCCCTAAGAACCCTTGATTAAATGTGAAACCAAAATTACGAAGAATAGAAAAGGGCCTTGAAGGCATAATGACTGTGGAGGCAAATATCTACATCATATAAATGTCCATGGTTTTATTTCTCCATCATTCAGGGTTATTTCTCCATCATGCATGTCTAACATATACATCCTTGGCGGGACATAAAGTGGTATTAAGGTACATAAATGTAGTCGCTTGAAAAATCCAATATGCAAAAACTAATATGAGGGATAGAAAATGTGTGGAATATCCCTTGTGGGATATCACTTGAAATTCACAAAATATATATAAAATAACAGCAAACTGAAATTCTGATTTTTCTGATTTTTATGACAGCAATATGCAGAAATAAAGAAATTTTTGTATTTTCCAGAATAATAATTTCTAACACTACCCAGAAGCTTCAAATAACTTAGAAAAATATGTAGAACAGTAAACAAGAGAGAAATAATTTTTATCTCTCAGATCTGATTTTATTTATTTATTTTAACTGCTGAAACTGCCTAAAAATTCCAAAAATTCACAAGGAGCTGAAATGATCTTTATAAATTCTGAAATTTGGACAGCAATATATTTAAATTATAACGAATCAGATCCAACCTGGAAAACTGAAAAACTCCAACCAGAAACCCTAGAAAACACTGCTGCAAAACCCTAAGTAGATCTGAAAATAAATAAAGCCCAAACTGAATGAAACTCCTCCTGGAATTTGCCAAGCTTGCCTCAAACGCTGGAAATAATTTGATCTGTAGATGGCTGAAGTATGGACCAAATAATCTCTCTCCGACACTGAGCAAACCCTTGAAATTCTCTGATAACTCTGATCTGAAAATCTGATTTGAATGAAGCTCCAAATTAGCAAACTAGGGAGGATCTCTCACCACGAAGAGTGCTCTGCTAGCTAGGAGTGGATCTCTCACCACCGAAGTTAGAGCATGCAACCAAAAGAATGGCTTCAATATCATAAAAGAGTGAGTGTATGAATGAATGCCTTCCTCTCCCCCAAGTGCTTCCTTTTATAATTTCTCATTGCAACAAAGGGCCCAAAAGAACCCTAATCGACCTCCTTGGGGGAAAACCACATAATAATAACATAAGTTACTTTATCACCACTAAGCCAAAAGTACACTTAAGTTATCCCAACACAAAATTAGAACATAAAGTACCATAGGGGAGCATCACACAACCTTATTTCACTTAAGTCACCTCAAAGTACGTGTCCAACGTCGAAACATAACCTATAAGTGAAATGAAGGTGCAAACCATACCCAATAACCATCGAGTCGCTAGCCCCGTGGGCATGACCAAGGCTAAGACGGATCAAAAGCCTCCTAGGCCATCTGCCGAAAAATGGGGACATTACAGTCCTCCCCTCTCGAGAAATGCTTGACCCCAAGCATTATCTGTCATGTCTTCAGAAGCTAAATACCACAAAGTTTCTCCACCTCACCTGCAAATCAACCAAATATCGGTGTGATCTGAAGTAACCAAGACACCTCATGTAGTCATCATGCTCTCCATGTCGTGTAGAGAACAATGTTGCCCCTGAAGTAGTATGATGCCCACACCAACTCTCCACTGGTACCCACACTGAAACTGCCAATCTGTCCAGTCCTTGCCAATGTGAAGTTGTCATCATGTGATCACTCACTACCTCTCCAGTCAACCCATGGGTACGAAAGTCCCCTCTGAACCCTATGGCATCCTCTGGATCAACCTGTGAAACAACCCGTATAAGCACAAAGTATGCCAACTCTCCCACATGACCCACACTCGTGTGAGAGCAAGGCTCCTCATAATGTGTCTCAATGTGTCCCATGGGGGAAAAATCCCAAGACTTCAATAAACAATCAACTAGCAATATCAACTCTACATAGTTCACCTCCTGTGATGAATGTGAACCTACTAAATAACCAGGTAACTAAGTCAACTTCATCCCTCCACTGACTAGCACATGGGTGAAGTGTTCACCATGCATAGAAGAAATAAAATACATAGGAGTGTTATCCCATGTCGACTCAGGCAATGATGAACCTGTATACTCCGATTTGTCATAACGAAAAACCGCACATCCCTGTATAAAGTTGAGGATATCCTCCCTCAACCCATGCCATCTGAACCTCTCCCATATGAACCTGTAGGTCTCATCGAAGCTCAAGTGTCCAGTCATGGAAGAACAATGCACATGTCGTAGTATCTCCATCCTCAACCATGAATGTGGCACAAAGTACAATCTACCCTGATAGAAGATCATCTCATCCTCCAATCTATAGTTGTCATCCTGTGTGTGACCATCCAAAATCTCACAAGTGTGTCGGTTCTTGGAGTACTCAACAAGCAAATGAGATCTCCAATCTACCAAAACCTCAGATAACCAACATAATGATAAACTCGGATGATCTGAACTCATAACCCTAATCTCTGTAATTGTCTCATGTGCAACACTACTTGGTCACACCCATATCCGTTGAACTCCACATCAGCCCACAATAGTAAAACACCTCGTCGTGCCAAAAGTCCTCTTCATCCGCATGGTTGTAACCACTCTAGGTGCTCCTATAGATAAGCCTCTCAAGATTACATTCTTGCCCTCGGACTTAAACTTCAGCTCCATCATCTGAAAGTTAGTCCGAAACTCACCAAGAGAGTGAAGTCACTGCACTCCATACCAACAATGTGGAAATCATCAGTAATTGTGTAGTTACCCATAGTGATGCTCAACTGTGGAACTCTCTGTGTGCATCTCATATACTCTCCATTGGCTACAACAATGTTGAAGCCCTCAAAGTCTTCTATCTGTAGACCTTGCCTCTCAACCAAGGATGCATCAATGAAGTTGTGGGTAGCCCCACTATCAATGAGTACCACAACACATTGACCCTGTATAACTCCTCTAACCCTGAATGCCTTATACATCAAAGTAATAGACAATGTAGCTATACTCTCCCAAGGAAAAGTCTCATCCTACTG
Organism: Taxus wallichiana var. yunnanensis; assembly: GCA_018340775.1. Taxonomy (NCBI): domain Eukaryota; kingdom Viridiplantae; phylum Streptophyta; class Pinopsida; order Cupressales; family Taxaceae; genus Taxus; species Taxus wallichiana. Next base: position 351,050,773 of record CM031239.1, read on the forward strand.
CTCCACATCACCTGTCCATGCAACGCAACTCCATCTCGTGAGTCTCTGACTCCTCATCTCTGTCACCCTCACTCTCTTCAAAGACCTCAATGAATTGGGCCTTTCCTTTCCCTATGCAATCATGCCCTAGAGCCCAAGGTGTACGACAATCGAAACATAGTTTCTTTCGCCTCAACTCATCTCTAAGCTCTCGGGAAGTGAATGGCTTCTTAGCCACATCTTGCCTAGGTGTAGGCTCTTGTTGAAGCTCATCCGGTCTAGATGGAGGTTCCTTTTGCTGAACTCGAGGTGGAAACCTCGACTTTGGAGTGGCTAACTCCAAATTCGGGGTCTCCTAATAGCATCATGCAATGAAGAAGGCTCAAATGCCTTCACAAACCCTGCTAGTGCATCTACCAAACCCGCTATGAAGAGAGAAGTCAATCTCATCTCTGAAACATCAGGAACCATAACCGAAAGCCTCTGAAAATATGCAATGTAACCGTCCAAAGAACCTGTCTGCCTCAAGTGAGTCAACTCTCTGAAGAACTGTCAGGATCCCTCTGTATCAAACCTACTCATCAATCTCTGTGTAAACTCTGCATATGTATCAATATGCATGTGCCCCTATGTAATAAGACCATGATGCCACCAGTCATGTGCATCTCCCTCAAGATGTAGGATTGCAAACTTAATTGCATCCTCTTCGCGCATGGGATTCAAGTCAAAGTATGTCTTCAACTTTTGAATCCATGATTGCGCTTATACACTTCTTAGAACCATCGAAGTGTGGAATGGAAATCTGTCCCAATCTCCTCTGTAACTCAAGCACCTGCGTCTGATGGTCTCTCTTGGGCTTGCTACCAATCTTCATCCTGCAATACTGGGAATGGCATGTTCTCCCGAAACCCTCACTCAAAGATTGATACTTCTCCCAACAAGATTCCTCATCAAATACTTCTGTTGGTTGCCCCACCGTGAAGCTTCCGGATCCTTCAAGAAAGAGGGCTCTTGAAGTCCCAAAGGCTTGGTAAAAGAGCGGGAGATCGCTGCCCTGAATTTCCACTTTCACCTCTTTGAGCCTGCTGCCCCATATTACTATCCGCCTGAGGCCCAGATCTGCCTTGTGATAGTCTCTCTGTGAGTTGGCTCAAATAGAGGTTTGTAGTCTCTTGTTGCTTAACCATATTGGTGAATAATTTCTTCATTAAATCCACATTGAGATCTTCATTGTCACCCATTTTTAACCCAAACAGTTGGAGGAACAACTCTGATACCACTGAAATATCCCTTGTGGGATATCACTTGAAATTCACAAAATATATAAAAATAACAGCGAACTGAAATTCTGATTTTTCTGATTTTTATGACAACAATATGCAGAAATAAAGAAATTTTTATATTTTCCGAATAATAATTTCTAACACCACCCGAAGCTTTAAATAACTTAGCAAATATGTAGAACGGTGAGCAAGAGAGAAATAGTTTTTATCTCTCAGATCTAATTTTATTTATTTATTTTAATTGTTGAAATTGCCTAAAATTCCAAAAATTCACGAGCTGAAATAATCTTTATAAATTCTGAAATTCGGACAACAATATATTTAAATTATAATGAATCAAATCGAACCTGGAAAACTGAAAAACTCCAACCAGAAACCCTAGAAAACACTGTTGCAAAACCCTAAGTAGATATGAAAATAAATAAAGCCCAAACTGAATGAAACTCCTCCTAGGAATTCGCCAAGCTTGCCTCAAACGCTAGAAATAATTTGATCTGTAGATGACTGAAGTATGGACCAAATAATCTCTCTTCAACGACTAAGCAAACCCTTGAAATTCTCTCGATAACATTGATCTAAAATTTGATTTCAATGAAGCTCCAAATCAACAAACCAGGGAGGTTATCTCACCACCAAAGAGTGCTCTGCTAGCTAGGAGTGGATCTCTCACCACTGAAACTAGAGTCATGCGGGATCTTACTCCACAAGCAAAAAGCATGGAACCAGTAATGGCTTCAATATCATAAAAGAGTGAGTGTATGAATGAATGTATCAATGAGTCCTGTGGGATCTTACTCCACAAGCAAAAAGCATACAACCAAAGAATGGCTTCATATCATAAACGAGTGAGTGTATGAATGAATGCCTTCCTCTCCCCCAAGTGCTTCCTTTTATCCCAAAAGAACCCTAATCGACCTCCTTGGGGAAAAACCACATAATAATAAAATAACTTAAGTTACTTTATCGCCACTAAGCCAAAAGTACACTTAAGTTATCCCAACACAAAATTAGAACATAAAGTACCATAGGGGATGTAGTATCCCTTATGGGATACCACTTTAAAATGCACCAAATATTGAAAATTGCAGCAAAGTAAAATACTGATTTTTATTGAAAATGTCCAGCTAGGACAGCGAATGGTATTAAATTGATATCACACAAAATATTTGCCCACAGTGCATGAAATTTTGAGGGAAGCTTGCAACAATAATAATAAACACTATGAAAACATTTTTGGAATAATATATTGCTGCCAGAAAAATTACAGAATGCCCTAGGCGGCTGGAAAACTTTAGAGGTTCGTAACCCTCTAAATACAAGAGCAATAATAAGGGTCTTTGGAAATAACATTAACAGATATAGGCAGTAATAGTTCCACCTTCAGATCTGAAAACGACGACTGGAAAACCCCCAAATAAAGGTTGCAAGTCGCCTCACTTGGAATGGGGTCGGAAAATGATGGAGGCGCCTTCAACGTGCTACCACGCCCAACCCAAATGGCTACCGTGAATCTAATCTGGAGCTCCTCTAATTATCTTCCCCAAATGCCCCCAAAACCCTCGAAATCCTTCCTCTAAAACCTTTGTTATTATCTCTGTGACACAGCCCTGAAAACGGCTCCAAAATGACAAACTAGGGTAGATCTCTCACTACCGAAGAATGCCCTACTAGCTAGGGATGGGTCTCTCACCACCGAAGCTAGGGTCCCTATGGGATTTGACTCCACAAGTTGTAAATGCGCAATGTGCACTGACAGAAGGAGGCTAAAAATGTATATGAAAAAGTTCCTTTCCTTTCTCCCCCAGCTCCTTATATACTTCCCCAAGGCAAAAGAGCCCCAACAAACCCTATACGCATTTCTTTCTATGGAGGGGCCAATAAAATAAAGTGACTTAAGTTACTTTTCCCCTTTAAGTCGTCATGGTCCAAAAGTGACCCCCAAATGCCAAACATGAATATTAGTACCATGCGGCCCCTTCTCAATAGCCCCCAACATCCACAGCCCCTTGGGTATGACCACGGCTTGGACTCGATTTGACCCTTAGGCCTTTGGCATAAAAAAAGGACATTACAGTCCTCCCTTCCCGAGAAATGCTTGACCCCAAGCATTATCTTGTCATGCTGCAGAAGCTGAATACCACACCGTAAGTTTCTCCACCTCACCTATGATCAACTGATGATCGGTGTGATGCGAAGTAACCAAGACACCCCATGTAGTGATCATGCTCTCCATGCCGTGTAGAGAACAATGTTGCTCCTAAAGTAGTATGATGCCCACACCGACTCTCCCCAGTACCCACACCGAAATTGCCAATCTGTCCAATCCCTGCCAATGCAAGGCTATCATCATGTGATCACTCACTACCTCTCCAATCGACTCCTGGGTATGAAAGTTCACTCTGGATCCCGTAGAATCCTTGAATCCACATGAAACAACCTGTATACACACAAATGGTGCTAACTCTCCCACATGACCTACACTCGTGTGAGAGAAAGGCTCCTCATAATGTATCTCAATGTGTCCCGTGGAGGAAAAGTCCCAAGACTCCAGGTAGGCAGAGTCAAATAACCAAGGCAATATCGGCTCCACATAGTCCACCTCCTACGCTGAATGTGAACCTACTGAATAACCATGAGTCAATTTCGTCTCTCCACTGACTAACACGTGGGTGAAGTGCTCACCGGGCATAGAAGCAGTAAAATACATAGGAGTGTTATCCAATGTCGATTCAAAAAATGATGAACCCGTAGGCTTTGACTTGTCACAGTGACAAACCATATATGCCTGTATAAAGTTGGGGATATCCTCCCTCAACCTGTGCCATATGAACCTCTTTGACATGAACCTATAGGTCTCATCGCAGCTCAAATGCCCAGTCACGGAAGGACAATGCACATGTCGCAATATCTCCATCCTCAACCATGAATCTAACACAAGGCTCAATCTTCCCTGATAGAAGATCATCTCATCCTCCATTTGTAGTAGTGTCATCCTATATGTGACCATCCGAGAATCTCAACATGAGAGTACTCATTCATGAGATTGGGATTACAAGTTCAAATCATTCGAGCATATCATTATCTTTGGTTATCTGAAGTTTCGGAAGATTGGAGACCACAACCACATCCATCATACTCCACATCGATCCGCAATAATAAAACTCCTCACCATGCCGGATCGTCCTCTCCATCCCCTCAACTGTAACCACCCTTGGTGCTCCTGCAGATACTCCCCTCAAAATCACATTCCTGCCCTCGACTTAAACTTCAACTCTATCGTCTGAAAGTTAGTCCGAAACTCACCAAGAGAGTGAAGCCACTGCACTCCCAACACTATGTTGGTCACTCCCATACCAAAAATGTGGAAATCATTGGTAATTGTATAGTTACCCATCGTGATGCTCACTTGGGAACCCGCCGTGTGCACCTCAAAGACTCTCCATTGGCTACAACCCCTGTTGAATCCCTCAAAAGTCTTTGTCTGTAATCCTCGCCTCTCAACCAATGAGGCATCAATATAGTTGTGGGTTGCCCCATTATCAATGAGTACCCCAACTCGTTGACCCTACATAACTCCTCTAATCCTAAATGCCTTGCACATCAGAGTACTAGACAATGTGGCTATAATCTCCCGAGGAAAAGTCTCCTCCTCCTGCCCCGCATCAGCACTATCCAACACAACCCCATCTCCATCATCCATCTCGCAAGTCTCTAACTCCTCACCTCTGTCACCCTTGCTCTCCTCGAAGACTTCAATGAATTGAGCCTTCCCTCTACCTCTGCAATCATGTCCTGGAATCCAAGGTGTGTGGCAATCAAAACATAGTTTCTTTCGCCTCAACTCATCTCTGTGTTCTCGGAAATGATTGGCTTTTTAACCACCTCCTGCCTCGGTGGAGGCTCCCTCTGCTGACGTTCGTCTGATCCAGATGGAGGTTCCCTTTGTTGAACGCGAGGTGGAGCCCTCGGCTTTGGAGTGGATAACTCCAAGTCCCGAGCTTTCCTAACAGCCTCGTGTAAAGAAGAAGGTTCAAATGCCTTCACAAACCCAACAAAAGCATGCACAAAACTGCATGAGAACAAAAATCTATGATGTACTTGATCCAGGGGACCGGTTTGTCTCAAATGAGTCCACTCCCTGAAATACCTGTCAGGGTCCCTCCTATCAAATCTGCTCACCAGCCTCTGCATGAACTCTGCATAAGTAGTAATGTGTGTGTGTCCCTGTGTAATCAACCCATGATGCCACCAATCATGAGCGTATCCCTCAAGATGCAAGCTTGCAGAAACTTAATTGCATCTTCCTTGTGCATAGGATTCAAGTTGGAGTGTGTCTTCAACTTCTAGACCCAAGATGGCGCAGTACACTTCTTAGAACCAATGAAGTGTGGAATGGAAATCTGTCCCAATCTCCTCTGTAACTCTGGTACCTGTTTCTGATGATCTCTCTTGGGTCTACTGCCAATCTTCATTTTGCCATATTCCTGGAATGGCATGTTGTTACTGAAGGCCCTCACTCAAGGTCTAGTTCCTCTCCCAACAAGACTCCTCATCCAAAATATCTACTAGTTGTTGTACCTGTGAAACTTCCGGATCCTTCAAGAAAGAAGGTTCGTGAAGCCCCAAAGGCCTGGCAAAAGAATGGGGAGGCCACTGCCCGGAATGTCCACTCTCACCTCTTTGACCTTATTGTCCCATATTGCTATTTTCTCCTCTCATTATGACTATTGTTATACACAGTCCAGCAAGCTGAAGATGATTAAAAATATTCTCTTACCCTTTTTAGCAATCATAGAACCAACGTTAGTACCTTGAGAGGTACTCTCCCTTCTTGCACCGGAGTCTCCAATGAAGAAATCATGCTTTGCCAACACTTGTAATCCAAAAGACACATTTGAATTTCTTTTTTTGCTTATGAAATCAGTCACAAAGTTTTCAAAATCAGAATTGATAGTTTTGGATAATTGCAACATATTACCAGGATCCCATAGCTTATAATGCCCCTGAGCCCTTGTATCTGTTAAGTGAGCTAAAACTTGCCACCATATATCATCCACCAGATGCTCATATACACATAGTTGGAGCAATGGTCCAACAAACTCCATGATGAAGACTTCGTCATCTACCATACCATGCATCTCATGATGGAAGTAAATTGGAATAGGCGACAATAAATAAGACACATTAGTGTGCTCTTCATACCTTTCAAGGCCATCAATGTCCTCCATGTGTTCAAGATAGACATATGTTGAGTTGCCCCCAACATTGTTGCCTGAGTGCCTGTTGAAAGTATCTGAAAGCTGATCAACAGTTGTTGGTTTGGAAATTACAGCAGGCTGCAATTTTACACAAGTGTCCATGTGAGGCTCCTCCTCATGTGCCAGCTTGCTCCATAGAGTCTTCTTTCGTGGGTGTAGACTTCCTTGCATCACTTGCCCTCATCGTTTCCTTGAACTCTTGTATGTGTTGTCTTGCTTGAGTCGCTATCAACCTAGCAGCTCTAGCTCTGCTATTCCATTCCTCACACTTTTTAAGAGTTTCCATTACATCCTCCTTGCTTGCATAAACAAGTTTCTTCTCTTGAGCTGGAATAATTTCTCTAACAAGCAAAGTTTCACTAATGCAATTATTTTGCTCAATGGAAATCATACCCTTTTGTCTAGAAGCTTCTTCTACAAATGAGTTCTTTTGTAATTCAGGTACCGGTATATGATGATCTCGCTTGGGCTTGCTACCAATCTTCATCATGCAATAATCTGGAAATGGCATATTATCTCTGAAACCCCTACTCAAAGATTGGTACTTCCTCCAACAAGAATCCTCATCAATCACCTCTATTGGCTGCCCTTTATCACTGTTCTCACCATGTTCCTTATTGTCCCTAGATCTGCTTTGATTCACATTCTGAGTGAGCTGGCTCAAATAAAGGTTAGTGGCTTCCTGTTGTTTCACCATGTTGGTGAACATTTCCTTCATAAAACCCACATTGAGATCTTTCCAAACTACCATATTTAACCCACACAGGCTGGAGGAACAACAGCTCTGATACCACTGTAGTATCCCTTATGAGATACCACTTTAAAATGCACCAAATATTGAAAATTGCAGCAAAGTAAAACACTGATTTTTATTGAAAATGACCAGCTAGGACAGCGAATGGTATTTAATTGATATCTCACAAAATATTTGCCCAAAGTGCATGAAATTTTGAGGGAAGCTTGCAACAATAATAATAAACACTATAAAAACATTTTTGGAATAATATATTGCTGCCAGAAAAATTACAGAATGCCCTAGGCGGCTGGAAAACTTCAGAGGTTCGTAACCCTCTAAATACAAGAGCAATAATAAGGGTCTTTAGAAATAACATTAACAGATATAGGCAGTAATAGTTCCACCTTCAGATCTGAAAACGGTCGACTGGAAAACCCCCAAATAAAGGCTGCAAGTCGCCTCGCTTGGAATGGGGTCGAAAAATGATGGAGGCGCCTTCAACGTGCTGCCACGCCCAGCCCAAATGGCTGCCATGAATCTGATCTGGAGCCCCTCTGATTATCTTCCCCAAATGCCCCCAAAACCCTCAAAATCCTTCCTCTGAAACCTCTGTTATTATCTCTGTGACACAACCCTGAAAACGGCTCCAAAATGACAGACTAGGGTAGATCTCTCACTACCAAAGAATGCCCTACTAGCTAGGGACGGGTCTCTCACCACCAAAGCTAGGGTCCCTGTGGGATTTGACTCCACAAGCTATAGATGCGCAATGCAATTGCACGTGAAGGAGGCTAAAAATGTATATGACAAAAGTTCCTTTCCTTTCTCTCCTAGCTCCTTATATACTTCCTTGAGGCAAAAGAGCCCCAACAGACCCTATACGTATTTCTTTATATGGAGGGGCCAATAAAATAAAGTGACTTAAGTTACTTTTCCCCTTTAAGTCGTCATGGTCCAAAAGTGACCCCCAAATGCCAAACATGAATATTAGTACCATGCGGCCCTTTCTCAATAGCCCCCAGCGTCCACAGCCCCTTGGGTATGACCACGGCTTGAACTCAATTTGACCCTTAGGCCTTTGGCGTAGAAAAGGGGACATTACAAGGGAGTATCATTCAACCTTATTTCACTTAAATCACCTCAAAGTATGTGTCCAACATCGAAATATAACCTATAAGTGAAATGAAGGTGTAAACCATACCCAATAACCATCAATGTCAATAGCCCCTTGGGCGTGACCGAGGCTAAGACAGATGAAAAGCCTCCTAGGCCATCTACTCGGAATTGGGGACATTACAATGTGATTATGTTTGTTTCCTCTATGAATACTTAGAAATTGTCCCCTTAATATATTGGACATTAATAGATCCGTAAAATTCTTTTCATTTCAACAACATGCCCCCACTCTAAAATCTTCTTCAACTCAGTTGATAATTGATTGCCAAAGATTTTGACCGCAAGTGGAAGATAAAATGATCATGTAACCCAAAAGAAGGATGCTTGGTCAAAGATAATAAGTATGTACAACATTTAACTCCAGAAAGAAGTAGTGGATGCAAAGATGCTAATGACATTACTTTCAATGCATTCTATTCATTGGACGGATGGATAAGTGCCAATAACCATCCATTTTTAAATATCGATATTGCTTCTCTAACAGCACCGTACTTCTTAGATCAGTTGATTGTACAGAAAAAATGAGAGGTCGTGGAAGATGTTGGATCCTCGTATGTGCTACAGCTTATCACAGACTCCACTCTTGTTCATCACTCTGCTAGCCTGGTAATCTACACAGGATATAGACACATATTCTGGACCCCTTGTTGTGTGAATGCACTTATTAATGCATTGAATGGTATCCTCAAGGATCCTAAAAGCTTCTATTGATTGTTAGGGATATGTAAATGGTTATTATTGCAACCACCACACCCCTCAGCAACTTCTAGCATGCAAAGGAATTTCAAAACCTGTTGATTCACGATATTTGTCATTATTCATTCTTCGTGAGCATGTGATTAAGGTGCAAGAGGCACTGCCATCTGTCATGAAGTCCACACATAAGTGGTGAGGAAGGTGATGCAGGTGGTCTTGGATGATGATAGGCAGGCTGATTGCAGGTATGCTGTTTCATTAATGGCTTCTATGGTTGAGACTTGAGATGATCTAATAGACACAGTCAAATTCCCTGGCCTTAGGTAGCTAGGTCTCTAAGGGTTCCTACTTTATGTGGCAACTGACAGCAAGATTGGGATAATTAGATCTACCAGGGATCCTACTTTAAGATTCATCAAATAAATAAAAATATGCATATCCCGGCTCCCCTGGATTTGGAGACTTTTGCAAAGCAATTGAAAGCGAGATCAGGAGAGTAAGCCTTATTTGTAATCTGCCAAGTTTGTGAAGACTTTGCTAATACAGATTCACAAGATGAACCGTGTTGCTGATTAAATGAATTGCTACTGAAATCCAGCATAAAAGACTGAAAGGAAATGTGAGTTAGAACAATTATCTGCCCCACATATCCAATATGAGAGATTTGAATGAGTGAATGTACAAACATCTTAAGGACTTAATTACACCCATAAGAATGACAATTACAACCATTGCATCAAGTAAAAATGCTTAAAGTGTTGTTCCATCCCAAGAGACCATTCATACCATCAATTAACATGAGCAACATGAAAGGGAATGAGTTCAAATGTGCAAACACTTGAGAATGCTCGCAACGCAAAAATTTGTGGTAGAGAACCCCATTGTGGGAAAACTCTAGCATGGAAATGGCTGTCTCTTGGGCTTGCATTGATCTCAATACAATCAGGAAGTGGCCATGGCTTCCATGGAGAAAGATACAAGTGCAACTACTCAATGGAGTCAACTCATCTCTCTCATCTCTCTCTCTCCCTCTCCCCCTCCCCCTCCTCTCTCTCTCTCTCTCTCTCTCTCTGTGACCTTGTGATACAAACTAACCAGAATATTTTCTGACCACTTCACCAAAAGGGGTCTTACTTTAAACTTATTCAAACATACAATATTTCAAACAACAGAGGCATAATAATATGAATACCTCTCCCACATGGCTACATTTGCACTCAATCTAAAATGGTGCTTCAAGAGGCCCATAGAAAGTGCCATTAGTAGATGATCTAGATTTGGAGGTGTTCAAAAAAACCACCTCAAATATATTTTTTAGCAGAAGAGGCAAGGGTATTCCAATTATGACCATCAGTGGGCAAAAATGTATCCATCTTATTTAGAACAAAATAGAATACAACAAAATATTCGCCACGTGTGGTATACGAAAGAAGACTATATTATAATAAAATATTCACAACATGGATACACATGAAGAAAATGTCTAAGAGGGTTTACACAAAATAATCAATTTCAAAAACAAACACAACAAATTATGATTAATATGAATGTCTTCTTTGACATTTGTAGAAATGTACATGGTGTCTAGAAAACATGGAGACCTAGCTTCACATATGCTCGTGATAGAGAACTCTAACCATGACAACCCTCTCATACATAGTGATCCTGGAGGATCTGGGAGCTTAATCGTTGTTTCGTATCACAGTGGTACACCAAACCGTATGCCAAACCGTATGCCATATACACCATGGGCTTCCTCTTGCTCCCAATAACTCATTGCATAAACTGCAGAGCCCAACTCATCATATGCAGTACCACGAAGTACTGACAATGTTGGCACAGTCTTGAACTCCCATTCTACAGTACCACCAAAAAGACAAATCCTAGAATATCAACCAACAGAATGTGAGTAATTGCTCTTCTTGTAACCATCAAGCCATCTGTTCACCCTCCACACTCGTAAAGCCATGTACAGCAGCTATTCATCAAATAAGACTTATAGTTTTGGAGTTTGTTTCGGTTTTGGTAAATTTCACATCCTACATCTCCAACGGCAACCTTTGTACATAACTTGAAAACTTCTGAATTGATATAATCTGTCATTAAAATTCTAATTCGGTTGTTTAGTTCTATTCATTCTCTTTGTCATAGTACTCTGATTGCTGTCCTAGATAATTGCATAAACCATTTCCACTCATAACACATTTGAACTTTGTTTTAGTGAGTTATCCCCCAGATCACCCCTAGGTTTCAGATCACGTAGAGAAGATGAAGGAAAAGTACAACAATTGACCATGACAATTCAATTGCATGTAACCTTACCGACTACAACTCAAATTAGCTTTAATTACTAAGTACATTACACAACATCTAGATAACATTCCTTTGTCGATGCCTTGTTTTATTCATGGTCAAATACAATGATGATGTAAGACTTCAAGCTTCTGCAACCCATAATGATAGAAACACGCTTCTCAAAAAAATGTGATAGGATTTTTAGGAAATTTTACAGAAATAAGTTTCGGACCACACTTTGTGGTCTATCATCAGGATAAATGCTAAGATTACAGACAAGGGCTCCATATATAGAAAACTCAAAATACAATATGATGAAGAGAACAAAGTCCTATGTCCAAAAATTAATGCTCTCCATACATTATTAAATAAATGGCATCAATCACAATATGATAAAAAGAACAAAGTCTTATGTCAATAATTAATGTTCTTGATACATTATTAAATAAATGGCATCAATCATTAATTACTTTGTACAAGCTTATTAATTATTTTCATTGACAGACTTCAAAATATGAATTATGGGTTTCTAGGAATAAATAAGTTCTAGTCCTTCATCCCTGTTAAGATTTAAAGGTTGCTTCCGGATTTCAATAGCCTCCCTCAATTTTCTTTTCATATGGTGTTCCTCCTTGAACAATATCTTAGATTTTTCTAAGCAGATGTCATATCTGCATATTCAGCAAGGGCCAAGCTCTTGATGTGATCATGGCCGATATCAGATCCATGTTACTTGAACCTCTGTTGAAATGACCTCCATGTTGCCCCAATGTAAGGTAAGCCACACATGCAACTAATTTGATATACGCCACAGCCCATCTTAGGATCAAGTTATTAACGCAATCCTTTGTGGACTTCATCATACTTCCAATTTTGTTTTGAGGAATAAAAATAGATTCCCCATAAATCCCATTGCAATCTTTCTAGGAGTGTGTTTCTAATGTTGTTGTGATGACAAAACTGAACTTTACAAAGTATAACGGATTCAATGATCCCAAAATGAACAAGTATCTGATGACTAGCCAAAATAGATGATGTATACCAAAAGAATCCAACAAATGCAATAAATTCTCCTATCTTGTAATGGCCCTAATCACTCCCTCACTATGAAAAATGTTATATGCATAGTCAAACAAGGATAGCTTAAGACCAAAGATGGCCCCAAATATACAAGTTAGACCAAAGACGGGTTGATGACATAATCATTACCATTTATGACCTCCACATAATAGCACCATCAAATATATCATGAAATCTCTAAAACAATTAGCATAAACATGCCTATTTTCTTTCCTATCCAACTTGGAAGAAATGGCACCATTTATGACACGTGTTGACTAAGACCCTACGAACACGAAGAAGCCACATGTCAAAAGTGACTCATTAATGACCCTCGTTAAATGCAACATTATATGTCAAGTTTTTCTCGTTGTTGACCAACAAGGAATTTGAGGGCAGCATGGTGAATGGATGCAAGCAGAGTCACTGATGAGATCATTTTTTTCTCTTTGTTGACTAATTTGACCATTGTTGACCAGAACTAGCTGGTGTTTGACGATTAACATAATAACCTCATGCTTGATTTCTGTAGAAAATTAGTAAATGCATAGAGAATCTTCTGTTATAAAATTTAACTTTCTATAAAGTGAATTGCCTACTAACCTACTGCTTGACTGCTGACCTTGGTTTTGATAAAAAAATCTATTCTATTTGACTGTTGTGTTGATATTGACCAGCAAATAAATGTCGTTTGACTATCATATTGAAGATGGCTAGAGATAATAGCAATTGACCATCACAAATGCTAAATAATGTATCATGAACATCGTTGTACTTTGTCGAACTTGAATCTCAGTCAAGATGCCTGTAAATCATCTCCTACAGGAAGATATATGTAAGTTGTCCAGTAAAGCATGTCTGAATTGGAGTCAATACACCTGTAAATCATCCACACGATGAAGACATATGTACATTGTCCCATGGGGGAATGCTTGAATCATAGTTGAGATGCATGTAAATCTTCTTGTAAGGAAGACAGTTGTAAGTTGTCCTGTGGAGAATGTTTGAATCCCATTCGAGACACCTATATCGGTATTTAAGTGCTAAAGTGATGCCTGTACACCATCTTTACAGAATTGAGGCCTATATTTTGTCACGAGTTGATACAATAACTCTTGGAAAACATCTGTAAGCAGTCCCTGAGGTGAATGCATATAATTGTCTTGTGGATATACTTGTATAGTTATATGTGATAAATATTTTTGTATATATTTGTTCAAGCCACACAATATAGACGAGCAAGTTGAGGTCCAAAAATGATGCCTTATCAACGGCTAACATCAAGGACCGTGCATAGGTGGACAGTCTGTATACATCACAGACCTAAAGCATTTTAATAAAAATGTTGTATAGTGTGTGTGTAGGTACTAGTGTAGCCAGTATTATTTTCTTGTATTTTGTTAGTGTGTCTAGGTGTGCAGTTAGAACGATCAGTACCACACCTTCAAACATCATGACTCAGATTTCAATTAAACAACACAAACAAACAAATAAAAAGCTTATGTAATACAGAAAAAAATAAGAAAACAGGATCCTTATTGCAATGCAAAGCATAATGTTCTAACATAGACTGATAAATTTAAGATTTTGATCAGGAAAATAAACTACACTAAGCAATCAACCCAAAAAGCCCACGTGTCCATTGAATGCCAGATACCTTAACCAGCACTCGGCTATTTTATTTTTAATTCTCCACATCACCATGCAGAACTAGAACACCCTAATGATGCAGTCACAGTTAGAGGTTCCAATAAAGGACAGCCTTCAGCTATGCAGCCTGGGAATTCAACACTCAACCATGGCTTACACATACAGCCCGTACATAGAATGCAAAACAACAGTAACAATCTTTACTGCTTTCAAAGAGGAAATTGTAAAACACAAACCTACAGCATACTTCTAGTTTTATTTCAGACTACAAAACCTGCAGTGGTACACGTCAGTTGTAATATCTCTTTAGGGAAAAAATAAAATAAATCCAGGTTTCTCACAAACCCTTATGGAAAAATACAGTAATCTGATTATTTTATGCAAACCCTCAAAATAGAAAATACCCAAGTCTGGAAATTACTGGTAAATCATAAGAAAATATAGATTTTTGCATAATAAATGACAGCCATGGATAAAATATTGAAATCTGAATTTTTGCACTGAAAACTGAATTTTTATTTATTTTCCAGACTAAGAAATAATGGAAAATTGCAGCTGACCATACATAGGGAAATAATGCCAAAATGTTGGCCCAGCTGACTGAAGATGACGTTTTATGGCTGAAGTTGGCTATTTGCAAGCCCTAGGCACCAGTCCCAACCATACCACACACTGTAGCAGCCTCCAATGAAGTCGTCCAGCCCTAGGAGGGTGACATCAGCCTCTAAAATGGCTCCAAAATGGAATAACAGTCCACCAATTCACTGTCCCAGTTGATAGATTATGCCCTACCCATAAAAATTCTGAGATGTGATCTGAAATGTGCCCTAGCCGATGCCTAGCTGATGAATCAGATCTGAACTGAAAATCCTTGACTGAAAGCACAAATGTAACTCCTGGATGGAGTCACCTCTAAAGATTGGAAGCTTTTCATCATCTAATCTTTGTTGCAATGGAGGGTTTTCGTCCCCACTGTAGAAGAAAGTTGGAGCAGCAGCTCAAAACCTCAATGACAAAATAGAGTGTATGCAAAAAGTGCCCCCAAATGACCCCATCGACCCTTTTATGTTTTTTCATGGCACACATTATGAGAAAAGGTGCCCAAATGGGTCGACCCACTTCTATTTTGATATTATGTTTTACTTTATCAAAAAGTCACTTTTCCAACAATAAAACATAAGTTGCCTTTTTAAATGAATATAACATGAAGTTACCTTTTTGACAACTTAAATTAAACTGGTGATTTATTTCCCTTGTGACTCCCTTTTCGCCTATAGAAATAAAATAGGCTAAGGATTTTCTCCGGATTAATTTCGAAAGGGGGACATTATAGTCCTCCCCTCCCAAAATTGCTTGCCCTCAAGCAATGCATAGTTCAACTCTTACTCTCTTTTAGACTAAACCCTCCTGCAAATACCAGGGTCCCAAATCAATCTTGGAAATTGGCAATTCCCAATCCATGCTCCGCTTTGTGAAACAATTGACTTTTGTTGCACCCTTCTGATATGATTAGGAACTTTTGTACGGATGAAGCTCCTTCAACATCCTCAACAAGTGCATCCGAATGGGTGAATCATGAATCAACTGGGATCTAGAAAGAGTACTACCATTTGTGATACCCTCCATTTTGTTTGTTGAAACTGTGTTAGTGATCCCTTGGAGTACTACTTCCCCATCTGATTTAAACTTCAGCTCCATAGTCTAATAGTTTTGGGTGAATTCTCCCAAAGAATGCAGCCATTGTACTCCTAATACCATGTCAGTCTCTTTCAGACTAACCACATAAAAGTCATCACTCATTTGATGTTCACCCAAGGTGATGCTGAGTTGTTCAACCTTCTTCTTGCAAGGCATGGAAAAGCCATCTGCTGCAATGACACTGAAACCTTTTACGTCCTTTGTCTCCAACCCTCTTCTATTTACCAATCCTTCATCTATGAAATTGTGGGTTGCCCCACTATCAATCAATACTATAATGTCTTGCTTGAGAAGAACTCCACAAACTTTAAAGGGTTGATATTGTGGTGTGCCTGCAAGTGTAGCAAGAGTGTTGCCCTTAATTTCTAGCTCTTCTTCTAAACTGGACTCTCCATCTGATATCACCTCTATGTAGTGAACATGTCCTTTGCCAAGACAACAGGTGACCGGGTGTCCATGGATCCTTACATGAGAAGCACAAGTTCTTTCTCCTTAATTCATTTCTGGTCTCTTCTTCTTTTGTCCTTGGCTGCCCAGAAGGTGTTGTTTTTAGCTGCCCCAAAGGTGTTGTTCTTGGCTGCTCAAAAGGTGTTGTCCTTGGCTGTACTACAGGCAGAAATTTACCCTTTGGAGCTGATGTTTCTAGATCCAATGCCTTCTTAATTGCTTCTTGAAGAGAAAGAGGGTTAAAAGCTCTTACCAATCCTTTGAGTGGTTCAGCCAACCCCTCAACAAACAACACCACAAGTCTCCTTTTAGTAACATCCGGTACCATCATGGATAGCTTTTGAAATTCAGCTACATAGTCATCCATTGTGTTGTGTTGTTTTAGTTGTGTCAATTCCCTAAAGTGAACTTCCGGATCAGTTCTATCAAATCTCTCAATCAATCTCCTACTAAACTCATCATAGGAATTGATGAGATTATGTCCTTGTGTGATCAACCCATGGTACCACCATTCATGTGTTATTCCCTCAAGATGAAGAGTTGCAAACTTAATAGCTTCCTCTTCTAACATTGGCCTAAGAGATAAGTATCCAGCTATAGCATCCATGCACAAGTTGTAAACTTGTTGGAACTTGGAACCATCAAAGGTGGAAAGTGTTAACTTGCCCAAAGCATGTTGAAGGTCCCTCTGATTTGCTTGTGGTCTAGGTTCCAGTCGTGGTCCACCTCTGTTTTTCTTCAAACCCATGAAATTTGCAAGAGATATTTCCTCATGTATCTCAGCTAGAAGAGTTCTATATTCCACATAGCTGGCAGCAAGGTCATCTACCATAGAGGGCTGAATTTCCACCTCTGGAATAGCCTCGATCACCGCATTCGGTGGATTTTCCCAAAAATCAAAGTTCGGTGAAATAGTTTAGGCTCCCAAAAATTCGCTGGCACTCAAATTTAATCATCCATATGAAGTCGCGATTTTCGAGGGTGAACAATATTAAAAAACCGTTTGAAATTCGTTTAAATTCGCAAAAGGCGTTTTAGGGTTTCTGCTCCAAATCTATAAAATGACCAGTCGGGATTGAGTCTAACACATCCATTTTAGAGTTTTGCACGGACTTTGCAATCTGTGGAGTTTGGAAGCTATCGTTTTAGAGATTGTAGTGATTCGCGACTTCATGTTCAAGCTTGAACTTCAGGATTCATTTTGGAATCTATCGTTTCAGGAATACCATCACTTTGCAAGGGAATATCGTCGTCATTGCAAGTGTGTATCGAGCAAAGACCGCAACAAGCCCACTAGCGGAACTTGCACGCTTCTCGCGATCCCAAGCTCACCACTCAACCGACACTCGGCGTGAATAATCTTCGCGAAAGGTATTTTACAAAGTTAAAAACTATTGTGTTTTTAGGTTTAATAAAATTTAGGTTTAAACTTTATCGTTTAGGTATTTTATAGAGTCCTACACTATAGTTTGTTTTTAGATTTAATAAAATATAGGTTTAACGTTTAGGCATTTATAAACTATAGTTTCTTTTTAGGTTAATAAAATTTAGTTTTAACTTTTAGCTTAATAAATCTTAAATGAAAATAGTTTTAAAAATAATCATTTATAAATTATAGAGTAATTTATGTTATTTTATTTTATTTTTTAATATAGGATAATAAAGTTAATAAACTACTAATTTATTAAAAAAATGAAGTTTTAGTTTCAAATCAAATTTCATGTTACGTAAAAAAAAAAATTAAATGTTTACAAATTTATAACACAAAATTTAGTTTGAATTAATAATTTATTATCATTATTTTAAATTTTATGTGTTAACGTACGATAATAATTTAATTTAGTTTTATTTTATTTTTTATTATTTTTAATCATGTAAAAATAATTTAGTATCGTATCATAATTTAAAATTTTCATTTTAGTATTTTATTTTTAAAATTAATTACTATGTAATTTTTTTATTTTAATATCAAAATAACATTTATTTTTAATTTTATTTATATAATGTTCGTTTTTACTTTAATATCAAAACAATATTCATTTTTATTATAATATCAAATAGTTTAACTTTTTTATTTTTTTATTTTAATTTAATTATTTTTATTTGTTAGAAATGCAGGGACATCAATACATTGCTATGGCACCTCCAAAATCAAGTGCGAAGGATGGAAATATGTGAGCCGCGAGGGACAAACCAATAGCGTCACATGCACCTTATGTCAACACCACTTTACAGGGACATTAACAAGGGTAATGGACCACCTTTTTGGCATATCGAGTGGTCAAGGAGGTGATGTCGAAGCATTCTAAATGTCACCCCTGTAATAAAAGAAGCATTGGAGAAAGACGACAAGAATTCATTAGTACTAAATCAGCAAAGGGCACAAAAGAAACAAGTCCAAGATGAGCTTTGTAGGTCCAAGGTACCCCGCACATCTTCCTCCTCTAGCATGTCCGCAAGCTCAGTAATGCCACAGAAAGAGAGTGGGATAACAACATTAAACAGATTCTGGAAGCCTATACAAAAACAATAGGTTGATGATGCATGGGCTGATTTCTTTTATGAATTTTTCATTCCATTTAATGTTGTTAGGAGTCCTTATTTTATAAATGTTGTTCAACAATCAATTTCATTTGGAAAAGGGTACACGACACCAGGTTCGAAGCTTTAAGGACAACACTTTTGAGGAGATCAAAAGACAAGGTCACTGAAAAATTGGCAGACATTAAAGACTCTTGGAGGGCAACAGGTTGCACCATCTTGAGTGATGGTTGGTCCGATATGCGCCAAAGGCCATTAATCAATGTGTTGGTCTCTTGCCCCAAAGGTGTTGTATTCTTGAAGGTGATTGACACCATGGAACATACAAAAACTTCGAGTATATCTTCAACATTCTAGATGAAGCCATTCTCGAAGTTGGTGTACAAAATGTGGTCCAAGTTGTTACTAATAGTGCTAGCAATTGTGTGGGGGTGGAAAGTTGGTAGAAGAAAAGTACCCACATATTTATTGGAGCCCTTGTGTTGCGCATTGCATTGATTTACTACTCCATGACTTGGCCAAATTTCCTTGGGTACATGAGGCAGTGCATAGAGGAAGAGCAATTGCCAATTTCATAAAAATCATCGCCTCACATTGAGTATATATAGAAAGCATGCAACGAAGGAGTTGTTGAAGCCGTGTGACACAAGATTTGCCTCTTTCTATATCACTTTGAAAAGAATTGTTGAGGAGAAAGGAGCTCTCCGATCTGTGATTTGTAGCAAAGAGTGGGAAGAATTTGTGCTTGCAAAAGGTTCTAAAGGTAAGCATGTGGAGCAAATCATTCTAAGCTCTACCTTTTGGGAAAATGTTATGAAGGTTCTAAAAGTATGTGCACCCATAGTCTGCATGCTTTGTATGGTTGATGTTGACATCCCTTGTATTGGCATGGTCTATGAGGATATGGAATGTTATAAAGAAGCCATCCAAAAGGCTTTCAATAATGTGGAAGCGGAATACAATGAAACATGGGGTGTTTGTGATAGAAGATGGAGGATGATGCATACCCATTTGCATGCAAGACCATGTTATTTGCAGCCAACATTGTTTCATATAGAAAGAAAAAGTGATCACAAGTCATGAGTGGTGTTTATGCAGCGAATGAAAAGCTAGTTCTTGATAGAGAAATTGCAAAAAAAACAAGAGAGCAATTTAGAGCATATAGGTGAGGGAATGGGTTATTTGGAACCCAATCAGCTATAGATGACAAAGTGGGCATGGATGGAGATGAATGGTGGCGATTCTATGGAGCAGACAGTCTGAACTACAACATCCTGCAATTCGAGTTTTGAGTCAAGGTGTAAGTGCATCAGCTTGTGAGAGGAATTTAAGCAGCTTTAACCATGTTCAATCAAAGAAAAGGAATAGATTGTTGTCAAGAAAGTTGGGGATCTTGTTTATGTGTGATGAGCTTGAGGATGACACTAATGATGTTGGTAATGATATTGTTGATATTAGTGATGATGACATTGAGCCAAGTGCTCTTGATGATCTAGAGTTTTTTGATGTAACAAGTTGATGAGCCTTAGCCCGTAGGAAAATTCAAGAATCTGAAGTTGAACTATCACTTTTTCAAAGCATTTTCAATATTGTTGTTCAAAATGTTTTCCAATCAATTTATGACAGCTAGTTATTGGAAAGCTATTTTGACATGTTTACTTATATGAAATTTGAAATTATAAGTGTATTTCTATTGACCGAATTTAATCACAAATTTTATCTTTATTTTTTTAGCAATTTCATACAAATTTTATACTCGGCCAATTCAATCACGAATTCGAATGCAGTGACTAAGGGAATAGCTTCTTCCCTTTGAATGAAATTAGGTTGGAAAGTACTAGCAGGGGAACTCATAACATTTTTTTAGAGGTTGATGGTTGTACTTAACCCCTAAAGAACTTCCTTCACCATTCTGATTTCTAGGCGCATGCATATTTTGCATGGTATGGATCAACTATGTCATCAAATCATCCAATCGCTCTTTCCCTTAGACAAACCAATCAAACCTTGCCTCCTCTACATTCATATCAGCCATATTTACCTTCTCTTTTCCTTTCCCAAATTCTGGATCAGTTTGTTCAAGCCCTTCCTTTGGTTCTTCTAAACCCTTTTTTTCTCTCTCTCGGTATATCTGAATTCTCTATCACTACCCTGCATGAATATTAATTTCCCAATAGGTTGGCAAGGAAACCAACTCTAATACCATTGTAATATCCCCTTAGGGAAAAAATAAAAGAAATATGGATTTCTAGCAAACCCTTATGGAAAAATACAGTAATCTGATTATTTTATGCAAACCCTCAAAATAGAAAATACCCAAATATGGAAATTTCTGGTAAATTACAAGAAAATACAGATTTTTGCATAATAAATGAAAGCCATGGATAAAATATTGAAATCTGAATTTTCACATTGAAAACTGATTTTTATTTATTTTCCAGATTGAGAATGGAAAATTGCAGTTGACCGTACGTAGGGAAATAATGCCAAAATGTTGGCCCAACTGACTGAAGATGACGTTTTATGGCTGAAGTTGGCTATTTGCAAGCCCTAGGCACCAGTCCCAACCATACCACAGCTGTAGCAGCCTCCAATGAAGTCGTCCAGCCCTAGGAGGGTGACGTTAGCCTCTAAAAGGGCTCCAAAATGGAATAACAGTCCACCAATTCGCTGTCCCAGCTGAATAGATGATGCCCTAGCCATAAAAATCCTAAGATCTGATCTGAAACGTGCCCTAGCTGATGCCCTAGCTGACAAATCAGATCTGAACTGAAAATCCTTGACTGAAAGCACAAATGTAACTCCTAGATGGAGTCACCTCTGAAGATTGGAGGGTTTTCATCCTCTAATCTTGTTGCAATGGAGGGTTTTCATCCCCAACTGCAGAAGTTGGAGCAGCAGCTCAAAACCTCAATGACAAAATAGAGTGTATGCAAAAAGTGCCCCCAAATGACCCCATCAACCCCTTTTATGCTTTTTCATGGCACACATTACAAGGAAAGGTCCCCAAATGGGTCGACCCACTTCTATTTTGATATTATGTTTTACTTTATCAAAAAGTCACTTTTCCAACAATAAAACATAAGTTGCCTTTTTAAATGAATATAACATGAAGTTACTAGCCTCTACAAAATAAAATAGGCTAAGGGTTTTCTCCGGCTTAATTTCAAAAGGGGGACATTACATCAGTCAATTCATGGATATGGTTCACTCCTACAACTCTACTCAAGCCCGCACACTCTTTAGCAAGTCTCTGCTTGCAATTTTCTAATTCTCTAGATTAAAATTGTCTGGAGAATAACTCCATCTCCACAAACCTCTAGCTATTGAGCCAGCTATCTTAAGTAGCTGAGGCAAACTTCCTCTCAAATGGAACTCCTTTTCTCATCAAGGCGCGACCCAAACCCTTATGGAAGTCAAAACGCTTCAGCTTCCATCTGCGAGACATTTCACCTTCTTGATGTGACTTTTAAGCTTCCATAGGTTATGTGGCATCTCTAAAATTGCGGAACACTCAGAAAATTATGTTGTCCTAACACAGATCCTAGATTTGACACTAGGTATGGCCCATCAGAACACAAAGTGTCTATGTGGCTGCTACAGGTTCTTGGAGTTCTACATAGGAGTGTAACTGTGCACCATGTCCTAAAGTGATGGGGAACTTGTTGAGGCTATCTAGAAGGTGTACACCCGGCGCAAGATGGTGTGGGGCAGTGCAGCGTGTTTTTATTTCTGCATAAAAGTGTAACTGTGTGCCATATTTTGAGGTGACATGTCACTTCTTGAGGTTGTCTAGAGTATGTACACATGCTGCAAAGATGGCACAGTGCATTGTAGCATATTTTCGATTAATCCGTAAGTGCGTAAATTTGAGGCATGTTTTGAAAAGATGAGGCACTTCTTGAGGCTATCTAGAACATGTATGCATGTTGCAAGATGGCACAAAGCATTGTAGCATGTTTTAGAGCTCCATGTTGAATTAAAGTTGTGCATCGTCTTTTCAGATGTTTTGCCACTTGTTGAGGTTGTCCATATGTTGCATATATACCTCAAGATGGTGTGCAAGTGCAATGTAGTGCATTCATAGCTTTGCATAGAATTATAGTTGTGCATCACGGTTTTAGAAGTTGTGCCATTGGGGAAGAGTGTGAGGCATACTACGATGATGGTTTGATGGACTAGGAGATACCTTGGACCTATGAGGGTTTTAAAGTACCACATTCAGCTCAAACATCGAAGTCTGCATACACTGCTTATTGCTACTTATAATTATTTGTGTTTTTGGTTGATGCAAGATTGCTTGTGAACCCAAATGTTGTTGCATCAGACACCCACGGTAAATGGAATTATCCATGAGCTCCTAATAATGGACCTTTTGTGAGCTATTCAATGGTTTTTCCGTATTTGGAAACCTCGGATGCACTCATCCAAATTTTGTCTTCGGCTTCCCTACTCTTCCACATAATTAGATACTCCTTGTACTCGTTACCTCATCTTATTTCTCACTAGTTATCCAATATTGTCTCAACTTCTTACCTTGCCTTCTCAAGCAGCAGCTATTTCCATTCTACACTTCTAAGGATCTAAACTTGATCCTTCACCACTCCCTTGTCCCTCATAGTAAGGGTACAAATCCACTACATTCAATATAGGTGATATTTCAACCCCACCTAGTAGATCTATCTTGTATTCATTTGCTGAAAAATTCTGTGAGGCCCAATTTTATCTTTGTACTTTGCTTCGTCGGTTCGCTTCTAGGATTCTCTCTTCCTAGAACTTTCTATTGCTAATGGTTGTATCCTTCAGTCCCATTGACCTACTTTTGGTCATTTGTGGACATTAATATAATTTCTTTCTTTCTTTCCTTCTTCCATTTAAGCTTGTTGTATCTTCCTTTAGGGAACCTCTACTTACACAGATCTGCCAAAAACATGTCATCTACTGGGACATTTTGCTCTCTTCTTGTCTAATCAGCACGTTGTTTTTAGTTCATGACACTCACTTCCTTATGCACCTCATGCATACACGCCACAAAATACTCTACTTCAGCACTTCTCCTTCTCATATCAATTGTTCTTCTCAACACACAAACACCTCAGGGGCTGCAACCATACACAATTTGAAAAGGACCCATTGCTGTACTCCTGTTCACTCAGTTGTTATAAGCAAACTCAACTTGCGCCAATGTCATATCCCATTGTTTAGGCTTGTCTCTCCCAAGCATCTTAACAAGTTACCAAGGCTTCGGTTCACTACCTCTGTTTGCCCATCCATTTGAGGATGATAAGCTGAACTGAAGTCCAACCTTGTGCCCAACTTCCTCCACAAGGTTCTCCAAAAGTTGGCAATCCATGCAATCTTACCACTTATTTGAAAAACAAATTTGCAATTTGCATAGCTTCACTTGTCTACTTACATGCTACAAAGTGTGCCATCTTGGAAAATCTATCCACAACCATGAAGATAGAATCATTACCTCTTTGAGTTCTTGGCAGCCCAAGAATGAAATCTATGCTTATCTCTTCCCATGGCCTCTCTGGAATTGGTAAAGGCTGATACAAACCAGTATTCTGAATCTTTCCCTTAGCATGTTGGCAAACTCTACATCCTTGCACAAATGTTTTTACATCTACACTCATCCTTGGCCAATAATAGCTTTCATTTGGCTGTGCTAGTGTTTTATCAACACCAAAATGACCAGCTAGGCCTCTTTCTCCTATATCAAGTGCTCCCTCATGGAACCTTGAGGTATGCTCAACTGCTGGCCCTTGAACAACAAACCATCCTACAACAAATATTCCAACCATGGAGTTCTACCCATGCTGGTTGAATTCATGCCGCTGCCCATTCATCTCGAAAATCAGAGTCGTTTTCATACAATTCCTTTGAGTCCAGCCCAACTACCTCTACTCTCATCTCATTTATCACACCTCCTACTCAAAGCAGATTATAACCCTAATTGATTGCCCACTCCTATGCTTCAAAACAAATTAATAGCTTTAGAGAAACTCAACCTGCTTCATGTAAATTCTATTCAATTTACCTTGTCTATTTATGAACTGTAGTGTGAACTCAATTCAATTTACCTTGCCTGTTTATGAACTGCAGTGCTTGGGAATCCATGTACAACACAAATTCCTTGAGCAACAAGTAATGCCTCCACTTTTGAGAGCTTGTATCATGTCATAAAATTCTTGATCATAGATGGAATACTTATGTTTTGCTTCATTCAACTTCTTACTAAAGAAAGCAATGGACTTACCTTCTTGGCTCAAAATCACTCACGTGGCTATCCCACTAGCATCACAATCAACCTGAAAGACCTTGTTGAAATCCAGCAATGCTAAAAATGGTTGTTTTATCATTTTCTTCTTCAAAACTGAAAAATCTTCTCTGCTGCAACAGTCCACTCAAACTTTTTTTTTATCCTTCCATAGTTTACGTAATGGGTGCACATATACAACTTAAGTTTTTACTAAATTTCCTGTAGAAACGTGCTAACCTATGAAAATGCCTGGTCTCAAACAAGCTTCTAGGTGACAGCAGCTCAACTATCACTCCTACCTTTTCCAGGTCCATTTTTAACGCTTCACGTGAGATTCCAAATCCCAAATAGATCAGCTCTTCCTTCATGAAGCTACATTTCTTTAGGTTGACCAGTAACTTTTCATCCTTCAACCTTTCCAATAACAATCTCACAATGACAAGCATACGTGAGTAAGCTTTCAGCACTTCATTCATGAGTCGTATGATTAACAATCTGAATGGCATGACAAGCAACTCATACAACCCATCCTTGCCTTGAATGCAGTCTTTTATTCATCACCTTTTCTAATCCTTATTTGATGATATCCACTAATCAAATCTATCTTAGTGGAGTATCTTGCTCCATCCAAACAATCCATCAAACCATCCATCCTTGGCAATGGAAATCGATATTGATAGTAATCTTGTTGATGGCTAATGAATCCGCAGACATCAACCACTCTCCACCCTTCTTACATGCCAATAATGCTGGAACTGCACATGGGGACAAGTGTTCCCTTGTAAAACCCTTCCCCAACAGCTCATTCACTTTTTTCTACACCTCCTCATTCTCCATAGGTGTCAACCTATATGCGTCTTGTTTGGCAAGCTTGATCCGGCACTAGATCCATATGATGGCTAATGCTTCTCATAGGTGGCAATTCATCCGGCAAATCCTTGGAAATGATATAGACATATTCATTCAACAAATTACTCACCTCATGCGGGATTTCATCCATTCTCTTTTCTGTCCCAACTTCCATGGGTTTAGGAATGAAAGCCATACAAACTTCTCCTACTTTTCCTCCTTCAAGAATGTTTCGAAACCAAAAACTTAGGACTGTTGTCCAACTCTTCTCCTCTATCCTTCAATGGGCTCAATGTGAAGCTCCTACCATTTTTCAGAATTGTGTAGGCGTTTTCTCTCCCATCATGCACAACCTCTCAATCAAACTACAACGGTCTACCCAACAACACACGTCACACATCACTTCATCCTTGTAAGACTCAATCTAAAAATTCACCCTACAATGCTCATTCATTAACACTTGATGTCGCTTAAACAACCAAGACATTGTGGGCTTATTACGGTTCCAAGGAAGGAGAGTTGTTTTCCAACGACTCGTTGTGACTTTTGGAAAAACAAGTGAGGTTTTTGGAGCCTAGGAGCAAATGAACAAGGTCATCAAATAGTTTTGTAGAATGGTATTGGTACGGTTTGGCAATAAATGAATGATATGGTACTGGTCAAGGTTCTTCATTTCCATTGATTTTTTCACTTTGGGTTTACTTATCACTATTTGGGCATGTTTTCCACTAAATATGTCCAACGACTGATTTATATCACTCTAAAACCCTAATTCTCTAGTATTTCAATATTGGTTGATGTCCTTTAAGCTACCAAGACAACTTGTGTGGATGGGGATGCACTAGTCTTTTCAGCCCCAACTTCTCTACCATCTCAGTAGAAACTAGGTTATTTGTGCTACCACTATCAACAACAACCCTACAACACTTACCTCCTGCTTTGCATATAGTCTGGAAAATATTCTTTCTTTGCATCGGCTTATCCTCTCACTTGGCTGGTTTTTACAACACTCTTTTCATTATAAACACTTCACCGCGCTTTCATTATTCCATGTGAATTGGGATCCACCAATCTCCTTATCCACATGAGCAATGTGATTGCTCCTTCAATCCTCATATAGGGCATCCAAAGATGTATGGCCAGCATATTCTCCACATTCAAAACACTTACCCATGAATCCTCTACCTCTACTAAAGTATCCTCTTCCACTTGAAGAATACCCTCTTCCTCTGATCCAAAATAGGATTTCTGAAAAGCTATTTTTGAAAAGTCCTGAAAATCTATTTTTAGCAGCTTTTGGCAACTTTTAGTATTTTGCATTTCCAGGGGTTTTCGAGCATTGATGGGCTTGAACGGTATGACGATAGCCAAAGTGCTATCATCATAATGATGTTTTTGAGTTTGTTCTGTCATCTTTCCAACGGATCCTACGGTTAGCAAATCAAGTCAACGGGCTAGGAGATATGACCCCAACAAGGAGCACTAAATAAAATAATAGTAATAATAGGATAGATTTCGGATTTTTCCACTTTTTTTTTTCGAATCCATCCCTAAGGTGGATACGAATGGTCTCCATGTAGGATGACCTTTTGGTTCCCATTCAAAACCCTTCATATTCTATTTTTAGCAGTTTTTCATATTCTCCATTGTATAGCTATAAAGTAGCTTGTTTTGAATAAAGAGATAGATCTCTGGGCATACATCTCTCTTATGGAGTTTGCTAGTTTGTATACATTTCGAATTGCAATAAAATTAGTTTGTTTTTACAGCTCTTTCATTGTGAATTGATTGTTATAACACATTAAGCACCATCGTTAGTGTGTTGTCCACCAAGTTGCATCCCAATCCGGATCATCCTCTATGTTTGATTATGTTTTTACGAAGTGCTAGCTTCTCCTTCATGTGTATTCTACCCTCTTACCATTGTTTGTCTATCCTCTTCTTCTTGAGAACCTTCTTGTACCTCTATATGTGTTTTGTTGCCTCCTAAACTACTTCTCTTCCACTTCAATGCACATTGATAGGCCTCTTCCACGGAATTCAACTTAAACATTCCAATTCATCTTGAATGGAAATACAAAGTCCATTTACATACCTTGATATCTTCTCTTGATAATCTTCCACATGGCCAACTCTAATGGTGAGCCTGTAGAACTCTTTGGTGTAGTCTGTCTCAAATTCTGCAACTTCTTGACTCAACAAATAATCAAAAGGAAATAACTTACCTTTCAGATTTGCAACCATTCTGACCCAAGTCTTGATTCTTTATTTCCTCTCATTTCATTTTCTAACTGCACATGATCCCACTACAAGGATGCATGTCCCTTCAACTTGGTACAAGAAAACATAACCCTCTTGGGGTCCTCCATTGACTCATAGTCAAAATATTTCTCCATCTCTGTGATCCAATCAATAAGATCCTCAGGGCTCAAGCTTCCTCCATAGCTAGGGGTATCCAACTTTGGTTTACTTCCCATCTTAGCAACAGCTTTTAAAAATCTATCCTCTAGTTCATCTACTTATATTCCACTTGAACCTCTTGAGGTCTTCCTTCCTCATCATCACTTACATTAGCAATTGTGGTTCATCTTCTTTGTGTAGTCTCTATTGCATCCAACCTCACTTGGATTCCTCTCAACATCTCTACCAAATCTGCAACTCTAGGTGCCCTTCCTCTTCCAAGAGGTATTCATCTGTGTGCTATATCTTCTCAACAATATGAGCTTCTCTTTCACAACTTGCAAGTGACTCAACAAGAGCCTCACACACTCAACCCAGCAAGGAAAACCTTGCTCTGATACCACTTGATACAGTCATGGTTAGGGGACCTAATAAAGGACAGCCTTAGACCATGCAGCCTAGGAATTTAACACTCAATAATGGCATACGCATACCGCCCATACACATAATGGAAAACAGCAACTATCTTTATTGCTTTCAAATAAGAAATTGCAAAACACGCTCCTACAAAATACTTAATAGTTTTATTTCAGACATTAAAACCTGCAGTATTACACATCAGTCCATTCATGTACATGGTTCACTCCTACAACTCTACTCAGACCTGCATACTCTTCAACAAGTCTCTACTTTCAGTTTTCTAACCATCAGAAGAATATCTCCACAAACCTCTAGCTATTGAGCCAACTTTCCTCGCTAGCTGAGTCAAACCCACTCTCGAATGGATCTCATTTTCTTATCAAGATGTGGCCCAAGAACAACTACAGGAATCAAAACGCTTCAGCTTCCATCTGTAAGACATTTCACCTTCCCAATGTGACTTTTAAGCCTTTATAGGTTATAAGGCATCTCTGACAGTTGAGGGCAATCTGAATATTGTGGTTGTAACATGGGCCCTGGATCCAACACTAGGTATGGTGCATCCAGACATGAAGTGTCTACATGGCCATTGCAGGTTTTGGAGTTCTATGTGGAAGCGTAACTGTGTGCCATGTTTTAAAGTGATGGGGCACTTGCTGAGGCTATTTATAGGGTGTACACCTGGCACAAAATGGTGCAGTGCAGTATAGTGTGTTTTTAATTTCTATGAAAAAGTGTAATTGTGCACCATGTTTTGAAGTGGCAGGTCACTTCCTAAGGTTGTCTAGAGTATGTATACATGCCGTGAGATAGCACGGAGCACTAGAGCATATTTTGGGGTTTTCTCTAAAAGCATAATTTCGGGTCATGAACTTCCTGAGGCTGTCTAGAATATGTATGCATGTCGCAAGATGGCATGGAAAACTATAGCGTGTTTTAGAGCTCCGCGTACAATTACAATCTTATGGTGATGGTTTGATGATATGAGAGACACCTCAGAGTCTCAAATCTCTAAGGTAGTTCTAGAGTACCACAATCAGTTCAAACATCAAATACTGCATAGACTATTTACTGCTACTTATCACTTTGGTTGATGCAAGATTGCTCGTCAACCCAGATGCTTCTACATCACCTAACCACTCAAAAAAAAAAATCCAACTATAAATTTTTACATGATAAGAGCACAGATGGAATGCCTAACAATTAGTTGTTAAGGATCAAGGGAGGATCCTTTTAATTATATCATGTGCGTGGAGTGAATGGTTGCATAAGCACAGTTTGGCAGAGACGTGTTATGTGTAATATTGATATGTTTTGGTGTGATTCTATTTGGCGTAGTTATGTGTGCAAGATGGGTTTCGGGAAGCCCAATATGAAATTATATGGCAATAGTTTTATTTGCGCAGATTTCATTGGAAGTACTAAAAGACCATGCTGTGACACAGTCAAAATTAATGACAATTTTAAGCTATTGGCATTTTTCTATTGTACGCAACAAGAAAGATCGCTGTGAGTGTAGTTGAGGTGCATAAGACAAAAAGGCAGCACGTGAGAAATAATGAAAGAGTCCCATAGGATTTTTGCAGGAAGGTGGCAACAGAGGATTTGTGTGGGCTGGAAAAAGGTGCCGTGAGAGCTGAGCATGAAGAAACATTGCAGTAGAGAGGCCGGGTTTAGAAGCAGGTGTGCCTCGCGTGAGGGAGGAAGCCGTGCATAGAAATAAGTGGTGTATGGAAGCAGGGCTGTGTGGACATACTATTTTACGAAGAGGAGCTATGATCTGGCCCTGCCACTGCTAACCTTTCTTCATCCAATCCATTGAGTCTTATCAGCTTATCTTCTTCAGATGCAGGTTCCAGGCGGGAGGAACATGAAGAATATTGATCTTCTTTTCCGCGGGACTGCTGATTATATTCTGAAACTTCAAATGCAAGTCTAAATCGTCACCATCAATTGGTATGACATATTCACAACAGAACAAGAAGACTGCTGTCCTCTTCAAATTGGCCACCATTTACAGACAGATTGTGAAGGATTAGGCTGTTGTGAATCTCAAGAATACATTTTTTTGGTGAGGAGGTTTATTGGGCGGAATTCACTTGAAGTCGTCCCACAAGTTGGCTGGACCGTTTGAACAATGGCTAGAGCTGCAGATGAAAAATGCCTAAGATAAATTGCACTGTGGTCTAGAGGAATTGATAAGTGGTAATCTGATCTTGTCAAGATCTACTCGGTATAATTTTATCTCAGATTGTGGACAAATAAAGTGTCTTCGAAGGGACATGGAAACGCATGATAAGATTCCTTAATGTGGAGACAAGTGTGAATAAGGTGGGAAAGATTCAAAGGATGTGCAACCATTTTTTTATCTACATATGATGAATGTGCAAGTTTGAAGATAAATTAAAATTCAAGAGAGACATTCATTCTTCATGAAACATCATCATGGGTACAATGAAGTCTGGTATTATTTGTGCTAAATGGAAAGAGAAGGATGTTATTGATGTGTAGACATTTTTCGAAATGGAAATTGTATTATTGGGAAATGTGGAATTAGTTAGGTGTTGCTCACAACAATATCATGCAGTGGAGAATGTTGCTATCAGTGATGGTCCTAAGTTGCTCACGATGAATACAACAACAAATTGAGTGCAGCAACTCCTCTTGAGCTGTATAGTGTCATATGAGCAGAAGCTGTGAATACAACCAGTGTCTTTGTAAAGAATCGCAAGATATCACTCCTTAGGAAATATGGTCAGTTAGGAGACCATCTGTAAGCGATCTTTTATGTTTTTGTTTGTGATCAATTTTGCATTAATTTATGAGGAGAAGATAGATGAAAAACATATAATGAGCAGTAGAAAGTATACAAGTGACTATAATGTCTCTACGAGCAATGTTTTGGTAGAGAAAAATTGTGGTTAGTAGAGATGTGGTTGTAGATGAGAAGATATTTTTCTTTGGTAAGTCTAAACTAAGAGAGTAATGTATGGGTAGCTGCTGCTGATACTTCTGGAATGAGTCCTGGTGTTAACATAAAAGAAGGTTTAGACCCAGGAACATCAGAGGGGTCAAGTTCCAAAAGGGCATCTACAGAAGAACAAAGTGATACTCGGGCTTCACAAACAGATTAGGAGAGTCAACAACAGAGACCAGAGTGGTGCTCTACCACTGTAAAAGATGGTCGAAAGGATTAACTGCTACTGGTAAAGGAAATCTGATCTGGGGCGAGGTGGTCACCAGGTAAACTTTTATGTATGCTCAAAATGGCAAAGGAAGCATGGGAATATGGGTGATGGTACATATTTTGCTTGATTGTATCAGAGGTTTTGTGGCAAAGTGTGGTTCATCTAAAGTTTTCCATGTGATAAATGC
This sequence comes from Taxus wallichiana var. yunnanensis, assembly GCA_018340775.1. Classification (NCBI taxonomy): domain Eukaryota; kingdom Viridiplantae; phylum Streptophyta; class Pinopsida; order Cupressales; family Taxaceae; genus Taxus; species Taxus wallichiana. The sequence goes on from CM031239.1 coordinate 351,082,900, forward strand.
AATTTTTATAGATCTCTGAAGTTGTATGCTAACATAAGTCGTATAAATAATAGACAGGTGGATTGATTGGCATATTTTTCCCAACAAATAAAGTCCTGACCTTGCAAGCATGTCATTGACTGATTGAAAAAGGCAAGTTTAGCTCAAGTAGCAAAAAGAGGAGAGTATCTCATCCATTGAGATGTATGGTACCAACTCAAGATCAAAGAGCCAAGAAGGATTCTTCGAGGCTAAGGTGCATTAGACATAGTGTTCCAATGACAAGGTGTTCTGATATGGAAGAGGTGCATCAGACGAAGTGTTCAAGTGACAAGACGTTCTGATGTGGTAGCACTCTATGATTAATGGATGCTACTGACATCCAATAATGGACGTGGACCTGAAGAGTGTCTTTGAAAATGACATGTGTAATAAGCACTTGAAAAAATGGTCCTTGTCATATCATTAGAGATGGGACTTCTATCACTAGAAATTTTTGGAGGCTAACTAAATCAGCATGCTGTGAAAAAGGGAATGTTAAAACCGTCGGGGACAGATTGTTCCATCCAGGGCAGATAGGACAGCATAGTTATGGTGTGCAGTCATTAAGAGTGTACCTTCAGACATTCAAAGTTGCAATAGGTAGTAGGGGCATGCAAACAGAACATCATAGTTTCATGTGTGTCATATGTACAGAGCTACTCCAAAGGCTTCAAGGTTAGAGTAGGTGATATGGGCATGCAAAAAGAACACCATAGTTTTGTGGGTGGTATATGTCCAGAGATACTTGAGGTTGGAGAGTGATAGGCATCGGACATTCAGATATTGACGCAAGAATATCCCTTAGAGGATATAGCTTGTTACCATATTGTTGTTTAGACTTGGATATAATATCATAATATAGTTTCTGTTAGAACTGATCAATCTAACAACAAACAGGTAAAGGATAAAACATTCAAGACAAGATTACACATCAAGTTACAACAAAGTAAACCTAATGAACCCAATATCTAGCACCAATTCTGAATTCCTCATTTACTCAGCAATCGCAATAGCTAGTTACCTGTGTACTCCAACAAGATGGAATGATGACCATATGGGAACTTGACAATATTTGCTTCATTGGCAGGAGAGTTATACTTTAATTAAGTTCATTTCTGGACTTAATCAGACTGTTTGAGCCCTATATTCTACAAAGTTCATATTATTGATATAAAGACTAAATCATTTAGATTGTATCCAATTTAGTCATTGAGGGGTGATACATATCTAACACACGAGAATTTACCAAGCGTGACTACTCTATCAACCACCACGGTTAGGAATATTAAGGGTCAATCACTGCAGCAAACTGAAATAGAATACAGGTGATTTTATACAACCCATGGGTAATAGATATAAATAATTTTTGAAAGCAATTATTTGTGTTTCATTTGAGTTTTTGTTGAGCTAATCTATTGAAAATAAATCAGATATATGTGACTGTCTTCTGCAGATTTCAGTGTATTCTTAAAACACCTGAAACCTACTTTAAGTATCATTCCAGTTTATCTTCAAAATTTGTTTGAGAATTATTTTATTATGTGAGAAATTAACCACCACAAAACAGCTCTAAAGTTGATTAGCACCTAACCCATATATCTTTTCACTTTCCACGATAATCTGTTAACAACTTCTGTTCAGAAATAATCTAAATTAAATTTAGGACTATGTTGCATTTTCCCTTTTAAATAATAAGCTATCTCAAAACTGCCAATCAAATTTTGACTTTACAATGCTAAAACAACGATCAAAATTACAGTATTTTCTTGGTCAGTGCAGGTGGGGACTAAGTGTCACTTTGTACAGCGGTAGAGGTAAAGGTGAATTTTAAATTTTTAGGTTACAGCCTAACCAGCACGCCAACTTGGCATATGAGACCTCCGCTGTGGATTAAGGGAAATTTTCAAATTACTTATATTTATACTGATTATAGAAGCTCGGATTGCGACCTCATGACCAGGGTCGAGAGAAAACCGAGCCTTAAAAATCTGCCTCACTACAGCCATACGCATAAAATATATATACAAATACACTGGTAAATAAACAGATTAAATCATAGAAACCATATGTGAATGTATAATTTCAAGTACAGTTTATTTACTTTGGCATTGCAAAACCCCTTAAGCTAGTTCAAAATTAGGATAATCTGGCATGGCAAAAACCCTTAAGCTAGTTCAAATTGAGGATAATCTGCCTTGCAGACAAGCATATTGATCCCAAAAAGGCCCAGTATCCACAAAAATAACCCAAACAGCATGTAACAGGCAAATCTCAGGTCGGCCATTAGTTCAATTTCCATTTCCAGGAGTACACCCACCCTCAATAATAATGTCAAAATATCTATTCTAGATCTTTTCTAAGAGTACTGAATTACCTCAAAACGGCACCTAAAAACGTAATTAAACAAACAGCAGAATTTGTGCAAATAAACATGTACCAGATCATACCTGTTCAAGTTCACTTGCAACAACTTTTTCTTCGTTTGATGAATGAATTGTGCAGGCAGTAATACTCCTCAATCTTTGTTTGGTGAAGAATTTGTGCAGGCAATATTATATTATTCCCGAATGTATATATGCGTTTTGCGAAGAATAATTTGAGGAGGTAGAACCGCTAAGAGCACTGAATTGATATTATGCAGCAACCCTGCTCTCGATTTTCCTTCCTTTTCACTTTTCGTCAATATATACTAATATGTTTTTGAGCATTAAAAAAATTACTTTACAATATGGTCAAAGCGGGGAATGTAGCCATACCGATGATTGTGAGAGCTCCATTATGGAATGGAATAGAGGATTTTAATGACGTGTATGCGGTTAATAGGTTTATACCTTTATTCGTTATAACGTTTGTTTTTTTCTTTTTCTTTTTTCTTTGTGTTTTTAGTTGCACGCAAGGCATTATTTCTATGGGAAAAGGTTTTGTAAATATTCATGGGATTGTGTCAAATTTGACAGCCTAAATGACGGTTTTGTTATTTTTAACAATTTTGTTTTTGTTATTTTTAACAATTTTGTTTTTTACTTTTCTAACAATTTTGCTTTTATTTTTAAATTTTATTTTATAGTTTTTGCATACATTAACCTTTGCTTTTGTTATTTTTAACAATTTTACTTTTTACTTTTCTAACAATTTTATTTTTCTGATTTTGCATGTTGCTTTGACTTTACTTTTAATGTGAAGGTTTTGACATTTTTATTTTTTTAATTTTTTAAAAGATATTTTTAGCTTTTCCGTTTTTAACAATTGCATGGTGAATGTTGCGTATATATATAGTCTGCAGGAATATTGTTCTCAAGATTGTTTTCTAACAATTTAGTGGATCGACACGCGACCCTTGAATAATATGCGATTTGCGGACATTCATGGCCCGATTATGTCAAATTTGACTACCTAAATGACGGTTTTGCTATTTTTAACAATTTTACTTTTGTTATTTTTAACAATTTTATTTTTTGCTTTTCTAACAATTTTGCTTTTATTTTTAAATTTTATTTTATAGCTTATGCATACATTAACCTTTGCTTTTGCTATTTTTAACAATTTTACTTTTTGTTTTTCTAACAATTTTACTTTTCTGATTTTGCATGTTGCTTTGACTTTACTTTTAATGTGAAGGTTTTGACATTTTTATTTTTTTAATTTTTTAAAAATGCTCTCCACCGAGCTCTCCTTACAAACCGATGACTTATGATGCCAAATATTGTGTGCGAGCTCCATGTTTATGTTGTTAACTCGTTGTGCAAGCCTCTTTTCCTCCCGGTGGCTCGTTGAGCTCACTCCCTTTAACAATTTTACTTTTTGTTTTTCTAACAATTTTACTTTTCCGATTTTGCATCTTGCTTGACTTTCCTTTTAATGTGAAGGTTTTGACATTTATATTTTATTAATTTTTAAAAGAGCTCTCCACCAAGCCTTCCTTACAAACCGATGACTTATGATGCCAAATATTGTGTGCGAGCTCCATGTTTATGTTGTTAACTCGTTGTGCAAGCCTCTTTTCCTCCTAGTGGCTCGTTGAGCTCAATCCCTACATTTAGCTCTTGATCGTTGCGACCTTTCCATGTTATCGTGGGCTCACCGAGCTCTTGCATTGTCCATAGCTCGATATCATGAGCTTCTTTGTGAACCTGCCTCATTGGCTTGCTTCATGATTTCCGTCCTCCTCACATCTCATCATCATCATAGCTCGCTAGGCCGAGTTCCTTTATTACGAGCTCACGGTTCCATTCTTCTGTGCCAAGTTCAGTGTGGATTTATCGAGCTCGTTCGACCGAGCTATCCTTCTGGTTCTGGCCCAAGTTATTAGCCGAGCTCCTCGGCTTCCCTGTCAACGCCCAGGGCAAGCTAAACCTTAGTCTTCTTGCGAATTTCAAGCTCACTCCTTTCCCCTCTATGTTTTCTACTATGGCCGAGTTGGCCTCCGAGCTACCACATCTTAGAGAAACTCAAAATGCCAAAAAAACTCGTCAGGAAACGGACTCCCGGCCATCTTGAAATTCCCGAGCTCTTCCAGAATACTGCATCAGTGTTTCACATAGTTAGCAAATACCGTAAGATCATTATTTTTTTTTATTATTATTTTAAGTGTATTCTATTTTGTGTTTTCAGTGATATTATTTGGTTGGTTATATTATATAGATCTATGATTCTCGGAAACTTGATCCACGTGTCTATGGATATAGAGACCGATACAAGTGGCATAAAGCGCAAAAGACGAAGGCCCACAAGACCTAGGACGGTGATCCAAAATCTAACAATGACAACCTGTAAATATGACCTTAATATCATATCAAAAAGTTTAAATCGAAGCTCTAATTCACAAACCAGTAAAGCACTAATTCCAACCTCAATTCTCCAATATTCTGGAGCTGAGAGGGATACTTTCAAAAGAAAATAACAGTAAATAGAAATATGTATATTAAGTATCCAAAATTATATACAATCACTTTTAAGGCACATGAGATTAAATGAATTCAGCCAATTGACTATGAATTTAAATGCATACCTGTAGAATTTGATTTAACACAGGGGATTGACTGGAACTTGGAGAGCCTGAATAATGAAATTATAGTGTTAGTGACTAGTATTTAAAGGTTAATGCATGCAAAAGCTATTAAAAAAATTCAAAATAGTAAAGTCAAAGCATTATGCAAAATCAGAAAAACAAAATTGTTAGAAAAGTAAAAAGTAAAATTGTTAAAAATAGCAAAAGTAAAGGTTAATGCATGCAAAATCTATAAAATAAAATTTAAAAATAGTAAAGCCAAAGCAGCATGCAAAATCAGAAAAGTAATTAAAAAAACAAAAAACAAAATTGTTAAAAATAGCAAAAGTAAAATTATTAAAAATAGCAAAACCGTCATTTAGGTCATCAAATTTGACACAGTCCCATGAATGTCCGCAAAGCCTTTTCCCATAGGGGTAACACCTTCGGTAACTAGCAATCGCATGTATATAATATAATGTGAACGTCGAATGGTATATGTTATTATATTTAGAAATACATTTATTACTTTTGTGGTTGATGTTGATAAGGGGTGTGATTTACAATATTGATTTTCTATTAAAGCCAAAACAAATGTTGCAAAATACATTAGAAGGGATGTTAGATAATAGTTAGTTGTGTAATAATTGAATACAAATGCAAGTGAGACATGTAAGTTTGCTAATACTCACTCTCAAGAATGTAGTGAATGTGAAGTGTTGTTGTCAAATTAGATTGAAAGAATGACTAAGTGCTTTAACATATTATCTTTCTATGAAACTAAAATGAGACATAATATGTAATTATATATAAACAAATCCAAATGGTTATGGTACATTCCAAATTTCTTTATTACCTCAACGAGTTTGAGTGCATCATTGTTAGAGCTATTTTGTGCATATCTTACAATCATAGAATTTCATGAGACCACATTTCTTTGAGGCATTTTGCAAACAAAAACGATATATGTTATTTGTGTTATAGGGATAGTTTTTACTTTTGCGGTTGTGTTTGTTTAAACTATGGGTGATTGATTTTGTATGTGTGGAAATATAGATGAGTCACTTCATTTAAAAAGCGCAAACATGAGGTCTAACCCTTAAAACTATTCAAAATGCAAAAAAGTGATCTAATGTACAAAGCTTTGGATGGAAACAACTATAAATTGCATGGTTCTTTCTCGACATTTTAAAATTGTAGGTATTTGTGTGCAGATGAAGACATTAAAAATGTGTTGTTGTTGGTTAACATAAAGAAATGTGCAACAATAAAAAGAAAAATCAAACATGTATGTTGAAAAGTGTAATTTTGTAATTGTAGATATATAGACGAACCACTTCATTTAAAGGTTTCATCTCTTCATTTCAAACTTGTTACAAATTTGTACATATACATTTACAAATCTCATATCATGAGTGGTATCGTTTTGTGGAATATTTTATTTGAACTTAACATGAGAAGAATTATATCATGAATGGTAGCCTTTTGAGGGTAATTTTATTTCTGGTAAGCATGAGTACATTTGTGCCCCCTTGAACGGAAATGTCGTCTAGGATAGAAAAAGTGTTGAGTAAAGTAGTAGTGGAGTTGCTATCAAATAAGAGTGTAGTATTTACGAAGGGTTAAATGATAGTAGTCTTACTTCCTCCTTTTTTATTGCTGCAAGTGTTGTTACATGCGCCATTTTTTAGTACCCTTCGAATGAAAAAGGAGGTGAAATGCGTAGATTTGCAAGCGAGGGAACTCGGGAGAAAGTTGTGAATGTTAGACCCTGCCTTTCATTGGTTTTAATGTTGATGTTGCTTTATGCATAGTAAGTCCACAGGACTTGTGGATAGTTAATACCGGCCATTTTAAGCGTGAATTGTCTTCGATTCCCTCTCGAAATAGGGGGTATCGAATATGTAACAGGTTGGAGGGATCCCAACATGGGCCATTGTATCTATCAAATTTGACAATAATAAATAAAGGTAATGTTGGTGGTGGCATTGATGCGTCATAGACAATGTCGGTGATTGTTCTTATAGAACCATTTACGAGGCCTGCATCAACCCATAAATTTGTAATAAGCATGATTTTTTGTTGTTTGCACAATTGAACTTTGTGCTCCAACTGATCATCATTAGGATTTTTTGGTCCATCCCGTACTGCTTTTTACTTTTAGCAATAGATTGGGTGATCGGAACGTTCAATGCCTTCATCATTTGAAGGTTGTGGGAGTCCACGAGGTCATTTTTTGCAAACAAATGTGGTGCGTCCTTAAAATTTTTGAGCTCTTACTGAGTTAGGTGTGTGTCTATGCGAGACATTAGGAGATCCTAGTCCTCAATAAGAGGGATTGAATCTCACATGTTGAGCAGTAAATTCCGGAATGAAACTTGTGCATCGGTTGTTCCTTGTTGCTGAAATATAGTTTGCAATGTAATGGAAGAATGAAATCCCGTCCAAAGGGTGGCTCCATAGGATTTACTTGCATAAAGAGGACTATCCATAACTGGTGGTGATTGCACTGAGGTCGCGAGGGAGGATGACTAATTTGTTTCAAATTTAGATTTTTTTAGTGTGGGAAAGTCTTGCATGAGCTCTTCGTCAATTTTTCCTAATAGAACTTTGATTGGACTATGAAGGGCGCGGAGATGTGGAATGTTGAAACACCGGTAGGGGGCGAGCGAAGGAGAGGCGAGGGAGATGTGGTTGATGCTATCTTGTAAATGAATTTCGGACAAATATTACTAGCAATCGCATGTGTCCTATGCAATGTGAATGCCGAATGGTATATGTTATTAGATTTAGAAACACAATTATTACTTTTTTAGTTGATGTTGATAAGGGGTGTGATTGACAATATTGATTTTATATTAAATCCAAAACAAATGTTGCAAAATACATTAGAAGGGATGTTAGATAACAATTAGTTGTGTAATAATTGAATACAAATGGAAGTGAGACATGTAAGTTTGTTAATAGTCACTCTCAAGAATGTTGTGAATGTGAAGTATTGTTGTCAAAGTAGATCAAACAAATGACTAAGTGATTTAACACATTATCTCTCCATGAAACTAAAATGAGACAGAATATGCAATTATATATAAACAAATCTGAAATGGTTATGGTACATTCCAAATTTCTTTATTACCTCAATGATCATAGCATTCCATGAGACCACATTTCTTTGAGGCATTTTGCAAACAAAAAATGGTATATGTTATTTGTGTTATAGGGATAGTTTTTACTTTTGTAGTTGTGTTTGTTTAAACTATGGGTGATTGATTTTGTATGTGTAGAAATATAGATGAGTCACTTCATTTAAAAAGCACAAACATGAGGTCTAACCCTTAAAACTATTCAAAATGCAAAAATGTGATATAATGTACAAAGCTTTGGATGGAAACAACTATAAATTGCATGGTTCTTTCTCGGCATTTTAAAATTCTAGGTATTTGTGTGCAAATGAAGACATTAAAAATGTGTTTTTGTTGGTTAACATAAAGAAACGTTCAACAATAAAAAGAAAAATTGAGCATGTATGTTGAAAAATGTAATTTTGTAATTGAAGATATATAAATTAACCAATTCATTTAAAGGTTTCATCTCTTCATTTCGAAGTTGTTACAAATTCGTATATATACATTTACAAATCTCATATATCATGAGTGGTATCATTTTGCAGACTGTTTTATTTGAACTTAACATGAGAAGAATTATATCATGAATGGTATCCTTTTGAGGGTAATTTTATTTCCGGTAAACATGAGTACATTTGATACCCCTTGAACGGAAATGGTGTCTAGGATAGAAGAAGTGTTGAGTAAAGTAGTAGCGGAGGTGCTATCAAAGTAGAGTGTAGTATTTATGAAGGGTTGAGTGATAGTAGTCTTGCTTCCTCCTTTCTTCTTGCTCCAAGTGTTGCTATGTGCACCATTTTTGAGTACCTTTCGAATGAAAAAGGAGGTGAAATGCATAGATTTGCAAGTGAGGCAACTTTGGAGAAAGTTGTGAATGTCAGACCCTGCCTTTCATTGGTTCCAATGTCGACAGTTGCTCTATGCATAGTAAGTCCCTAGGACTTGTGGATAGTTAATGCCTAGGCCATTTTAAGTGACAATTGTCTTCGATTCCCTCTTGAAATAGGGGTATCAGAATATGTAACGGGTTGGAGGGATCCCAACATGGGCCGTTGTATCTATCAAATTTGACAACAACAAATAAAGGTAATGTTGGTGGTGGCATTGATGCGTCATAGACAATGTCGGTGATTGTTCCTGTAGCACCATTTACGAGGCTTATGTCAACCCATAAATTTGTAATAAGCATGATTTTTGTTGTTTACACAACAGAACTTTGTGTTCCAACTGATCATCATCAGGATCTCTTGGTCTAACCCACCTGTTACTTTCAGCAATGGATTGGGCGATCGGAACGTTCAATGCCTTCAACATCTGAAGGTTGTGGGAGTCCACGAGGTCATTTTTTGCAAACAAATGTGGTGCATCCTTAAAAATTTTGAGCTCTTGTTGAGTTAGGTGTGTGTCTGTGTGAGACATTAGGAGTTCCCAGTCCTCAATAAGAGGGGTTGAATCTCGCATGTTGAGCAGTAAATTCAAATGAAACTTGTGCATCGATTGTTCCTTATTGCTGACATATAGTTTGCAATGTAATGGAAGAATGAAATCCCGTCCAAAGGGTGGCTCCATAGGATTTACTTGCATAAAGAAGATTGTCCATAACCGGTGGTAATTGCCCGAGGTCGTCAAGGAGGATGACTAATCTATTTCCAAATTCATATATTTTTGAGTGTGGGAAAGACTCATGTAGCCTATTGTCAATTTTTCCTCGCAACTTTTATTGGAATACAAAGGGATGCATGGATTGTGGGTACAGAGATGTTGAATGTTAAAACATCGGTAGGGGCAAGCAGAAGGAGAGGTGAGGGAGATGTGGTTGATGTTTTTGTAAATGAATTCTAGATTTTATTTATCAGAAATTATTTTCCTATGCCAATTGTTCCTTGAATTATCAATCTTAATGGAGGTAGAAGTGTTTTGTTTGTTGAATGGTGCAGTATGGTATCAAGAGCTAGTTGTTGTTCTGAAGACAAAGGTAGTGTGGTAGATGGTGGTGTGGCTTGCATGCTAGTGTTATTTGTGTCTTCCTTTTCTCTCTCGATGAATGATGAACTAGTTATCTGCAAATCATGTGTAACGCCATCCACATAACATAGCATATACCATTCAAGATTCACATTGCATAAGACACATGTGATTGCTAGTTTTAAAACTAGCAATTGCATGTGTACAATGCAATATGAACACTCAACGATATATGTTATTTGATTTAGAGGGATAGTTATTATTTTTGTAGTTGATGTTGATAAGGGGTGTGATTAATTTTGTAAGTGTAGAAATTTACAAAACTTAATTTACTCATTCACAAGGACTTTACATTAGGGAGCAGCCTCTTCATGTTAATCACTCCATTATAGGGAAAAATTGAGTTGCTCTCAGTAAATCACAGTAATAAGCTCACAATATTTCTACATTCAATAGCCTTACATACTTATAGGCAATGAGCTTTCCCATATCCAAGGAATCATGCCTTATCAAAAACCCAACCATCTACCCTATTATCTCTCACACACTCCTCTAATTTCGATTTGTATTCCCAAATCACTATTTACATACAATCATATTATAATTTTCTCACATTGAAACACTAATTTGTAACAGGTCTTGTTGTCAAGAATGCACATTTAATTGGGTGTACTTTTCCTTGGATTTGGGGATGTGAGCACAACACAAACAAGTAGCATTTCAAATTGTTAAGAAAATATATGTTGACCATAAGTTCTAATTGAAAACGGACCTTAAATACACAACCTCCAAATAATGGTTGGGCTCTAGAATATATATGTTTGTATTGAAACAAAATGTGTGCTTTCCTATTGTAAATTTGTTGAACTCTTTCTAATTTGTTGACCAGAAGCTATTTTGTATCCATTTTCTAAAAGAAGAGATGATCACAAATTGGTTATGCAAGAGTTTATGCTTTGTTTACAATTTTTAGCATTGTTGGAACATCTCATTCTAGGGGATTCATTTTTAGTCAAAGGAAACAACATTTTAGGAAATAGTGAATTATCTTATAATGAGAAAACATTGGAATCAGGTTGTCTGAAATGACTTTGTAGTCGAAAAAATAACATAACACTTGAAAATGATACAACTAAAAAGACATTACATAGCTGGTAAAAGACTCGGAGAAAATTTGGTTATAAAAAATTCTTAAATCAAAAATAGGAACAACCAGAAGCCAAAAACAATGGTTCGTCTCAAGCTACCAAATTGGGGATAAACACTAAAAACAACTCTGATAAAAGTGTTCCATGAAAAGTCAAGATTATGTACTTTCATCTCCATGAATATAAATTGTTCCAGAAATATTATGATTAGTACCTAAACAAAAAAACTAGCAACTTGAGGATAAACAAATAAAAAATCTATGATAAAAGTGTTCCCTTGTTACAAAAAAAATGTATCGAAAGGGCCTTACAAAGAGTAATCGTGGAAATATCAAGGTGCAGCACGCTACAAAAGCTGAGAAATGGAGTTCTCTGCATGAACCAGAACCGACCCTAATACTTTATAAAATTCAAGATCAAAACACTGGAAGTCGTATATGTTGCCAAATCCAGATGATTCAAACACAAGGTCATATTTCCTGTATAATTTGGGTCGGGGTGGAAATTGTGAACCTAAATTCTATAAAATTTAAACAAAACAGTTTCAAGACTTTGCCTGAATTTAACAAGATTTTCTATATGCGTATTACTTGGAAAATTGTGCTTCAGCAAACAATGAAAAAAAAGTTCCCTTCTCAGCAATCACGTTACCTTGGGAGATTGGGTCGTTGGCTGTAAAAAAAATCTTTGGCGTTGGATGCATTCAAGAATGAAATTATGGTTCTGCAAAATTGTTAGAAAAGCAAAAAGCAAAATTGTTAAAAATAGCAAAAGCAAAATTGTTAAAAATATGCAAAAGCTATAAAATAAAATTTAAAAATAGTAAAGCCAAAGCAACATGCAAAATCAGAAAAACAAAATTGTTAGAAAAGCAAAAAGCAAAATTGTTAAAAATAAGAAAAGCAAAATTGTTAAAAATAGAAAAACTGACATTTAGGGCGTCAAATTTGGCACAATCCCATGAATGTTTGCAAATCCCTTTCCCATAGGGGTAACGCCTTTAGCGTAAAATTAAGAGTTTTAATGAATTGAGGTTTTAGTACTCCATAATATTTGTATGAAATTAAATGAAATATTTTAATGACGTCCTGAAGAGTTTATGGGACCAAAAGCTGAGACTTTAAGATGAATTCAGACTCTTTTCAATATCAGATCTTCTACTATGAATCTTGAGCACAAAACCCGCGATCTTTTCAAGCCTTGTTTCTTCGAATAACTCATTTAATTTGTCCACCTTCAAGTCATTTTCGTATCAGATACGAATATCATCATAAGTTGAACACTCCATGATGAAGTGTCATTCCGTCTCAACCACCCCTTTCTTTATAGAAAAGACAAGTTCTCCTTTCCCAATCCTCCTTGGGTATAGTCCATCTATTGGTTTCACATCGAAGGTGATGCAATCCGGTCCTCATTTGAGCCACTAAAATCCTTGCTTTACCCTTGATAGCTGCCCCAAGATAAGCTTTTTCATCATGCTCCCAAGTGGGGTTAAATTCTTTGATGTAATAAGCTTTCTTACGACCAATCTGCCCTATCCACATGGCAGTCCTAAATTTTTCTATCACATAGTTTTTATTTCCTTGTTGTTGTTAGGACACTCTTGAAAGTTGATGCCCCATTTGTTCATCCATTTGTTGTTTTGCTTCATCCAAGTTTTCTTTCTATGCTCTAATTTTTCCTCCACAACCATTTTGGGCCAACGATGATTATCCATGCTTTCAACCTTTTTCAGATAACTTAACAACTGAGTTATTGTTGATGCTTCCATCGGGAAAGTACTGCTTCAGCCAACAGGATCTCATAAGGGATTGTTGACTTGAATTTAAGAGTGCTTGTGATTAGATGTTTCGGATTCTTTCTAATTGTCTCCATCCATGATTTGACATGCTACTTCCCCATACTTCGCAACCATAAAGAGCAATCGGGGTGACCAACAATCCAAAAGGGTTTTCTTAGTTTTCCAATCCCAAAGTTCAGTTGTCCTGCACCTATTTTGAAGTAGGTAAGATGCTTTCCAACCCCCTATATCCTTTTTGTTCTACATGTCTCCCAACTAAGCTTGTTGTGCAAATCAATCCCAAGATATTTGTATTCTGTTACAATTTCCAATGGGCTCCCCTCAAAAATAAAGTTAAGTTGTTTCTCTTTCCTTTTTAAAGAAAAAATCATTACTTTGGTTTTGTTAATGTTCACTTGCATCCCTACTTCCTGCAAAAAAATTCTAAGGATTTCAAATGATCCCTCAATCCTTGAGTTGTTTTTGAAATTAGAATAAGATCATTGGCATATAAGAGTAACTTCACCACATAACCTGCCAACTGTATGCCCCCTCCCTCGGTTTTGCTTAACCATTCTTCAAGCTTGTCAATGTATAAGCCAAACAAGGTGGGAGAGAGAGGACAACCTTGCTTGACACCAATGTCACTGCCAAAACATTCTGACATACCCTCTCTGGTTCTGATTTTACCTCTGACCTGCTCATAAAGCCTATGTACTGCTGCTCTAAACTCATCTGGAATCCCAAGTTCCTCCATCTTGTTCCAAAGTTTGTCTCTAGGCACTGTGTCAAAAGCTTTCTTAAAATCAACAAAGCAACAAAAAGCTTCCTCACCTTGGGTATCCCAAACCTTTTCAATCAAGTGCCTAAGAGTGATGCAATGGTCGATGGTTGAGTGTCTAGGTTATTTTAGCAATGAATTTTTATGAGAAAGTGATTGAACAAATCATACTTCTACAGGGGTTTATAGAAGATATCAATAGCACCATTGGTGTTAAAAAGGTTGTCCACATTGTTGTAATTTGTTTGATCTTTGCACAAATGAATCATAGGATATCATTACAAGTTTGTGAGAAAGAGGGGACACTTGTATTCTCTATACTATAATCATCACTATTTTATTATTTGTTAATGATATTATTCTCATGTCACATATTGTTACGTGGATTATAAAGACATCTTGACATTCTAAGCTCATTTTATGATATGCATGGTTTACAAATGGAATTGAGTAAAACAAATGTTGTGGTTTTTAACACAACTAAACAAAAAGCACTAGAAAATAATAATATTAACAATGGTAGTTTGGTTGAACCATTTTTCTCCTATACTTACCTCGGTGTTTCGATGTATCTCCCTTCGATATGTTGAGTTGTAGAAAAGATATTATGCACTTGGTAAACTTTAGAGACAATGTCTCTATTATAGTTATAGTATGTCAAAACAAAATTGTGTTATCTTCCAAACTTTAGTATCAACAACAATATTGCATGGTTGTGAGATTTGGGGACCTAGACTCTTTACTAACCAATTGAACCTGGGTTGACAGAGTTCTTATTTCGTTGATATCTAAAATCTTGTGAGAAAAATGGTCAGTTCTTCATGAAATTATTTTGGGTGAGTTTGACATCCATCGCTTTCATATTTTAGTGGTTTTCCATGTAATGATTTTGTTTCAAATATTAATATGTATGACAAAAACAAAAATTGGGCATAATAAATATATGTTCAAGGCTCAAGTTATGTGAATAGGGGATCAAAACACTTGGTATACTCAATGTATATCTTTCCTACATGGAACTGGTATTTATATCAATTGTATGCCTCCTAGTACATTCTCCACTAATGCTCCCACATGTTGAAAATAAATATTCATAGAGGCGTCGGGGATGAGATCTTTAAATCCTACATAAAATAAAATTCAACAAAACTATCAAAACAATTATTAACAAAAAAATGCATCACTACTAAGAACACTATCTTCAAATAGAGAATTGTCGTATCGGCACTCCCAAGTACACCATGTTTTATTTTGGTTTGAAGTCTCCTTTGGGTCGATTGAGGTGCCTTCTCATTAGATTTGCTTGGAAAGAGATCATTTTCTTGTATGACATCAATGGATATATAAATTTTGTAATCGTGAACCAAATCCATAGGAGCATTTTATATTTAAGTGTTTAGTGTATTATGAGATTCATGGAAAATTTCATTGCCTTTTTAGAGGAAATCAATTTTTTTTATAAAATATTATTCATTATGAGGATCAAATCCAAGCAGTCGTATTCATTAAAGAGATGACCCAACATAAAGTCTTTAGAGTTGTCGACACAAATCTTTACTTCATGGTTCAACTTCATACTCATTTTTCAACCTCAATGCAAACAAACCCGTTATCCCACTTAAGGGTCATGAGTTGTTTTGGGAAAGATCTCAACAACTTAAACTCATGTTTGATGTTTTATATCATTTTCTCTTACAATTTTTTATTTGAATTGTAATTTTTTCAAGCACTCTCTCATAAGATAAGATAGTATGGCAATTTGCTACTACATACTCCACTTCAATTTGTATTGGATATTCAAAGATTTTCAATCGATCGACAATTGGTGGTGGGTTCATAAGTCCGACTATAGATAGAGTAGATAGTCAATCGGTGGTAGGTAGAAATGATGATCAGGTTTGTAGTATCAATATCATCCAATGCTCCTCCATAGAATATAGGGGTCCTATATATCTATATTTGTTGTGATTATTACAAAACAATGTCACCGTGTTATGACACTCATAGTGGCCATTTTGATATGACTTAGACACAAACAAGTAAAAATCTCACAAAAGTTAATAATTTAATTAAATTACTTATGAAATCCTTTAACTTAACATAAAATAATCTATCATCATGATGTAGAAGACATGGAGTGTTTGATGTGATTTGAAATATGGTATGAATTTTTAATCTCTTTTTTTAATTAATAAATATGATATTGTATTTCCAACTTTAAAAAGGTGATATAAAGCGATCAATTAGGAACATATGAAATGAGATGAGATGAAATAAAATTAAATAATTTTATTAACATCTCATGAATGTACCTGAAAATTTATATTGTGTTGTAATGTAAGGTAGAGAGACTATGATTTGTGATAAAAATAATTACCGACTTAAGAATATATTATACATCTAACCATGGACTCATCTTTCTTATCTCCTTGTTTAGATTTAATAAGTTATTTCTCAAGACCCCTACTCTTCAATTTTCCTATTTCATTCACATGTTTGGATTCTTCATCGATGTCTTCTCATTGTCTTATACATGACCCATAAACCCTCATCTTAAAGAGATCCTTAACTTGACAACCTCTTGTTTGGTCATAATTCACATTTGGATTTTTTTTTCCTTTTAACTAGGATTTGTAGAAATTATTTTTCTAGCACCTTTAGAATAACAAAGTCAACCCAAAGTGGAATTTGGTTGGTGTTGGTTTGTGATTTCCTCTCTAGACATTTTGAAGTCAATTATTTATTTGCCTTGATATTTTGATTCTTGTTTTAGATGTTGTCAAAGTATTTGATCTAAACATAGTTATGGTTAGTAAGAGGTTTAGAGATCATGCTAAAGAAGTTGTAATGCTTTAACCCTCTTATGGAATTCATTGTATTTATTTTCTTCAATTGTTATCCTCCTAAGTTTTCTAATACGTTATGTAGTAGAATATGTGTGTTAGTATTTGATGTGTTAATTTATTTGCATAATATGAATTTTTTTCATGTTGTTGTAAAAATGGAAGCATTGTTTTTAAATTTCAAACCATTTGGAAGTGGCATGTTATATATTTTGTTATTTGAACTTGATATATAGTTATTATGAAAACAATAACTTCCTTATTAAGAAGAGTCTTTTTAGTTCAGTTTTAGATTAGATTTTTCTTACTTTATGTGTAGTATCTTAGAATGACCTTGTGGCCTTTTATGTTGATTTATGTATGTTTTGTACACTTTGTGGTATAGCGAATTATGTTCAAATCAAATGATATTATGTAGTGCATAGTCCTCTTGAGCACGGTTTAGCTTATATTATATTGAAGATCTTGTTTTATATCACTTATTGTACTCTATTATATTGGCACAAGGTGTCTAGCCTTTTGTATTGTACTCAATGGATTATGTCGACACTACTTTTCTATTGGGGGCATCAGGTTATAAACAAAATGTAAGCCTTATTTTGATATTTATATGGGATGGTGATACTAGATAAACGTTTTATACATGTAGACACAAAATCATGCACTTGGGTACATTTCTAGGTCCTAAGAACATACTTGCATTCATATGATTCCTAAGCGAGAAAACTAGTAATTGACAACTACTTTTGGCCTCTTTGCTTTGTTTCTGGTCTTTTATATCCTACAACCCAGTTGAAGTTTTACTTGTTTATATTTTATAACTCCTGACACCAGGCGCCCAACCAAGATGTCACCACCCGTGCGCCTCGACCCTCTGGGTGCCCCCATCCTCTTTCTATCTTACTCACTCTTTTTAGGCCTCTTTTATCTTTTGGGCATCTTATTTTCTTATGGGTCATCCTTCTAGTTGTCAATTACGAAATTCAACCAAGGGAATCATATAAATACAAAGATATGTGACCAAAATAAAGGACCAAGCTCTAACATCTATTATCATCACCTAAGGTTACATCCAAAGGCATATAAGAGCATCAAAGACATCCATCTAGATTTCATTCAAGGACAAAGGACTGCATTTTCTGCATACACGTATAGGAGGGGAAGTTAATTTTTCCATCCACACATCTATTTACATTGGTACATCTAATTATTGCTCGTTATCATGTGCACTTGCACAAGGGCTTCCTAGGGCACGATTTTATCACACACACAAGAACTACACAGTAGTCCGAGATGTAGTACAACATTTGGTCGAATCTTACTCAATCGGGTGACCGTCAGGTTAGTCCGAATCCCCATATTGTATCTTTTCTTTTGGGATTTGATGTAATTTGAGGGTTTTTAGGTCATCTTCTCTTTGTAGGTTACGTAAAAATTATGCAATCATAGTACAACATACAGTGCGACCAAAAGGGACTATTAACGACCACCTTGACACACAAAAAATAGGTTCCGAGCTCCCCGCATCACAGGTGCCTAATAGAGGTCTCTAGTGCCTGGCGCCTCGCCTCCCGATCTAGGCTCATCGACAACTCTAGAATTTAATGAGCACATTTGGGACAATCTATCTTTCTTGTTCATCATTTTTCTAGTTTGGATCTGGTTCCTGGATAACGTAAATCAACTCGAGTCCTTCTCTCTCCCCCTTATACTTAGGGTTTCATATTCATTAGCTTATTACTTGTGTCAATTTTGTACTTTAGCATTTATTTATCATACGTGACTCTGCAATTAAGGTTTTATAAATTCTCTATATTTGGTAAATCAATATGATAACTTAGATTGATGCATTATTATCTAGTTTTGATATTATTATTGTTGAATTATAAATGTATCTTAGATGATGTGTATGAGATCTTATTTCATATATAGATAGATTTTTTTCTTCGACAATGTTTCGAGTGGGTGTGGTGTATTTGTTGAGTGTGTAGGGGGAAGAAACTCCTGCACAAGATTTTTTAAAAAAATTAAATAAAACATACATAAAGAGGATGAAGGGGGCTAACTCACATGAGGCTCATTGGCAAACATGGGTCACCTAAGCATGAGACTAGACCTTAGGATTTTTGTTAGTGACCAATTGTAAATTTAATTTTGTCTCTCCATTTTTTTGGAGTTGCCCCATTTACACATGACTCTTACTTTAATTAATTTAATTAATCTTAGTTATATGAGTTTTTGTATTGTTTAACCTTGTGATTTTGATTACCCTTTTTGGCTTACTTGTGAATTGATTTGGTTGTTGGGAGTTTCCATTTTGAGAAAGCTCGGATTTGAGTTAAGAGTCCAATTTTAGGTGCTTCATGGACAGATAAATCTTGTCTTGCATTCACAAAACCTCCCCACATGCATATCCATGGGGTAGGAGTTCTTTTCTAAGCTTTTTGATACTTGGGGACTCAAAAGGACCCCATTATTTGCATTGAAATATATCAAACACTTTGGTATTTTTTTGTGTAAGGATAAAGCTAACTTACAAGTCGAGTTAAGTGATTTACTTGTTGATTTGAATTTCATTTATTGTATTGATTTCATGAATTTTTTTAACTTTGAGGTTGCTTCATTATGGATTTGATTTCTATGTCTAAATCATGTAAGGAAAAATTATAAAGATTGACTAAGTTGTACAAATATGTGATGTTGGCCCATGTGGGCTTGTAATTATCATGATTGCCTTATTGGAGTATGTGTTGTTTGAGAGTTTGGACCATGTCACATGGCATGATACTATTGGATGCTCCAAATTGGTAAATTACTTACTTAAACTAGTCTTGTTTTGGGGTTATGTATTTGGAGTTTAGAGGTGATTTGGGTGTGATTTGATAAGGTGAAAAAGTGTTTTGCTTGGAGTGCTTGGTGTGGGCTTAGAGAATATGGGGGAAATATGAGTAAGAGGCATGTTTTATCCTGTTGATTTTTATGTGTATAAATTAGTTATTCTTATTATCTCTTTATTAATTGTATGTTGTATTTTGTTTCTTACTCGAGCATATAAATGCTTTATTTGGATGTTGTTATACTTATATCACACTTAATGTGGGGCATGCAAGAGTGTTAGTGTGTTTTAGGATTAATTGTGCCATTGGTGGAGGTATAAGGGTAGGGATGGAGAGTGAGTTTGCATGTATCTAAATAGAGTAAATAAAGGAAGGTTTGAGTAGCCTTAGTGGAGGTATAGGGGAGTTTGTATGTGTGTTTGTGATCTTTAGAGGAATCAAGGGCTACTATTCCTCCCTTAATAGAGGTATAAGGGGTAGTAATGGAATTTTATTTCCCTTGGTAAGCCATTGAATGAATTGAGTGCTTGTGTTTGATTTCCATTTTGAATTTTTAGCATCACCTTATCATTGTCCCAAAAAAACTTGTTGTTTTTAGTTATGTAAGTTGGTTGTATGTTTATTTGATTGTTGTTCCATCTCTCATAGTTTGGTTGTTAGCCTTTGATCCTTGTGTGATTTGGGAGATGTGGGTAAATGAGAAAACCATTTCCTCATTGTATGGTTGAGAGGTGAATTTTGAATTCATCTCTTTTTGGCTTGTTGGATGATTATTTGGAGTGCTTGGAAGAAGATGGGTTGTTGAAGTAAATAATAGCTTTTGTTGTGAAAGTTGAGACTTTTGAAGTGCTTACTCTTGTGTAATCTATTGGTTCCCAAATGTGAAGACCCATTGTTATATTTCTCATTGCAAGTCACTAAACATTGTTGTAAAATCCTCATATTGAAAGGCATTTGTATGTTTTTATAATGGCTATAGAAGGCCTTGTATGTTGTTGCATGTCTTACAAAATTTTAGGTGGAGGTTCTTATTTGAATGAGAAAATTGTGCCCCTTTCTTAATATGTTTGAAAACAAAATTTTTACTCATGCCTTGATGTGTGATTGAAAATGATAATGGAAGCAAGTAGTTTTAAACAAAAGTTGAGTTGTAGAAAGTTTGAAATTGAAAATTAGATATGGTTTAATTATCTCTCTTTATCTCTCCTTCATCCTTACCTATTTTAAAAATGAAATATATGTTCAAATCATGATTAAATAAAATTCTTGTAGGCTCTTGGAAGTGTATTGATAGTTGAAACACGAGTGAAAATATTCCAAAAGGAAGCATGAGTGCTTTTGAAATGGTGTAAACCTCTCTTTGAGTTCCTTAAATGTTGGTATTATGTTAATAGTTATATTTACAATGAAATGAATAGTGATCATAAATGAGGGGATAACTTCTTTGCATTTTAGACTCTTGAAAATGGAGTATGAGTGTTGCAGTTTGAAATATAAGTTTCATTAAAAATTAAGTATTCAGTGTGAAAATGAATATAATTTTTAAATTTAAAACATGGTATGTATGCATGTGTGTGTGTGTGTAGACACCTAATTTTACTACACAATTTTAATAATTAAATTGCACTAATTGTCTTCTTTATCGTCATTTTCTTATAATTCTAGTGGTTTCCCACTAATTAGCTAGCATTCCCCTTTGTCTCGGTCAATTAACGACACTTCGTTAATTAACTAGCCTCGTCCCCATCTCGGATGCCAATTAAGGACACTTCGTTAGTTATAATCCTCTTTGAATTAATTAATTAATCATTATTAGTTAAATAAGACTTTCAATCTCATATTTAATCAATAAACCCTTTTATTGGTTAAATCCCCATCTCAAACCCTTCAAATTCTAATAATCACCCTCTAAATCATCCCCGGATGGATTTTATAAACTTAACTTGGTCTATTAATTAATCCTAGGTTATTAATTAAACCTCCCCTAACTCCCACGAGTTGCTTTAATCACTAATTAATCTCTTCTAATCATACTTATCCCTTTCTAATTCTACATTCCCTTTATCCCACATTCATTAGGATGCAAGCTTCTCCCAAAATGGAAAGCTATATAAGAAGCCTAGTACACCTTGTCCAAACTTACACCATGTCCTTGATAGACATTATACTTAAGAAGAACATTTCATGTTATTGGAAGGCTTGTTAACTCTCCCCCTTTTCTACTTGCCAAAGAGTAGTAAGAGAAGATTAAAAAAGGCAATTAAGCCATACTTTATGAGATCTCTTCCTCTTTCTTGAAAAATCCTTGATTGTGTGTGGCTTACGTTCACTCATTAAAGGAAGTATCTACAATCCAAAGAACATCCAAATATCAAAGGGAGGTTTGCATTTAATGTTGAGTTCATGTTTTATGCAAGTTAATTAGCTTTCCTTTCATGTTTTATCATGATGTATTTGCTTAAATTTAACTAAGTTAAGATCTACTTGGTGTTAGGTTCTTTCAATTAGCTTAGTTCAAAGTTTTAACTTGTATACTGATTAGCCTTACGGTGGGACACTCATTTGTCTCATGTGCTTTCATTTTATTTTATTAGTTTAAAGCTTCATTTTTCCATTTTACATGCAAGTTCTTTCAATTTGTTGAAATTTACGTTAGTGTAGGATATTTATTTTCCTTGTATTTGTTATTTACTTGGAGCTTTCCTACACTCATGGGATATTATTGCTTAGTTGTATCAGTTGTGTTGAGTTAGCTTACCAGTTGTTGAGTTAGCCTACTAGTTGTGTGGAGTCAACTCTACTTCTAGTATCAGTTAGTGAGAGTTATTCCCCACTGATCTAGGAGGAGGTTACACATTCACCTTCTATATGTACATGAATTGCATCGATCATTCTATGGTTAATATGGAGCATATGGAGCATTGAGTTGATTTGGAGCCATTCTTGTCTTGTGAGTTCTTGATCATATTACATCTTATTGTTAGTTATTTCGATTTATGTAATTGCTCGTGTATTCATTTTTCATCATAGATCCTCCAAAACTCTAATATGGTATCAAAGTTGTTCTGGTGATACATTTGTCATTACTGAGTTATTTGTAGTTTTTTGAATACTTTGTTTGTGAAACTAATAGTTCATGTGCAAATAGATCGAACTCTGTCTTGGTTTAGTATGGTTGTCAGTTTTGGTGTTTATAGATTGATATGCTGAAGGTTTACAAATTTTGGGGTTTCAATTTTTTTGTGGGGACCTTTCTAGGAGTTTTATAGCTAAAGTAGCTATCTATGGCTAAATCTGGTGGACCTGCTACATTTAGTGGATTGTTTGGTGGCTTTGACAAGTTTAGTAGGGGATTTCCCCCTAGAACTCATCTGTGCACAATGTGTTTGCTCGTCTTGGCTATGCCCATAAACCTACTCAACTCAATGTGCTTGATCTCACGAGTTCGAATGGGAGAATGGATCTTTTTGGGTGTCTCCTCAAACCAATCTGTTCGGGTGGCTCAATACCTTGCCTCAACTCACCTCAAGATCTGGTTTGATGTTGGCTTAATGCTTGGATCTATCTCTGCATGAATCCACCATGGATCCTCAACTCATCCTTATTTTAGTTACAAATCTCAGAAGATCATAAACAACCCTTACATTCATTTATAGGTCTCAGTATTAGAGCTCCCACCCCATTTGCAAACTCCGAGAAGCCATTTTTACACTTCCATAGCTTGTTTTTGGTCCTCAAAAACATTGGGTAGGCCCTATAGTAAATTTTCATGCTTTGAGCAAGAGTATAAAAGGTGTTTACATGCATTTTAGGCTTCTAAGGAGAATCATGTCTCTCACATTCATTTGCATGCCCCGTATAACACACGCCATCTACGATCTGGAGGTTGTGTTAGATGACCCCGCACAAGTCTCGAGGTTGTCTTTTGCTCAAATGGACCTACACACTCCTCCACAACTTTGAAAAACCTCCTGACATTTTTCTTCTCATGGCAATAGTCTTGTAACAAAAACAAAAGTGAAGAATGGTAAAGACAAAGATTTCTAGGGTTTCCAAACCTAAAATCAGTCTTCTCCAACCTACTCTTCCATGTGTGGATCCCACCACGTCCAAGGTAAAATTTCATTGTTTAAACTCCAATTTGAACTTTGCATTCAAAAATCATTTTATGCCCTTTTTGATACAAGTCGATTTAGGGGTAATTTTGTATTAAGGGAGGAATAGTCATTTGGTCCTTGTATTTTCACCGTTGAAGATGAAGGGTGAGGCATGAGTTGGTAGGAGGCAAATTCCCCCTCACAAACTAAACCATTGTGTTCTTCATTTTGTCCCAGTTCCAATGATTATACGCATGAACCCCTTTCGCCTCATTTCTAGCATTTTTAATCAGTTTGCAAATTTTAATTAAATAAGCCATTAGTTGCGAGAAACAGATTTTCTTTATAAATTTTGACCAGTATCTCGAATTTGAGCGCCACTTTGGTAAAAAGTGCATGATTTCTTGCACTCTTCATTATTGTTATATTTATTTTTGTAAATGCGGTACTTTATAAAGTGTCACTTTTGCGGGGGTTGCAATGGATGATGAAGAAGACGATGACCACTTTGTTCATTTTCTGAAAATCTATTTTTAAGACCGAGAATGGGACCTAGTTTGGTAGGGGACCAAACCACCCCCCCCCCCCCCACCATTATGACTTGTTTGTTTCATTTCTTCTTTCTACAATAAGCACATTTAGTGCATGTGTTTCTCTTGAGAAGAATTTTGTACATGCATTGTAAATGGGTATCTAAAAAGGCACCTATTGCTAGAACCCATATTGAGGATCACTTGTGTCTTCTTTGTAGCTGATGTGAATTCCCATAGTAATCTTTGAGCATGGCATGTTCACACAAATTTTCCATTCCTTTGCAGTCTGACTTTGTCCTTTATTTTTTTTTGTCCGCTTGGCCAACTGATGGTTTTAAAACAATATTGGACATATTTTTTCGTGCATGTTCTACTTATTGGAGGGTAATATTTGGAGAAAGTTCTACTTGTTGGAGATTCTTTATCAGTTCCTCATCCAATCTTGGATTCCTATTGGGTTGTCTTATTTATTCCCATTTCATCTTTTTATGTACTTGGGTACCTAACATGGCCTTGTTGCCAGGACCCAATTCTTCTATCTACATCAACAACTTCATCTTTAGGGGGCCTTCTAGCCTCTTCACTTCTTCATGTCTCTCTTTTGGGGGGAGTTTTTTCCCATTAGTTTTTCTCCTTTTCTCCACTTTATGAGAGATTTGCATTATACGTGGGTACCTCATCAGGCCTTGTTGTCGGGACCCACTTTCCTTTTCACTGCCCACCTAAGTTGTGCTTATGGGGGGTGTTAGTGTAGGATATTTATTTTCCTTGTATTTATTATTTACTTGGAGCTTTCCTACACTCATGGGATATGTTTTCTTAGTTGTAGCAGTTGTGTTGAGTTAACTTACCAATTCTTGTTGAGTTAGCCTACTAGTTGTGTGGAGTCAACTCTACTTCTAGTATCAGTTAGTGAGAGTTATTCCCCATTGATATAGGAGGAGGTTGCACATTCACCTCCTATATGTACATGAATTGCATCAGTCTATTCTATGGTGAATATGGAGCATATGGAGCATTGATTTGATTTGGATCCATTCTTGCCTTGTGAGTTCTTGATCATATTGCATCTTATTGTTAGTTATTTTGATTTATGTAATTGCTCATGCATTCATTTTTCATCGAGATCCTCCCGAAAACTATAATAATTTCTTTGTTTTTGAGCATGTATGTTAGTATTTGGTAGTGTTGAGTCTTCTTTATAGGTATAAAGGAGGAGAAGTACTATCAAAATTGCATCTTGATGGGAAAAAAGCGAGAGTTTTACTTTTTTGGTTTTTTTACAAATTTTTGTGCGGTACAAGTATTCATGTGCTAGTGTAGCGATCGACACATTATCATAGTAGACGATGTGCTAGCATAACATGTAACACGCCTACATATCCCTTCATATGCTTGTGTACTTGTCAATGTGCTAGTTTTCTCTCTATTTTCTTTTCGATGTCTTTAGCGTTGAGTTCGCGCAAGCTTACGTTGCATTATTTCTCTCTGCACGCACTAGCATTTAGGTTCACGCACTTGTGTTGAATCATTTCTACTGCATGACGAGTTTCCTGTCACCTTCCCGCATTACAATTCTCCCCAACTACATGTGTTAGCACCCTCATTCACACACTTACGTTCAACTTCACGCTCAAGTGTGTGCGTGTGCTAGCGTCTTATGTTAAATTTTGCTAACTTTCACTCAAATTTCTCGAAATTTTTAGTTTTGATCTTGATTTATTGTTGTTTTACATGTAATTTTGATTCTAATTTACATGTTATTTTCTTAAAGTAGTGCTAACAGATTCTTATCATTATTTAGAGTTCCTTTTGTTTGATTTTATCAATGCCACATGCTCTTCTCTTGCGCTTTTGAGTGACCTTGAGAATCAAAAATGACTGTGATCCTTGGTATTTTTCAGGATATTTGGAGTGTGTGGAAAATTATTGATCATTTTTGTGTAGGACCTTTGTGAAATTGGAAACATTTACCACACAAAATCAAACAAACAAAACTACTAACAAATTTTACATACAGGTTCCTTATTCGAAATATCAAAATCAAACTTTGCTAAATTAGATAAAATGAATAAAATACATTGTCTTTGAAGGTTCGGATAAGGAAAAAAACCCACCTGTTTTAACTTTGGAAAGTTTTTGGGCTTAAGCCCTAAATATAATTATGAGGATTACCACAGGAACCCTAAAGTAGTTAGCACATTGAGGGAACTGACCAACAAATGAGAAGTGCCCCATCTCCTACTTGACTAGTAAGACCCGTGAGGAATACCAAATATTGTTCGTGGTGACTTGTTAGAGTAGGAATTTACCTTAGCTCATGTTCACCTAGGTAATTTATTTACCTCATGCATTTTATCCCTAAAAGCCACAATGTCCCATATAAAGCACGCAATTCTTGGGGTGAGCATTAGAAGTTACATTTCGAGCAAGAAATGCACTAGTTCTTGACCTTGTCTTACCAAAATTGACACATCTTGCAAAATTCACATCCCAACATCTTGAAAATTTCCCAAAGAACCATGAAACATCATAATAACTTCTCCAATCATTAGAAAGTCATCACCATATCTCAAACTCTCCAGACACTAAGACTTGCATGCATGTACCCCTTGGGGTTTTACATTGTAAAAGCTAGGGTCAACTAAAGAAACACTATAAATCATCATGAAATCACTAAAAATGTCCCATAAATACTTATTACACCATAATAAACTTGCATACATACATCAATGAGCTCATGTAGCTCCAAAACTCAATCTCATACCTCCTAGCTTCTAGACCTGCTCTAAATGAGCACCTGAAACATAATGAATCACATGTATCTATACCTTGTAAATGATGTGAGTGCCCAAGAACTCTCTAAAAATATTATCCATAATGCCAACATGCTTATCAAGAAACTGTGAATCTCATACCACCATACGCAACATCACATAGGCACTGTATGGGCTTGTAACATCCGAACCAACATGTCAACACCATCCACAACATTATCTGACCCTACTACATCATCCACTTTGTCATTAATGTGGTTTTGTATCAATGACAACACCTATATTATCACATGCCAACAAATAGTACCTTCATTCATCAAGATATACAATGATACACTTGTTTTTGAGATCTTATAAGTCCAAGTACACAACCCTCTCGAAAAATATCCTCAATATTGATCAATTTGAAGGAATCCTTCTATATGCAAAATTCCCACACATAGTGGTGAATTTCCTTTATGTCAATCTTCTATTGTAACCATGATCTAGTTATAGCTAGAGAAACCATCTAACATAGGCAACATTTCGATTTGGAGACTCGCTTACAATATCTAGTCCATGATTAGGAGGGAATAATTTTATTTTAGTGAGGCTTAATTTATATTTTGTGATTCTACGAGGATTCTTATTTCACCTCCTTCTTAAAAAACGTGCTATATTTTTATCCACACTTTGAATGATGAATTGGAAAGACTATCCTCACATTTTACATCTTTTGAATATCTTTAATAGATAATGCTAATAATTTTTGGGTTATCATGGCATTGCTTTTATTTGAATGGGTTCACTCCAGGCTTGAGAGGGATAATATGCCACATTTCCTTGGGCCTGAATGATTTAAAATATTTGTATCAATATGCAAGAACATTAATGCATTTCTTAATAAGAGTGACAATTTTTCTTTTCTCTCGCTTGAGAACAACATTTCAAAATATTCACCAACCTTTGTTGTTCTTTCGAGATCCAATGTTGAATTTATTAAAATATGTTGAATCTTGATATTTTTCTTACAAATTCCTCTTCAAAATGTGTCATATTTGTCAAAGATATCTTCCAAAGAAACTAAACCTTTTGATATTATGTTACCTTTTAGCTTGATAAACCCATCTCCATTAGCCCAGGTCTCAAATACTTATTCGCCCATGGAAGATAAGGGCTTTCTCTATATGGAATTACCACCCTCAAAATATGTGTTCTTGAAATGATCTCTCTACTAAATTAAATAAATGATGTGATCATCATCATTGAAGACTTGCTGATTTTTTGAATTATCGGGAATGTTGGGATGGAATATTATCGAATGGTATATTTATGCTCCCAAAAATTAGGATGAAGGATCAAAAGAGATATGGATACTACAGGGGTATTTTATTTCATTGTTTTCTTTCAATACAATTTCAATATAAAATGAATAAAAAATTCTCAATACAGTCCCTCACTCTATTTCTATAATGTTTCAATATGTCATTCTTAACTTAAAACATATGTATTACATGTTTGATGACAATCTCAACATTGCCTTTTTCTCTCAAGTTTTTAATCCTTGATTCTTTTGTTACTTTAAGGCTGAGAAGTAATGCCTCATGTTATGTAGTGTTATTTGTATTTGAAAATCGTAGATTGTATGAGAAAGGATAATTTTTTTCAATAGGAGATATGAGCACTACACCTACCCTCAACAAGTAGAAGAAAACATTCCATCAAAGTATAACATTCAAGAACCATTAGGGTATTCTTAGATACATGTGGGAAGATCCATGTCATCTCATGACATTATCATATAATTCATAGGACCAAAATTTTGATAAAGGATATTGCTTTTTAGGTCGAGTTGATTATGAACTATATATTTTATCTGTGCTTTAGGTATGACATTATTTTTGCACCTTATAATAGAATCATAACATGGGATCAATCCATTTGAAGCTAGAATGTCACCTATCGGGGTGGTGGTTTTCACTCTTTTGTTAGGGAAGGTGGAAAAGTGACTTGAGCATCTTTAATACAACCAATTAGAGGGATTTTTTTTTCATGGAATAGAAATGACCAAATTCTTAGGTAAGGGTAAGGGCAATTCCAAGGGCTTGAGAAACTCTATTAGGCTTGATATTATCATAAAATTTATAGTCAATTATACAATTGCTTAGTTTATATCCTCCAATGATAAGTGATACATAAAGTGGTTCCACTTTTCTAGAAAGTGGACGAGGATGAGGCCAAGATATTTTGAGATGTGGAGGCCTTGGGGCTAGAAAAGATTCCTTTAGAAGAAAGGGAGATCTCACCAAGTTTTAGAATATTACCTCCGATGAGCTTTATTAGTTTATCAAATTTATTAAGATGAATCTACAAAAATTATGCATCAAAGATATGAACTTTAGACCTTTTCACATGGTCTATTATATCAAAGGTTGGGTGACTAATTTATTCTAAATTTATTGGTATGAAGGATTTACTAGGTTCACTTTTTGAAAAGAATCATCCTTAGAAACCAAAGTACGAGGAGATGGAGATGGAGTACTCACCTTATTTTAAGTGGGGTTGGGAATAATATGAAGAGGGGATCCTCTACTAATGATAATATTTATTAGGATTCATCTTTGGAGGATCTTTCACCTTCTGTTTTGTATTATATTGTGTCATTTCTTGTCTCTTTCTTTGAGATCTAGTGAAGATCGCACTAGAGTAGTTGTTCATATCTTCAAGCACTTCATCATAATCATAATTTAAAGATTAGTACTCTAGAAAGACAATATTTGAGTTCACTTATGGTTCTTCAAAATGCCTACCACTTTACCATCTTGTTCAAATTATACTTCTACAATTTATTCTTCTTATATCTCACAAAACATCAATAGATGTTTTAAAAATAGGATTTTCAATAGCTAGTCTTTTTTAGGACTCGGAAAATGATTTTTATCATCAAAATTCCTCCATGGAATATCTATATAGGTGTTTTCCAAAACATTTTGAGACACTTGTTTCTTCAGGGATAAAATATCATTAGCTAATTTATGCACTAATGGATCTACAATACCTTGACTAGAAGATTGTACTTTATTCTTAGCTAAATCTTTCTTCAATTTTTCATACATAATCAAGTCATGTTGGTGTGAGTTATTATTTTTACCTTTTTATCTATGGAGCATTTTCCATGTCACCCATGGTGAGTCATATCTCTTAGCTGAGTCATAAGTCTTAGGTGTCATTAGGAGTTATATGAAAAATTCCATCATAGAATCTTTCATGTGTGTCAGTGTGCATCATACATGAGTTACATTCCATTTTTAGAATTATAACTCCTTTCTCCCTTATGAAGGTATGATGAGTCCTACATTGGGAGTTACAAAACACTCCTAATTGTACTCTTTTTTTGATCTATGATAATGCTAGACTAATTTTCTCTTATGCATAAATGTTGTTGTATGGTTAATTCTAGCTAATTACTTAGAGCACATGTTCATTTCTGTTAGAGTGCAGCAATATTGATGTGCATGGGCTCCATTAGATTCTCGTGGTTCACCCTCACACGGTCAAAGATGCATTATTGGTAAACCTGTACACATTATTGGTTGTTACTAAATACTTTTGGTTTTGATTTTTTAATTGCTTCTTATGCAAGGTTTCATTAATCATTTTTTGGTTTATGATAACCCAGGTTAATCTTTGTTTGGGGTTTTTATTTTGTGGTTTTTCCTTCATTGTTTGTGCGGTTAGGAGTTTCTCTCGCTACATTTGGCTAGTTCTGAACTAACTTTGGAGGAAAGCTTATTCGGAGATATTTATGTGTTTTCTAGTTTGTGTTTGGGATTTTTCATTAAATTTAGGATAGAGTTTTTCTATTTTTCTCCTCAAACTCTACTCTTCCACATCCTTTCTTCCCTACACTCTCCTCTCACCATCGAGCTTCTATCTAAACTCACCAATCCTATTTGGCTCGATCGAGCTCTATTTGGTTTTGTCCCATCCTATTTGCTTAGCTCCTCAACCCTTAGCTCATTCCATCGAATTCTACCCTCGATATTTGGAACCCTTCACATGGAGATCACCCTTTATGTCCTACCTTACCTCACCAAGTTCTCTTCACTCGGTCATTGGCCTTGCTTGGATGTTTCCATGTTTGGACTCTTCTTGCCCCAAGTTTGTTCTGCCATGCTCAATTTATGTCAACTAAGCTTTGTGCATCCTTGGTTTACCATCTTGTCGTGTTACAACCCTATCTCACCTTGTGGTTCCTTTCCATTTGACCTTTCCTTAAATCTTTCTGTTGGAACCCTTGAGCATGTTTTATCCTCGTAACCGTCCTGCTCCGTCTATTATAGGCTACCCTATTTGTAAACTTTCGACCTATGCCTCGTTGTGTAACCACTCAAGATTGAGCTCTTCCTCGAGGCCTTCCCATCCTCCACATTGAACTCAATCTTCCCTCATTAACCTACTTCTAAAATTTTCCTCCCTTTCAATTTCATTTCTAGTTTTAGTTATAATATAAGCTTTGTATTTTTAATCTTAGGTTATATTATTTAACATAACCTAAGATTAATTAATCTTATCTTAGTTCAATTTAATAAAATTAGGGCTTAGTTATTTTTTAAGAGATAATTTTTTAAGTAGGTCATTTTTATTAGAGGTAGATAATTTATTTAAATTTATATCCCTTTTAATTATTTTTATCATATCTCGTAATTAAATTAATTGGGAAAATTATTTGAAAAAATAGTCTTATTAGACGTTTCTAATTGCTTGATTGTGAAGGGGTGTGTTTTCAATTTCTGTATTCTTTTTCACATTTTAAGAGGTCCCTTAGCTCCATTTGGAGTCTTTTTTCTTTGTAATCGATATCTTGTTATTGTTTGCATGCTAGTGAGCATGTCCGCCACAGCCTTGCGGTAAGGGAGTTTATCGCTATGTGAGATGCTATTTCTCAAATAAGACTTAGTTTTTCTCCATTCTTCTTGATGTTCACCTTGTTTCATGCTTGTTAAAGTGTCAATTTTCTATGATTGCTCAAAAATTATTGTGGTCTCCACACTTACGTGTTTTTATGTCGATTGTAAGGTGAGTGGCCAACTATTTCATGACGCACAATCGCATTTGATTATAATCAATGCACTAAACTATAAAGTTCCGCAAAAAGGGGGTGAAAATATTATTTTGGGGTGTGTGTGTTTCCTTTTTTTTTGCATTCTTTATTTCTCTCTCTTCATGATGGATGTTAGTTTAGTTCCTTTGCTCATGTCGTTTAACTTCTTTGAATGAAGATCTAAGATGATAATGAAACTAAGGGGTAAAGGGTTGTTCCACATCACTATAGGAGTAGGGAGTGAACCAATTGATGAACCTAAAAATTCTAAGTGGTTTAAATGATGTAACTAAGCCTTAGGTATTCTTTTTATGTCCATCTTTCCTGAAGTACTCTTCCACATTGATTCTTCCAAAACACCTGATGAAGCATGGAAAAATTTAGATGGTATGTTTGGAAAAAAGATGACACGAGAGCCCATGAGTTGGAGAAAAAACGCTCAGGACTAACTCCTAGTAACTTACCTACATGCCTTCTTCTCAAAGTTTTTCCACACTAGATTACTATTGAAATAATGTGGAGTTGAGAAAAAGGATGCCTAATTGATCTTTTCAATTCTTTCTAAGCTTGACACCAAATACATTGTCTTTGTTTCTACTTTTCACACCACAAAAGAAGATCTAGGGACTTCTTGGAAGATTCCCTCATTTGACAACTTTTCATCCCAACTCATTCAAGAATAGGATAAGTTGATTCAAATGGGAGCACTCAAATCCAAGTCACATGCCCTTGTAGAAAGTACTTGGTAAGGAAAGGATAAGAAATAGGAAAAGAAGAAAGAGAAAAAGACCAATCTAAGAAGGAAACCAGACAACCCAAACCTAAACCAAACCCAACATGAATGCTTATACTTGAACCTAAAGTGAAGAAGGAAAAGTGTAAGTGTTCATATTACAAGAAGACTAGACATGAGGAACATCAGTGCATGAGAAAACAAATAGATCACCTAACTCATTTACTTGAGAAGAAAAACATAGGTGTTCTTGAGTCTATAAAAAAATGATCCGAAGCCCAAGTCTTCTAGAGAAAAGGGATCTAAATATGAGAAGAATAAAATAAATGCCCTTGTAGCTAGATTTGTTCCTTCATCAACATGGTTCATAGATTCTTGTTCCTCACATCACATGAGTTCTTCACATTTTGAGTTTTCCAACATTGAACCATGTGGCATGTCCCAAATTACTTTAAGTGATGACACTACAATGTTGGTTTTTGGTAGTGGATCGATAGAAGTAGATGGTGGAACCTTTAACAATGTTTTAAGTGTTCTTGATCTCTCTACCAATATCTTATAAGTTTAAAAAACCACTCATATTAATAAAGGAATACAATTAGAATTTAATCCTAACTTGATCATTATTCGTGAGATTCATAGTAAGTCTGCAGTGGCTGAGGGAAAGGTGGATCATTGGCCATGATTGTAAACCTTTTCCCACTTTAATTTTGATTCTTCACCCATTACCTTTTTCACTCATACAGATGAAGTTAATAAGTTATGTCATGAGAATTTTGGTGATATTAACTATCATTACGTTAAACAATTGAGCCAACCTAAGATGGTCAATGGGTTGCCTCAAGTCAAATTTTCTAAGGGTCTTTGTGAGGGTTGTTCCCTCAGGAAGCACCCTGAAGAAATTTTTGGCAAGGTAAAATCCTAGAGAGCTTCTCATCATTTGGATATTGTTCATAGTGACATTTCTGCCCCTTTCCATGTCATTCATTTACTATATCTCTTTATATACTTACCTTCATTGATGACTTTTCATGTTACACTTGGGTGTATTTTCTCAAACATAAAATATAAGAAGTTTTTGATCACTTTCGAGACTTCAAGGCTCTTGTTGAGAAACAAAAAAGGTCTATCAAGGTTTTTCAAACTGATAATGGAGGTGAGTATGTGAGCAATATGTTTGATGATTTCTATACCTCCAAAGGGATTTCTTTGTAATGTACAATTTCTTACATCCCTTCACAAAATGGAGTTACGGAAAGAAAGAACCAAACACTTAAGGAGATGGCCACTTGTATGGTTCACTCTAAATCCCTTCCTCTCATGCAAGATTAGACCAAATATGTGAATTGTGATTGCTACATTCAAAACTAAATTTTGCACAAGGAAGTAAAAGTTATGACACCTTTTAAAGCCTAATATGGAAATAAACTTGATGTCGAGCACTTTCACATCTTAGGAACTACTATGGCTCAAATTCCTAAAAATATTCATAAGGCCTTGGAACCACAAAGTCCAAGCTAGTATATTTGTAGGGTATCCCGATGACATGAAGGGATATATATTTTTGAACCCTACTACTCATCAAATTTATATTAAGAGAAGTGTGAAGTTTTATGAGTCATATTCTACTTCCACTTCTCCACATATTGAGGTCCTTGTTCCCCTCTCTGATTTTGATTCTTCTGATGATGATCTTGTTGAGCCTCCTCCTCTTGATCCTCCTACTCCTCTCGCTCCTCCCGATCCTCATGATTTGGAATCTTCCGATTCTGATAGTAGTGATGATGAGGAATTTTTCCTTCTCACTCAAGTGAATAATCTACATATTATGATCCTGAATCTCCTCCTGGTCCTTATTGGGATAGGAAGACCTTACAGAGTGATATATATTGGATAGGGCATCCTTTGGATGAGAGACAAAATCATTTAGAGTTCTCTAGATCCCACACTTTCTTTACCTCCACTTCTAACCCTCAGTATTTTTGGGAGGATTCTGGGATTCCTAAGTGGGATTCTTCCATAGATGAGGAGTATTCCTCACTCATGAAGAATGATACTTGGGATCTCACCCTCTTCCGAAAGGAAGAAAATGGTTCGGTGTAAGTGGGTGTACCAAAAAAGTATGGTGTTGATGGGAACATTGAAAAGTATAAAGCGTGACTTGTAGCTAAGGGTTTATCCCAAGTAGTTGTGGTTGATTATTTAAAGACCTTTGATCCTGTTGCAAATATGACTTCCATTTGACTGACCCTCACCATCACTACCACAAAAAAATGGGAATTCCATCAAATGGATGTTAAGAGTTCCTTCCTTCATGGGGACCTAAAGGAATAAATATATATGGAAAAACCCTTGGGTGATGTTCATGATTCCTTCCTCATTTAAAAGTTAAAGAAGTCTCTTTGTGGCCTTAAACAAGCCCCTTGGGCATGGTATGACAAGATGGACTCCTTTCTTCTTACATCAACGTTCATTATGTGTTACACTAACTCTAATGTTTACATTCTATGGCAAGATTAATCCATGCTCATCCTCATTCTGTATGTTGATGACTTGTTGATTACAAATAGCTCTTCCTTGATCATTGATTCTATGAAGACTGCCTTAGCCAACAAGTTCTCCATGACCGACTTGGGTTTTCTTCACTACTTTCTTAGGATACAAATTACCCAATCTGACTTGGGAATTGTGATTGTTTAACCTAAGTACACCCTTTATTTTCTAGCCATGTTTTATATTTCTGATTGTAATCAATCTCCCAATCCCTTCCTTTCTCGGGTTAAGTTAGTTGTTGATTACTTCATTCCCTTAGTAAATGGTACCTTTTATCACCAGTTCGTGGGGAGCTTGATCTATCTGAATTATAATCAGCCATATCTTACGTACCCTATTGGCATTGTGTCCATATTCATGCAGGAGACTCATGAGATGCATTGGAGAGCATTAAAGTATATCCTTCACTATATTTTTGGCACTCATTCTGATGACATTCACTACTTAGGAGGGACACAAATCTATCTAGTTAGAGTTACATATTCTCGATTGTCTTGATGATCTCAATCATTAGAATTCTACCTTAGGCTATAAATTTTATCTTAGTTTGGGTCTTGTTAGTTGGTCGATTAAGAATAATAATGTGATTGCGATATATTCTACAGAGGTAGAATATAGGGGAATAATGAATGCTGCCATGAAAGATGTTTGGTTGTAGGGGATTCTGATAGAGTTTAGTATTCACTTTCGTAGCCTACTATAATTTACTATAACAACATGAGCACCATCTCGATTGTATAAAATTGGGCTCAACATCAACAAACAAAGCATATTGAAATCCCCATGCACTTTATACGAGAGTTGATCTATAGAGACATAATCAACTTACAAAATTGTTAGACGTCGATTAGGTTATAGACATATTTACCAAGCCCTTTACTGAATATAAGTTCCTTCACCTGCGTTCTCTTCTTAGGGTGAGGTCTTCGTGTAGCCGCTCATCTTCTTTGGGCCTTCTAGTCTTCTTATCCTCTTCTTGTTCTTCTAGAAAGATTACAATTTGTACATGGGTACCTCATCGGACCTTTAGTTTTCGGGACTTATATGACACATTTGTCTTAGTTGTCTAGGGGAGTCCTCTTTCTTCTTTTTGGTTTGTCATACTTCTACCTAAGCTTTGATGAAGGTGGTGTTAGTGTGAGCTATTATTTTTACCTTATTATCTATGGGGCATTTTCCACCTCACCCATGGTAGGTCATCTCTCTTAGTTGAGTCATAGTTCTTAGGTGTCATTAGGAGTTATATGACATATTCCATCAAATAGTTTGTCATATATGTCAAGTGTGCATCATACATGAGTTACATTTCATTTCTGGAATTATAACTCATTTCTCCTTATGGAGGTATGATGAGTCCTACATTGGGAGTTACATAACACTCCTACTTGTACTCTTTTTTCTAATCTATGAGAATGTTAGAATGATTTTCCCTTATGCATGAATCTTATTGTAAGGTTAATAATTATTGATTACTTAGATCACATGTTTATTTCTATTAGAATTTAATTATATTGATGTGCACGAGCTCTATTAGATTCTCATGGTTCACTCTCACAAGTCATCCTATACTTCGTGGTGAATTTCTAAGCAAAATTAAGAGTTGTTAGTTGGTATATTGTCCAAATAATTTGTAATTTACTGGAGTTGAGAAATTATGAAGAAATAATTTTGATTCTACACTGTTGGAAGAGAATTAACAATAAATTTGCATAGAAACCTATTCAATTAAGAAACAAAATCTCTCATTTTTCAGTAGGGATAATTCTTCATCTATGTGAGTTTGACTAGGAGAACATTTGTATATTTTGTTGGCTTGAACCTTTATTTAAATTTATTCTACATCAGTGGCCCATCTTGTGATGCTATTTGGAGGAAAATGATAAAACCATTTTATTATAGCTTTCTGTAGAATTTTAACAAATAACCTTAAAAAAACATATTCATGTTTCATGCCTAGAATTCTACATGTAATGAAGAAGGCTAAAATGTGCTCACAAGATGTTGTTTATCATATCCTCTAAACTTGGGGAATTTATTTCTATCTATTTTGGGAAGATCATGAAGAGGTGGGGGTAAGGTCGAAGGACCTATATTTCACCTCTCCGTGGAATTGGTGATGCCATTCTAGAAAAGATTTTTGACGGGTAATATAGAGCTTGAACATGCATGTCTTGCTCAAATTAGCACCTCCTCCAACTTTGACTTTTCTAGTACCCAATGGAGTGCTAATTGTTCTCTTACCTCTTTTCCACATCTCTATGACAAACCAAATTTATGTTTCTGCTATAAATTGAAGAAAGGATCACTAACACCTTTTATTCCACCGTTGTAAGTAAACATCCTCTCAAATGTATTTAAAAATATTGTAATGATTAAGGTTTGGAAACAATTATTTTTATACTCTTTTTTATCTATGTTCTAAGAGCATATGTATTCTTCTTAACTAGTATGTATGATCATCATCTTCATCTATGATCAGAGTGGCTAGGTGAAAATGTACATCATTAATACACTTTTTCTAGGAAAATTTTATCAAGTATGTGGAAATATGTTCTTGAGTATGGTGCAATATAATGATATTAGGTTGCAAGATAAAGGCGGGTTACTAGTGAGAGTCATCCTAAATGAGAATGTGGTTTATGGGTTGCACAAGAAGGAAAAAATGTGTGCAAAAGTGGGTGCCAAAACTATTGGTGGGATATTTCAGACTTGGTAAAACAAGGGTTACATAAAAGTTTAGGGGAAAAATACCTCATCTATTATGAGGGGAGGTTACCTTTATTGAAAACAAAATGAAATTTAAAGGAATATGTATAATATTCATACTATTTATCTTGGAGGTTGGGTTTTTAAGCTTATATTGCAAAACTTTAGAATGAAATTGAGAGGAGGAGAGGAAAGGAAAGAAAATGGGAAGGAAAGAAGTTGTAAAGGAAGATAAGAGAGTTTTTACTTTTAGGTAAGCAAAACCAAATCTTAAACTACTCATGTGTGTCATATATTGATAAGGAACTTCCACATCATATAAAAAGAAAGTAAGATACACATAAACCATGTTATTATGTAGAATATAAATGCTTAAAATAAATATAGATACAAATCTCAATGACTCTTTTAAAGCATAAAATTAACTCAAAATTTCATAATATGTTTTGTTATTAAATGTATAGTTAAGGGAAAAAATGGAGACAAATTTGAACCTCTTGAGCATTTTTGTTTCTCACATTTTTCCTAACCCCATATAATGAAGAGAGCCTTCACCTCAAATAAGTTTGGGAGAAAAAATACCTTATAACTACCTTTTGAAAACTTTTCTAACTTTTTAAAACTTTACTTTTCCACTTCATTAGTCACATAAGTGAATTTTACAATTTTTAAATTGGTTGAAAATAAAATTACAAAAATGTAATGAGATAATAGAAAGGTTGCACAA
This sequence comes from Taxus wallichiana var. yunnanensis, assembly GCA_018340775.1. Taxonomy (NCBI): domain Eukaryota; kingdom Viridiplantae; phylum Streptophyta; class Pinopsida; order Cupressales; family Taxaceae; genus Taxus; species Taxus wallichiana. Next base: position 351,121,596 of record CM031239.1, read on the forward strand.
AGAGAATTATCAAGATGCTAGAGATGAGGGAAAGGCTTGAGATTTAACACTTACATTCTAAATCTTGTAAGAGAGATAAAATTTCCCATGCACTCAAAATTGTAGTGTTGGAAAGCTTAACCAATTGGGTACCCATAACAAAATCACCTCAAAAATCCCACCATCAAAGTTGGTCGACTTTAGTTGCCTTGACAATCGCATTGAGTATTTCAGAAAGCTCATTCAACTTGTCTTTATCAAATCCATCTACACTAAAAAACTCTCCCTTTAGCAATTTTGAATCATTCTTTGATACCCACCATTATATTTGACTTAAGAGGATTTCTCTTTAGAAGTATCACAAGAGAGGTCTTTCATGTCCATATATATTTATGCCTTTAGATATTCTCCCTTCGAATATGAGATTGAATATCAAACTTGTTTTCTTCAAGAACTTTTATCCTCCACTCAACAATTCTTGACCAAGTTTAGTAGAGATTATCTTGAGAATTATTGAATTCTTTTCTTAGAGATGAGAATATTCTTGTTATTCACTTCCATATCCCTTAAGTATTGAGTCAAAATTACCCACAGGAAGCCTCTTTTTTACTTTCTTAATTTGACTCATCAAATTATCTTGGGCTTCAACTAGTTTACAACATGATTTCCAAATTTCATCAATAAAATTAAGACTATTGAATAGAATCTTCTCAACCCAAGTCTCAATGACCTTACCCCAGTTGTTATGATTGTGAATCTTAGAGATGACCTTAGGGTTAATTTCTTAAACTAAATTTGAGGAAGGAAGAGATGTCAATGGAGTAGAGTCATGATTCGTGAAGTCATTGCCATATGTAGCAAGAATGAGAAACTGTTCTTCAAGATACTACCATGTTTAATTCCATTTTTCCACTCTCTCAATATTCATTGAGGTTATTTATTTGAAATTATGAACACCTTCCTCATGAGTGGCCTCTCCTAATGAGACTCTTTTCAATTTATAATTAGCCAAGGTCATTTCACCTTAATTCTTATCGATGTGGGTTTATTAATCTCAAAAAATTGACAACTAGAAGGGTTTGTGACCAAGTGAGAGGTGGATTTGGATTTCTTTGAAGTGGGAGTGCTTTGAATAAAATTAGATACAATATCATAGTTAGGGATAATGCCTTTGGGATAATTCTTCCTTTTATTTTTAATAGGGGTTCAAACCAGTAAAGGAAGAATCAATGACAACTACAATGAAATGAGTTGATGTTGGAAGACCTAGTGTGAGTGGAGATATGAGAGCGAATGTTTACATAAGTGACATGTAAATATAGGGGGTATATCACCTATCTCTTGAGGATAATGAATTAAGATGGGAATTATTTGTTATTGTGTCACTTCATCCACAAACACTCTTCAAAAGAACATTTTTTTTATTATCATCTACCTTAGGATTTATGACATATACCTTGGTGTTTTAAGGTTAGTAGCCTAACGAAGAAGGTATCTCATGTTTTACCCGAGGAGTGCTCTTCTTCATGACATTGAAATAGATCAATTTATTACAAAGCCACATCTTGGTTCTCATGATTACACGCGTTATTAGATCATCAAGATTATCCTTTTCTTGTCTCGAAAAATCGACATTTAGAAGAGGGTCATGCTAAATGGTTGTCTCAAACTTTGGTTCATACAAGCATTACTTGTCATCATCCACCATGCCTTTAGGTACTTCACCAAGTTGGAAGGATTAAATTTGATTTAGTGATATCCTCATGTATCATCTTCTCTTGATTTTGAATTCATTACAATAGTTTTCCCATAAATCTTCAATAAAGATGCACATGATGATAACTCAAGGGAAGTATGATAATATTACTAAAAAAATTTACTATCAAAATATAACCTTATGTGATATGGATGCATGTTTGATGGGGAAATGGTTCTTTCAACATTACAAACATTCGCTCCCAACCTCCAAGAGTGATGACCCAACGTAATGGGTAAATTGATGCCATGTACCTTTCTATATATGCATACTCTATGTTTGATAGTAAGTTGTCTAAAATTTTAATGAGAACATGCTTATCATTGTAGAAGATAGGGAGATTTTAGTGTACACCTTCAAAACTGACTAACCTAAGATAAGTGAACCTCTAAAATTGAATAAAGAACCTCTCCTATGTTTTAATCAATGTTTTCAACTCCTCGAGATTCTTTATGTTTTATCTCCTTCCAACATTCTCACAATAAACATGATAAAGGCATAATTCACCATATTGAAATGAATTTTTCTAATTTTATATGTAATTTAGGTGAGGTAGTCATATATTGAGTATGATTGATGGTACCTTCCCATTTCAAAAAGACAAACCCAAATTTTATAGACCAAAATGAAATATATTAAGTACGAAGTCATATAGAATGATTTTGTAGAACTCACCGAGTGAGCTATTTGGATCAATTTTCAATAATTATTTCTCCCTAATTGATATCTTATTTTCCTGCTCAAGTGATATTGATGAGTGTGCACATCCAATTATGGAACTCCCTGGTCATTTATAGCTCCATGACTCTATCAAGTAGAGCGATCATATCATAAAGTTCTTCTATGAAATTTGACATGTATAATTTTTTTAGGTAGCTTAGAGGGCCCTTTATTTTTCTTGTTCAAACAAGATTTGGCGAACATAGCTAGATATTTATCTAGGGTTAAATTGAATTTTTGGTGCCATATCCATAGTTATTCTCTTGGATTTTGGTGAGGGATTGATTCCAAGGAAATAATAAAATGATGATAATCAAGTTTGGTTATTATGTATCCATTAGGATCTTTCAATTATTTTATATCTAGGTCAAAACAACGAGAAAAATTTAGGACTATGTGTGAGCATAGGACTGAATTTTGGAATCTTATGCATGAACTAAACCATGGTTGAATATTTTATCATCCAAATTTGGTCTCTTACCATCCTATATTCCAACCTGAACTCTTCCAAATCCATATGTTTTACATCACTGTCACCATTTCAAGAATATTGGTTTCCATGGAATAAATATGCTCATACCTTTCATATTGGAACTTTAAGGTAGCATATTGACAACTCAATTTATATTCTAAAGGGAACAAGAGCTATTGTGTTGTGAATTGGGTATGATGGACAAATGAAGAAAAAACTAAGAAGGGAAACAAGTGTAATGAAAATTCCCATGAAACCCCTTGAAATTATGATAGAAATGATGTGGAAACAAAGATGGTTTCAATGGAATATTTTTAATTGTGGGAAAGACCTCAGGGGTAGAGAAAACATGGAAGGAAAACAATAACTAGTGAAAAATTACATTTGACAGGGGTAGAGCGAAAGATGTAGACAATGAGATTTTTAAGTGAATGAAAATAGGAGGATTTTTTTAACATAAGGCTTAAAAATCCTTCATCTCCAACAACCACAACCTTAGAACTTCATTAAATACTTTACAAATTTTATAATACATCTCATCATCGCATATAACACAAAATCGAGGAATTGTGGGGACAACTACTCAAATTTTGTCATCTTATGACATAAGCATTACTCATATATTTTTGGCCCTTCTCCTATCTCTTAGGTTATCCTTAACAGACATCAAGGAAATAAAGTAATGAAGGAATCATTCCATGAATTCCCATAAGTTGTGCCACATTCACCTTAATTGATTGTTTAAAAATTTTTGAAATAATTTTAAAACACTACCAAAGGGGCTATTTTTCCTAATCATTCACATCACATAACAAAGTAACTATAAAAACAATTCCTCTTATTCTTTTCAGAACAAATTTACCAAAAATTCCCAAAACTTGAAAAATGGTAAGTCTTAAATCAAGATTTCTCACAAAGGGGTCCGAGAGATTTAGTGAAACCATTTTTAACAATTTTGAGCAATGTTTTTAAAGTGATGACGATGATGAACCTTGTTTAGGCCATAGAATATGCATAGAGAAATGGTTGACACAGGAATGTTATGGATTCCTTATATGTGTGCAGACACCTAAATTTGGTAGTTTATCCTTTAAAAATAACATTTTTGGCTTTTTTCTTATACTATGACTTACACTCGCATTCTAATCCCAATTGACACATTGTTATCTCTCCCGCATGACTTGTTAATCTCTACAGTCTTCTATGTTGTTCTATCACTTAGTTTAAATTATACAAAGAAATACTTTACTCCTTGCATGTTTCTCGGAATCATGCTTTATCATCATTAGCTTTATGTATGGATCTATTTATTGTGAATAAATTTGTACCACTATGGTATCATATATCTCTCTAGTGACTCTTTTATCAAATTAAATATATTTTATGGGTTGTTTCCTCTCCCCTAGGTTGGCCTTAATGTGATACCTAACCTACAAAATCCTATATAAGCAAGTCTAATTCACTTAAGAACTCACTTGGTATTTTTAAGATCAAAGATTGTAAATTACACTCTTGAATCACTCAAGGCTCTTATAAATATACCTAAAGTAGTAACACATAGTATATATGTAACCACACAATTCTGGAGCACTCAAAACTAAGTTCAAGAGTTTAAATTACCCGTATGAAAGCCTCTAAAGGTCCTAGAGCAATGTCATACCAAAAGAAATATACAAAAATGCTAAGGATTTTAAGGGATAAAGGGAATCAATCTAACATATGAAGCACATCAAACTATATCACTACCATGTTGGGTACATATCTATTCTATTATAATTATTCTTGTCATTGGTTGTGTCAAGAGACACAAGGAAAATTTAGGGATTGGCTTAAATTTTTATACACTTTTACACCTACACTAGGATAACTATGTGGAGTTTTCTACCACTTGTGAGGGGATGTAGTATAATTATTGGATTAGTTCAATAGTGGTTGACCACCAAGGCATAATCTCTACCTAGATATGGATTTAATGTTTTTAATCTAATTATGTTCATGAAGTGCTAGTATAGGTATTTGAGGGTGTCTTTCATCAGAGGTCATTGACACATAGTTGTGAACCCTATCAATAGATAACGAATATCAATTTCAAGCTACTAAGAGTCACCATATTTTAATTAACCCCATCATTTGCAAGTTCAAAACCATACATAGGACATAACCCTACTATGCAACAAAAGATAAGTATGATTCCATACATAAGTATTTTCCAATTATAGTCTTAGGAAAGAAGCACCTTTAGGTTCTTACTAGTGTTTTTATCCATCCCGCACACCTAGATTACTTATGTACCTCTCTAATCAGCTAAGTACTCATCCCTCTTTATGTTTTACATAATTATTTCATTTTTCTATCGTTGTTTACTATATTAATAGCTATATTATGAATAATTTGGTTAATGTGGATTAATTTATTCATAATATTCTATCTATAACATTCTTACACCTATTAATAAGTAAGGAAATAACTCTTATCAAACCCTTATATTATTTTATTTAGGGCATAAACATTTGGTGAACCTATTCCTAGGTGGCAATATGGATTATCCTCATTTGGTGTTTACACTTGAACTTCATCATATTTTGTGCCTTAATGGATTATTCTATGGTTCCTTTCACTTACTCCTATACTAATGATCCCACATCTAATTCTCTCACCAATGTCAATTTGTATGATGATTTTGATGATTTTTCTTAATATTCAAGTTTGATGACACATATGATAATGGTATCGATACATATGACTATACATATCCTCTCACTTATATCTTTTTAATACCATATTAATATCATTATCGAGCATCCTCAAAGAGAAGGATTCCATAAGTAATATGATACTCATACCCATGGTCTAGCCTTTTGTGATTATCATGGATGTGTTGTCCATTATAGTAATCGAGGTCTCAAGATTTGTCATGTGATACAAGACCTTATTGATGCTAATGTTATTGAATCATATAATCATACTAAACAATCAATCCTACCAATGATAACATGTTGAATAGAGAAAATGGATAAGTATTATCCATGCGTGGAATTTGGAGACCGCGCGGTGCACATGGACCGAGAGGAAAACAATTAAGGACCATAAGGGACACGTAAAAGCACACAAAAAATCAGGGAGAAAAAATAGGTCAATGTGCGAAGGTGCGGATAACACGTAGAAGGATGTCAACGTCAAAAGGTCCAGTGCATGCATAGGGGTTTCATGAATTAGCTGATTTCAAAGCAAAGGATAAAAATAGGAAAAAGCACAGATGGTGTAGCATGAAAGAAAGGTCCATAAATAGGCGAGGAAAAGGTAAAGCACATGAAAGGAATACATCTAATTATAAGATTAAAGCATGGATGAGGCCAAGCTATTTATAGCTCAATCTAGAGTTAAATCAGAGTTGTAAAAGGCATGCAACCTATATTTAGAACATCTATTCTTAGGATTAACGCATGTAAGCAAAGTGAAGGGAAATTCACCAATGTATATAAATAAGTTTCACACTCCATGTAAAAGGAGAGTCATGAATGTGTAAGTAGAGTATGCGAGGTATGTGAGAGAGATACCTAGTGTTGGACATGAACAATGTATGCGTGTGTGGATGTAATCAATGAGTGTTTAATGGAATAAATTATGCATGTGATAGATAATTATGTATGGATTGATAGGGTTAGTCATGTTGGAAGGATGTAATGGGAATTCAAATATTGTTGTTAATTTTCCATGATGGTTAGTTTCCGTATTATATGTGTTTCCTTTGCTATATGGTCATGATATTTTTATTCATGTTATCATGGCTAAGTATGATAACCACATCTTAACAAGTGAAACAAATGAGGAACTCAAAGTGGGTTATGTATGCTTCGGGTGAGTGCTCAGGAATCATGCCTAGGTGAAGTGACAACTCACCCGACCTTGTGAAATGTTGACAACTAGACTCCAACATAATACTAAGATAAATATCTTTAATGACCCACTTCCTCATCACCACAATGCTAAATCCAACTTGAAAGTCACAACGATGGAATTGTGTAATGCCAAACAATGACTAAATGAAATATTTGCATAATTTTTACAACGATGGAGAGGAATCGCAAGTCGGTTCTCATGTTCAACCACGAAAAATAAATGGTTAACATATTCATCTCAAGCCTTAACAACAAGTTGTCCTTTCACATGCAGATGCATTGCCTCACTCATTTTGAGGAAGTTATCGAAAAGGGAATTCAAATAAAAAATTCCTCATTTTTAAATGCTTAATCAAGCCTCATTCTAAATACAATGGGCACAATCACAATCATAACAATAATAACCACCCTAGCACTCATCATGATAAATCTATGTATGTCAACCACACCCATAATGTCGCTAATGATGGTGTCACAGATAATCAACATGTGCACAACATACATGAATAATCAACCAAAAATCCAATCATACAACCTAACAAAGAAACTACTCCACAAAAAGTTAAACATCAGTTTACACCCCTTGAGAAAGTCTCTCTAGTGTTTTTCATCAACTAGTAAAGGATAAAATGATGAAATATCCAATAACAATACACTTTTATACTGGGGAACCCAAGCCTAAGTGGTATAATGAATCAAAATATTATGACTCTACATTGAAGGAAACTCTATTGATCATTGTTCAAGTCTTTGTCATTATGTCCAAGACTTACTTGACGATGAAGACATCCTTATAGAGCTTGATGAAAAAACTATCACAATTAAAGACATGTCAACTACCGCAAATTATCATGAAGAGTTGAATGTTTTCCATACTTCTATACATACTGAAACTCCATGAGACCATGAATACGAAGGTCAAGTATCTCTCAATAAAACCAAACTCTTTCTTCTCCAATTTTTCTTCTTACAGTCCAAAAAAACATTGAACCTATTTCGGACAACAACCTTCTAACATAAAATGAGCACTTGAACTTGCTTCAAGACTGCCTTTCAACCCTTGATATAATTGTAGACACTATAGAAGAGGGTCCATCATCAAGCACCATTTATCTTGATTCTATTCTTTCATTTCCAACTCCTATGCCCAACATCTTTAGTATTGTTGTAGAAACACAACCACAATTTTTTTGGAAACTTGCGACAACGCAACCTTCTCGTTTTCATAATACCTCAAACGATCACTCGTGTAGGAATATATTCAATAATGATTCCTACATCTCAAGAAATCTACATGCGTACACTCCATGAGTTGCGTATACCCCAGAATATCCTTATACAACCATTTCAAGATTTAATTACAAATCTTTCATCAAATCAATTAATCCAAAACCTCGATGGAGCAACATTGAATATTTTATCTCTATATCCTATAAAGATCCTCATATGTACGTCTAGGGATAAGTCATTCTTCCCCATCATTCTTTCACCCTCGGATGAATATGAATCTCAACATATTCCTCACCTTGACAATCCTTCTCTAATAGTAAATAGTTCTTTTGATCCCATCAAACAATTATTCAATCATACATCCTTTAACTTGGACCTTATCTCACCCCAAGTCTCATAAATGTGGACTCATCGAATCATTTGATTCCATCCTTTGAATTGGAACTCATCTTCCTAAGTTTCATAACTCAAGACTCACTAAATCTTCGATTCTCTCCTTTGACTTGCACGTTATCCTCCCAAGTCTCGTAAATCATGACTCATTGAATCTTCACATTATCTCCTTTGACTTAGACCTTATTTTCCCAAGTCTTTTACTTCAATACTCATTGAATATTTAGATTCCCTCCTTTTACTTAGAACTCATCCATCCAAATCTTGCAAATCAAGACTAATTCAATCATGGATACATTGAAAATTCTTCTAGCTACTTCATTGACTTGGATCTCGCTCCCAAAGTCTCGTAAATTAAGACAATTCAATTTTCATCAACGTGATCTCTCTCCTAATGATTCCATTGCAATCCTTCATTCGCCACATTTTAGACACATTAAAAATATTACAAAGAGAATAAAACTCCATATCCAACTCATCATTAAATCACTATTTGAACATCAAAACCTAGAAGCAAAAACATCTTCTTCCGTGGGTCCTCTCTGCACTAGGGAAGGCCACTTATATAGTTAACTCATGATACAAACAAATTTAATTGTTTCATCCATTGTCAATATTTCAATCATACCATTATCATATCTTCACATTCTTCACCTTTTACGACACAGTGCCAACATTATTCCTATTAGGAAATGTGTGTCTCATCCTTGTTATGGTCCATACCATTTCAAATTTTTTTACCTATGGTTTTATCTCAAATCTTACTGATGAAAACTCATCCTTTCGTATAAGATATCTCTTTAATATAAAGCACACACTTCTTTACCCGATATTTTGACCATCCAACTTAGTCTATGATGTTTAACCTCATGGCCCTACTACTCGCATGTGTGGCCGAGACTTGGGGGTAGAATGTTCCTTCCTAACAAGCACACTAATAATAAACAAGGAAAAATAAATCATAAAATGTAAAAAAATCAATCATTACACCTTTCATCCTTTACAATCTTCAAAGTGAGAGCCCATACTTCTTCTTGGTAGAATGAAACCGGGAACAAAGGAAGATGTCCTTACTCACCTACATTTTATCTTTGGTGTTGAGCCCTTATCTCTTCCTAGTGACATGGGGCAACATGTAGGAGTTCCTTACCAATTTTTATTTATTTATCAATATAACCTTTATAAATTTTTAATCAAAAACATCCCAATAAGTAATTAGTTGCTCATGTTAAGAGAGCCAATAATTAGTTCAACCTGATTTTTCCAATTAGTAGGCCATCAAATGGTCTAAGTTTAGTAAAAACATATAAAGTGGAATCATCTTGGAATCACCGATAATATTGACTGGAGATGAGTTACATTTTCCCAAGTGGACCATTGATACACCTTGTGTCTTCACATCCAATATCTTCACTTTCATATCAATATTCACCTAATTTTCACATCCTTCTTGGATCTTGGTGATGAGCCCTCACATCTTCCTAGTTGTGTGGAGTCACAAGTGGAATGAGACATCCTATCATTACATCATCTACATTTATGCCAATGGAATGAAATTATTATAATTGTTTGAACATGAGTTTAGACTATGCAACCCTTTACCGAGTCAAAAATATAAAAACATTCAAATATGTTTCAAAATACAAAAACATTCAAACATGTTTCACAAAATATAAAACATTCAAATATGTGTCGCAAAAATACAAAACATTGAAATATGTCAAAACCAAAAACAATACAAAAACTAGTGAAAATCCTAAAAATTAAAACATTTCAAAATGTTCAACAAAAATCATCGCAACTATATGATTCACTCATCATTTTCATCATCTAATTGTTCCGATTATTTGCAGCTTTTCAAAACAATCATATCACCCTTTGTAATATAACTTTTCTTGGGGGCACACTCGACTTCGACCCAATGCAGATCCACCATCACCGGATTTGACAAGAGTATCTAACTATCACTCCGCTCTTTGGCTCGACCCCATCGCCTAACATTCTAAGCCATCGCTTGGGGGCATTCAAATCTTCTATTATTCATTTTGGAACACATTAGGAGTTTTCGTTGTGAATTGTGTTATATTGTTGCGGGCTCATTAGTTTTGATGTAAGTACTTATTGTTTTCCTATTTTATCAGAACTAACCTTCTTTATTACAGGTGTGTATTAAATTTTTTTACATGTTCTCTTGTTTATATAGCTAGCTTAAACAATGTTACATCTGTGTGTCTAGAATGTTGTTGTGTTTATAGACCAATTACAGGTGAATTAATAACATCTTAGTTCATATATAACTTTGGTGTAAGAAAATTCATGCTCATATTGAATTTTTTTGACTTGTGTGTTTTTACACTTGGTGTTGTCATCTTGGTTTATTATCTAAGAAATGATTTGTTTTGTTTAATTGTTTAACATGTGTATATGTTCAATTTTTTAAATTTTCTTTGTACTTGTGTTAATTACTTTACTTTGTTTGTTATCATCATCACATCTATCTATAACATCATCATACATCATCAAAATAAATGCTAAGCTATCAACATGTATCCTAAGCTACACCATTATGCATCATCCAAATAAATTCTAAGCTATAAACATGCAAGCTAAAATAAAAATTCCAAAACATCATATATTCCAAAATTCCAAAAATTCAAAAAAATCAAAACAATCATAAAATCACTTTGAATAAACATTCACTTCTCATAGAAATCCTACAATTGGAAAATCCCTGAAGTGAATATTTCAACATTTCGACACAATCTTGATAGATTCCTAATCTTATCTACCACCCTAGTGATCGTTCCAATCTTACGTCCATCACTTTCTTCCCTTTCTATGATTCCTAATCCCGCTTAGGGCAAATCAACTCGATCATTTGTCAAACAGATCCCACAAGAGTGTCGTGAGGAGTATCTTTACTCGCCCTTCCATCCGATCCTATTCCCACCTTTGGGGCATTTTTATATTCTTACTCATCATTATGGCACACATTAGGGGCATAACTAATTATCTTATTTTTGACATTATGTTGCGTTGCTGATGTTTACTTTTTGGACCACTTACAAGTAGTGTGAAAACATCTTGGTTCCTTTATAACCCTGATGCATGCACCTATTCTTTATATTGATTTTTTTTCCTTTTTTATATTTTCTTTGTGTGTGTGTGTGTGTGTGTGTGTGTGGATGTGTGTGTGTGTGTTTGTTTATGTGCTTATAGGTTACCCATCTTGATTCTTTCATAATCATGGTGACAACTCTATTGTGCAAAACAAAATAAATGTTGCTCTTATATTCACACTTTCCAAATGATGCTCATGCTACAGGTACAATTATTTCCATCATTTTTTAAGTCCCTTTCTTTCTTCATATCAAGTGGTATTCTACTACCTTTCTGCATCATCCAACCGCTTGAGGGGGCATTACCTTATCTATCCCACTTATTGGGGCCTCCGAATTCTTCACCGCTTTCCAGTTGCTAATCTACATGTGTCTACTATCTTTCAAACAATATTAATTCACAATAGAACTTTAAAGAGGGGCGAATGTAGACACCCCAAAATTACACACTAGTTCTCGATTATCATAGTTCACTTCCTAGTTCATATCCCTTTACGATTGATTAATCCAATTAATTAATCATGCACATTACACCCCTTGGATTAATTAAATTAATCCACAACACCATCTTAGCTAAGTTAATTATCATTTATTAAACAAATGATTAATTAATTATCTTGCACATTGTAGTTAATTAAATTAGTTACTTAATTAGGAAAATACACTTATTTTCTTAGTCAACTGTCACTTCACTATCCTAGTTAACTATATCTGGACTCCACTTCCTCATTCCAGTTAACTACACTTGGATTCCACTTCCTCATTCTAGTCAATTGCACTTGAACTACACTCCTCTATTCCACTTGGAATCCACTTCTAGATTCCTAGAAGTGTGGGGAAATTGGATTATACGTACAATTCAATTACGAGATGTAACTTTTGTCATTCCAAATGTCTATTGCCCCTTCAAATCTGTAACTCCCATACTCAGTCTACTTTCTATTCCTAGAAATTACCATAATTAACCTAGAGCTTAGTCAAACTCTGTATCCACATTTCATGGTCCTACCCTCAGCTATAAGAGGAGGTCATTTCCTTTGCAAAATCATCCTTGGAAATCCATAAGAAAATGTAACAAATATCTGCTCATTTGTTGTTTGAATCCTCATGAAATTTGCTTGTAATATTGCATTCATCCACTTTAGAGAGTCACTTTCAAGAGCATCCACATTCAAGATCATACAAGTCCAAGAAGCTCCATGATCTTCTTGAGGTTTGCAAGAGAGTTACTTAGAGAAGGTATAATTGTCTTGTATTATCATTTATCTTATGTTTATATGTCAATTTTCCTTGAAATATGTTTATTTGTTTTTGTTTTTTTCATGTCTTTGCGTTTGTGAAAATTGATGATAGTGTAGAATTTGTGGAGGATTAGGATGTGTTTAGAATCCAAGATGGATGAAGAGAAGTGTAATATAAGGAGCATGCGAATATGGTAGGGAAGACAAATGAGATCCCCCCGGTCTATGTAGGGACTAGATGAGTGAGAGACATGATGTATAAAAGAAGATGATAAATGAGGTAGATAATGGGATTGAATTGGAGGATGTGGATGATGAGTGAAGCAATGATGAAAAATATAAGCCATAGGATGGTGGTGAATAGAGGATGTGAGTGTGGGGATGAAGGAAAAAGAAATATGTTAAGTGTGGTGAATGTGTGATAATGTCAGGTGGACGAGGACATGAAAATAAATCAATGGTAGAAGATAAAGTGATATGAAGTATGGAGCTAGTGTTGATGTTAGGTGGAAGAGGAATGGAGAAAATAATGATGTTAAAGGAAGCATGAGATCCAAGGGTGTGGTCATATGATGAGGGGGTGTTATGAGATGATGAAAACATGGAATAGGAAGGGGTATGTAAGAGTGGATGTCAAACAAATGAGAATGTGGGAGAAAATCAAAATGATGTGAAAGTGTAATTGGATGTGGAGGAGGCTTGTCAGAAAAATGTGTAAAAAAATGGTTTTGTGGTGGTGATAGATGATCTGAATGTAAGAGGAGCCAAGTAATAAGAAGGGTTCCTGAACAAGTGGTGATGGAGGCAAGAAGGTGCATGTGGAAGAATGCTTTGAAAGAGGTGAAGCAATGAGAGAAAGTGTAGGTGACTTGCAAGGAAGAGATGGAGGAACAAGTGGATACAAATGATGGGGAATAGATGCAAGAGGAGTGTGAATGAATACAATAGATGGTATAGGATGCAATGGTGGTTTCGTAGCAAGAAGGGTGATTATGAAGGAAATAAGATGTGCATGGAAGAGGGCTCTGAAATAGATGAAGCGATGAGTGAATCGAGATGTGATAAAGAGTGTAATGTAGGTGTGGTGATTAGTTGTTTGCTAAGTGGGGTGTATACAATGAAAGAAAGTGATGAATTAGAGGATGTCATGGTTAATAGATAATCACATGATGATATAGATGGTGGCAATCTAGATAGATGTGGTGAAAATGTGGAGGAATTTGAAAAGGATAACGATGAGAATACATCTAAAGTGGAAGCACACAACGGTCAAGATTGAGAAGGGGGTGATGTAGATGATGAAACACTATGATAACATGATGGTTTTGAGTCTAAGGAAGAAACGTGTGACGATGTGGATTGGGAAGTGGATGATATAGATGATAAGACACTAGGTGCACATGATGATTTGCGAGATAGTGGGTAATGATGATTCGATGATGGTTACAAGAAACATGAAGATGAAGTGGGAATATTAGTATTGTGGGAAGTGATTGGGTTGGTGTTAGTAGGTGAAGTCAAAGGAGATGGAGGCTCAACAACAATTTCTTTGTTGTCGAGAAGGTCTTGAATGATGTTGTGAAGTTGGGGACATGATTCAGTGGAATGACCATTATTATCATAATAGGCATGTGTGACATGAGAGGAACGACACAATGGAAAGGGTGGTACATGAGGGAGAGGGATGAGATGGACATCAAGAAACTTATAAAGAATAGAAGAAAGTGGCTCGGTCAAGGAGTTATTTTTTAGGGCGGTTGGACAAAGTAATGAACCATAATAAAATGTGATAAATTCAAAGATGTGGGTGTATATGGAAATGAAACGTGAGAAGGATCAGGTTGGATAACATTGTGACCATGGAAGTGTGATGGTGAATAGGTGGAGGAGGAACTAAAATTCATAGTAAGGGAGTAGGATTCCCAAGATGGACATCCTCGAGGCATTGTGCCATGTGCACAACATCATCAAAAGTGTGTAATGGATGAATTTGTAAGTGGTGTGAGATGTAAGGGACACAACTTTTTGAAAATATGTCAATGAGTTCATATTGTGGGAGTTATGGAAATGAGAGGTGGTGAACAAGTGCATGCCAATGTGTAACAAAGCCAATAATAGAATCATTATGGGATTTTCAAGCATGTGAAGGTCAATTAGTGTTGCTTTGGGTGCAATATGGATGAAGAAGTGGGATAAGAATGTGTTAGCAAGTTGTGTGAATGTGTAAATTTTATGTTGTGGGAGGTAGGAATACCAGTCAAATGCTTGGCCAGAGTGAAAGTGGGAAGGTGCATAGGAAGAGTGTGTCGTCATGTTGAATGAGGTGGCATGCATAGCGGAAGAGATGCAAGTGGTTTTGGGGTCCTTGGTGCCATTGAATTTGTCAAATGTGGGAAAATTTGAAATGCGGTGGATAGGGGTGACATGGTACCATGGGGTGAATAGGCTCATTGTAAATTGTGTGATGAGTTGGTGCAGGTGGAAGTCCCCCTAAGTGTTGGTACTTGAGCTTGGTAATGTGTTCGATGAGGTGTTATTGGAGCATGTTAGTGTGAAGGAATGCCATATGGTAAGGTGGTGGTGTTAGGGGGTGTAGGGTGGTTGCAAAGTGGTTACGGGGTGGTTGCGGGGTAGTTACAGGGTGGTTGCAGGATGGTTGCACTTGTAAACATAATGAAATGAGGAGATGGAGAAAATAATGGATTATAGTGCATAAGAGACTAGAGCGCATAATGGGTAGACTAGAGCGTGCAAGGGGTAGACCACGACATACAAGGGGTAAAATGCGTAAAGGGTGGGTCAAAATCGTAAGGGAGCGATGTACACAAGGGGAAGATTAGAGTTTATAAGGGACCAAGGCATGCAGGGGCATACCAGAGCGAGTGCATAAGGAACCGATGCATGCGAGGGGAAGACCAGAGTACCCAAGGGACTGATTTGTGAAAGGGGTAGACCGGTGTTTGTAAAGGGAATATTGGAGCGTGCAAGGGACTTGCGTGCGTAAGGAGTAGACCGGCGTGCACAAGGGACTAGAGCATGCGAAAGGGGTAGAATGAAGTGTGTAAGGGACCGGTAAAGCGCGAGAGGCGATTAGAACACCAAATATGTGGGGTAGTCACACCGCAACTAATACTATTTGAAATATGAATTGATAGAATGAAAAGGATGACCAGAATGGAATAAAATGGAAAAAATTATGTGACCAAAAATAGCAGGACAATCACACTTGCGATTGAGACAGGGGAAAATTTAGAAAAATGATAGAATGAAATAAATGTGATGCAAACATGATCCGAATAATGACAGACTACATAAATGTGACTCATGGAAAATCACAGGGCATTCACACCTATGACTAGGTCCAAGAAAAATATGAAAATGGTAAAAATGTATAGAGGATGTAGAAATTTAGGGAAACAATGTCGATGTCGTGAATAATCACAGATGTGATAGAGAAGTGAGTGAATGTGGATGAGAAGTATATTTTTGGAAGGTGACTTATTTTTGGATTTTTTATTTTAAAATAAAAATGCAATATGTTGTGATACAGATTAAATTGGCTCTTATCACTCCACTAAATATGTGTCTTTTGATATACCATAAATAGTACATGAAAGAGACTCACTATCTCAATGGCATTTCGTTAGAATAGAGTCCCTCGTATGTACGCCGATGGTGTCCCCCTTCAAGGTTTATGCTCAAGAACTAATGATAGTGGGAAATGGAGGAATACATGTGTATGTTATGTCCTTATCACTCCCTGATGATCCATAATTTCAATGTCATAGACGTTGTTGTTGTCTTTGTTGTGTTAGGTGGAAGATGCAAAGAGGGAAATCATGACAACTTCACCGTAAGCGTGATCCGAGACATTGTAAATATCAAACATAACTATGAGTACTAGCCTCAATGTTGTGCACAATAGAAAATTAAAAAATCGAATCTATTTCGATTCCCAAGACCATTCGAGGGTGCAAGGGAAGAGCATACGTAGCAAACGATCTTAATAGAAATTGAAAGCACCATAAGCTTTACAAAACAAACTACATGACTAAGTAAGGAAGGCTAACACCATTGCCACATCTAGTCAAGGCTCTAAGTCTAGGAATGTAAGATTAAGATAGAAGATAGGAATGCTTAACTAACATGAATATAATTCAAAATCTAACTAAACATGCCTACTAATATGCTCAATTACCTAACATGGGCCTAAATAGACCTAAGAGGGAAATCAAATGGGTATGGTTGCTACTCCAAACAAGGTGAAATGGCCTCTCCAAATGACTTACAAAGTCACTTTAGATATCCATCTACTAACCTTGTTGAAGGCTTTAGGCAAGGATTGAACTTGGCTATATATCATATTTATTATATGAGATGCAAATCAAAGCATGGTGTAAAGTATTAAGGTAAGAGGTGAACTCTTTTTATAGTTTTCCTTTTGGAAAAACTTATATTTTGGTGCATGTGGGACTAAAATCCCAAATTAGATTAGAATTTCTAATCATGATTAAGCTTTGCTAATCACAATTAGTGAATTAACAAGTGATTAAGATGTGTGGAGCCTTAATCAACCGCTTAGGGTCAACTAGAGGCTAGGATAAGATTTTGAAGCTTGTTGAGATGTTGTGGAGGAAAGTGGGGTGATTTTGAGTGGTTGGAAGAGGGGTTTGAGCCAATAGTAGGGTATATTGACCAAAACAAGGGCAAAATAGGCTTAATTAGCTAATAAACACTAATTATCTGTTTTGAAGAGGATTTTGGCTTACGATTCATCGTAAAGTGTTATCCTAAATGTGAAAGGGATTTGGTGATAAAAAAGCACTGGTTAATTGACCAAAGTGGCAAGAAATGTTAGTTAATTAGCGAAAATCACTAATTATAATGGAATTGATAAGAATGAGAGTGATTTGTATGTGTCTTGACAATAAGATTGAAAAGTGGAATTTATGTGTATATAAAAATAAATTTCTTCCCTAGTTCTTTCCTTACAAAGAAACACATGTCTATATATATATATTTAGAAGAAAAATTACAAAACAATCTTGTTTCGACTCCCTATAACTAGATTGTTAGATTATTTTTGTAGAAAAATTGCAACACATTTATAGTTGTGACGCATGTAACCATATTTTTTTAGCAGATCTAAAACCAAGTGTTAGATATGTAACCAAAATGTTAGGGAAAAACAAAATCAAACTAAAAGGACTATAAAAACCTAAAGAAAAAATTATTAGGTTTAGAAAATAAAATGATTCACCCACAACCAAAAGGATCCCATCGTGGTCACCAAAATATATGCCTAGAATTGGATCACATGAAATATGTACAAAAATATCCAATTCAATTATACTAAATAAATGGACTTATGCTGTCATTGAAAAGAGAAGGAAAATCATGGGTTATTTCAATGAATAAAGTGGGTAAACTTTTGGATATGAATCTATAACCTATACACAAACACACTTAGAAAAATGTTAGTTATTTTTGGTGGTTGGGGACCTGCCTTGGTCAGATCCCTAAGCATTTAAGGAGGTTAAAGACATTTTATTGTATAGAAATGACAAAACAATGCATAAAATGAATGGTATACCTGATTCATCGTAAACCAATCACGACTACAATTCGTTGAAAATCACACGAAGGTTATAGACCAATCACGGGTGTGATCCGGATCATGCATTGAAATATCACCAGAATAGTGATGTTGTGAGTTGCACAATTCCTTTTTGATCTATCTTTTCCTCTCCAAAACTTGCAATACTAAAATATGCTAATAATGAAGTACAAACTCTAATATGGGCTCAAATTCACAAAGATTCAAGGAGGCCAAGAGAGTGAAATGATGGGGGTGAGTGGTGTTTTATAGTTTTTGAGTGCATAGAAGATTGTAATAGATATGGGTGCAATGTGCATAGATGGGTGAGATGATAAGGGCCATATTGCGTGGGAAATCAAATGGGTAGGTAGGATGGACAAAAATTAAATGTGAGTGAATGAGGGTTAGTAAATGAGTGATGAGGTGTCTTTTATCACCTTTTTGTTGGGTTCTATATTTTGTATTTGTTTTTGTGGGATTTTTTGATTTTTTGGGATTATTGTGTTTCATGATGATTTTGGTATTTTTGAATTGGAGACTTTATGTGCAAGGTGAATTTTCTAGTTTCTACACTTACTGAGTTCCTTTTTTAGAATCATTCACACCCCTTACATTCTAAGAGAGAACTAACATGTTAACTATGTAGGGTCCTTCCCCCACTCTAAATTCATGGGGTGAGAACCAGATTGAGATCCATGTTTCTTCTCAACTTTTTCCTAAAATACGCATTCTCCTCGCCATTCCTTTTTCTTATTTATTTTAGTATACTCTTGGGGAGTAGTTCTATCCTCAGGTATTGATATTTTCATGCTTGATAAATCTAAATTATCACCCCTCCTATGAAGATGTGTTAGAGAACTTTCTTGCATCAAGTAAGAGTTATTATTCATAAAAATCCATAAAGTTTTCCACCAACATAGGAATAGAGTTCATTATAGGATTCATATTCTTTCCTTTGAATTTATCATCTCGTGTGCTAAAGAAAAAACATTCACCCTTTTCGATTGCATTTTCCCCTTACACGAAACATCATAAGTCATTTTACCCCACTTTTCCCTTTCCATTTAAACTAAAAAATTATTCCCACCCTCCTTCATCTTCATATTATCCTTTAGTATTGTACTATCATTCCCTATTTCTAATACCTAATGATTGCCAATTATTGTAACTTATGTAACTTCCTTCACCAATAGACAATTATCTCATGTATCACCAAACACCCTTAGGTCTAAAATATACGTAGCTGCAAAAAAATTATATAGGTATTCACATCAGATCATTAATTATAAAATCCTTAAATCCTCCCCATTACACCCCCTACATTCGTTAATTGCTGCACTGCTCTTCCTTATTGCGTTTTAGCCACTTCTTTCCCCAACATCCTTATTTCTCCTTTCACCTCTTGATGCAATATATCAATTGTTTCCATTAGCTTGTTTGAATCCCATTTTCCTTCAAAGTGTTTGGTAGGGTGTTAAGAATTATAATATGTATGTTCATTGTGTACATGTAATATTTTTGTATCAGCTGTAACAATCTACATAATCTTGGTTTGAGTCATTTTAGGATGGTTAAGTTTGTTACCAACCTCCTTCGTGTAATAGGATCTTGTCATCCTATATATTTACAACTCTACATAATGAATAATCACTCTTTACAAATATTTTAATCCAACTTCATTTGGTATTAGAGCAATCATTTGTAATTGATAGATGGATGTCTAAAAAAATTGGCAATGGGGCGATGACATCTTTATTGTTGCTCCTATAGATGCGAGTCTAGTTTTGAAAAAATTGTATATCAAAATCTCTATCTGCAAATATTTTTTTTTCTTATTTTGTTCATGATTGGCAGATATTGTATTGGCATCAAGCACACATGCACTTTCATTAAAAATTCTCTTTCATTCGTCTTTATCATATGATTTGGAGTTGCTTCATTTGTTTGAGGAGATTCGATAGACTGATTACTTGATAAGTATGAATAGTGAAGCGACAAAAGGCTTGCATATGAAGTAAGAGTTTATATTTTCTCAGATTGGATGGGTTAATCCACCCATCTTCCCTTTTCATGACATTTCTAATCCCCGTATCCCCAAAAAGGAAATCCTAAGATGATCTATGTTGATTTAATTGCCTCAAGGAGCAAACAAAATTAGTTTTCAAACTGCCAATAGATCCTCACTCTACTCTGGGCAACTTGGACCAAAGAGTGGTATAACAGATCTACCTATGCAGATACAACTTGAAGTACAAATTACAGGACCTCGAACTCACCCATCAAGTAAACATCCACAATATTCATTGCATCATCATATGCATTGTGAGCCATGCATGTGTAACTACAACAAGTTCTCTTAAATCCGCCTACATACATTGTTTCTTTGCTAGAGAATAAAATTCAAAACCACGATCTTTTGAATTCATTGTATTGTAGGTTCGATTTATTTGTCTTGAGAATCTATGGTCTTCAATATATATGAATTTAATTAGTTATTAGTTTTATGGTCAAATAGTATTCATTTTTGTTAAAACTATTGTCATGTAATTAAATAAAAGGTTATTATATGTTTAGTCACGTGCCTTTTCTAAAATATAGTCCGTAAAATTTTTGTCAATAGTTGTTTATTAAAAGTGTCATTTAATCTAAAGTTAGATTAAATAATGGTATTGTTTGTTAAGTCTAAACCAAAAAAGTTGTTTGAGTTAATCAAATATGTCGATTAAAAAAATGTAGTGTCTTTAGGGTCCTTATAAGTGTCATCAAGTTAACCAAATAGGTGATTTTAGGATTTTTTTTATCGTCTAGTCAAAATAGTTAAATTGTCAAAATTGTAAAAATAAAGAAAAAATTACCTCACTTTTCAATAATTGGATGAATTTTCGCTTGTACGCAACATCCATCTTGTGGGGGTGAATTGTTCAAGGATCCTCAAAGCCATATCAAGCTAAGTTAGTAGGATCACACTAAACGATGAAGGAAAAGAGGAAGGAGGTCAATCAATGACCTCTTTTCAATCACCAATGATGGGGCTGCATAGAAGCTGTGGTGGCACTTTTTGTGGTGTGAGTTTTTGTTTTTCAATTGTTCTTCATTTAAGTTTTTCAACTATTTTTGTGGTTCGATGCTAGAAGAGTTGTGTTGGAGCACGATGACCGCCTATGATCCTCTAACTAACGTAATTCTCTTATTATCATACTTCGTTGGAAGATGGTTCGCTTGTGAATACATCATTTGCAATGGTGACCATGTGCAACAAGATCTAACTAGCAAGATCCAGTTAGTTGTATGTATTCGATACAATTTTCTTCTCAGTGTTCGTGTGTGGAAATTTCACATTGTGGGGGGACATGACACCAATGTTTCATTTCCATTATGATCCTCAAACGACTAAAGTCAAAGGCAAATTCTAGTGGTAGTGGTAGTTTCCTATGTTGTTTGATAGGAAGTAATGTGAAATGTATTTACTATATATGTTCTATTGGGTAGTTTTGTAATAAATAAGTTGTGATTGCTATATACTTTCCCGATGTACATGCATAGTGGTGAACAAAAGCACTAGAGTAATTTAGTTCATTTATCTTAAAAAGGTTTGTGGGAGGATCCATAAAACAACACAAGGTGGATAGCTAATGGGGCCTATTCATGTTAAGGTTTTTGGTAAGCATGTTTAAAACCATGGAAGGAGAGAGCCTTTCTTTTGATCAAGATCATGAGTCACATAGTAGGACATGTTTCACAGGGGTGATCATACTATAGTTGAGTGTGTGGATGTTTTCACCATGTTCGCACTAAGGGGGAATGTTAGGAATTATCATATGTTTGTTTAGTGTGTACATATAATATTGTTGTATCAGTTGTAACAATCTACATAATCTTGGTTTGAGTCATTTTAGGATGGTTGAGTTTGTTACCAACCTCCTTCGTGTAATAAGATCTTGACATCCTATATATTTGCAACTCTACATAATGAATAATCAATCTGTGCAAATATTTTGATCCAACTTCATAGGGAAGTTGCTACTATATGTTATCACCGTATCTTTCAAATCATGGAATCTTATTTCCTCTCCCTGTCATTTTTCTTGTCCTTGTCAGAAGAATCACCAATTTCATACATATTTCAATCTTCAATTATTATAGGTTTTGAAATCCTTGTAGAAACATTTCCTCTACCATATATCATAAAAAAATTATTCTCCCACTACCTTGATTAAACCATTGGGTTAGATTCTTCCCAAAGTTTAGGTGATTTACAAAGGAATGGCTTACTTTTTATAGCTGAGGGTGAGGCCATGAATATTGGATCATAGTTTGAATGAGTTCCAGGTTAATAATTATAATTTCCTGAAATAGTAAGAGGATTTGGTTTGTGTAGTTGTAGCTTTGCAGGGGTAATGATTATTTTGATTGTGTTGAATGATGGTTATGACGGGTAACTTTTCTCGCCCCCACCATTATAGGGTTTGAGAACCTGAGTGGAGTGGAGTGTGAGTAGATAAATATGATTATTTACATAATTAATTTAATTAGTTATAAATTATGAAAGGATAATTAACCATTTAATTAAATGAATGTTTAATTGATTTAGCTAAAGGGTTTTAGGAATTAATTTAATTATTTCCAAGAGCATTCACAGTCATGATAGAATTAAATTAATTAATTCTAAAGGGTAGGAGCAGGGTAAATTTTAGTGGTGAATATTTGTTAATTCACGAATATTCCGGTTTTCAAAATTTGAAATTGGTGATTTTTTCGGTATGAATAGGGACTAGGTCACTAATTTCTTTTGGGTACAAGTTAATTTTAGGGGTTGGTTTGCCAAGGAGTTTCCACCAACAACCAAATGTTATCATTCAAATCGCCCTTATCATGAAATTAAAATATGTCAAATTCACCTCATATATATATATATTCTATTTAAGTATTTATAATTCATTATTCATAGTTCTAAACATCAAACTTTGGAACCTCCCCTTCCATAAAATCGTGATTATCAAATATTTCCTTTAGGCTTTTTGCTTTCAAAATTTGAGGATTGGTCACCAAAGGTAGATATTTCCTTTCTGCTTTCAAGGTACTTTAGTTTTTTTGGTAGTATGTATGTAACATATTGTCGACATCCTTTTTTTGGTAGTATGTATGTAACATATTGTCCGACATCCGCATGATGTAGGCCAACAACATGAAGAATGCTATCGACTGGTAACGTATTGCATGTTATCGACTAAGAACATCTTTGCATGCTATCGACCGATAAAGATACAATATGCTTACCAACCGGTAGTTATCGACGATGAGCATATTGCATGCTTTCAGTTGGTAGCATGCAATATGCTACCGACCGCAGCATACTTTTGTATGATGTCGACCGATAACCTACATTATGCTACCAAACAAGAAAGCATTCTACATGGTACGACCGGCAGATTCTCGCATGCTTCCACTTGGTAGATCCAATATGCATTTGATTGCATTTCCAAATTTAGAACTATTTAGATATTGATTACATTTATCTAATTTAAATATTTTCATGGATAGGTACAATGGCTTCTCTAAATATCAACAAAAGGTAGAAAAACAAAAAAGAAAAGGTAGCATAGCAAAAAATTTTAGCCCCACAAAAAAATGAAGAACCAAGTTGTTTCCACTAGAAACATTAACACGGTATCTTGTAAATTATAACAGATTATATCATAACCTTTTACCTCTTTTCATCGGTTCATTTTATTTTTTTTAATATCTTTGTAACGGTCAAAACATTTTTCATTTTTGAAAACAGAAAACCCTTTTGTTAATTTTATTCAGAATGAAACAATAAACCAAAACATAAACCCAAAGGAAACCATTATTTCAATAGATGAAGATTTTATTGACCCAGACATGCCATAGCTAGAAGATTGTCCTGAATGCCAAATGCATTAAATAGATGAATGTTCAAATAAAAATATTCTAATAGAAGATGATAATGACAGAACCCTTCAAAAAATAAGTCTTGTGAGAAAGAAGAAAACATCCTGACAATTGGAAGGTCTTTTCAAGTAAATTGGGCAAAGAACATACCCATTTATTGAACCTGTACAACTAGATAATGGTAGTGATACTCCCAAAGAATGTAGATGTACTATTTGTACTTGGAAATTGGGTAAAGAACATAGAATGCAACTTAAATTGGACACTATAGAGAAACATTGTGGAAAAGTATATTACATAGTCACTGAAAATGATGGAAAAATAACGAAGACTCATAGATGGAAAATTGAAAAAGAGTGCATGCATGTAAGATATAAGGAGGAGTATGAAAATAAGATGAAACACACTAAAAAAATTTAGGAGAAAGGAGGAACCATAAATGCAAATTTTGGAAAAGTTGTAAACGAAAATCTGAGGCAAAAACAACCTGAGTTTTCAACCATATTCTTTATTCTGAAAATGGGCGACCAATTTCAGATTTTTTAGAATATTTTTTTTTCAAGTTCAATGGGTTTCCAAACCTTCCAAATTCACATTGGTCAAAGCAGTGCTTGGGAGATGGCGATATGTCTTGTGATGATTGAACAAGAAGATCTGAAAGAAAATGTCAAGAATGCAAGTTTCATATCCCTTTCAATTGATGAGGTTACATCTGCATTTGAAAATAATTATTGTGTTTACATGCATGTACATACATTCCGAACCATATCGGGACACCTCATCTGCTATCGGTTCATAAAATGCAAGAAAATTGCAATGTTGAAAATCTTTCCAAATTGGTTATATCTAATTTGAATGGATAATTATTCTATAGCTACAAAGCTGATTTGTGTTGGTGTTGATGGTGCATCAGTGATGCAAGGTCATATAAATGGTTTATGTGTGTGTCTCCAAACATATGTTGCTCCTTATATGATTCTTATTCATTGCATGGCTCACAGGATGAATCTTACATATAGGATAGTAAGCACATTTGAATGTGTTGAAAAAGTTGAAGAGCTTATCTCGTGAGCTCCATACCTATACTTCATGTAGTCCGAAAATATTTCTAGAGTTTCGAAGTTTTCCTTAAGTCACAAATGGTAATAAACTTCTTAAATATGTTGATACTAGATGGATTTTTATGTATGATTCGCACGCAAAGTTTTTGAGGAATATTCATCTTTAACTAGTTTCATGTATAAGAATTGTAGGCGAGTTGACAGGATTTTTTTTTCTTTACTACCTTACAGACTTGGAAACATTGTTAACACTTTGTGGGATTCTTCAAATGTTGCATGAGATGAATTTCATAACAAAGTTTGCACAAGAACGATCCATTTATATAGTGGACTTCATCGAGTTCAGAAAACAAAGATGTGTTAGACTCCGGATATGTTATATAACTCTGATGATTACTTTAAAGGACATGTATTCATTCACTGGAAAGCTCTGACAAATTTAGAGGATCCTAACACCTACTTCAGATTCAATATATCTGGTCATCTTTGTATCTCTGTTAACGGGAAGGAGATTCAAATGCACACATTCAAAAAATGAGTGGATATTGCTGGATCAGAGCTTGAAGAAGTGCCTATTACACGTAATTTATATGATGTTATTATATCTGAAACAAGAATTTTTTTAGAAAATCTCACAATGTTTATCTAGTGAGATCAGAGATCATTTTTAAAAGGAGAGATTCTTGAGGCCATGGGAGTGGTCAATCCTAACTTTTGAAATCTCGTAGGAGGTGAAACTTCGTAATTCATTTAAAAGACACATGGGTACTTTAATTAAACATTTTGGATAATCAATTGAATGTAATGGATTTTAGATTAATGGTGTTCTTCAAAAGGAAACTCTTGCATTGTAATCAACTGATTTCAGCCAGGTAATGAATGAACAATTTGAGTTACTGAGTGAGCCAATAGAGAAGGGAGAAATTACACTTCTATGGAAAAAGTTGTATCCTAGTTCCATCCTTCATGAAAGAATAAGTGAATATTTCCAATTGTATGAACTGTGTCAAACAATGATATTGGGATCAGTTGAAGACAAAAGAGTTTTCAACACATTAACATTTATAAAATCAAAATATCAAAACAAACTGGATAAAAATCTTGAGACCTACTTGAGATTGTACATTTCACGATATGATGTGGATACCTTTCCTTATGAACGAGTAATGGTTGTATGGAATTCTCTTGCAGAGAGGAGAGGGATCAATAATACTAATACAGGGACTACAGATAACAATGAAATTGTGACTGAAAATAACAATGAAAGATTAGATAAAAGTGTTGGGCAACAAAGTTTTCAAGATAATTTTGCATTTGATCTAGATGATATTGAATAAAGAAAAATGAAAGTACATTTTTATTCGGAAAATAAAATTTGATACCAAGATTGATTATAATTATGTATATTATAATTTTTGTGATACGCCTGTTCATTTTTTAATAATATTTTCAATATTGCAATGTGTTTAATGTTTAGATTTTTTAAATCTGAAATGTCATACTTATTGTTACGTTGTCTTTAAAATGAAAAAAATATAATTCCGTTTACTAGATAATTTTCGGTCTCACACATGAATATAGTACATATAAAACACCATATAATTTTTTAGTTGCCAATATTTATAGATAATTTCAGTGTTTGTTCTTTGAAAAATAAATGCTACTTGTAGTTCACTATTCTGTCCACAAAGTATTTGAAAATGATAATAATCAGTAATGTACCATGTAATAGTTATATCAAATACAATGTGTGCATGTATACTTTGCTTAATGCTAAATCAAATGAAACAAGAACTACCACCTAAAATAGTTCTACAATTTAGCTAAAACAAAGCATAAACACCATCATAATAAGAATTAAACAAGGGTTAGATGCTAGCATTCATCAATACAAACTTTGAAACTAACAATGCTAAATATCTAAACTCCTCTATTCTCTAACAACAAATAAATGAATGGACCTAAGTAAGCTCCATGGCTATCAAAATAGTTGTCCTTAATGTTCCAAGAACCTAGGAATGGGGGCTAATCAAAGTTGGGCTACAAGACCCTTTTGACACCTCCCATATGACCCAAGCACTTTAAGAAAGAGGCTTAACTCTTCAAGATGATGAACTCTCAAAAGGGCAAGGTGCAAGCTCTTAGTCTCTTTGCTATATGCTTTGCATTTGCTCTCTAAGGAGTTTAGGTGTAAGTAAAAAGGTAGGTGGAGGGCTCTTTATATAGCCCAAAGGATAAAGGATTCAACACATTCTCATGAATGTGGGATAAAGGTAAAACATGATTAGGAATGGATAAGGTTGCTTTATTAAAGGTAACCTTACTTTAGAAGGGTTTAATACATGTTTAGCAAGTCATGGGAGTTGGGGGTATTTTAATTAATCAAAGGTGATTAATTAATAGGTAGATGTAAGCTTATAGAAGATAATTAGAGGAATATTAGTACGATTTAGGCTATTAGAAAGGGATTAAATCAATTAAATATTGATTTACTAGTTAAATGAAGGGGAAGACTAATTAATTAATAATAATTAATTAATCTAGATAGAAGAGGTGATTTATTAACGGAAGGTCATTAATTAGGGTATTTGTTGGATAGGAAACTTAATTAATTAGCTTAGTGTAATTAATTAATGATGATATGAGGGAAAATGAGTGCTTTTGACGATATGTCGTTGATTTGCGAGAAAGGGGATAATTAGTGCAATTTAAGTATTTAAATTGCTTGGGTGTAATTATAGGTGTCTACATTTGCCCCTCTTTGGGGTGGCGTAAGTGATGCCACTTCAAAGATAGTAGACATAAGAGATTTTGAAGGGATAGAAGAAAAATTAGTAGGAGGGAGAGATGCCCCCTCGAGTGTCGATGGGGTGATGAAGGAAGCCGATCGACGATCGAAAAAGATGAGAAGTAGGCAGAAGAATGGGGACGAGGCAAGATGCCCAGGGAGAGGGAGAATTAGGGGTGAAAGGGAAGTGGTGTAGAAGAAATATGGATGAGAGGAGAGAAGAGCTTAACCTCTAGCCACTTATTTGTTTGGAACAAATTTGATGTCATCATATTGCCATAGGAACTACATCATCGGTCCTTATGAAAAATATAAGCATACGACAAAGGTAGAATGACATGAAAAGCCATACTACAAACAATTGTCCATTGCTAAAAGTACCAACTCCACGCAACATATAATAATGTAATGCAATACGAGAAGGAAACAAGCTCATATAACAGGGAAAACAAGTACGAACGCACATATCCAACCCAACAACGGTCAAGACAATTGTACAAATGTTTTGTTATCAGTATTGAAGAGATCCACAAGTTCGTGATTGACGACAAGGGTTAAAAATGATGCCCCAAGTAAGGATACATGCAAGGGGAAATGAAAATGGACACGGGGTCCATGAAAAGCGTTTGTGCGCAATGAAACAACACCAGGCAACCAAAAGTGCCCCGAGTACAAAGCGAAGCAAGCAAACTATTCAATTTGAATGGTTGTGAATCCGGTGATCCACGAGTCATATTAATCGAGGAAGATGTGAGACAAACCAACAGGATATGGAGAAAATACCATGCGCAAGACATAAGTTTTAGCCGTAAGAAGCAAGTTACCATTTTGTAGGGTGTTTTACTTTTTAGGAATTTTTTTGAAAAACTTTGCCTTTTTTTTTTTTTTTTTTGATATATATATATATATATTGTTGTTTTCTAAACAATGTTCTATTGTTTTTGTGTTTTCTGAAACAATTTTCTATTATTTTTGTGTTTTCTCAAACAATGTTCTATTGTTTTTGTGTTTTTCTCGAAACAATTTTCTATTGTTTTTGTGTTTTCAAAACAATTTTCTATTGTTTTTGTGTTTTGTGAAACAATTTTCTATTGTTTTTGTGTTTTCTCAAAACAATGTTCTATTGTTTTTGTGTTTTCTCAAACAATTTTCTATTGTTTTTGTGTTTTCTAAACAATTTTCTATTGTTTTTGTGTTTTTAACAGTTTTCCAAAGCTATGTGCAGGTAACCAAGAAAGCATGGATGCCCCCAGTGTTAGGTGGGGAATATACAAGGGCAGAAGCCACACACTTATGAACAAGAAGGTGAAGTCATTGAGTTTCCCCTAGCGTAAGATGGGAAATAACGAAAGACCACGTCCCTTACAGATGCGAATAGAAGAAGGCAAAGCCGGATCAAGGCTGGACTAGATGGTGTGCACAAGGAAACTCGAAGGCAGAACCAGGTCCAGGACAAAGACAACTACCCTTCTAATACAAAATGCTTGTGAACAACGAATCCTCCCGAGGTGCCGGAAACCGGTTTTCACCCAAGGACTTGTCCAAAGTGCCATAATTGCATGGTTTTCACTAGTGGACGACCTGTTTTCTCTTTTTCTTTTTCTGATTTTTTTTTTTTGATGTTTTCTAAAACATATTTGAATGTTTTTTGATGATTTTTTCCTCTAACATATTTGAATGTTTTGGTTGATTTTAAAAGTTTTATGAAACTATGTATAGGAAGACGAGAAAGCGTGGATGCCCCCAGTGATAGATGGGATGTACAAGGGCATAAGGCCACGTGCGTACCTGAAAGGTGAAGATGTAAAAATTTCCCAACGATAAGGTGGGAGTATTCAAAGGTAAACTCTTCACAGGTAGAAGCGGGACCCAAGGCCATTATGGATAGGTTCAACATGATGATGAACATAAACCAATGAAATGCTGGGAAGAAGCAAGGATGCCCCCAACGTAAGTTGGCCTACAAGCACACGATAGAAAGGAAGGAGAAGATTGTTTTTGTGAAATGGGACAAAGGTGTCCAAAAACATGGCAAAAAAGTTAATCTTATACACATGGATGTTCGAATGAAGTAGAAGAATGATGTGAATGATATGAATGTAGCTTAGAAGCCTCACGATGAAGAAGTGATTAGCCAAAGGCATAAATCGTGAGACGAGATATGGACTAGAGTAAGAGTTTGAACAAGGTCCAAAAAAGACACTTGGTAACATACTAATCTTGTTTACTCATAGAGATCTAGTGTGTGCACGTGGATTTTATTACCTCTTGAAGTGAAGATTTAATAGACAACAAGTGAAGAGACCCTAGCCAATGTGTAGGAATGATTTATTTTGATAAGTGATTTTGTGAATGGAGGGTGAAAGGATAGTCGTACATTGCTCCACTGCCAGCCAAGCATCCATAGCCCCGACGGAGATGTATTTGATTCTAATCACAACATTGCTCTATTGCCAGTCAGGCATCCATAGCCCCGATAGAGATTATTGGAAATACCCCAAGAGAGAGTTATATATTAATTTTCTTTTGATTTGTAGCTTTTAGCTTTTGAGTTTTGTTTGATTCTTTTACTTTCTGAAAACTTATTTCAGCTCTCTTGTTTGACAAGGGGTTAAGAACCACTGATGGCTTGATGGAAGGAGGTGGAAGTGATTTTGATGACGACATTGGCTAGTGTCAACAAATATGTCCAAAATTTCTTCACAACAAGTTTATTAGATGTTTGAATGTGATAGGATCTCCATGAGGTCAGTCGTTCTTTAATTTACCAAGGTGATAAAAGACCAGGGGCAAAACAGATACCATAGAGATAAATGTTGCAAAATGCATGCAAATAAGCTAACCAAAATATCACCGAAGGGATGAAAATGGTAGGAAGACTTACAGAAGAATAGCAAGGAAGGGAAGAAAGAAATATCCATGTGTACGCAACACCTGATTGCAATGTTTGATCTTTGTACCTTTGATTTTTGTTGTTTTTTTAATTTTTAGATTTTTGATATATATATATATATATATATATATATATATATTTTGAACCGTTGTTACTAACAAAGTCACTCTGTGTGATAGGATCCAACAACGATGTTTGTGACTTCCTTGATAAGGGAGACTAAGCGTGTTTGTTTATCAAGAGTCATGTTTTCCCCAATCTCGATAATCATGGTGAGTTCACACTCAACAAAGGACTGTGATTTATCCTGAAACATGGATTTTGTATGCGGAAGCTTGAGTTCCCTATCCAGAGGTTTATGCACTTTACGCCATACTTGATGGTTATGTTGATGTGCGTTCTTGAATCGCGCTTGATTTACAACTTTGAGATTGTTCCAGTTGTTGGGGGATTTTGAGCTCTTAGAAGTTTTGACCTGAGCTTGATAATGAACTTGTTTGGGTTTCTTATAGTTGACGCTTGAATTTTATGACCTCGAGAAGGAGAAGAATGTGAACATTTACGATTGATGATAGGAACGATAGAAATGGTAGTGGGCTTGCCACAACCATTGATAGAAGAAATATGTGATAGATGAAAAGGATACGGTCCAAGAATTGAAGAGGATGGGCTACTAGGAGGTGAGCCATGGATAGAAGGTGAAAGGCTACTAGGATGTGGCCCAAGAATAGAAGAAGAAGGGCTACTAGGACGTGACCCATAAATAGAAGATGAAGGGCTACTAGGATGTGGCCCAAGAATAGAAGAAGGGCTACTAGGACGTGACCCATAGATGTAAGATGATGGACTACCGGGATGTGGCCCAAGAATAGAAGATGATGGACTACCCGGGGTGATCCATACATAGAAGATAAGGGGCTAGTTAGATGTGCCCCAATAATCGAAGATAGTGGGCTACTCAAAAATGTCCCACAAATAGAAGAGAGAGGGCTACTAGAAGGTGACCCACACCTAGATGAAGATGAAGGGCTACTTGGCGCTGACCCCACTAGATATTTTGATTGAGGAATTATGATAGATGAAGAGTTATTGGGTGATGAGAAGATAGGCCATGGATCTATGCAAGACCAAGGAGTTTCATCACATAATGAAGAATGTGAAGATGGAAGAATAAGAGGAGGATCAAGTTGCATGATTTGAGGCTCTTCCTCCATTTCTTGATCAAAGGAATCAACCTTTTCCTCACAATATGTAGATGCATCAAAGTCTAAAGAGAATCCTTTTTGTAATCTACTAAAGGAATATCTTCATATGCCCCTATAAATGCCCTAATTGTTTCTTCATTCTGAAAGAGATCAATCGGTATGAGTTGTTGATCGATCCCTAGGGGTTTATTGGAAGAAATAGGTTCACTTGGTGTGGAAGACTTAGAAGATGTTTGATGATTATTGATAGAAGAAGATGAGATGAGAGATGAAGAAGATGTGTAGCTAGATCTCTCAGGAATAGAAGAAGGTGGTGTGGACCTACCTATACAATGGTATGCCGTATGTAAAATAGTAGGATTAAGTCCAAAGTCTATAGATTGTGATGCATGGGTCAAGTCAGATGTTTGTTTTGAAGGACTTTGAGTCACACGAATCTTCAAAGAAGGAAGATTCCATGGGGGTGATTTATGAAGAAGGTCCTGCAAAGAAGGGGAGGACTGTGATTCAAGCATCGCATTAGATGAATGATGAAAAGGGTCCTGTGAAGAAAGAGAGGACCGTGACTCAAGAATTGTATTATACTTCTGATTGGAGGGATTTGGAGTCGCGTGTATCTTCAAAGGAAGAAGACGTCGTTGGGGTGACTGATAAAAGGGGTCCTACTGAAGAAAGGGAGGACCGCGACATAAGAGTCGCATTAGATGACTTAGGAGTCGAATTAGATGAATCCGAATAGTAGTTTGGATCTGAATCCTCAGAAGAGTCAGAGGACATATTTGGATTGGAATCCTCAGAAGAGTCAGAGGAAATATTTGGATTGGAATCCTCAGAAGAAGAGGAAATGTTTGGATTAGAATTAGAAGAAGAGTGGGGGGAACTCGAATAATAATTTGGATCAGACGTGTCTAAATCATACCACCGACTATGAGATGAAGGTGGGGAACAAGTTACCCATATGGGCTCTCTAGCACGAAGAACCAAACGAGGTTTAGTTGTGATGGGAATCCTATGATTTGAATTACTGAACCTAGGTTCTGTATTTTTGTAAGTATGGGGAACCACATGATAGTTAGTCATTTTTGGCACTATTTTAAGCACAAATGTCTAGATCTAGATAGTGTGATGGAACTCCTTCAAAGGGAAGGAAGTGACATGTCAATTTGGGTAGCATAAGGACAACCAACTAGACATTGTGTAAGTATGGGGATGCGTGCGTGATTTTTCAAGAAGGTCTAAGGAAAATAGACATCGTGATGACGTAATATCGATGAGATAAAAAGGGATTGTCCTAGAAAATAAGTTTTCTGAATGAATAATCACAAGGAACAATCATGCGAGTGTGAAACCCAAATCCAATCAACAAGGAAATACACCATATGAAAATGCGATGCAAAGATGATCAACAAGATGTTTTCACTTATGCCAAGTTCAAGGAAATGAACAAAACGTAAGTAAAAACAAGAAGTCAATGCGATCTCCCAATCAAGATATACGATGAGCGAGCTCAAACTTGATTAAGACCTATATCTCAAAAAGTGTCAATTACAATTCGTGAATGACACAACAATATCACCAAGATATGTTAACCCACTTTGCGAGAAAGTGAAGTATTGATATCGAGGTGTTATTGATATAACACGCACAAATAGTAACACCTAGCACTCTTTGAAATCGAGGTAATAATAGAACCAAACTAAAAATCTCAAAGTATAGCTAGGAATAGTTAAAAATGTGTGCAACATAACCATACAATATAGGTATTTATGTTGAGTTTACAAGAAACAAGACGTAAATATCGAAATTGTAGTGATACGATACAAACAAGCTAACTCTTCTAAGGAAGTCTGCGGTGATGAACCATGCCTAACTACAATGACGACCTTGACATGGGTATCAAGATCACAATGGCTACCAATGACGTGAAAATGCCTCCACACACTTTAGATGTTTAACTAACCTAAAACATGGATGGGCGTAAACGGACATAAAAGTGAGAGAAACAGTCGATTGGTAACACAAAGGTAGTCACCCTTCTTTTGATCAACAAAGTGTCAAAAGAATGTGAAGGAAGTAAATCAAAAAAAGATGAAAAATGTTAGCCTCACTTCGGCAGAGTTTCGCCTCGCCCTAAGGCAAGTAAAAACTAGGCAAAAGTAATACGTCACACGTTTCTCAAAAAGAAGGTTCACAACTCAACACTATTTTAAAATGGTCAAAGTGGGCTCCTGGCCAAAGTATATTCTCCTAGGTGGTTCTCTCGCCCTAGGTGTTACAAAGTTGCCACGAGCGAGTGCGCGATTTACCCAAAAAGTCACAGACTAGTTTGGGAGTATCTCGACTTTACTTTACCCCCTTCAAGAATAGTAGGCAACTAGTGCGTCTACGTGTACTATCACTGGGTCCACAACGGACAACTTGTAACGCTATCTCACAAAGGAATCACTAGTCAAGTAGGTAGTGCGGAGCACTTCCCATTTCATCCACAAGGTTCCCTCTTGCGTGGACTACTTTGGGGTTCCTGGAACCACCCCCATTGTTGTAGCTTAAGGCGTTATGCCAAAGGGGTTATGTTCCAGTTGAGCGGAGAGGGACGTACCCTTTTCCGAAACCTGCAATACAATGTTTTGAATATGTTGTTCTTTTTATCTTGTTTAATTAGGTGTGGTTTGCTTGAACACCTTTTGGCAACCTGTATAACAACTGTATTAGTAGTTTTTGATTTTGTTTTGGTTCCTCCTTTCTTTGACAAGCGTTTTTAGGTCCTGCACTCAAGCGTTAGTAGTTCTCCAAGAAAATCACATTATTTAAAAGAGGATTAAAAGTTGATTTTGATTCTCAAGATCATCCAAGGATGCAAGAGAAGAGCATACACAACAAATAATCCAACTAAAAAGTAAAGAAAATCTTTTCAATCAATGAACCATACAAAATTCTTGATAAATGTTCATTCCCTTAAACCAAAAGTGAAAGATGAAGTTTTCAATTTACCAAATGTTATAAAATGAAGACTAAAGTTGCTTTTGATTCTCAAGATCACCCTAAGGTGCAAGAGAAGAGCATACACAAAATTTATCCCAACTATATAGAAATGGAAAACTTCAAATCAAAGGACCATTGAAAAATACTTTGTAAAAGGTTCATTCCCTTAAACCAAAAGTGAAAGATGAAGTTTCCAATTTACCAAATGTTATAAAATGAAGACTAAAGTTGCTTTTGATTCTCAAAATCACCCTAAGGTGCAAGAGAAGAGCATACACAAACTTTATCCCAACTATATAGAAATGGAAAACTTCAAATCAAAGGACCATTGAAAAATGCTTTGTAAAAGGTTCATTCCCTTAAGCAAAATGAATAATCAAATTTCCAAGTTTAATCCCAATGTTAAAAAGATATAGATCAAAGTTGTTTTTGATTCTCAAGATCACCAAAAGGTGCAAGAGAAGAGCATACACACACTTTGGTCTAAATCGAGTAAGCATGGAAATACAACATTCATCAAAACATTAGACATGTTAGAAAATGACCAGTTTTAAAATAATAGAAAAACTTACAATTTTTATAAGTATAAATCCTAAATTTATGTTTTCATTGCATAGTTAACTTCAATACCTTTCCAACGCAAAAAAAATGGAGTCATTTCAAGTTCGGGAGCAAAAGTTATGGCCTTCGGAAGATGGGTTACACATATGCTCTTATGCTCATGGGTATGCACTTGACATGCACTCAAAAATGTAAAAAAAACGTCCCTTAATCTGCAAAATGGGCAAATTTTTCCAACCAAGATTCAATTTTGACAACAACCCATCACATTAATATATGAATAGAAGACTCAACACTATCAAACATTAACATACATGCTCAAGAATTTAAGATTTTCAAGAAATTGACAAAACTAGCATGTAGAATGATGAAAAAGTAAGCTCTAAAAATGAAAACATGATGAAATCTTGAAATTTTCTCACCAAGATTAAATTTTGACAGCAACCCACCACATTAATATGTAAATAGAAGACTCAGCACTATCAAACACTAACCTACATGCTCAAGAATTGAAAATTTTCAAGAAATTGACAAAACTAGCATGTAAAATGTTGAAAAAGTAAGCTCTAAAAATGAAAACATGATGAAATCTTAAAATTTTCTCACCAAGATTAAATTTTAACAGCAACCCACCACATTAATATGTAAATAGAAGACTCAGCACTATCAAACACTAACCTACATGCTCAAGAATTGAAAATTTTCAAGAAATTGACAAAACTAGCATGTAAAATGTTGAAAAAGTAAGCTCTAAAAATGAAAACATGGAGAAATCTTGAAATTTTCCCATCAATTCCAATTTTGATAGCACTTCACCTCCTTTATACCTACAAGGAAGACTCAACACATGCAAACTCAACAAAACAAGTTAAGAAAAACAAGTTAGATCAACATGTGTAAAAGAGGGTTAGTAACCAAAAATAAAACTTAACTACAAAAACTTGAAATTAAGTGCAAAGGACAATGGAGTAAGTCCCACCGGGTGTGCCAAATGTGTGCATGTATACTTTGCTTAATGCTAAATCAAATGAAACAAGAACTACCACCTAAAATAGTTCTACAATTTAGCTAAAACAAAGCATAAACACCATCATGATAAGAATTAAACAAGGGTTAGATGCTAGCATTCATCAATACAAACTTTGAAACTAACAATGCTAAATATCTAAACTCCTCTATTCTCTAACAACAAATAAATGAATGGACCCAAGTAAGCTCCATGGCTATCAAAATAGTTGTCCTTAATGTTCCAAGAACCTAGGAATGGGGGCTAATCAAAGTTGGGCTACAAGACCCTTTTGACACCTCCCATATGACCCAAGCACTTTAAGAAAGAGGCTTAACTCTTCAAGATGATGAACTCTCAAAAGGGCAAGGTGCAAGCTCTTAGTCTCTTTGCTATATGCTTTGCATTTGCTCTCTAAGGAGTTTAGGTGTAAGTAAAAGGTAGGTGGAGGGCTCTTTATATAGCCCAAAGGATAAAGGATTCAACACATTCTCATGAATGTGGGATAAAGGTAAAACATGATTAGGAATGGATAAGGTTGCTTTATTAAAGGTAACCTTACTTTAGAAGGGTTTAATACATGTTTAGCAAGTCATGGGAGTTGGGGGTATTTTAATTAATCAAAGGTGATTAATTAATAGGTAGATGTAAGCTTATAGAAGATAATTAGAGGAATATTAGTACGATTTAGGCTATTAAAAGGGATTAAATCAATTAAATATTGATTTACTAGTTAAATGAAGGGGAAGACTAATTAATTAATAATAATTAATTAATCTAGATAGAAGAGGTGATTTATTAACGGAAGGTCGTTAATTAGGGTATTTGTTGGATAGGAAACTTAATTAATTAGCTTAGTGTAATTAATTAATGATGATATGAGGGAAAATGAGTGCTTTTGACGATATGTCATTGATTTGCGAGAAAGGGGATAATTAGCGCAAGATCCATTCCATTTTCCTTTATTATTATTCTCAAGGTATTATTCTTTGTTGTTTAAGATAACAAGCTTTTGTTTCAATTCAACTGCTGCAGTTAAATTTTTCCTAGCACTTTGTAAATGCAAATCAAGCACACTAGCCTCATTTTTCAAAATTTCATCTTTTGACTGCATTTCAAAAGAGAAAAATATTAGTAAAATTTCAAAAAATGAAAATAATACTTGAAAATTTAGTAAGAATTACCAACGCCTTATCTCATTCCGCATTTGCAATAACTACAAGGCCCTTGTCTCTTAACCACATATTGTGGTAGGCTTGTGCTTCTGCATTTAAATTCTCAATTTTGTTCAACATAATATCCAACACTTCATCATCATAATTATTTTCAAATTGTATAGAACCAGACACAACCTGATTCAACAAAATATCAATCTTTGTTGGCTCATTCTGATGTGAAGAATACAATATATGTCTTTGGTTGTGATTTTTATATCATGAATTTATTTCTTTAATCATAAATTTAGCCCTAAACTCCCACAATTTTAATTGTTCAACCTCCTTCGATATAATATCAATATTGGCTTCAATATTATCAGCCAAAAGAACACCAAGTGCAAAAGAAGTTTTTTCGTCATCAGTTAAGGCAGTCTGTGGTGGAGAAGGTGTGCTTGATCCATCCACTCTTATTGGAGAAGGCTGCCTTGCCCCATGAATCATATCTTGGGGATTGAAAGTTCCATGGGCTTGAAGTCCACTTTCAATCCCAAGATACTCCTCATCCAAATCAATTTTGTTCAACACCAAAACACCTTGTCCACTAGGAGCATTTCCCAATGAAAATGTTGGAAAATCAAAGCAAAATTAAGGGTGCCCCTACTTGAAGTTGGACGAGCGAATGAAATATTATTGCCAGAACCCGGTCCTCATATTTTGTAGTGGGGTGGCGGAGGTGGCATCTGCATTTGTAGTGGATGTGGAACTAGAGGCCTTGAAACAATGAATTGTAATTTTGTAAATAATATGACAAAATTCAAAAGACAAACACATTAGCAATGAAAAATAAATAAATTTTATAGAAGATTATAAAAATTACTTTGTTGAGAGGATTGTTGCTAAGGTACAAATGAAGCCTATTGTTGTTGATGTGGTGGTTGTGGAGGAGTAGACTGAAAATACTGGTAGGTGTGATCTAAAATATAATTAAGAATTAAATATTTATTAGCTTGTTGAATTTTTATTTCAAAAATATCAACAAAAATATAAAAACAAGAGATTCAAACCTAGGGCCACAGAGTGAGGTATTGAAGATATTTCTACCTCCTGCGCTTGAGCCCGTTGATACAATCCTGTTCTACTTTGGAGGTTTCTACAAAGAAATCAATATAAATTGCAAGAAATTTTGAAACACATACAAGTTTTAAATAATTAATTACATTTATTTTCAAACATTTTGAAACATATATACATCATAAATTAAAATACCTGCGATTAATGCCTGTGGTATTTTGGATGTTTGAGTTTGAGGGTTTATGGAACTCCTCATATTTTTAGTAGAATGTGGAGGGGTGTCCTCCTCTATTTGTTGATCATTAGAAATAGTAACAAAATCTCCTGAACCTAGTGGGAAATGACCTCTGATAGTAGCTTCCCTTCGTGATGCAACCGCAACTACTATCTTCTGTGATAATTCAATAATAAACTATTAATTAATTTCAAATATTAATTTTAAAAGATAAATATTACAATAATAAAAAATAATAATTAAAAACCATCAAATCAAAAATTAGGACTCACCTCTTGCTCTTCAACTATTATTGTTAATGACAAATCAATTAGCTTTAAATGCATTGCTGTCGGAGGAGAGGTGCCACAAAAATTATAAAGAGATTCATAATATAAACCAAGAATACAATTTTTGAGCTGATGGTAACATTATCATTCAAATGAATATTTACTAAATTAGATCTTATCCTAGAGGATAAGAAGCTACATCATCAAAAAATTTCCTACATAAGGTGCAAAAGATATATGCTAAATCCCACCACGGAATATTCATATATCAACCTTGTAAAATAATTCTGGCCTGGAAAAACTGTACCACGACCTGCTAAAATGGGTGTATGAAATCCTTGAGTTGAATCCCTCTTTTGAAGTGTTTTGGGAAGTCAGAATTGTCACTAATACAACAAGGAGAAGCATTTTGTTAGTAGTGAATTTTAAACATAATTAAACTTTGTTAAATTGAAAATAATGAAAATGTAATGTTGTAAAACAGAAAATAAACTTACGAGCGAAGCAAGAGTTTCTGCAATGCAATTACATCAATAGATAATTCAAATCTAGACTCCAAATGCTTGCATTCTTCATTTGATAAAAAAATCTTGATCATGACAGGATCCACATCTTTGTGTGGTAGTCCCGTGAGACACTCAATGTCCTTAGGTGACGTTCCAAATGAATCTGCATGAGATGGGAGTTGATAATGAAAGATGAAAGTGGAAGTGTCATAATTGAGTAGAAGACTGTTAAGTGTTTTCTCGGTATGTCTAAAATTTAGACATATAAACTAGCCCTGTGAAACTGTCCACTTTGATCCATTGGGAAAACACATTAGGATCCTCTAGAAATGTGTACAATTGAGGAAATACCAGGCTCTTGAATGAAAAATTCTTCATATTTGTTGTTGATGCAACTAGGCTCTTGGGCTCTTTGGAAGTGTTCTTTCTTCTTGGCATTTTTTCAATCTGTTATAAAATTCCTGGTTGTAGCTGTCCTTTGGCGTTCTAGATTCTTCCTTTTTGTATGTCCTTTGGCATTCAAGTTTCATCTTTAGGGTTTTTCCT
The DNA here is from genome assembly GCA_018340775.1 of Taxus wallichiana var. yunnanensis. Classification (NCBI taxonomy): domain Eukaryota; kingdom Viridiplantae; phylum Streptophyta; class Pinopsida; order Cupressales; family Taxaceae; genus Taxus; species Taxus wallichiana. Next base: position 351,162,197 of record CM031239.1, read on the forward strand.
TGTATGCTCTGGCTTCTCTTTGTTGTGTGGAGTGAAAATGACTACCTTCATGTATTTATAACAAGTTTAATACAATGAACAAAAGTAACCTTTATGCCATCGACAACATCAAATGTGTTCCGACCAACAACATATTTAATGCTACCAAATGTAACATTAAATATGCTACCGACTAGTAGCATTTTGTATGCTATATATCGGTAGCATTCTACAAGCTACTAACTACGAATCTACCAATGGTAGCATGTAAATGCTCTTGGTCAAGAGCATTACGCACGCTACCGGTCGATAGCATGCAAAAAGCTACTTGACCGCAGAGCATACAAATGCTACCGGTTGGTAGCATTTACAATACTCCCATCTGATGTCATATATTATTTCTACTACATCATAAATCCAATGGATAAGGCCCAACCATTCCCACAATCATGTTAAAAATCACCTGCCACACGAAACAACTTTTCTTGTAATTCACCATACATGCGAAAGTGGTTTTACCAATATTCGCCAAATATTTTCTAAGGCTTTTTTCGAGGGACCCTTAAAATTTTCCTTGGGCGGAGTATGTAATTAAAATAAATTTAATTAATTCCAAAGGGATGTATTGTAGTAGGATAGAATTAATTTAATTAATTCTAATCGGGATGGAAATAGGATTAAAAACAGTATGTATTTTTAGGGTGTCTACATTTTCCCCTTTTTAAATTGTTATTACAAATTAATAAAATTTTAAAGATAGTAGAATCATGAAAACTTAACAAGAATAAGGAAGTGAAGCATTTGGATACACGAATGAGTAGAATGGTAAGGGAATGCCCCTTAAGAGGGTGGGTGATGTGACAAAGCGGTGGACATCCACTTGATAGGAAGAAGAAAAAGAATGAGAAGGAAGATAAGAAGGATTTTGAGGGTGCATGAATTGGATTACCATGTTGTTAATAAGCATGACACTTCTTAACAAAATTACACGTGTTAGAATCCATAGTAGGCCAATAGTAACCCACACACAAGATCTTCTTAGCTAGGACCATTCCACTTGTATGTGTGCCAAAAATACTGAATGTATTTCGACTAGTGTCTGATTTGCTTCTTCCTGATTGAGACACCTTAAGAGAGTCCCATCATAGCCTCTTCGGTAAAGGGTATCAGTAAGGATGGTGTTACACGAAGCACGTTGTGCTAAGGATGTTTTATTGGTTGAATTCATATTGGATGGATAGGTTTTGTCTTTGATTAACTAAAATATGAATTTTAGAGTTAATCTAAATAAGTACAACAATGACATAAATATTATAAACTAAATGTAAATGCTAACTAATTTTATTTGATATTTAAATGAAATAAGAAAATTTAAATGGGAGGAAAAGGTACTAACTCGAAAATGAATTACCTTGTTGTGATTATGGAATGAACAAGATGATGTGCGGATGAAGAACAATATGATGGTACAACCTAGAAATTACAAAGCAGATGAAGATTCACATGGACCGGGTGCCTAAGAGGATTAGGGCACATGTGGGTGCCCTAGTATGTAGTATGGGCACTCCAGTCCCGCAGAACATCTCAGGGACCTAAATCTGAAGTGTCGCTAGATCTTCAATATATCTCGATCTTTGTCATATGATTGTCTCTGTAACTTTGTTGATGATGTCTTATATCTCTCGATGAATAATCTCTTACAAAACCCCACATAAAAGCAACAAACCCTAAAAAAGAGATGCAAATGAATGGGTCGACTCTTCTCAGCTACCAAATGGATGGACTTACGACGAGCGTTGTACTACATCTTAGAACTAATGTAGTTCTACGTGCACGTGTGTATAATTGTGTGCCTAGGGTTCCCTTCTCACATCGATGACACATGATAGCGGGCAATAGCTATATGTAATGAAAATGGTGGATGAAATAGAATAGAATTCCCTTTCTTATACAATGTTTGTGATGCAATGATGCCCAAATGCAGTCCCTTGCCTTAGTACATAGATAGCCCTTGATAGTAGATATTCCACCCATAAGATATTAAGTATGTTATTTTTATATAGGGTTCTTGTACGATAGAAAATCAACACATGACCTTCTTCACACCCGACCTCTCGAGGTCGCGCCAAGACACCCGATGTAGAATGAGTGTGAATGTGTGTGTGGTGACATGGATCAAGATAATTAGGAAATCTTATATCTTCAACACGCAATGTCAGGATCTGCGAGTCTAAGACAAAGAATGCTCTCCTAACTTGAGGTGGTGTGATGGCTCGACCTGAGATAATATCCACTCGTACACTCCAATTAATGTCGAGCTCTGGCGAGATTCTGTTTGTTGGTTGTTGAACACATGGAAAATGACCAGTGGGCGCCTCATATAGATTTCCAGACAAGGTCATAGAAGTAAGAACGAGAGGCATGATGGAGCCACAAGTATCTATGGGCGATTTTCTGGTTTGGTCCAAAAAGTCTTATCCTGATCGAATGTTATGTTCAATAAGGAAAGCTTGCAATAATATCTGGTGGAAGTGGTGAAGATCTGAATAGTAATTTACACAAACTAGTGTTAATATCTAACTAACTAGTAGGCCCGTTGGGTTGTGGAACCCGAGGATCATGACCAAAGACTCGTGGAGGATGTGGCCCTTGAATGGTCATGTGCGTAATCAAACCCTATTGCCAGGAGCAGTCTAATAGTCGTAGGCTTGATTAGCAATGATGTTTAGTGTATTGAGTTGTTTTATTTTCTCAAAAGTTGTGGGTGTGCATAAGATCAAAATGTAAACCGGTATCAATGTCGATTATCAATTCGCCCGTTGGGTTATGGGACCAAGGGATCACAAATGTATGTATTTTCCTGTCAGGGACCGTTGATGGTCATACGTAATGAAGTAAAATGATTTTTTATAAGCAAAGTAATTAGTGAAGGAATCATAATATATGTTTTTGGAGTTTTCACAATATTACAGATCAAAGAAATAAAAGTAAAATAATTTACTAAAGGAAATATTTTTGTTCTTTTTTAATTTTTAAGCAATGTGTTCTAATCTAATAAATAAACTAAAGAGAAGCAATCAGCCGGATGTAGTCGGTTTCTTGTGCGAATGTATGAATCTAATCTAAAATAAATAACCTAATCCAATCAAAACCCTTCAAACCATACCTCAGAGGTGAAGAACAAATCATGACCCTGAAAGGGACTATTGTTCCCCAAATCTTCCCTGGTAATGTAAGAGACAAGCTTACTAATGATTTGATCTACTTGTGATTGACTAATTTATTGAAATGAATGATTTTCTACTCTATTTGATATGTAACTAGAAACTAGTGATTTTAAATTGACAATTCAACAAACGAGGCAAACAAACACACAATTCCAACCTGGACAAGCAAGATCTTTGGCAAATTGAGTTGTGTCTCAGATCGATCCCCTCAGTATGTTCCTTTCTTTCTCTGAGTGTTCATGTGAGTCCAAGGGATTGGGAATGCAAGAAAACAACATGAGGATGGCGCTTGAGCAATGACAACTTGATGGCAGTCTAGATTCAATGCAGGTAGAAGAGAGATAACACAAGAGATCAGAACTTTGCTATGAATTCCTAGCAAGATTGTAGCAGCAATACAATGCAAGATACACAAAAATTCTTAGGCCTTTTTCTTGAATACAAACATGGAATATATAGAAATGGAGGATGGGAGGTTCCTTCAAGCTCAAGGCACGAAGGAGTAGTTCCAACTAATTAAATCTATTTAAAAAAATAGGAGGAAGGAGAACCAAGCAATTAAACCTAATTTTAGACAATTTGGGTGATGGATGCATGCAAAAATGAAATTAAGTTAACCATCGTATGTTTAAACATGAGTGAGAGAATCGAAAAGCGGGCGGACCACCGCCTGTTTTGGGTGGCGGTCTTGGCACTAATGGCCAAAACATGCGCAGAAAGAGGCAGGAAGCTAGGAAAAGTGTAGGAAGGCTAAGTAAAGACATCTAGGCAACAAATATACATTGCGAATGGAAATTGGAGCTTAAACACCTTCTTGAAAGGACTTGAATCATCATTGGGAATTTTGTAATCATTTTTCCGATAATGTAGCACATGCAATTTTGGGTGCGTATGCTTCTCTTGCTCAAATTTTGACACTAATGATCCGACATGCCGACTAGTACCTAGGGGAATGAGAGGGAAAATTATAAAGACCGAACATGAAAATTTAAATTAGAAGCAAATGTTACCAAGAATAGGGTGCCTAAAATATGGACAAAGGTGCCCATGGTGCCCCAGCTCTACCCTAGGTGCTCTAGTCAAAAACTAGAGATGACAAATGACCAAATAATGGCACCTAAAGCTTGTTAGGAGACGACCATAATTGTGCAAACAACTTACGACTGTGTAAAACAAATGACGATGATGACCAAATAATTGACGATAGGAAAATGGGATGGGTCATTAGTGAATACTTTTCTTATGCAAGATCCATATATAAAATAACATACTTGGCGGTATAAATGTAATAGTAAGTGCATGATTTTGTGACTACATTTGCCCCCACTTTATGTTGGTGAGCGGAAAGCTCAGTAACATAAAGTAGATAGAGATGTGTACCTGAGAGAAATTCAGAGAAGCCCATGCTATAGTAGAATGCATAAATGTGGTAGTAAAATCATTCCAAAAGAACCATATAGCGTGTCGAACCATGGATCAACGGGTTGATCCATGCAACGTAGTGAAAAACGTAATAGTGTGATGAAGTGCACTAAATGAGAGTGATGATTGTAATGTTGAATGATTAATGATTTCGAATGTATATGATGATGATAATATGGGGTAGGGAGTGATCAGTTCTGACCCAAAAACATGTACACGAATAATCAATCGGAGGATTTTGGCATCTTGCCACCATAGGAAGAGTGTAGGGAGAAAGGTGCGTTATTCTCCAATCTCTGACTACATCCTCAAGATATAGACGTTGCAGATGAAATCAAATCAAACATTTGTGATTTTGGATCCAAATAATTTCAATCAAATAGTTGATTCATATAGAAGTGGTGTAGGAAAGGAACTCTTTTCCCACTCCATAGGTATTGCTGCAATGTGATGGCTTCTAAGTTAGGTCATCCTAAGCAAACATGAAATGTATGATGTCTTCCAAGTTAGGTCATCTATAAGAAAACATGAAATAGATAGAATAACTTCCCAAGTTAGGTCATTTGGGAAAGTAATGCATGTAACTCTCAAGTTAGGTCATCTGTGAGGCTAATTATGTTATATTGTATTGATTAAGTGATGTGGTTTCAATTGTTAGGGATTTGAATTCGTTGATTGATTGATTCCAATTGGTTACTCATAGAGAGATTTTACACTAGTTGCCCCGTGTTAGGTCATTAGGGGGAATTGATAGAATTTAATGAATGATCACATGGAAAATATTTTAACGCTTATTTCCCCTAGTTTAGGTCATTAGGTGGAAGTGATAAAATTTTGCATATAGAAATCATATGTTTTTGCCCCCAAGTTAAGTCATTACGGGAAATCACTGGTGAAATGTTGCATAGTGTGTTAGTAAATGTTTGGAATTGTCGAATCGGTAGTGTTTGTTTAAACGCATGGTGATATAAGGGGAATTATAGGATGACCCCAATGATATGCCTCCCCTTTTGGCGAAAGGGGTAGTGATAATAACAACAAACAATAATTCGAAAGTAAACATGAGATAAATAGGAAGTGTCCAAAAGATTGGAAAAATGTGTGTGTATTGATTTAAGGACAATGTGAAGGAGAGATAACACATATATAATGTATATGGTATGATGGTAGGTGAAATTATAAAAGAACGCTGCAAATAGGGTGCAAATTGGAGTAAAAATGCTCAAGATATGATGAAAATCGTGTAGCTTGTATTAGTTATGAAAATAAGCACGAAATAATGACTATAGTAAAGTAGATGAAAAAGTAATTATAAGTAGTGAAGTGAAAAAATGTTTAGTCACTTCATTTTTTTTTCATCATTTTGAGATTAAACTTGAAGTGAGTGAAAATTCTGAAGATTAGAGTAGCACGTCCTAGTCGGTTTGAGAGGGTGGCGACTGTCGTAGTGTCACGCACGAACACAAAATTGGTAAGTGTGTTGTTTGTCGAAAAATGTATGGTGTAGTAGTCATTTCTGTTGAATTTTTACAATTATGAGTTTTTAATTTTCTCACCGTGTTAGACCTTGAAAATAGTGGTGAGGGTGCTAGTCACCCTTGGGACAAGAGTGCCCAGGAATCGGGCGCTGTGTCCTTCTCTTGGGCGCCCAGTCCTACATTTGGGTTCCCTATTCCAGAGTGTGTGTATTTGGTGTATAATGATGAAAAATCAAATTTCTAGTGTAAATGAATGTGAGAAGCTAGTGTATTTGTACTGGTAAGGTGTTCTAACGTTATGTTTGTTGTCATTTTGTGGTGTCTAAAGGGATATTCACTTGAGGGAATTCTGGGGTGGGCATGATTGGAGTACTTTGCTTGGGATGGGCCTGTTAGATGATTAGTGGGATGTTATGGACCGTGCTTGCACTGTGGTACATAGTATAGATGGGGGATGAGCCCCATAATATGCCCATGTTTACTACACTATGCAAGAGATGGTGTGAGGATATGTGTACATTTTGGTTTCCTACGAGGGAGATGACAGTTACTTTGGAGGATGAGTATCGCATATTGCGATTTCTAGTTGTTGAGAGAGAGTACATGTGATGTCATTAGAGGATATGGAGTGATAGATGCAAGCTGCTAGATGGTATTTTGCAGGGACTCAAGTACCTACCGAGGCCCATATCAGTCTGGATGCTATCTTACGGTTTGGGGTTCTGCATTTGCGGAAGTTCATAGAAGTTGTGATTGCTTCATCTATATCAATGGAGGGAGGAGGTGTAGGAATCTTATATAAGATGCATGATATATATCGGTAGATAGAGGAGGAGGGAACTAGATACGAGTCGGCACGGTGTGTGTTGTCCCACCTATATAGGGACTTATACTAGTTTACTCACGATGAGCATGGTGGTGGGATAAGAGCTACTACACTTTTGCATGTGTGGGCGTATGAGCACATATCAATGTTGAGACCAATTGGAGGTCCACAAGGAGAGTGGGATAGGCCAAAGATATATGCGAGGAGGTGGATTAATATTCATGGGTGTAGGATGGACACAAATATCTACATGGAACTGATAGATAGGATGGGGCTCGAGGCGGTTACATGGAGGCCATACCACAATTATGGGGATAGTCCGAGGATGTTATAGAGTTGTGGTGTATTAGGATGACTATGTGGCTAGAGGATCGATTCCCAGGTGTGGCTGAGATTTTTCAGTGGAGAGAGTATCACGACAGTTTGGCATGGCTTAGGATGTGCCCCTAGAGCCATATATATGGTTGTGAGTGATTAGAGCACCAAGGAGGGTCAGGGCTAGACCAGGGCCCATAGGAGAGCAACTAGTACCTCCTGGGACAGATGAGGCAAATGTAGTGATAGAGCCTATAAATTCTGATGATGTAGGTTGTACAAAGGAGTATCACACATGGTGGATGACACATTGATGTGTATTTTTGTTTCCATTGTTTGCAACATAGCAAGGTTACCGTAGGGAGCAGTGGAGAGGGGGAAGCACATGCCCCCGAAAATGTGGTAGCGGCTGTAACAGAGCATAAGTATCTATATATATCTATGTTATGTATTTTTTTGGCTTATGTGTTAGTAATGGTTGTCTAACGCATTGTGTTATTTGTTTTTTAGGCGATGCGTATTGGTCGTTGATAATAGAACATCCATCCATACATTGACGTGGAACATGCCAACCGATGTACTTGGTGGAGGTATACTTGTGTGAGTGGATGGTATAGCAGGTGAGCATGCCCATTTGTTTGAGCTAGTGGCCATAGAAGTAGCGATGTGCACTATATTACTAGGTGAGAGGGACAAGGCAGAAATGAGACTTCATGATCCCGAGAGGCGTTGGGTGGTGCCCCCTTAGCGTAGGATGTGTGCGCACGATATGTGGATTTCTAACATTAGTTCTCAAGCGCCTCTACGGAGAACACCTTATTACGTAGGCAAGTGGAGAGGTATCAAGACCATGAACATCGGTGTAGAGTTAGTAGCGAGGCATCTAGTTCTAGGGATTCTCCGTAGTACTGAGAGCAATAGTGATGATGAGGTTTGATTTGCATTATTGTATATGATGTAGGGGAGTTTCCCCCCGTGATGAAATGTTGTTGTGTAATGATGACTCTATTCGATATAGATATAGATAGATATATGATGAGTTTATTTCATTGTGTATTGATGTTGTAATGTGATCGATGATGTGTGATTTGGTGATTAGTGTTAGAATGTATGTGATGTGTTTGTATATTGTTAGTGTTTATTGATGTAATATTCATGCAATGATGACAAAATAGAATGTGCAATAGATAACATATGTAATGTGAGTGATGAGCTAAGTGAAATGTTTATTAAATGGGATTTATAACGCATAGTTAGTGTGATGATGATAGTAGAATGAATGTAAAAAGAGATGATGTATGATGATCGAACTAACATGTTGTGATGAATGTGTGTTGTGATAATGTAATGTAATCATAATATATTGGTGTGATAAAGGGGGACAATCAGCAATGCCCCCAATGTATGGATGATTAGGTTCATTTTAATTAAGACCCTTAGTAGTTAAGAATGAACCGTGAAAATAAAGAGTGCGTCATTGAGAAATGATGAAGTGCGCTAGATGAATCGATGAAGCACATGAAGAAAGGTTATTATAGAAAAACCATAAAATGTCATGTAAGAACCATAAGAACATAAGTGTGTCATCGAGGGGTAAGGTGATAGTAATTACCTACCAAATACCAAGGCAATGTGAGGTGGTGGAAGCATGTGGGATGGAAGTTAAAGATGAGTGTATCATCCGAACCGAATGTCATATGAAACTGTGATGGGATGGATGAATGCAGAGGGTTGTGGCAGTCAAAGTGAATCAATAGTATGATGTGATACATGAGATGGATGGAGTGGATGAGGTGGATGTGATGGCATAGCGATTGATGGACGTGGTGGAGAGCGTGTACGAGTTATAACTTGAGGTGGTGGATGACCAAAGTGACCGGAGCACCGATAGAGGATATGAATAAACTGTAGTAAAAACTATTTGTCATGGTAGAGGATAGATAAATTGCTCATGTGAGAGAGAGCCAAAGGAGATGATGCCCTTATCCTCTAATTGTAGTAATCTATCGTGAAGGGAAAGACAATCATTATCCCTATGGTCGTTGATGCGATGATAATTACAATACGGTTGATCACGTTGACACTTGTAATTGATGTTTGTGGATGATGTTGGTTAGAGGGTAAGAGAATTAGATGCTCATGAAGTAAAACATGTAGCACATCATGTGGTCGAGCGTGATGAGAGAAATGTAATGGCTCACGTGACCTAGGTGGAGGGGAAGGAGAAGTATCTTATCGTGGAGGTGGAGAAGAAGTATGATGTTGTGATGGAGTGGGTTGAGCTTTCTTGCTAGGAAAGGGTGGAGATCATGTAGGACGCTCAACCGATGTCAATGGAGGAGAACTAGATGAGCCAACAATAGTAGAGACGTGTGGAGGATCAATGATATGTGTCGAAAGAAGATCTTGTTCTAAGTCAATAACTTTATAACATAGAAGAATGAATGACTCACATATTGTTGGGCTGATGAATTACAACCTAAGTATTTAAGGAACATAAGGATTGGGCACACAAAACATGGTACGTAGATGTGTGTGGAAGAATAGTGGAACACGGCACACACAGGAAAGTGAGAAATTAGGACTTATCCATTTTCAGTGTAAGGCTAAATATAGACATGGAGTGCAGAGCACGTTTAGTATGAAGACTTGAAGAACACACAAAGGCTATTTCAGATAAGTGGGAGATCAAACGCCATGCATATTTTTGGGCTATTAATAGGATTATAACTATAGTTATTATTAGATAATCTATTAATAGCAAGCTTGCATGCTTTTGTAATTATCTTGTAGTGGCACATGGCTATTCTTAGCATGTAGCCTATTTTGAGGATGCATAGTAGTGAAGGGAAAGTCCCCACCCCTATATATATGTATTGATTTGCATGGTTTATATGATCCATGTTTTGTTAGAGTTATGCTGCTTATTTATTGGCTCGCACGACTTATGATGACTATGCTATGTATGTATGAAGCTTATGTGTTTTATTGCAATTAATATAATTGATATTTGTTGCTGGATATTGATTATAGACACATCTATGATTGGTTCTTGCATGGTAAAGCTAATCTTGATTCTTGCATAAGGTGTTCTTGCACATGGTTAAGATCTATATCTAGTTTATGTTATGCAATATACTTGATTATCTGTTATGGATCTGGAATGTTTGTATGATCATGCTAACTTCTTGACAAAGCTACCATAAAAGAGGGACCTAGTACCCTTGTGTGCTTTAGGTGAGCTCTCAGCCTCCGGGCCGAGTGATATGTCGGTGTGCCTTGGGCTATTGTGGAGAAAATGAGACTACATTTTGGTTCAGTTTCCGAGACCTCTTCTTTAGTTTTTGCTAGGATGTTGCATGATGAAGATGTACCGGTTGACTTTGGCTAGTATGAAAGAGTGGCTAGACAATGTTGAGGAAGAATATGCTCAAATATTTAAAGACTGGGCCTGATTTTAATACACGTGCATGGGTTGAACATAATTTGTATCATGAGCTTTATAGAGGGTTTTCTTGTTTTCCCACGAGTTGTAAGAGTGGATGGTTGCTTACGTATCGAAGAGTGATTGGAGGTTTCGAACACTTGTTTGGAAATAGGAAGAATTCTAGGCTTTGCATAATGCTGATATGACTTGGACACACATTGTAGATCATTAGTGGAGTGGTATCTTAAATAGCTATATTTTGGAGTACGCGGTTTCTACTTATTCATGTCTAGAGGTTTCTGAGTTCTAGTTCATGCACGAACCCATGTGATTGTATTTACACGACATTCCTTTAACGATTAAGATCTTGATTGTGACCCTAGATTTGGAACAACATCCTATGGCTAGCTAAACCCCACAACGCTGGGGGGAGGAGGTAGGAGCATGTGTGGTGAAAGATGGTGGACTTGGAGGCGAAAGGAAGAGAGAAAAAAGGTGGATTAAATTTAGTGAGGCACGTGATAGGGATTTAGAGAAGCAATGTGAAGTTGCGGAACAAATGTCATTGTGGAGAGAGATGGCTCGCGAAGGATTTGTAGCTCACACAGAGGATGTGGAGCTGGAGCATCTAAAACTCCCCATTTGGGTAAGCATGGCAGAGAACCCTCTTCGACCCCAGATGAGAGCATGCCATTGGAGATCTGCGAGGACTGTGGGCACGCATTTGATCCCTCCTGCGACCTAGCCCTTGTGCTTGGTTTTCCAATTTCTACGATAGTCATTAGTAAGCAAGCTAGTGTGGGTAGTAGAGTAACGACATAAAGATTTAATTTATAGTCAAGTTTAGGAGTTAATCAGGTAGATTATTCATCTATGGTAGAAAAATCATCATTTGTGTTATTTGGAGGTCTAGTTGGAAGTATATTTTCTAGCGCGTTATTAGCACAAGAGCATTAACGGGCATGTAGAACGTTGGTATCATGTCTGAAAGTAGTAAAACTTCACAGACTATGGGAGTTCATTTTAGCACAACTATTGGAACTCAAGGAAGTGCATGCTCCGGTCCATTTCCCGCTATAGGAGGAGGATTGGGAGGATCGGGTGGCTTGGGATCCGGAGGCGGAGGAAACATAAGAGGTAATATAGGTTACTGGATTTGGTAGGCGGGTCCGTACCAACCCCAATAGTTGTATTTTGAGATGTCTCTTCGTCTCCTAGAATACAGAGGAATTGAAGATGCAGCTGAGCATGTATACATGTGTGAGATACTATGGCGTGTGAAGGGGATTACAGCTCCAGAGTGTAAGGCGAGCCAGTTTGCAACTACATTGCAAGGGCACGTACATAGTTGGTATATGAAATATGACCCGAACTAAACTTGTGTGGATCATACCGCATTGTGTGATACTTTCTCAACAAAGTTCCACATACCTGAGTTTGAGAAGAAGAGCATCAACATGTTGAAGGACATCAAATAGGGCATGGCTGAGAGTGTAAGGGAGTATGATGCTCACTTTAAAACTTTATTATCAAAGTTATCTTATGATATTCACCCAAGTCAACATGCTCAATGGTTCGTTGGAGGTTTGATAACGCATTTTAGGAGGGCACTCTCACATAAGACATTTACAAACCCACACAAGGCTTTGGAAGCTTCTCTACATGCTTTGAGGAAGTTGGGAGCATAGACACTAGAGTTATCCCATTTTTAGAAGCTCGATTACATCTATGGCTAAACAGTTGGATAAGTTATCGATAATTCAACTCATGAGACGCGCATTGGAATTTGGTGCACATAATGTGAAGTAGAAGGACATACTAAGGATAGATTTCCTCATAAATCAGTGTGCGCCATGTTGTTGGACTATGAGATCTGTCACTTAGACCATGATTCAAGAAGGTGCCCACTACTGCAACGCGTGATAAGGAAGAACATGTCCTATTATTTTAATATTTTCTAGTCTACCACTCATGATATCGAGAATTGCAGGTTGATTGATTAGATTCGTGATTCCATTGATATTGGTGTATGTCAGACCAATGTTGCAAATAATTATAAGAAACAAGGTGAACATCATGATCACAATCATAACAAAGTTCATTCTCGATGGAGGCCAAGGTAGAGGTCGAGGATACCATGGAGGATTCAGATGCCAAGGTCGCGGTGGTGGAAGAAGTGAATTTCCACAAGGAACATGCTATACATGTGGATCCCTTGATCATGATAGGCACGAATGCCCTCATAATATTCTTTTTTTTTTTGTGGAAAGAACCAAAACCATGAAGAATTCCCGGATTTGTATGAACATCTGAGCAAGAAGCACAAGAAGGATAAGTGCGTGAGAATGGTTAGAGTACATCACACGTGGAAGATTAATGGATGTCAAACTTAGCGCCTGATCTTGAGATGGTACCTGTGTTAGTCACTACAAGCGCTAAAGCTATGTGCGCAAGGGATGTTCCAAACCAGAAGAATATTATCACAAAGGAGGAGGTGTTTCATGCAAAGTATCCAGACCCTACTTATTAGAAGGAAGTTTATCAAGAAACCATGGAGGTTATTAGAAACTTATAGGGTGAGATACAATGCTTGAAAGAGTAGTCACGGAAGCTAGAGTAGGCCAAATCAGTGAGCTTCCTTAAAAGATGTTGATGATTTGAAGGAGGTTTGTAAGATGTTACGACAAGAGAACATCATTCCTTTATTAGGGGAATGGTTAAGAGGGAAGATGCCACATGCTAGAGTTGAGTGTGAGAGACATATTTTACATGCTAACTTACCTCCTCACAGTTTGGATTATGATAAGGAGATCACTCTAAATGTAGTTGTTGACGGATGGATTTTGAGTAATATTTTGATTGATACAGTGCAAAAGTGAATGTACTCACTTTGGATGCATGGAATCATATGGGGAGGCCACCATTACAGCCATCTTCTAATGTGTTGTTTATGGAAAACAGACTAAGGCCACACCCATTGGATTTTTGAAGGATGTTACTAAACCTATACAAGGGGCCAAGTTTACTGGGGATTTTGAGGTCTTGGTGCTTGTAGAGGCAGACAATTTTCCAGCATTTCTTGGGCACCCTTGGTGTTATGCGAATAATGTTGATCTGCACTTCAATAAAGGATACATCAGTTTTGAGAACAAGGAAGAGCACGTCATCATTCCTTTAACAAATGAAAAATTTGCACCTTATGTAGAACCTTTGAGTGAAGAGGATTTGAACATAATTTATGTGCGCACCATTAGAGATCTTGAAGTACTTGAGCCATCAAAGGAAGGAGTTATTCAATGGGATGATGCACAATCTATGAGTGATACTACAAGTGTTGCATGTGATAACTAGGCACATGACACTTATGAAATTGTTGGCCATGAGATGACAAGTGCAGTTACGTGCATGAGTTGGCGACACTGTGTTAGACATTTGGGTAGTAACCAGTACCAAGGTACACTAGTGAAGGAAATATTGAAGTGTTCTTGTGTGCTATGGAATTTTAATAGAAAAACCAAGTGGAAAGAAGGAATATGTCAGTGTATGCCTTGCATGGGATAAAAATGCGCTGGTGGATGGTTCACAGAGATAATCTTGTGGAGTGGCGAGAAGTGAGAATCACCTTCTCTGTAAGGTTTATCTGGAGCAATGCACTTACTAAGACATGTGAATTTCATGGGAAGGATGCTCAACACCATGTTCAAGCAAGTGTGTGAGACTCTATACAGATGGGTAAGAGGCCTTACCACCTTCACCGTGGGTTCACAAGTTCTACTACACCTTGCGAGGCTACGCGCGCACATGGTATGTTTATGTAGAGTTGAATAGAGAAACATGAAATTGGAAAGAAATGACTACATTTATGATTCATACCTTTGAATTTTTTTCCACTAAACCTCCGGTGAATGAGGCATTACAGGTTATGAAGCACTTGACTATGGGAGATAGTGAAGAAGAAGAGATGTTTGATGAAGAAATGTACTTGGGCACACCTTGGCACCTAGAAAAAAGAAAAGGGTAAGATGGTCTATGTAATTGATGATGAAGAAGTGGAGAATATGGATGTTGAGCACATTAAGGGTACACACGAGGTCTTAGTAAGTGCAGATAAGAAGGCGTGCATGTATCATGATCCTATAAAAATGACAAAGTTCAATATTGGGACAGACGTTGAACCTAAGGAGGCCATCATCAGTAATTATTGGTTTGACTCGGAGGTCAAAAGTAATTGAGCTATCATGTGCGACTTCTAGGAATTATTTCCTAGAGGCTATCATGAGTTAAAAGGGGTACATCACTCATTGGGTGAGATGAAGATAGAGCTAAAGGAAGGTGCACGCCCGATTAGGAAGAGGACTTACAGGATGAATCCTAATCTTTGCGTCAAGGTAAAGGAAGAAATCGACAAGATGTTGAATTATGAAATCATTGAGCCCATTAAGGAGTCAGAGTGGGTTATCCCTATGGTTATTAGTATCAAGAAAGATGGAAAGATAATAATTTGCGTGGATTATAGGGAGTTGAATGCTACATGTGTAATAGATCCCTTCCCCACACCATTCACAAAGGATATTTTGGAAGGCATTGTAGGGCATGAGATTTACTCCTTCACTGATGGATTTTCCAGATATCATCAGGTAAGGATAGCTAAAGAGAATCAAGAGAAGAAAACTTTACGACCGAGTGGGGAATTTTTACATACACAATTATGCTCTTTGGATTGAAGAACGCGCATGCATGCATTTTTATGCATTATTATATGCAAGCATTTCAAGACTTTATTCATCAATTAGTTTAGGTTTACTTTGATGATTGGACAGGTTTATGGGCTATTGAAAGATCACTGTGATAATTTAAGACTTATGTTTGAGAGGTGTCGATAGTTGAACATATCCTTAAACATTAAGAAGTGCATTTTTGCTACACCTTTTGGGACTTTGTTGGGACACATTATTTGTAAAGAAGGCTTGTTAGTGGATCTTGCTAAGGTTGTTGTTATTTTGGGCTTAGAGGAACCTACTAACCAGAGTGAGGTGTATGGATTCTTGGGGCACATAGGGTATTACAAGAAGTTTATCAAAGGTTATGGAAAGATTGATGTGCCCTTGGAAGAGTTATTAAAGAGTAAAGGCAAGTTCTATTGGGGTGAAGTGCAACAATGCACATTTGAGACATTGAAGGAAAGGATTACTACAATGCCTATTCTGCACTTTCCTTCATGGACCAAACCTTTTCATGTGCATGTGGACACTTCTTACATGGTCATTAGCACGGTATTAGGCCAAATATCTGAAGAAGGTATTGTTTACCATCCTATTTTGTTTTTCAAGCGAAGTTGCCCCCAACAAAACATAATTATACAACTACGAGCATGAAGCATTTTCCATGATCTACGTGTTGCATAAGTTTAGACAATACTTGCTGGCAAAACCTTTTATTTTCTATACAGATCACATGACATTGAAGTACTTGGTGAACAAGCCTATTTTACAGGGGCACATATGTTGTTGGAATCTATTGTTTCAGGAATTTAATTTTATGGTGGTGGTTAAGCCAAACATGACCAATTCTAGACCAAATCACTTATCAAGGATTAATTTAGGCGAGGATGCGCAGAGAGACATTGAGGATACCATGCCGATGTAAAATTTTTTTAGATTGAACCATGCACCCTCTGACTTAGAAGATATTGTCATCTTTTTGCAAAATGGTGTGGCGCCTGAGGGAATGAAGAGTATAGAGAAGAAACAAATTACCATCCGTATTGTGTGTGTACATATGTTGATTAGTGGAGACTTATACAAAATCGGCCATGATGAAGTTTTGCATACGGTGTGTACTTTAGAATGAGCGTGAGGCTATTATGGAGGAGGCTCATGGTGATATTGCAGGTGGACATTATGCAGGGGACGCCACTATGTGCAAGATTTTATTGGTTGGTTTGTGGTGGGAAACAATGTATAAAGATTATAAGGAATATTGTAAGGCCTGTGATCACTGTTAGCACCTTCAAAATCCTGGGCATAGAGATGTAATTCCGTTGAGGAATATTTGCTAGTAGAACCTTTTAAAAGTGGGAAATTAAATTTGTGGGTCATATTTCTCTACCCACGTGCAAGACTGAACACACTACATTATAACTTATACATATTATCTTATAATGTGGGAAGAAGCGATGCCTACAAAGGATTACACGATAGCTATGACAACAAGGTTTTGTGGGAAAACATTATCAACAGGTATGGATGCTCATTGAGTTTGACAAGTGATAAGGGTACTCATTTCCTTAATGAGACCATCAAGATACTATTAACATAATTTAAGGTGGCACACCATAAAAAAACACCTTATCACCCACAGGAAAATGAGACTACTAAGGCTTTCAACAAGATATTGAGCCACACATTGACTAAGATTTGTGATGTTGGAAGAAAATACTGGGATGATAAATTCTCTGTTGTACTTTGGGCATATAAGACAACCTACAAGAGGTTGAATAAGGCCACACCCTTCCAGTTGGTGTTTGACGTGGAGGTCATTTTTCTAATGGAATTCATGTTACATTCTCTCGTGTATTGCACATGCAGGAGGTTTGGCTGATGAGCAAGCACTTGAAGAATGCATTGATAAACTGATGTAGTTGGATGAAAGGTGCGTTATAACATGATGGAGTCAAAGATAAAAGGCCAAAAAAGGCCAAGAAGGCATGGCATGATAGACATATTAAGGATAAGAAGCTTGAATTTGGACAGATGGTTATTCTCATGATACAAAGTTTTTTGCTCCACCATGAAAGCTTAAAGTGCATTGGTTGGGATTGTATATTGTGACTTACATACTTGATTCAGGTGCTTTTCTAGTTAGAGGCATTGATGGGACATGGTTTCCCGGTTACTTCAATGGGAGTAGGATGAAGCCCTACTATAAATAAGTCTTCTTGGTGTTTGTAATAAGGTAGTATTTCCATTAGATTAGATTCCCTTTAATGCATTTTCCTTTATATGTGTTTCCTTTCAACATTTTTATGCTTTGTCAATTTAGTTTAGTGTTTTGTGTGATAAGTGCGCTTTCGCGTTAGAAGCTAATTACTTTTTAGTGAATTCATGTGCGAGAGGACCACGTATATGTTTAGTGTGGGGTGGATCAAGAAGGATTGATTGGGGCCTTGGTACATATTCCAGTGCATGGTAAAAGCAAACTTGCAGGTGCTCAGAGAAGAGATAGACTTGAGAAGATAATTTAAATAAATTTCTCAAAATGACGACCGCATGTAGGAAATTGGATGCTCATTGTAATGCGAGGTAGGTTGCATCATTAAAAACTATTTGGGATGGGGCACATTAGATAGGTACTTTGGCACAGGGGAAGCATGCGTAAGGAAATCTATGGCCAAGAAGTAGTGGGCACACCAGAAGGTTATGACTGAGGCACAAAAAAGTTAGGCATGCAGAGATAGGGTGCAACATGTGAAAAACACAGAGGTGGAATTAATTCTATGTATTGAGGTAGTTCGGGAACAATTAATGAGGAATTTTGAAATGGTCTATAAAGTCGGCATGTGTAACATTATTTTTACCTTTAAACAATTAATTTATCAAATTATGAAGTGGCACGAAGAGCTTAAGTGCGAAGAACAAAATTTTGATTGAAAAAACTACTTGAGCTCATGACACGATAGTGAAAGGACTTGACATGTGTGTTTGAGTTGTCGTGTGTGAGAAAGAAGGGTTTGCTTAGTATAGGTTATCCCGAGGTAGAATTACGACTAGGGTTTCACAATTAAAAGGGTTTTGGTCTAGATTCGAGGCTCGTAAGTAAAAGGAAGTGATAGTGTTGGAGTTACAAAGAAACTTGTAAGTAGAAAAGAGCAATGACACCTAAATGAGCCCTAGTCTCTGAGAAGGAGGCCGAGAAGTGACAAAAGAATGGTTGGTAGAAATGTTGTATCCAGAGGGGGTGATCAAAGGGAGATCATGGGCATAAAAGATAACACAATGTAAAATTAGTGATTTCAATCATAGGACCGAGAAGACCATGAAGGATGTCATTGTAGAAACCATCCACAGGACAAATAAGAGGATGACAGATGGAAATAGGGTTTTGGATGATTTAGTGAAGAGACTATTGAGAGCATTGGGGGGTCATGCAACTCCTTGAGTTACCGTATTTTGAAATCTTGACTATTTGTACCAATGGTTGATGTCATGCATACATGAAGACTTCTTTTATTTCATGGGTAGGAGGATGAGGATCACCGCCAAATTAGTCAATAAAGTTATAGGGTTGCATGACTCAAGGTTAGAGATTGTGGGTGATCTAACAGATTATGAGGGAGTCGATGTGATGGCCACTGTGTTCACATATAAAAAGGGGGACGAGCATTCAAGGTTATGCACATAGAAGATATGGCTAAAAGGGTTACAATGAGACTCGTAAGTAGAAAATTAGGTGCTTTAGAAAGATGGAATGAGGTCAATCAAGGTCTTTGGCTCAATATAGATCACAAAATGGCAAGTAAGACTTATTATAACATCTCAAAGTTATATAAATAAGAGCCAAGTAATGGAGGTGCACGTTAAACCTAAAAAGGTGATAAAATAACCTGGGGTGCTATTTTAATTTTGATAGTATTCAGTGAAATTGGTGTGCCTGATGGGCCAAGGGAAAGAGTTTGGGAGTATCCCTTGGAGAATAAGTCACCTACGTAGAATTTTTCAAAGTATACCTACCATGGCTCCATTTCGAACACTTACAAGGAGCACCAAGAGAAATGGTTTAGAAGGATGCATCGGCGTTCGAAGGAGAGTGGCACATACCACGTGAGCTACCTACAATATTTTATGGACAAAAAAAGTTTGTGGTGTACCAACACTTTATCCTGGAGGTTTTTCATGAAGACGGGTGAAAAGAGCCCTTGGTGTAAGTTACCCTTTGCTTTCACTACACACTATTTTAAAGATTTAGTGAAAATATTGCAAAATACATGGAAGCTCCAGTTTGATGTTGATAAAGTAGACGTGGATATACATATCTTGTGTAAGACATATGTATGGCCAACAAGGAAGCATATGTAGAAACAATGGAAACAAACAACATTGATATAACTCTGAGACCTTGGCCATAGGGAAAATTAAGCCCACGCGTATATGTATATCTGAGGCCACAGTTCAAGGATGGGAAGGTTCTTAAAGGAAAGGAATTAACCTTGCAAGGTCCTCCAAAGGGGAAACAACCGGTGGGTACTAGGAAGTCAGATTCAACATATGCCCCCAGAAAGGAAGAGCCGACACCTGAAGAATTAGAGAATGTCTTGGAGCAGTAAGAAGAAGAAAAAGTAGACATCATTGGACTGGATCATACTAGAAGAGTGTTACATAGAAAGCGTACGGGTGTGGATGATGGCGTTGGGCCATCACAGTCAGTTAGGAGATCACCGTGTGTGAAACCGGTGAAGAAGATTAGGGGAGAAAGGAGGAAAATGTGAAAGTATATTATGGTCAAGGATAGTGAGGAAGAAAAGTCTTCACATACAATTGCATGAGAAGAGGTTGCAACACCTAGTATGGAAGTGTGTGAAGATAAGGATGAGGGTGGCGAGTAACCTATGTTCGAGGAGGATGTACCTAGTATAGGTGCATAGGGACCTAAAGGAGAAAGTTATGCTGGTGGTGATACATAATTGGTAAAACATGTTACGCACTAGGAAAAGGAGACTGATGGGGAAGAAGAATTCTATTAGAATTTCAAAGCTGCAAGGCACATAAGAACGTGGGCGAGTGCATTAGCGAGCCCAAGGAAGATGAGGTAGTGAGAACAATGAGCCTTGACTATGCCGATGACCCGAACAAGATAATTCGCACTACGCCATCCGAGTAATATGCCTAGGGAACAATTATATGGCTAGGAATTGATGGATCCAGACATGGTGACTACATGCACTCGCAAATAATTGTTGTGGAGTATACAAAATCACATGGATGAGCTTGAATTTGATGTTTGTGAGGAATCATGTGTGTCACGAAGAATGAGGAGGGTGCCACATTCTCGCCATATCACCATCAAGCCAACTCAATTCTTGGATGAATAGGTTAGTAATGCATTAACTAAGGTGTCTGTAGAAGTTACGTGCCAAAATATTGATAAAGAGATGACTATTCAGGCCCTATTAGAAGATAGAAAGGATAAGGATACTAAAATCAAGCACTGATAGAGGAGAAAGAGAAAGTTGAGGCGAAGGCACAAAAAGTTCTTGAAATGGTAGAGCAAATTAGGGATGAGATCTTAAAAGTAAGACCACAATATGAGGAAAAGGTGGCTAGAGAATTTCCTTATTCCCTACATTATTTACAGACATTATTTCATATGGTATTGAATGAAGGACCAATGCACATACCAAAACCTAGAGATGTTGCGACATAAGGAGAAAAAGCAAGGGAAATGGTCGCATACAAAATTACCAATTATGAGTCCATACAAAAGACATTAAGAGATGAGATGAAGAATGCCGATATGGCATTAAACATATGCATGGACCCTGACATGATAATAAGGACAAGGAATATGGAAGAGGAGAATGAGGTCCTTAAAGAAGTAAAGAATGAAGCACTTGGGCGTGAGGAAAGGCTCACTTTGGTCAAGGAGAAGAGCAATGCACTTGCAACAACCCAAGACCCTCATAAGGAGAGAATCAAAGATATAAGAAAACTGATAGTGCGGTGGATAGATGTTATGGAGGGGATGGTCTCCAGCCTAGCAAATGTTCTTAGATTACCGCAGAATGAAAGGGAGAACATGACCTTAGATGAGATGGATGGAGTGCTTACAGATGTCCTAGATAAGGCTAATAAAGCACAGAGTGATTGGAATGAGATTAAAGTGGAAATCAAGGAAGAATATCCAGAGTCGCTTCTATTTGCAGAATTATAAGGTGCCAAATTATTCTTTCATTCTTTATGTACAATATTCTTTCATTCCTTATTTCTTAGAGGGATCATCATGGTTACCCATTTTGGGGGTGGTAATGAAATTAGTGTGGGGTAATGTTAGGATGATTAATTGTAGCCTAAGTATTGAAGGCACATAAGGATTGGGTGCACAAAAAGGGTGCATAGATGAACGCAGAAGAATATTGGAACAAGGCACGTGCAAGAAAGATATAAATCAAGACTATTCATTTTCAAAAGATAAGGCTAAATATAAACATGGAGTGCAGAGAACATTTAATATGAAGACTTGAAGAGCACATAAAGGCTATTTCAGACAAGTGGGAGATCAAGTGCCATGCATATTTTTGGGCTATTAATAGGATTAGAACTATAGTTATTATTAGATAATCTATTAATAGTGCACTTGCATGCTTTTGTAATTATCTTGTAGCGGCGCATGGCTATTATTAGCATGCATCCTATTTTGAGGATGCATAGGTGGTGAAGGGAAAGTCCCCACCCCTATATATATATATTGATTTGCATGGTTTAGATGATCCATGTTTTGTTAGAGTTATGTTGCTGATTTATGGGCATGCATGACTTATGGTGACTATGTTATGTATGTATGAAGCTTTTGTGTTTTACAACAATTAATATAATGGATCTTTGTGGCTGGATATTGATTGTAGACACATTTGTGATTGGTTATTACATGGTAAAGTTAATCTTGATTCTTGTATGAGGTAATCTTGCACATGGTTAAGATCTAGATCTAGTTTATGTTATGCAATATACTTGATTATCTGTTATGGATCTGGAATATTTGTATGATCATGTTAACTTCTTGAAAAAGCTGCCATAAAAGAGGGACTTGGTACCCTTGCATGCTTCAGTGAGCACTTAGTTCTAGCCGAGTGATATGCTAGCACGCCTTGGGCTATTGTGGGTAAAATTAGACTACACATGTATCATACTGTAATATTTTCTTAAGTGCGGGAATCAAACCACAACATAAAATGAATCAATTATCTAGATCAATAAGTTGGAATATTAGTTGATGTATACAAGCATTAAACCGTAAGAAATAATCCTTGATAGGTTTTGATGAGCCCTGATGTAAAGTAGGTAAGCGGTCATAAGTAACTTTAGGGTCGTTGATGATAAACCAACAGAGGAAAGCATCCTCCATGTCATAGAAAGTACTAATGGACCTAAATGGAAGATGAGTGTACCATTGTAACGCCTCATCAATAAGATCAGTATCGAAAGGCCTTAAGTAATAATATATCATTAGAATAAGAGGTCATAAGCATGTGGTAATGTAGAAGATGAGCATGAGGGTCACCAGTACCATCAAAACATGTGAATGTAGGCATGATAAAGTCCTTAGGAAATGCAGAATTATGAATCTTCTTAGGGATAGGGTTACCATGTAATGAATTGTTGTCAATAGAAGCATAGTAAGCCCTACTTTCTAAAGTGAGATACTAAACCTGAGATTGTAATTGACCTACAACATGCATGAGAGATATGATATCTTGTGAAGGAATAGTGGAAGATGGAAATAATGTATTAAGAGGTTGTAATTTTCCATTGTGAGTGATCATAGGAATATCAAGAGATGACAAAGGAGATTCCGATGCTAAAGGCACACTAGTAGAAGGTGCCGAAGAAGCTATAGTAGATGATGTAGATGGAATTCCCATAACAATGGTAGGAGTAACATCGGAAAGATCCCTAGGAGGTGAAGTGACCAATGGAGACACATTTGTAGGAGAGGATGGCCTAATAGGCGTAGATGATGTAACAAGAGGAGGTGAAATGGTAGGAGAAGAAGAATCAATGGATGGAGATGACTCATGCACTATGCTAGATGCAACCTCAGGAGAAGGTGGTGATGGAGATTCATAGTCGATAGAATAAAAAGTAGAAGAATCATGGCTATCAACCACTTCATCAGATAAGGACTCAGAGATGAGAATGTCATTAAGGATGTTATTAATAGGATCATAAACATAGTATGAAGGAGCATGCAAGCTAGTATGAGATGTATCATGAGAAGCAAGATCAGAAGTAGGAGAATCATGAGATGGAACCATAGTAGTGAGCTAGCTAGAAGAAGAATCAACATGTACATTTGAGAGATTGTCAATACCAAGCATATAATCAATAAGACTATCATCTAAAATTTCCCTAGAAAAATGAGGAGGATCACTAGTAGCCATATAGTATGGTGTTTAACGAGTGAAGGCTATCGGATCCTCAACAATACTAAAGCCAATTGGAGAATCTACAAAATGAGTGGGCACATATTGTTTCCCATTTATAAGATGTTATTTGATATGAGCTTGTATAGAGAAGACTTACCATAGAGATCTGTGAGCTAATTGATGATAGCCTCATCATAGATAGAGTTAACACTGAAATGAGACATGATGGAAGAAGAAGATGAACTATCATTATCCATGAGGGTTTTAAGTGGATCCTAGGAAAAATATTGTAAAGTACGGGTTCACCAAAATGATTAACTAAAATATGAATTTTAGAGTTAATCTAAATAAGTACAACAATGAAATAAATAGTATAAACTGAAATGTAAATGCTAACTAATTTTATTTGATATTTAAATGAAATAAGATAATTGAAATGGGAGGGGAAAAGGTACTACCCTGAAAATGACTTACCTTGTTGTGATTCTAGACTAACCATAATTATGTGTGGATGAAGCAGAGTATGATGGTACAACCCAGGAAATTACAATACATGAAGATTCGACCGGACTGGGGCACCTGGAAGAGGATCAAGGCACCTTTGGATGCCCTAGTCTGCATTATGAGTGCTCTAGTCTACGAACAACTCTTGACTTGAATTTGGAATTGTTCTAGATCTTTGCAATATCTCAATCTTTGTTGCAATAAATTTGTTGATGACAATGTATATCTCTGATTAATAATCTCCTACAAAACCCCACACAAAAGCATCAAACCCTAAAAAAGAAATATGCAAATGAATGGGTCGGATTGTCCTCAACTACCAAATGGATGGACTTATGAATGAGTGTTGCACTACATCTTAGACCCGATGTAGTTCTATGTGTATGTGTGTGTAATTGTGTGCCTAGGGTTCCTAGCATCAATAACAAAGAGATAACGTGAAATATCTAGATGCAATTCAAAATGGTGGATGGAATAGAATAGAGTTCCCTTTCCTATATAATGTGTGTGATGTAATGATTCCCAAATGAATTCCCTTACCTTAGTAGATAGCTATCCCTTGATAGTAGATAGTCCACCCATAAGATAGTAAGTATGTTATGTTTATATAAGGATCTCTTGCTCAAATTCTGACACTAATGACCTCGACATGCCGACTAGTACCTAGGGGAATGAGAGGAAAAATTATAAAGACCAACCTTGAAACTCTAAATTAGATGCAAGTGCTTCGAGGACCAACCTAAAATAAGGATAGGGGCACCCATTGGTGCCCTAGTTATACTACCCTAGGCGCCCTATTCAAAGACTATAGACAATAAATGACCAAATAACAAGACATGAAACTCCCTGCGAGATGACCCGTAATCAGCAAACAATTGACGATCGTGCAAGATAAATGATGATGATGACCAAATAACTGATGATAGGAAAAGGGGATGGGTCATTAGTGAATAATTTTCTTACGCAAGATCCATATATAAAACAACATACTTGGTGGTATAAATGTAATAGTAAGTGCGTGCTTTTTTTACTACGGTCTTGGATAAACGTGTAAATATCATGATACCAGGGTTTTCAGGACTAAAAATTTCACACAACATGGCGGGCTCTGGTAAATCGTACGTGGGAACCAACTATGTTCCATGAGAAATTCATTGTGTGTTTGGTTTTTATCAAACTCAAAAAGAGATGTGATAGTTTCCATGGCATATGCTACTTTATTTTGTGTGCGAGGAACTTGTTCAAATGTTATGAGAAGAAAGAATCCTTTGAGGCTATCAACCATGCATTTGTAGGGAACAAGCTTATCATCCTTGACTTGATATTCTCCAATTACCTATTTTATGATTAGGAGGAGTCTCCAAAAACTATAAGCTCTTGGAGCCACCAAGGTATAACAAATCCTAGACCTTTTATGAGAGCTTCATATTATGTAATGTTATTGGTACATGGAAAACCAATGTGATAAGATTTAGGTATGCCATCTCCATCTGGTGTGCGAAATTCTATGACAGCTTCTGATATATGCATTTTACAAGATCCATCAAAGAATAAGGTTCGTGAGGGAACTATATAAATATACAAAAAATATCCATCATGGAACTCAAAATGAAGATGTTGAGAACACGACGGTGCACTCGACCAGTTAATTTGCCAAATATTTCCCTTTTATGTCCTTTTGAGTGACAAATTCAATGTTGAACTCACTTAGCAACACGATCCAACTAGACATCAGCCCTATTATGATAGGTCTTGATAGAAGATATTTTAGCGAGATCTACTTTGGCAATAAGTTTTGTGGTATGATTGAGTAAATAGTGTCACAAATTTTGAAAAGTGAATGCCACTTCCAAAAACACTTTTTGACCTCGAATTATTAAGCTCCTGGGCCATAATTTTTCTACTCAAGTAGTAGACCACTTGCTCTTGTCCTTGATCATTTTGTTGTGTAAGAAACACCCTAATGGCATGTTCTATCGTAGATATATACAACAACATTGGCTTATCTTGGATAAGTGTCATCAACTTGGTGAAATAATCTTGGCATTCTTTCATCCATTTGAACTAAACATCCTCTCAAGTGGGGGCATTGGGTCGTCAATAAGTGCGGGGGACAATAAAAGTTTTCCAATGTGGAAAGAATTTCTAAGAGTATATTCATGAAGACCTTGATGAGAAAACTTGGGCTTAACAGTGAATATGTTGTAGATGGTTTCTAGCTATATGTGGATTCTTGGGATCGAAATAACATCTCGGGATCAATACATTTATCATTAATGAGGGTTACACGAGGCTCGGTGGATCTATCCGTAGAAGGAAAATAATGAGCATGGTTATATCTGACCTCCAAAAGTTTGTAGTACTCAAAAGGTTTAGAATCAGCAAGCAAGGTAAAATCTTTACTGTCATGTGGAAATTTAATACACCGGGTGGTAAGTAAAGGGTACAAATTGCATCGCATGTATCCATGGTCGACCTAAGAGGAAATTGTATGAGGTATTGACATCAACAATGTGGTAGATGGTTTCAATCATTCATGGGCCCAATTGTATAGGCAAGGTGATCGTTCCAGAAGACTGTCATTCACTATTATCATAACCATGAATGGTTATAATGTTAGCTCCCATACTAGCCTCTGTGTGACCAAGACATCTCAACATTTTCATGGAACATATGTTTAATGCTGCTCCATTATAAATTAGAACTATTTTAACCTTGTGGTCAGTAATATATGCTTCTATATACAAAGAGTTATTGTTTTGTAGGTTTGGATTCAACAGGTCCTAAGGACCAAATGACATTATGGGACAGTTAGTGAAATATTGGTAATTAAGTCTTGGAATTGTTCGACATTAAGGTTCTTAGGAACACATGCCTCATGGAGGGAATGAGTGAGAATCTCCTGAAAGTTAGGTGACACTTCCAATAACTCAATGAGGGAGATATGGGCGGGTACTTCCGCTAATTGTTTTAATAGGTTATAGGGATCGAAGCAAAGATATGGTTTTATATGTTGGCCTTGGGTTACTTGGAACCGTGGGATTTACCACTTGAGGCACATTGGATGAAGTAGATGGTTGGTTTGCTATGGGCACCCAAATCGTGTCATCTCCTGTGGCCACCAAATTATTATGAAGTTGGAATTTTATGGTAGTAATAGTAGGAGACATTTCTTCAACAAATGAAATTATCGAGTTGAAATCGACGTTGTTTGAATATTTTCCTATTTATTAGCTTTGTTAGTTGTACCATGCTTAGGGAACATATTAGAAAACACCTTTAGATTGTCATTAGGTGTTTTGTTTAGTGTCGGTCTTTGAATTATATATCTCCATTATCAATGAGGTCTTGGAAGTAATGACAAAGTTGAACACATCTATCTATTTGATGGCCATCTGTAGAAATAAAATCACACACTTTGGGTAATTTTCTAGTCCTTATTGCATACTACTATTCACATGATTCTTAAGTAAGAAAAGTGCTAATTAACCCATGTATTTAGCCATATTTTCTTTCTTTCTGTTTCCACCTTTGTCCTTACACTCTTACTTTCTCAGTCTGTCTTTTCATACCTTGACATTTATCATCCTAGACACCAATGTCTAGCCAGGATGCCAACGTCAGGCGCCTCCCTACCCTCTCTGGGCACCCCGACCTATTTGGAATTTTTTCACATATTTTGGGTCCTTTCTATCTATTTGAACATCTTATATTTTTGTAAGTAGGCCTTTTCAGGGTTAATTATGAAATTAAAGTAAGGGAATCATATAAATACAAATTTATGTGATCATAATAAAGGACCAAACATTGAACATTAGCTATCACCACCTAAGGTTGCATCCAAAGGCTATTTAAGAGCATTCAAGCATCCATTATAGCATCCATTCAAGGGAAATGGACTGCATTATTATGCATACACTTCATAAGAGGGGAAGTTCATTCTATCCCATGCACACATTTGTTTACATCTCTTACATCTAGCTATTGCTCGCTATTAAGTGTGAAACACACAAGAGCCACCTAGGGCATAATTCCGTATATGCACACATAGAGATACATTGGGTTTGAAATGTAGTGCAAAGATTAGTTGTAAGTTCACATGTTTGATAGTTGAGGATAGTTCAACCCCTCATTTACATTCTTTTCTTTTTAGGATTTGATGCACTCTTGAGGGTTTTGTAGTTCATTATTTCATTGCAAGTTATTAGCGACCTTAGTGAACATTTTGTGACCTATTAATGACAAGAAGATAAGGATAGAAAACATTTCGTGACCCTGTAAGGGAGGTTTTTTGATGGTTTTAGTAGTCATAGGCGCCCATAACAGGTCTAGGGTGCCGCAGTGCCCCTATACCTTTCAGTGCCTCACCCGAGAAGATTTTCAGCTCACACATATTTCGAGACCGTGTATGGCACTTCTCCCCTCTCTGTTCACCCAGTCATCACTTTGGAACAGTTTAGATTTGGTTACGAATTAGCTAAATCATTCTATCCCTTCTTTGCAACTAGGGTTTCATACTTCCTAGCTTAATTTTCTTCGATCAGATTTATTCTTATTACATATTCATTTTACTGCTACCTTGCATTAGTGTTAGGAATTTATTTATTCAATATTTGCTTAATCATTTTGGTGAACCCAAACTCAATATGAACACTTTTAGGGTATCATACTTCTATTGATTTTATCTTCAGAGATTCTTCTTCTCATAAGTACCTCTATTAATGATTTCCTGCTCATCAATCATGAATTAAGAGACAAAATCGAACTCTCCTAGATATTACTCGCATTCCTTTTGCTATTCATCCGGATATAATGTAGAACACTTTCGTAGATGATTTTTCTCAACACATTGCTTTTCCATCGAATCTTAAAGTTTATCTTGCTATTTTTGACAATGATCCACCTTTATACGTCATTCTTTGTATTTATAATATGGGTGTTAAATGCACAATTGTTGATAATGGATTTGGAATTAATCTTTTCACTATGTCATCCCTTGAAAACCTTGGTCTTTTTTTTGTTAATGTTAGTCCATCATCTCTTTCTCTTCTCGCTTCTACGATGGATCTATTTGTCCGTGCATATGTCACATTACTTTGCCTAACATTTTTGGCCTTTAAAATCTTAACATGGTTTTATTTTTCATTGACTTCTGGTTTCATATAACTATTTACTTGGTAGGCCATGGCTTCATGCCATGCAAGTAGTTCCTTCTACGGTACATTGATGTGTCAAATTATTACATGAGGGTGTAGAATATACAGTTCATAGTGATCGTCAACCATTCAAATATTGTAACCATGATCCCAACACTACACTTCCTACTCCAACATCTACTACCATTGATGAACCACAACCTATGGATACTCTGGCTCATTTTCCACCACTTGAAGGTGTTATTTACATGTTAGATATTGTCTCATCTACACCATCACCTCCTCCTACTTCTACTACTATTATGATTCCTTATCGGGGGCCTTTCCAAACATTGGGCGTCATTCCACCTACTTCATCGTCTCATGAGAAACCATCATTATCACGACCTCCTTTCACATGTACACTCTTCATGAATGACTCTTATTAGGAACATATATTTGATCCTACATGCCCAGAGATATTGTATGCACACATGATGGGTTGGCTCGGCTAGGATTTACAATTGACAATATATTTCTTCCACCCCATGATCCTCATCTTTATCATGGATTAATCCACAACACTACTGCTTATGGGCTTCACATCTTTCACCTCATAGTATTTCTTGCATGAGAGCCTCGTAATGCTCCGGTTACACTTGGATAGTCTTGGCTTGACTGTATTAGGGGCACCTTATATCTTGATCATATTGACATTTCATTTCCTATACCTTTCGGTCATGTTTTCATTTGTAATGATTCCTTTCTCGGCTATTCACAAAATCTTACACAATGGTATGCACATGGTTTTCTAATCCCCCTTTCACTAACAAAGAATACACAATGGGCATGTACAACCTTCTCCGTAATGGCTCACTATGTGATCAATCGATACTATTTCTTATCACATATCATATGCTTTACCTTTCGGTTTTGATCATGACAATGATGAAATCCTAAATGACATTACTTGATCTCTTTTATCATCACACATTTGGGGGCATCACACTATTTATTTCTCCCCCTTTTTCTAACATCATGAAGAGTCTTATCTTCTCATCCTTTCACATACAACATATACATCTTGATACACACTCATATCGTCATTACCCGATGACACACTCATGTTTCTATGGTTCTTACATGACTTGTTGAGGGATATATTACAATAATAACCTTGTTTCATCTTCACATTACATGCTTCATTGACATATCTATCTATCACATAATCATTCATACACATATACATCTATTTCCATCTATCGTTATTCCTACATATAATAAAATATTTCATCAATTATACACTATCCATTATACTTCATCATATTCACCTATCTATCTATTCCAAAGATTATTCATCGCATAACACACTCATCAACACACACTTGGGGTGGAATCACACTTATTACCCCACCTTCTAACATCTTTAATGACTTATATATTACACACATCACATCTAGTCTTCCACATTCATCATGCATATCTTGATACATTAATATCATCATTTCCCAATGGCACACTCTCGTGCTTTGGTTCACACTTAACTGTTGAGGGCATCCTATACACATGAACCTCACACACTACACACTATGCATTCTCACACACTTGACCATATCACACATTTTACACTTGGCACATTTACAACACATGTCTCTAGCATTTCTTAGTCACAATACACATTACACATCTCACACAACACGCATTATACACACATGGGATCTTCCTCTCACAGCTTCTATCACACACTAGGTTCATTACTCACTATACACATTCACAATGTATCTCTCTTACATCTACTTCTACACACTACAGTCATTACCCTATGATGTACTCTAGTTTTTGTTTATACTCGGATGTCGAGGGTCCGAATTTAAAATGAGCCTCACACACCACACACAGTACACACTACACATTGCACTCTTCATACATCATGCGTTATTTACACCTCTTTCTCTCACAACATCCACTACATAATTTACATCTTATTCACTCTACGCATTCAAACTACATCTTCCTTACATCTGATTCTACAAGATGCGATCGTTACCCTATGACGCACTCGAGATCCACGGTTCATACTCGATCGCTGAGGGTCTCACTCACTCACTCACTCATTCACTTACTCACTCACTTATTCAGTTGCTCACACACTCTTTATGCTTTATGCTTCATTGATTACATCTTTCTAGTGCACACATTTGAACCATTTCTTGATGACACACTCTTTCTATACGGTTCATTCTTTATTACCGGGGGAATATATAAATGAACCTCATATCATACATACACATACACTCGTCGGAAACTTCTTCTATCATTCACTATGCATTCCATTCCATATCATCCACAACATACTGCATATCTTAGTTGTATTTACTCTTGCTTTCTTATGCTTTTACATGTATACTTTATTACACATAGTGGATATATATCTGGTATGTCATTATCTTTATCATACACAAATGCGCGTTCACTTGATTTCTAGTTGTGATTGCATATTCTACAGATCCACACACACAACATGGATGTTTTGCGCAATACCTATTACAAGTCCCACATCGGCTCCTAGGGGTGTCCACTTTCATACACTATAGGTGCTATTATTTCATTTTTCATAGCACATTACTTCACCGCAGATTATACACGCTTTCACATACTTTTTATCTCTCTAACATGACAACAGTGCTTCATGTGTAACATTTGTTTTGCAAGTTTATTTTTCACCATGGTTTCTTGTTACATTACTTTATATTGTCTACCTTTTATTTTCATTGTATACCATTATTCGCGTGATTTTCCCTTTGTTTTGTGTGCACACTTGTCTATTCTTGGCTTAGTCGGCCTTGCGTGTCTTGCTGCAAATCGTGATTGATGTCCCATGTTTGCAACCCTCTTTTTACGGTATACTTTGACTTCTTGCATGTTTACATTATATTCTTGCTTCTTAGCTTACACATTGTATTTTACATGATTGTTTGTATTTTCTTGTACTAACACTTGTTTCTTAGCCATATTGTTTTTCGTGTGCCCGGTTTCTACCAAGCACACTCCCCCTACAAGGCATTATTTTCATCACATTATTCGGTCCTCCTTTGGGATGCATACTCCTCAACGATGTCATATGCACCCAAAATGGGGGTTAGAACATCATCTAGGTAAATTAGTCACCCCATACAACAGTCTACATACACAATTCACCATTTCACAAAGATCACCGATGACATAATTATTAGTCTCGGACATGGCTCAAAATCATACTTGGGTCCTCAAAGCACAAAAAAACACTAGTACCAAGACTGGAAAATAGTGTCTAGGCACCCCTGACCCTTCCTAGACACATGTGACCAGGGGGAAGTTACACATCATTCTTTAGTGCAACACAATCTACGACAATTCACACAACAACTTTTGACAGGTAAGATAGTCTTTTAGCTCTTAGCATACACACCATTTTCTTATTTTGCATTTGATCGAATTAGTCAAACCGGATTGAATTTTTACACACCATCTACAAAGTGTTGTTCTACATAGCAGGAATCATTCAAAGGATGGAGGATGAAACCACACTTTCCTCCATACACTTCTTCCATGTCTTGGCATGAGATCACCCAAAAACTCGTTCTTCGACATCATTTACAAGATCCTTTCTACATTCTTTTCTCATCATAGATTAGGTGCACATGTTCCTATTGATGCATAATCACAACACCCCTGATTGTTTACAACTCAATAGGTTGAAACTGTCAGTGTGATTGCATAACATAGAGCTTTTGCCAGTGTGGGACTTCATGAATGGGAAAGCTCTCTAGATGAAGGTTGGTTTCTATTTTTCTATTCTGATGCACACATCCAAATTGTAGAGGATCTATCCTAAAATCTACTCTAACTTTCCAAGGAGATAGGGTTAAGAAGATTACAAGAAATTAAACCTAAACTAACAAAGGTGATGCACCAAAGGAATGTTGAATAACTTGCCTTGCATGGAAATGAATGTGAAACAAGATTGAAGAGGATGAACACCAACACAGATCAATTTCTTATCACCAATTCATTCACCATTAAACATAGACCATCAAATATGCAACACAATAACCATGCACAGATAACCAATATTGTAATGAGAGATCAAATGAAAGTAATGAACATAAGAGAGGGTTGAAATTCATCCACAGACTTCTATTATTGCTCCAAAAATTTGATACAGTGCATTACAATGGCCCAAGAGGCACAAAATTGCATTATAACTTGAATGAGAGGTTTTTACTCCACAAATTCACTTGTAGACAAGAGAAGAAGGAGGGTGCAAAGAAAAATTATCCAACATTAGAAAAATTCCCCTCTTACAATATATAGGAAGAATGAGAGAAGGGAGAGAGGGAAGAAACTTGAAATCTTGCTTCAACCACCCTAAAATGTATTGAATTCCTCTGCAACAATGATGGGTG
Source organism: Taxus wallichiana var. yunnanensis (assembly GCA_018340775.1). Classification (NCBI taxonomy): domain Eukaryota; kingdom Viridiplantae; phylum Streptophyta; class Pinopsida; order Cupressales; family Taxaceae; genus Taxus; species Taxus wallichiana. Next base: position 351,196,093 of record CM031239.1, read on the forward strand.
CCACTACAAAACCCATGCGTCCTTGTACTTTACCTTGTTCGAGAAGAAAGGAAGTCCATAATTCATCCTTGTGGTAGGTGAGAAACTTGAAATATCCTCTAAAATGGTGAACTATAGAGGAAGCTGAGAGCTTTCCAAAAGTCCTTTCTTGTGCAAATCTGAGCTCCCAGTCAAAAGTTATGGCCATCTGAAGATTAGGGTGCCATATTGCATTAATGGTGAGTGGTTAGCTCTAACTCTTCAAACTCCAAAATTCCCTACAACCCCGAAACTTTGAAATTTCAGACCTTCGGCATTCGAAACTTCCGACCTTAACGCTTGAAGTCGTTGGCATTGCTCACTATAAAATCAGCTTGAGAGTTCAAACCCAAACCTCTCGAAACCTGGTACCTCTAAAAGTTTGAAAGCACAACCTTTGAAAGTCTAAAAATCCACGCCACATTGACCAAACACAGAAACCTTTCGGACTTGAATTTCTAGATTTCGGCATTAGCTCTCATTTTTCCGCTTTACTCGTCGAAGACCTCAACCTCCGAACCTTCGAAGTCCTAAATTCGAACTTCAAAGTTCGGACTCTGAAATTCCATTTTCACAACGCCATTGACCCGAAAGGGGATTTGACCCCAAAACCCCGAAACCTTTTAGAATTTGGGATTTCAGATTTTTATACCTTTTGCTTGATATTTTCCTGCAGGGTCGAGACTTCAAATCTAAAACCTCCGAAGTCCAAAACTTCGAATCGAACTCCTCATTTTTGCTCACTCAACTCTAAGCTTCCTTTAATTTCTCACCTCGATATCATCGCTATTGCAGAGCCCACCTACAACTTGTTTGGCCAATTTTGAAATGTAAGCTCCCATGACTGAATCAATCCCTTCCACTTTCTCAGTGTGGAAGTTCATGTTTTTCCATTTTGCTTGAGGGGAAAAAATGGATAACAGTTCCTTTTCACATTTTACATACTTTTTACACATTTTAATTATATACATGTGTATTTAACTACTTGTTCATTCTTCTCTTTTGCAGGTCCTGTCTGTATGGGAAGCGGTAGTCAACATCATTCAACATCATCACATCAACAAAATCATAACACATCATCACAACAACAATCAACATTAACAATAGGTACAATCATGACATTTACACATGCATTCCTACCCTAGGGACATCATCATCATCATTTTTGCACTTTCTCCTCTCTAGTTTCCACGCTTCACATTTTTAACACGCCACGCTTTTCCTTATCTCTCGGCACACTTTCGCCATCTATCTACATTTTTATTAGGTATGCATCTCTATCTAATTTATGTTATTAAGATTTCACTCAACAACATAAAGTGGGGAAAATGTAGACACAAAATCACGCACTTTGGGTAATTATCTAGTCATGATTACATACTACTATTCATATGATTCCTAAGTAAGAAAATTACTAACTAACCCATGTCTTTGGCCATCTTTTCTTTCTTTCTATTTCCACTTTTGGTATTACACTCTTACTTGCTCGGTTTGCATTTTCATACCTCGACATTTATTATCCCGAACACCAAAGACCCAACTAGGACACCATCACTAGGTGTCCCCGTTCCCTCCGGGCGCCCGACCTCTTTGTATTTTATTCACATCTTTTGGGTCCTTTCTATCCGTTTGAGAATCTTATATTTTTTGTAGTCAACCTTTTCGGGGTTAATTATGAAATTCAAGAAAGGGAATCATATAAATATAAAGTTATGTGATTATAATAAAGGACCAAACACTAAGCATTAGCTATCACCACCTAAGGTTGCATCCAAAGGTTATTCAAGAGAATTCAAACATCCATTCTAACATCCATTCAAGGGAAAGGGACTGCATTATTCTACATACACTTCATAGGAGAAGTTCATTCTATTCCATGCACATCTATTTACATCTCTTACATCGAGCTATTTCTCGTTATCAAGTGCGACTTGCACAAGAGCCACATAAGGCACAATCCCACATACACACACATAGAATTACATTGGTTTTGAAATGTAGTGTAGCATTCAGATCATAAGTTAACTTTTTTAACAGCTAAGGATAATCGACACCTCATTTGCATTCTTTTCTTTATAGGATTTGATGCACTCTTGAGGGTTTTGTAGGTCATTCTTTATTATCAATGACCTCAGTGGACATTGTGTGACCTACTAGTGACAAGAAATGAAGGACATAGAACATCTCGCGACCTTGTAAGGGAGGGTTTCGAGGGTTTTATTAGTCACAAGCACCCAAAATAGGTCTAGGGTGCCCACATGCACCCTTGTCCCTTTTAGGTGCCCAATCTAGGCATATCGCTAGCTCACACATATTTCGAGAATTTGTGTGACACTTATCCATCTCTGTTCACCTGGTCATCACTTTGACACAGTCCATATTTGGTTATGAATCAACTAAGTCATTCTATCCCTTCTTTGCAACTAGGGTTTCATACTTCCTAGCTTAATTTTCTTGGGTTAGATTTATTTTTATTGTATATTCATTTTACTTTGCTACCTTACGGTAGTATTAGGCATCTATTTTTATTTAATATTTGATTATTCACCATCAATGCGATGAAAATAACAATAGACATTAGGTTTATATCAAGAAGGTTGAGGTTCCCCTACAACAAAAGGTTTCGTTATGGCGTACGTGACCATATTGGAACTTTCCAGTTAGTGTAAGACACTCAAAAGAGTCTCTCCCAAAGGTGTGAATTGTCATCATTTTTTATCACGAGGAGGGGGCATCTCTACTTAGAATAATGATGGGTTGTTTTAATTTGTTTTGCTTTGGTTGATTGTTTTGTATGTTATGCACATTGTGGTTATCTATGACACCATTAACAACATTGTGGTTTCAACTGACATGCTTAGGTTTTTCATGATGAATGTTGTTATTGTTATTGGTATTGGCATGATTGTATTTGGAATGAGGCTTGATAAAGCCTTTGATAATGAGGGCATTTTAAATTTGGGTCCCTTTCTTGATAACTTCCTCAAAGTTGTTGAGGCAGTGCATCTGCATGTACAAATATAATTTGAAGGTTCGACATGAAGATACTAACTAATTGTTTCTCAAGAATGGAACATGGGAATAGAATTATGATTCCTTTCCATCATTGTAAGAATTGTGCAAAATATTTGTTTGATCATTTATTCCCATTGCACAAATATATCAAGGTGATCTCAGATTCAAGGTTGAAGGAAAATTGTTTGACGAACTTATCTAAGAGTTCCAAAAAATTGGTTATCGATCCCTTTGGAAGGTGTAAGAACTAGTCCAAAGCTTGTCCTCCTAGACTTCTAGGGAAGAGACACAATATTAAGATATCATCGTGTGCCACTTTTTAACATGCTATGAATAATTCCTTAATATGTTCTCGTTGGCTGTTTTTCCCTTGTATTTATCAAATTTGGTTATCTCCAAATATTTTGGGAAGGCTATGCGTAAGACATCCTTATCAAAAGGGTAAGGACACAATTCATCGAAATCAAATTTTTACATTGGTGTTGCAAGTATGAAATTGTGTCTTTTACCACTTTCCATTCTCGAGAAAATGGTGAATTATTTTTTGGGATAAAGGAAGTATTATCATTTTTCGATTGTCATTCTCTTTATTTGTCGAAGTATGAGTTTTAAATGGATCGTCACTTTTATTCTTTGATTCTTTTTCATTTTTGTTGTTAGTGACTTTGGAATATATGAGAGCTAGTTTTTTACTAGTGTGTTCACTTGATCAATCAAGGCTTAATTTGGCTTGAGGGCCGAAGCACTAGATTTACCTTTATCATTAGTGTTTGTTTTACTTGGTCCAGTGTCATCATCATTATTTGATTTCTATGGTATATCATCTCGTGGATTTAGGTTGACCTCTTAAGGTTTTCAAAACGTCATTGCCAAAGTCCAGAGGTAGTTTTGTACCCATCTCAAGGAGATGAAACAAAAATTGGTCCTTTTTTTTTCGTAAAATATTTTCGATTTGAGTTTGTTCCTCGAAAGAGATGTTATTTTGATGGTCTTTAGGTTGGTCGTCATCTTCATCTTTGGAGTTAATATGTAAAGAATTTCCATTATCTCTTCCGAAGAAACTATAGTATCATTTTCTTGTTCCCACCATTTTTAAAAGAGGGGAGGAATGAAGAAAGGTGTGATTGATCACTCAACCCTTAACAAAGTGAATGCTAATATGGAAGAGATTTTAGTGATAAATTTTAAAGGTAGCTCGACCCTTAGCAAAGTGAATGCTAAGATGGAAGAGGGGTTTGAAATATTGAACAACGTAACCCTTAACAAAGTGAATGCTAAGATGGAAGCGAGTGACAATGAAGATCAAGATAAACTCAACCCTTAGAAAAATGAATGCTAATATGGAAGAGGGGTTTGATTTGATTGAACGTAATCAACCTCTAGAAAAGTGAATGCTATAATGGAGGAGGGTGATGAAAATATTGATCAACACAACCCTTAGAAAAGTGAATGCTAAGATGGAAGTGAGTGAAAATGAAGATCAAGATAAATTCAAACCTTAGCAAAGTGAATGTTAATATGGAAGAGGGGTTTGATTGGATTGAACATACTTGACCTATAGAAAATTTAATGCTAGAATGGAGGATGGTGATGAAAATATTAATCGTAATCGACCTCTAGCAAAGTGAATGATAAAATGGAGGAGTTTGAAAATGCATTTGATGTGTTTGACTCTTAAAAAAGTAAATGTTAGGATAGTTTAGGCTTAGAAATGAAAAGGGAAGAATCAAATATCAACAACATGAATTTGAGAAACAGGTGTAGAAATGATAATGCCTAAAATTAACAAAGAGGTAATTAAATTTATAGACGTAGAATGGGTCGGTGCTTAAAGTTTAACAATGTCTATGTCAAACTAAAAGACATAAGAGAAAGATAAAAAGATAAAATCTTGATGAATGATAAGATCTTGATGACGCTTGATCATGATAAAGTAGATATTACGATGTCAAGACTTAACTTGCGAATAAAAGTGCTCAAGGAAATACATGGGTATCCAAAACTCAAGGCTTAATTTTTTTAGATAAGGTAATAAAGGTTTGGTTTTGAGGGGACAAAAACCATTCACAAAAGAGAAGCTAAAGCGAAAGAAGGCCCACCAAAAAATAGAAAAGGATTCAAAGTCAAACAGGCTTGACAAAAGGTAGCCACATAATGAAGCACGGTAGAGAAAGACCTACATATTGATTACATAATTTTTTTACAGTAATACAAAAACATAAGACATAACTAAGATAGTAAAATAAAATAGCACAGAGCTCTGCCAAAATGGTAGCCAAAGGTCAACCTTCATTTCACTTTCTTTGTGAGGATCCCTCTGCTCTGGTCCCGGTGCTTGGGCCATTGTCCTTAGCACATGAAAATTTAATAATGACCCTTTTTGGAGTCTTCTTTGTGTTGTTGTTGGCTCTAGTTTCCATGGACTCTTCATCCATCAAGATTTTCAACACAAGCTTCATATTCTACTTAGTATCCTCAACTTCATCTTGGAAATTTGGTCTTATAAAATGGAGATCCTTTGTTCTTGCATGAAAATTTCCATGCTCATCCCTCCAATTCTTTTATTCTGGACCTTGATTTTATAATGGAAATCCTTGACTTCCTAGACAAGGTTTTTTTGACAAGGAGGATGGTGTCTCATTGTGGGATTTTTCCCTCAACAATCTATTCTCCCATTTGACTAAATTTTGATCTCTATCCTTACTTGGTAGAGAATGTTAGGAATTAGTATTTACATTGTGTAAGATAATAATTACGTTGGTAATTATTATTATATAGTTTAATATGTTATTAATATATTATTGTTATATAAACAATAATATATTATTGGTGTTGAGTTGTGTATTGTTACGAGTAACAATCACAACTAAATAGGGTTAATTGTTATAATACCTCCCTATTTTGTAGGAGGTTGTTTTGGCTATGTATATGGCTATATAGTAGCCAAATGTATTGTGAGATAAATATGAAGCATGAATAATATAGAGAATACAATTATTATTGTGTAAATATGTAGCTATTCTTACATTTGGTGTCAAAGCTGGTTCGTTTTGATGGAAGAATAGTTTTTCTGTAAGGATCTCAGTGACGTCCTGTTCATGGTTACAACATTCTATGTAGCAAGTAAATGAATGTGGAATTTGATGATCACTTGGCACGTGCCTCAGTCAAACCACGTTGCTTGTAAGGAAGGGATTCACCGACATTCCAGTTTTTTTCAGAGTTCATATATATTTGAAACAACCCATCCTTTGCTCCATGATTTCATGCACATCCTGGAGTCGTGGCATACTGTGTTGTGTCACATTTTAGGTGTCTGAGTGACTTTCAACATCTATGTGGTCGGCTTAAACACAATGGTTTTAACTTACCTGCTCAGGAGGAAAGAAAGTGGATATCGTTTGGACGTTGTGGAGTTTTGATATGAGCTCTTGTTTTATTGTCACTTTGTCGATGACATCGTGTTTGTAGAGTCCCGATCCAGCTTGGTCTTCTTATATGTCATGCACATGTGTGGATCCCATATTGAATGAAGCTTCCTTGTAAGCTCATCACGACCTCACAACACAAGACTCGATTTTTCCAACAGTCAACATCTGTAATGCTCCCAGTACGCTCAGATTGATGCCATAAACTAGGTAGCAACTCTCTCATTTAATCCGTGACAACACACATATCTAACTGATCACTGGAGGAAAATATTTATTTCTGAGCATCAAGTTCTGTCAATGCAAATATCCACATAAGGGTTGAAAAAAAAGTTTTTATTTAGAAAGTGTGGTAAATTTTTTATGTGGAGTCAATCTGCCTATTTCCATGAGTCATGCAAGATTTATTTTGTATTAGATCCGATCCTTCTAATGTGGGTCACATTTTTAGCCTGTATAATGCTTTGTGTAATGTGTTTGGTTGTAAGGTGATGTTAGAGTCAAAATTCATCATTTTGTGTTGTCTCATCAAAGTTTGTTTTGTGTCGTCTCATCAAAGTTTGTTTTGTGTCATATTGTTCTTCAGTCATAGAGTCAAAAGATTCGGTGTGAGTCAAAGTGTTGAATAGGTATTGTAAAAAGTTTTATGTCAATAAAATTCATTGTCGAAAGTTATCCAAAGTCGTCAAAAGTCAAGAGTCGTAAAGTTGTCTTTGTCAAATTTATATTTAAAAAAAAATTGTTTTGTTTAGGTCTTTTTGTTAAGTATAATAAAGTGTCGTTATTTATTGTCAGTCTGTCTAGGTAAATAATTTTGTAAAAATGTGTTTTACCTATCTCACAATGGTCAAGAAAAGAAGAAAAAAATGTATTCTCATGGAACCAATTACCATGGAGAGAGACATCAAAAATATACAAGATCAAGAAAATTCAGCTATGCTAAATTCAGAAGAAGGATATGAAGGTGACAGTGAATTTGAACCACCTAGATCTCTAAAAAGAAAAAGGTTGGCAGCTAAAGAATACAAAGACCATCTTTTACGAAAAATGAGAAGTTCGGAAAAGAAGTCTGAGCACATTTCTCTGACCTAAGCGGTACATATGATGGAGGACGGAGGCACAGGAGGCAGGAGGTTGATCAACGACCTCTCGTCAGTCACCAACGATGGGGCCACATGAAGTTGTGGTGACAGTGTGTGTGTGTGAGTTTTCTTTCATTTCAGAATTGCAGTTTGTTGTGTGCAGTATGATTTCGAGTTCCTGTTGAATAAGTGAAATGTTCACATTGAGGGGGGGAACATGGTCTCATTGTTCCATTTCCATTATGTTTTATTGTTCAGTTTTGAAAGCAGTATTTCCTACATGATTCCCTGTTGTAGAGACATTGTATAATATTGATCAAAAAGTATTGTAGCAATCATGATGTGAAGGTTTTTGGTAAACCAGGAAAACCAATTGAAAGGTTTTTGGTAAACCTGTAAAACCAATTGTGTAAGGTTTTTGGTAAACCTGTAAAACCAATTGTGTAAGGTTTTTGGTAAACCTATAAAAACCAATTGTGAAAGGTTTTTGGTAAACCTGTAAAACCAATTGTGAAAGGTTATTGGTACACCTGCAAAACCAATTTGGTAAGGTTGTTGGTAGAAGCCGAGAAAACCATCAATGGAAGAAATGTGTGTTGGCACATGTTCGAGTTTTGTGCAAGCCCGATGCTTGCACATTTGCGGAGTTGATCATGAGCACACAGAGGTGGCATGCTACAATCAAAGAACGAGATATATTGAACCATGTAAACACTAAGGGGGGGAATGTTAGGAATTAGTATTTACATTGTGTAAGATAATAATTACTTTGGTAATTATTATTATATAGTTTAATATGTTATTAATATATTATTGTTATATAAACAATAATATATTATTGGTGTTGAGTTGTGTATTGTTACGGGAGTAACAATCACAACTAAATAGGGTTAATTGTTATAACACCTCCCTATTTTGTAGGAGGTTGTTTTGGCTATGTATATGGCTATATAATAGCCAAATGTATTGTGAGAGAAATATGAAGTGTGAATAATATAGAGAATAGAATTATTATTGTGTAAATATGTAGCTACTCTTACAAATAATTCCTTTGTTCCTTGTCCCCTATTTCATGTTGCAAATAACATCCACAATGCCTTCCGTGTTGTCCTGCACTCCATTTGTTTGGAAATGTTTCATGGATATGGCAAGGGTTTCATTGTCAGAGTCCTCCTCCTCACTAGGGGTCGGGGTTGAGTGGGGATTAAGGGTTTACCATTTTGGAACAATAACATAATTAAACCCTGATGTAGGGGCACATCCAATTTGTCATTTTTGAAATCAGAGATAGAAGCAGAGAGGATCTCAATAGAAAATAAGGTAATCTCATGGCTTGATTTCTTCTCAGATAGTTGAGAATAGAGAGGTGGTAGGAGAATATTTTCGTAAACTTTCCTTCTAGGGTAAGGTATTTCATTACCACCATACAAACATCTTCCCATCCATCTGGAAGACAAATTCTAGCAATGTCATTGCCATACATAAGAATTCTCTCATTAGGGCCAAAAAAGTGGTGATTTCGTGTTTGCACCTAGTTTTATCCTTGTAGATTTTGAGGACCTCTAGAGATAAGCATGTGGCATACACGATGGCATCCTCGGTGATAAAAATCTCCACCCCCTCAAATTAAAACTACCATCCTTCTAGGCATTACCAAAATAAATTGCAAGATGAGGATCATTATCTTGAAGGTGCTGGATATAGTTCAAAAAGAACCCCCTTCAAAAAATCCTCCACAAAGTAGCAACGTTCTTGATGTGGAGATAGGTGGTCAATTCCGTTATAACTCTGTCACCTCCCATTATGGGTTGAGCGCCTGTAATTTGTTAGGACAAGGTAGAGTAAAGCCACACCCTAGAGCAGAAAAGACTACACACAAAAATGAATGATTAAATACCCTTTGCGACAAATAATAAACCTTCCCACAACACGAGACATGTAAAACCTAGAGAACACCAATCCAAATCCTATAAGGTCTTGTCGTCATTATCTAGATTTAAAATATTCAGACAAGGTATTATATAACCCTACCATGTCACCTTTTTAACCATGTTGTTCCCATAATTGGCCAAACCATTAGTAGGTTTATTACCCACCTATAAATCTAGCAAATCTCCACTTTCTCAAATGATGTTAACAAAAGATTTTCCTCCATAATGATATTATTTAATCTCTAGCCAATGGTCCCTATATTTTTAAGGGCTTTGACAACACATAGAGAATCACCTTCTATGACAAGAGATTTGATATTCATTGTTATACATTGTTCAAGACCCCATAACATAGCCATTGCTTTAAAATAGCCATTGCTTTGGCGTAATTGTTTGAGTGATTTCCCAAAGGCCCTACATAGGCCCTTATACATTCCCCTAAATGATCATGAATAAGACCTCCTCCCCTAGCCAACCCCTCCATCGGTTTAGTATATCCATCAAAGTTCAATTTGAAGATTCCTTCAAAGGACATTCCCACTTAGTACAATTTTTATTAATACTCTTGTTTTTATCCCTACTTGTGGGGCTGAGATTCAAACCATTCAAAATGGATCTTTCCAAGGTAGGAAATATTTTTGAGGAGTTGTATTTAATGACCTGTGAGTTTTCCTTTAGATTTTGGACAATTCTCCCAACATTTTTTTAATATTGGACGATTGATTACGAAAAATTTGGTTGTTTCTCTCCAACCAAATGCCTCAGAGAATATGAGGTAGAGCACATTTCCATACCTCTTTTGTGAAGTCATGATGAAAATTGAAAAAACATCCTTCTAGAAGATGAGAGACATCCCGGAAGGACCAATTGTATTCTGAAAAATTCAAGGACAACCGAGAAGACCTGAAAAGTAAAATTACATTCTAGGAAGAGATGATTAGTTGTTTCATCATGTTGTTTGCACAAGTTGCATCTATTTATAATAATCATTCCCTTCTTTCTGATTTTTTCCACTGTTAATATATTTTTTTGAACCACTTCCCAGAAGAAGAAGTTGACTTTAGGGGTAAGGTTTTTATTCCATATCTTCTTCCAATATCTATTTGGTTTTGATGCTCAAAATTCAAAAGGTAGCCAAATTTAACCTCATCATTTCCTGAGTCCACATTCCTCCATATCAATTCATCATGATATATTCTATGAGGTATATGAAAATCCTTAATATTATGTTTTAAAGCTTCAAAAGGAAGTTGAGACCTGTATAGTTTGGGGGTGGTAGAATCTGAACCCAACTTCTCTCCTCATTCTAGTAGTTACACACCATCTCACCATATTCAAGGATGTAGGAGTGGCTTAAGTAGCACCATGACTCCTCCAATTTGAGGGATTTATCCTTGATCCAAGGATCATCCCAAAATTTGATCTTTGTGTCATCCCCAAGATTCCATTTAGACCCCTTAACCAACAACTTCCTAGCTTGACTGAGGTTGTTCTAGAAAATCGAGCCTTTTGGGAGTTTTTGATCAGAGAAAAAACCCAAAGTTCTACGCCAAAATTTCACAAATATTTCTATCCAAGAACAATATTATTTGTGCTTTCTCCATCCAACTTTTGTAATTAAATCTTGACTCATGAACTGTAGGTTCTTCAAACCAAGGCCCCTATGTCCTTAGGTTTAGTGACCTTATCCCACGCAATCAATGGTACTCTTGTCTTTTCCTCCGAACCCGACCATAAGAATTGATTTTGAATACTCTCAATGGTTTTCCTAATTTTTTAGGGATGATGAAAATCGACATTATGTAGAAAAAAATCCATGTGGTAAACTTTGAAGGAGTTGTGCCTTTCTGCTTGTAACACCAAGGGTCCTTTCCAAGATGCTAGTTTTTGTGGAACCTCTCAATCAATTTATTCCATCCCCCTTCTTCCATTTTTTTCCCACAAAGAGGCATACCAAGGTAGTTGTCTAGAAGATATTTAATATTACACTCCATGATATTGACAACTTGGTTTGTTGATCACCCTTAACATTGATGAAGAAACAAAAAATCTTATGGAAATTCACTTGTTGACCTAAGAATTCTTCATAATGTTTAGTGGTGTTCTTGAAAGAACGATCCTCCCGAACCGTAGCCTGCCCAAGGAGCACCGTGTCATCCAAAAATTGTTGAAGACAACTGGTTAGCCACTTCATTAACAACCCTAATACCTTCAAGTCTACCTTCATTTTGAGATTTTGAACACAGTTTGCTTAAGGCCTCTGCCACATGATGTATAGGAAAGGGGAAAGGGGGTCCCCTTGCCTTACACCTCTTTCCGAATTGAATAAACCTTCAGGATTACCATTAATAATGACTGAAAATATGGGAGAAGTGGTACAAACTTGGATCATTTTAATAAAGTGTGGATGAAAACCCAGTTTATGCAAGAGGAGGATCAAAACATTCCATGAAATATGATCATAGGATTTTTGCATATCTAATTTTAATGGGAAAGAAGTATCTTAAACTTTGGGAAAGTGATCAAAATATTTAAGACTAAGATAAAATAAAAACAACTCAAGATGAGAAAAATACAAAGGCGAAATTTGGCAATTTCGAAAAGGGGTGATGAAAAATCCAAATAGAAGGTATTTTGGAAGATTTGAAAAGAGAGAATTGAAAGTCCAAATAGAAGGATATTTTGAAAGGTTTGAAAGGAGATGATGAAAAATACAAATAAGGGGTATTTGGATGATTTTGAAAGGAGACAAAAGAAAAAGTCCAAATAAAGGATATTTGGAGGGTTTGAAAAGAGATGGCGAAAGATCCAAATAAAGGAGATTTGGAAAGTTCGAAAAGAGATAGTGAAAGATTCAAATGAAGGAGATTTAGAATATTTGAAAAGAGATGAGAATGGAGAGTAAACAACATGTGGAACACAAACTCATTAACATGTAAAAAGAAAAATAAAGATGAAAAAGATATCTATGGAAGGTGAGCCTCTAACTTATATTGACTTGGACAAGGCGTGGCTTCTTAGAATAAAGTTCTCTTCATAAATTTCAACAGACTATCTGAGTGAGTGTGATATTATTGTTATTTTCTGGCTTTACTTTACTCCATTGATACAATAAGCTGGAATTTAATCGCTTAAAGGATCAAGTTAGGGTCGCCACTATGGATATGTTTGAATCTAATTTCTCACAAAAGGCATACTAGTCAGTTAGGTGGGGGTACCCCTTTTGTTAGCCATTTCACTCAAGGCGCCGACTACTTTGGGGTTCCTGTGGTACTCCTCACAATGAGTTTATGTCCCTTGGCCATGCCCTTCTCACAATTACAACGGTATCGAGGAATAATCCCATGACCAAAAAATTATTTAAAATTGTAATAAAAAGAGTGATAAAGGGGTTTTATTGAATCAATCATTAATGACAACCCGTATTTATTAGTTTTAGAATAATCCTTGCAAGAATTTTCCTGCAAATAATTTGTTAGAAGTTTTTCCGTAAGGCGACATAACGAGAAAACAATGAAAAACAAAAAAATCACATTTATGGCTCTCAAGATCACTTATAAAAAGTGTGAGAGAAGAACATACATGTGAAGTTGTTACAATTAAACAAAGATAGAAGCTAATAATAAAATTAGTACTTAATTTAATTACTTACAAAAACTTGGAAGAAATAAGTCAAAAATAACCCTAAACAAATGTTAGAATAAAAAGAACTTGCTGGAAAATATAAAAATAAATTTAAAAAATAGAAAGGGAACATTAACGCATGCACTTGAGTACGCTAGCATTAACAGGTAACACTAGCACATGCAGAGAGACACAAACACATACAATCGAATGTAATCACATGCTATACAACATAAACAAGTGTAATGTAAATTTGTTTGTAATGCTAGCACATGGTTAAGAACGCTACGGCACACACATGCAGAAATGCATGCACAAAGATGTTAATGCACACACATGCACGCTAGCGTAAATTTCATGAAACCCGGTGCAAGGAATCTGAAACGATAAAAAATTAGTAAGCACGACCATAAACCTAGTTTTTAGTTTTTCTCCTTCTCTACTGCACCTGAGAACCTGAAACTTGAACAACAAGATTAGAAACAAACGATAAAAACACTACAATGATTAGATTACTAAAATGTAAGATCAAAAATATTAATGAAGTGTGGGTCTCCCACCGTGCATTCCAGAATGTGAGCAGTGAAAATCTCAACAGAAGTTGAAAGATAACCAAAATGAAATCTGTATACCTCTCTTCGAGATTTTCCTTGTAAACCTCAAGTAAGATTGTGAAGCACTTGGACTTGTAGAATATTGTATGCAAAAGGATTGTGGGTGCTCTTGAATTGTTCTCCAAATGTGGAATTGTAAATGTTATGAGCTCATAAACATGAGGACACGGGTGGTAATTTTGGAAAAGTTGGTTGCAAATTACACAAAGCTTCCAAGGATGATTTACAAAGGAATGGTCTACTTTTTATAGCTGAGGGTGAGGCCATGAATCTTGGATCATAGTTTGAATGAGTTCCAGGTTAATAATTATAATTTCCTAAAATAGTAAGAGGATTTGGTCTATGCGAAATGTAGCTTTGCGGGGCACCGATTATTTAGATTTTGTGCGGAAAGATGGTTGTACGTGCAACTTTGCTGCCCCCACCATTATAGGGTTCTAAAAGTGGAGTGGAGTGTGAGTAGATAAATATGATTATTTAAATAACTAATTTAATTAGTTATAAATTGTGAGAGGATAATTAACCATTTAATTAAATAAATGTTTAATTAAATTAGCTAAATGGTTTTAGGAATTAAATTTAATTAATTCCAAGGGTATGATAGAATTAAATTAATTAATTCTAAAGGGTAGGAGTATGTAATTAGAATTAATTTAATTAATTCTAAAGGTTATGATTTAAATGATAGAATTAATTTAATTAATTCCAAAGGAATGTATTCTAGTAGGATAGAATTAATTTAATTAATTCTAATGGGATGGAAATAGGTTAGAAATAGGTATGTATTTTTAGGGTGTCTACAAGTACATGTTTCTTTATTTGGGGTGAATTAAGATAAACTGTCCTATATAGTTCTTAATATCATGAAATTTTTCATGTTGCCAACATTCAATGGGTAGCGCATATAATTTTATACAAAGTTGTCACTCATTTATTTGCCCCCTTTTGAATCGCAGGTTAATTCCTCCAAGATTTCACAATAATGGAGTGAAGGAAAGAACCATGCTCGACCTAATATTACATCTCTTGACACAACATAATCAAATCTTACCACAAAGGATCCTCTTGGGATAAAACCAAAGGTAGGGATACATAACCCTCTCCAATTATCCTTCATCTATGACTTTAGGTTAATGAAATAATTTTTCCTCCTTTTATTGTTCCTATTACTACATGAGAGAACATACACTTTATGAAGCTATACATTCTTTTTCTTTTTTCAGTTTGTATGATACTTACTCCACCCTTCACCTTCTTAACTCCTATGTTTTATTTTGAATACCACTCATTGGCCTCCCTTTAAAAAGTTATATGATAAAATTCTTCGAGATCCATTCATGACATGTACCTCACATACCCCTTCTTTATTTATATCTAGAGGAACAAGTTGCCTAGATTTACCTTGCATATATGCAAAAGTAGATTCCTCGACCTACTTCTTTTATTAGTCTCATTATTAAAAAATGCAAGAAAAGTCTACTAAGATCAAACAATACCAATTTGACCAACCCTTTGTTTTTAAATTATTCATGTCTAATGTAGAAAATCCCAAAATTGATCAAAGGGGTTACCTAGAGTAACAAGTGATATTCCCTCCCTTCAATAGCACCTTCCAAAAGGAGTAAGAAAGTTGGAACCAATTTGAATCTTGGTTTCCCATTCAATCATCCCCTTACCACCCGTTTGCATGAGATTTACACCATTGGCATCAATTTTGTCCCTATTTTTATTCATCATTCAAGGTAATCCAAAGGAGTTTTTTTCTTCCCATCTTAGCTTATATGGATCTTAGAATGTTCTTATACTTATGTCGAGATGCATCTACAAACAGTATATATGGAGTGAAAGAGTATGATGTCATGCATGTGTTTGAATTTTATTTTGTGCCCATGAAATAAAAAAACTGGGGTCACTCACAAAATAAAAACAAATGCATATGTAATTTTACTTGTTGCACTTAAATTACAAAAATATAAATGTATTTTAATTTTACCATGTAATTACATATGATTACTATTTTAGTGTGTAAATTTAATATTATCATGAAATTTACTCGCATGCACTTAAATTACACAAATACAAATGATATGTAATTCTACTTGTTGCACTTAAATTACATAAATATAAATGTAATTTTATTTTACCATGTAATTACCTATGATTAAAATAGTAAATTAAATTTATAATAAATTTAAGATAATATAGGTCAATATTTTTGTGTTATTTAGATAATAAGAATCATTGAGAATGATACCTCTCGACATCCATTACATAGATTTATTTAATATAGGTATACAAGTCCTATTTAATATTATAAAATGGTCCTCCTGCTTAAAAATTCCAGCCTTAAGCACCCCCATCATGCCATAGGGAATTAAAATTCCACCTTGATCCAATAAAATTATATGCATTATCATATGTAGGATTTTAGCATGATTCTCATCATACTTACCTTGATCATCACATCCTTCTCCGAGAAATCATGACAAAGAGAAAGAACATTATATTTAGCGGTGATAACATCCCCTTCCGTGAAAGGGTATAAAACTCCTCCCTAGGAAAAAGATCCCAATATATTATTATCCTCCAGATGGTGGATCAAACCTAGGTTATAGAGGGTTAGGATTAAGATCAACATCAACTTCATGTATAATCACTTGAATATGTTATTCCAAAATCATATCCATAACTTCATTAAAGGATTTCCATACCTCTAGCTCACCATTTTCCTTCCCCTCACAAATATTTTTTTATTAGATACGGTAAAAACAGGGATCGGATCCCAGGGGCCATTACAAGACGAGGAACAAAAAACAACTAGCAAGAAGGAAATGAAAAGTCCAAGAAAGGAGTTAAACATGCTTAACTCTTACAATTAAGAACAAGACTTTGTATTAAACTGGGATAACCAGAGAGAAGGAGACACAGTCTCCAAAACAACAAAACAATAGATTTCACCAAAATTCTGCCAACAGTCCGGAACCATAAGTTAATTTTTTAGAGATCCCCCACTGCTACCATCATTACTATCTTTGATCATGTCACCCTCAACACCTTTGTCATTAATATATTCCTCCAGATCATCCTCGAGCTACTAATGCGCAAGTTAAATTTCCTTCTTTTAGTGCCCTCCTCCATCCCTTCCAGCCTGTCGCTTAGCTTTTTGACCTGGTCCTCTAGCTCCAAAAAATTCTTCTTGGAATTCACCTAAGCAGTGAAAATTTGCTTAGAAGCATTGATGACATCCATCATTGTTTCCCTTTGACCAACATTGGTTTCTTCCATCGCTTGAAGCACCCCTTCTAAGTACTAGACCTTTTTGCTCAAATCCTTGAAACCCTTTAAATTACCATCCCAATTTATTTTTCTCGAAGTACTTGCTTCCCCACGACCATCCTCACCCATTTCTTTACCAGAATCCTCCCCCACAATTTTGCATTTTCCGGCCTTCATCTTAGTAAGGCAATGCAAGAGTGAGGTCATCCTCATCCGCCTGCTCTTTCAAGGAAGAGGACAGAGTAGGTTTCCCATTTTCAAACATCAAAAGAATGATCCCTTCATGCAAAGGCATCTCCACTTTCTCCTGCTGAAAGCCATCAAAGAGTTAGTCAGAGACATAAACAGAAAGAAGGGGATGCTCACCATGACCTTATGGCGGAACATATTCAGAAGGGTCATATGGTGAGTATAGATTTTTGGTATTTTCCTTCCAGAGTGATGTACTTCATGATTTGAAGGAACACCTCTCTCCAAATACCCGAAATACACGACCTGCAATACCATCCGTAAAGAAAGAACATCTTTCCTTGCCAACAAAGAACAACTCAATTTCCTGTTCTCTGCGGGTTCTGTCCTTAAAATTTTTAAGCCCGTCCATTTTCATGTCCGTGGCTAGGGCAATGGTGGACTTAGAAACCTCAATTTCCATCCCCCTAACTTCAAACTTATCCTCTTTCCAAGCTTTGCCAAAATCCTTAGACAGGGAGGGGTCGTGACCATGTAATTTGGAAATGAAATTGCTGATGTTAGGAAATATTATTGATAACATTATTAAGTGTGTAAATAATAAAATACAATCTCATATTGAGTTTTATTTTATAGTTGTAGTACAACTTAATAGAGCTATTATAGGTGAAATATATTGGGGATGAGTATGAGAAAATAAAGGTTGAGATATATGAGGAAGATAAGACTTGACTCCTAGTTTATAGGATCAAGTATTTGTATAAGAATCTCACCAGGAAATGAATAAAATGTCCCAAATTATTTTCATATATGTTTTTGTCTCCCGTGTTTTCTATCCTCTACATATTTTGTTCTCGTTAATTATCATCAATTGAAACCCCAATCCTAAGCTTGTTCCACAGAGGCTGATTAAAAGCTTCAATGCTTTGGCTAGCAGGTTCAACTCTAATCCTATCACCCCCATTTTCACAAGACTGAGCTTCTTCTGTTTGCTACTAAAATTTTAAAAATACCTTCTTTCGCACTAGCAGAAATCGTGGAGAACAAGATATTAAGTAAGTTTTCGCCACCATAGGGCTCACTCATGCCAACATTATAAAACTTAGTGCCCTCTATCTCTACTAATGATCTCATTAATGTCCATGGGTAATTTATCAACTTTACACCATATCTTATAATCATTACAATTGATTCCATAATTGGCCATCTTATCTCGCACATTTGTTCCCTTGACGTAAGGTATGATTATAAGAAATGATATCAATTTTTTTTTGAAGTTTCCTTCACATCATTGAGGATATTTCTAATGGCCTAATTAATGGAACCATGATTATTGAGGGCATTAATTAAGAGGAGAGAGTCACCTTTGATCTGGATGTCCTTGAAACCTTTTTCTTTAGCCAAAAAACCCCCAAAGAAGAGCTCTAGCTTCCGCCATGTTGTTGGTTTGTCGACCTAATGGACCCGCGTAGGCAAAAAACCAATCTCCTTCACTGTTCCTTAGAATTCCCCTCCCCCAGCAGGACCCGATTCCCTTTTGAGGCTCCATCAAAATTTAACTTAACAACATTTCCCCAAGCCTATTCCAACTGGAATTATTTTTAGGTATGTGTAATTCCACCGAACCAAGGGCTAACTTGTCCAAAATAGTCCGGTCACTATTCGGATAGGGGTTTTGACTTTACCTTTAAAGAGTTTAATGTTTTCCTTTATGGCATTCAAATTTTTTCTTCTAACTTTCGAGAGAAGATATTTCTGATCATGGAAGATACCATCATTCCTGGCTTTCCATAAACCCCCAAAAAAATGAGGGAGGGCAATATTCCAAGCCCAAATCAAGATAGGAAAACGGAAAGGGCTCTCCCATTGAAAGCAACAATCTTCAATCGAAAAGGCAGGATCCATTGGATATTGAACAAATCCATAATAACATCAAAGACATCATGGGAGAAGGAGCAATGAAGGAGGAGATGGTTGAAATTTTCCTCCTCTTTCTTATAGAGAGAACATCTATTGGGAATCTTCATTCCCTTTTTCCTAAGATTGTCCACAGTCATGATTTTATTCTCAAGCAAACCAGAAAAATATATTAATCTTTGGGGTGAGATCCTTCACCCAGAGTTTACCCCAATAGTCCTTGAGCAAATCATTCTTGAAATTTGACATGTAGGTTGATTTAACCGAGAAATTTCCAGATTCTTCTTCTTTCCATTTGATGGAGTCCTCCTTGGTTTGGAACATGGGGATGTGGAAATCCTTAAGTTTATTGTTGAGAACCCGAAAAGGTTGGATGTTGCCATCAAAATCCGGAGGAGGCTCAATGATTTCCCATTTGATAGAATCTTCTTGGATCCAAAAGTCCCAAATCCAAAATTTTCCAGATTCCTTGTAGTATTGAGCAACTTCTTTCTAGAAATCCAAGTTAGCTAAGGGGGAATCCTCAAGCCAATTATCATACCAAAAATGATTCTAGAGCCCTTACCAATTTCCCAAATCATACCTTTGGATAAGATTTCTTTAGAGGCCACAAAGGAATTCTAGAAAAAGACCCTCTAGGGAGGTTATTTTGGTTAAAAAAGGATTCCATTCTGCCTATATTCCACAAATATTTCATCTTTATAATTTGCACCCAAAGACCTTCCTCTCTAGCAATCCTCCAGCCAACCTTGGCAATTAAGGCCTTATTCATAAGAGAAATATTTTTTAGCCCCAATCCTCCACATAGCTTAGGTTTAGTAACTTTATCCTAGGCCACAAGAGGAAATTTGAACTTCTCACCAGCTCCCATCCAGAGGAACCTCTTTTTGTATTTTGTCTAAGGATTCCTTACTTTTAACAGGGAGCATGAAAAGAGACATCACATAAATGGGAATGCCTTGAAGGGAGCTTTGGAGTAGTTGAATCTTACCAGCTTGAGAGAGCAAGAGACCCTTCCAAGACAAGATTTTACTATTAAATCTATCCAATAGAGCATTCCAAACCATGAGGTTAGGCTTCTTATGGATCAGGGGCATACCTAGATAAGAATCTGAAAATGTTTAATTCTACAACCCAAGATGTGAGCTAATCTAGCTTGAACCTGATTCTCCACATTTATGAAAAAGACAACACTTTTATGGAAGCTAACCATATGTCTAGAAACCTATTCATAATCATTAAGAACCACCTTAAAATTTGAGGCCTCATGGATAGAGGCCTTACCCATCATAAAATTATCATCCACAAACTGATTGAGATAGATAGAGGGAAGACCATTTGAGATTTTAACACCCTGGATGCAATTGGAAACCATGGCAAGTTGATAGATTCTACTCAGGGATTCAACCATTATGACATAGAGGAAAGGTGAGAGAGGATCACCTTGTCTCATCCCTCTACCAGCTTGGAAAAAACCTTTCGGTTTTCCATTGACCAAAACTGAGAAACTGGTAGTGGAAATGCATGTCATAATCATATTAACCAAAAAGTTATCAAAACCCACCTTTAGCAGGATGGCCTGAAGGAAATCCCAATTTATCCCCTAACAAACATTCACAACCTTATTTTCTTCCTCAATTAGAATCACATTTTTCCTCGGTGAGTGGATCATGTCTCTTTTCCCCACCTCCTAATTAGGAGTAGCCCCAATCTCCTCCTCTGCCCAACCATACCTTCCACTTTCATCATTCGAATCACCTTCATTTTCATTCTCATGTCTAGATCATTGTTTAATAGCCCTTGTCTTCTATTTGTTTGTCTATCTTGATCGCTAATCCATGGCCCTTGTCTTTTGTCCTTGATTTCCAAATCGTTGATCTCCAAGTTCAATGACCCCTTTTTTTTTTATCCCCTCATCGCCTCTTTCATAGCCATCACCTCTTGAATTCTCCGTAATTTTTACATCTTTATTATACAATAATGATATATCACATGTTTGGGGCATCTATTGCAAAGAAAAGATCAATTCTTTTTGTTATCATTATATCTATTTCTAAAGGACTAATAACTCATTATTTTGTTTTTCTGTTTCCCATGTTGTTACACTCACATTTGACATATATATTAAGGAAACACAGGCAATATATTTTTGGTACAATTTCTTAAACACCATATCTTTGCATAATATGATTATCTATTTTGCATATAACAAATATTATAGATCTTGTGATTCCATTAACATATGACATGTATTGGGAAGTGTGTGGTGACTTGTGGTAAGTATAACCCTTGAATTAGCCATTTAATAGTTTTTATATCTTTGTGTTGGTGGTAGGGTTGTCATATGGAGTATCCATAGCATATGTAGGGTATATATAGGAGATATGATAAAATTAGACAATCATATTGCATTTTTTTTTCTTATTATAAGGTTGCAGAGGTCGCCCCATTGAAATAGACTAGGCATATGCTTCAATATTCTTATCTTGTTTGAATCATGTAGTAATTCTAGTTTTGTAATATAGTAATTACCATAGCTTCAATTTTGAAAAATTCAATTCGAAACCTTAATTTTGAAGACTTGATTGTATCTATAAAACCGTTGTAAATTATTCTATAATGTTTTTAGGGAAGTTGCATATTTAATTCAAGAAACCTACAACCAATTTCTTAGCTTCCGCTGGTCATTTTTGAGGGAGTTAATGTGATTTTAGTTTTTGTAATAAATTAAATCTTCATATCTTAATTGTTGGATTTATTCTAGTTTTTTTGTAAAGCTCACAAAACATAAATGGGATTCTTCTTTGTATATTTCTATTTGAGTTCGACCTTATACCAAAATCATTTAGCCAATGTTTGGTCAAAGGTAAAAAACAATTTTTTTCTAGTCAAGTTTTCGTGTGTCAATTCTTACAAACTAGGGGATGAGGAAAAGGTCAATCACTATGGTAATAAGATCCAGACAGAGTTACCGAACTCAATGAAGAAGGAAGAATCATCTTGGAGCCAAAAATATTATCCGGACTCAATTCAAGAGGATGTAGACGAGGGTGATCACCGAGTATCTTATCAAGTGGAAGAGCATATCGAGAGATGATGCAACATGGGAGGATGAAGATTTCACACATAAGCATCCATACATGATAAACATTGAGTAAATTGTTTGTTTGAAGGTGGGGTATGCTATGCCATTAACTAGTGGCATGTATTGGAATGTGTGTGGTTAACTTGTACTACACATAACCTTCGAATTGGTTATATAATAGTTTTTGAATTTTCAAATTGGTATTAGGATCAAACTATAGAGCATAATATCATAAATTGGGCATATATAAGAGAAAGGGTTAGTATTAGATAATCATATTGTAATATTTATTATTATTGTGTGGAGGTTGCCCCCTCAAAGTGCTTGTTCATATTGTTTAATATTCTTAAGGATCTTAATTCTATTATATTATGTTTTATTATTGTAATTGTACTTTAATAATATATTTCATTATAAGTATTATATATTCCTTTAAGTGAGATATAAATTTCAAAAATTCATCCAATGTCTCAAAAGGGAGAAATATTATACACTATATACATTTCTCATTTCCTACTTCCTTTGAGGGTATGACGGACCCCATACCCTAGAAGTCTTCCGCATATATTGAAGTTATGTGGGTATGTGATTCAACAAAATCATTATGAGGGAACTAGTGACCCATCACCAAACACTTATGGGATTCCAAATTAATTTCCCAATTTACAATACCCAGTATTTCAAATCCACCCTTTTCCTCCTTCAATGGTATGATAGATTCCTATCAATATCAAGGCTAAATGAGGTAGCTTATTTTAGTATTTTACTATTACCCTTTATTACGTCGAAGGCATTTCTAAGTTAAAATGAGCGAGTCAATTCTGACAACATGTTAGTGGATGATTTAATCCAAATCATTTATAACTTAATCCACATCGACGTTCTGTGAATGATCTCCACCGTTCACGTGTATATTTTTAGTTTTTTGGCCATGTTAACACTCTCAGAACCAGACGTGAAAACAAAAAAAACGGTGTTGCATTGTTGGTGAATTGGCTATTTGTTCTGCTCAGCTCATCCTCGAATGCAACCAGTTTTTGTACTGAGGTCCCAAAAGCAATGCGAATTTGGATTTGGTTCTGGTGGAGGAAAATGTCATAAAGAATCACCAGCGAAAAAATTTGTGGATAGAGTAAGATCCACATAATTCTCGGCTTGGATTTGCAAGTGCTTGCTGCAATGCCAAATATTGATTCGAAGATTCAATATTCATGTTGTATTGTGGGGATTCATGGTTCTGACGTCATTCCAATCACACTAGATTTTCTGAATTGGGTTTTCATCACGTTGTAGGTGGAGACAATGTAGAGACACATTGATGGTTCAATTTTACTAGGATTGAATCAGCACGGTAGTCGGTGATTCCCCACTGTATTTCATGAACTATTATAAATTATAAAATTTTTATTGGAAAATAAAATTTTGTTGTCGTTTACATGACTACTCGTTAGAGGGGTTCAATTATGAATGTTTTTTCACACATCACATGTTTCCCTTGATATACTAAATCTTGAAATTGAAAAATGAAGCTACAAAGTGCTACATGAAGAAAGCAATATGGTTGGGTTTTGCCCTTGTAACCTATTGGATTTTCTTCATTTTTTATTTAGGCAACTTTAAGTTCAAAATGTATTTATGTGGATAATGGAGTCTCGGTGTACACGTTTCTCTCACCAAACATGTATGGAAAACTACCGAAGGGACTTAAGAATAAACTATTATTCATGCATCGCCTCTTTTCATTGTGCTCCAAGAAGGAAACTTTGCGATTGGGCTTCGAACTTGTAACCTATTGAATTTTTCACACTTTTTATTTTGGCCCCTTTAAGTGTAAATTGCACTCAAGTGAATAGTGCGAACGATATCAAGACAAAAAGAAGAAGAACAAAAACAACGTATATTATTTGGGTGTTACCATTTGAGCCATGGAAAAGGTGCAGTACATGTAGGTATTTATTTTTCACTTTATTTATTTCCAAATTTCAATTGATGTCTTCCTCTTATCCAAAAAATCAAATTTCATCCAATTGAAATCCTTAATGTCGTAAAACTAAAAACATAAAATATTCTTGTCTATTAATATAACCAACCTGCTAGAGAGGCTCAATTATCTATGCTTCTTCGCGCATTACTGTTTACCAAATTACTCGAGTTAAAACTAGAGGGGAACATTTATCGTTGATTGTTAGTACATCACTTATTTTCCCAACAGTTGGGCTTTGAGCCTAGCCCCTCTTGGATTTTCACCATTTTTTATTTTGGCCCCTTTATGTGTAAATTGCACCCATGTGTATAATGTGAGCGAGATGTGGAGAAAATATAACATATATTATTTGGTTTGGAACAATCTGATCTATGGAATTGGTGTGGGACACGAAGGTATTTAATTCTAACCTTATGTTTTCTAACTTTTCTTTTGTGTCTTCCTCTTTACGATCAATTAGATTCCATCCAAAAATAGCAAATCCCTATTCAACCAGACAAAGAAATTGAAGAGGGAGATTCAATTATTAATAATTTTCCACGCATCACCTATTTTCTTGAACTACTCTAGCTTTAAACTAAAAAGGGAGCCTACAAAGTGCTACAAGAAGCAAGCATTGTGGTTGGGTTTCAAACCTAGAACCTATTGGATATTCCACATTTTTATTTTGGCCATTTAAGTGCAAATTGCAAGCACATGAATAATGTGAGCAAGATCGAGATGATAAAGTGGAGAAAAGATGATAGTTATTATTTGGGTAGGACATGCATGTATTTATTTCCAAGAATTTTGTTCCCTTCTTTCGATTCATGTCTTCATCTTATATATCAAATTAAACATCATCCAATTGAACACCTTGATGGCATGAAATAAAAAATAAGTAAATCTTGATTGGTAGATAAAATCTACTTGTCACTCATTCGATTGGGTTTTGAACTTGGAACCTATTGATTTCCCCATTTTTCATTTTGGATTTTTGAAGAAAAAATACCAATGATGTGGAAAATGTGAACAAGATCAAGATGACAAAGTGAAGCACATATAAAAGATATAATTTGGGTAGGAACAATCTGGTCCATGGAATAGGTGCCAAACATGCAGGTATTTTATTCAATTTTTTTATTCCCATTTTTTCATTCGTGTCTTTGACTTATCAAAAAAATTAAACATCTAATTGAAAACATTAATTATATAAAAACATAAAATTAATAAATAAAAAATCTCTATTGCTAATAGACTTTACCATTATCGTACAAAGAGATACAAAAAATAAACATTTTTGTTGGGCTTGAACAGGAAACCTTTTGTTTTCCTCCATTTTTTATTTTGGCCCGTTTAAGCACAAATTTCACTCACTTGAATACTCCGAGAGAGATTGAGATGAAAAAGTGGCACACATATAGCATATATTGTTTGGGTAGGAACAATCTAAGTTGTGGAATAGGTGTGGGACATGAAAGTATTTAACTCCCACCTTTATATTTCCAACTTTTCATTGACATCTTCATTCCACCTAAAAAATTATATGTCATCCAATAGAATACCTAAACGACGTAAACAATAAAATAAAAAAATAGCAAGGCCCATTTTCTGTTGGTTTTCGTTTATAACTTGCATCATCGAGATCATTGATGAGGGTAGCTGTAATTGCTACCTTGTTAGCTACAAATAAACCGTAATTATAAATGTGCATGAAATTTCCACCCTGAGATGCCTAGCCCACTCCACATATCCATGCCTCTAAAGTGTCTCATGCGACGTGTAAGTAATTTTCTATTAAAATAGTATATTATGACTTCCTGAAAAAATGAGGGCTAACATTGCAAACATCGACTAATAAAATTGGACATATTGATCAATCACTCCTTGCATAATTGCATAATAGAAGGCCCATTTTCTGTTGGTTTTCGTTTATAACTTGCATCATCGAGATCATTGATGAGGGTAGCTATAATTGTTACCTTGTTAGCTACAAATAAACTATAATTATAAATGTTCATGAAATTTCCACCCTGAGATGCCTATCCCACTCCACATATCCATGCCTCTAAATTGTCTCATGCGACGTGTAAGTAATTTTCTATTAAAATAGTCTATTTTGACTACCTGAAAAAATGAGGGCTAACATTGCAAACATCGACTAATAACATTGGACATATTGATCAATCACTCCTTGCATTATTACAATTCTCCTTGATAAGTTTTCTATATGTCCAACAACTTACACCTACTTTCTCCTTCAAGCTATTAACAAATATGGCACATGTTCGTACGAAAATAAAGTTTCACTAATGTTCCTGGAGTGGCCTTATCCTCCCTTAAACCCCTTCCCCGTCACCTCTCCTCCTCTTGAAATGTCTCACTCCCTCAACTTTAACTTCTTCATTGCATCCCCTTCGACATCTCCATTGCACAATTCACATGCGAATTTTGATAAATCTATGTTTATTATGAAGATGAATATCAACTATTCTACTCATTGATTAACTAAAAATAGAACTATATGCTAAGGAATTATAACCCTAGTTAATCTAATTAGAGGACTAAAACACCGTATAAATACAATAAATAACATGAAATGATTCTAAAACAATTATATTAAATGAAATAAAACCCTAACTATGCCAAATAAAGTAGAAGAATGACTTAGCCTTGATTGTCAGTAGATGGTCGCACAATGTCAGCAGTTTGACAATAGGTTCCAAACCCAGCAATAGTCACTCGAGGTCATGCGAAGACCATATTTGGAGGATCATAATTGACTGGGGCACTGGGAAGGTCTGGGGCACCCTGGTATGTAGTTTAGGCGCCTTGATCTATGTAATAGCTTCGGATTTGAGTTTTGTATGGTCAGTAAATTGATCTAAAACTCTTCTTGTCTATCGCACTAGATTTCTTGGATGAACTGTATAATGACTCGTAATACAAAAAGGAAGTATCGAACCCTAGAAAAATAAAAGATGCAAATGAATGGGTCGACTGACCTCAGCTGCCAAACTTGTGGTCTTATCATTGAGCATTACACTACATTTCAGACCCGGATGTAGTTCTGTGGTGTGTGCATTTCGTGCCCTAGGTGCTCTCGTGCTAGTCACACTTTGTGAAGTAGCAAGCAATAATAACTATAGAAAATGTAAATAGCATGTGTGCATGGAATAGAATAGAATCCCTCCCCTATGCAAGTGTGTGTGATGCATATCTCCTAGCCTTGATGCATGGCACTATGTGGATGCAAGTGATGCAATGGATGCAACTCTAGATGGAGTGATAGTAGTATGTGACATTAGGACCCTCATTATGGTCTTATAACTTTATATTTATAGGGCTCTCAAGCTTAATTTCAGTAATTAATCCCGACAAGGCCGACAGGAAAATGATAAGGATGAAAAATGGCTAGAAAGGCCCCAAAAAGAAGCGGAAAAGAATGTGCATAGATCGGGCGCCCAGAGTGGGACCGAGGGCACCCTAAGGCACCCCAATACAGCTGGGCACCCTGATTTTGGGCTAGAATGATGAGGCGAGTTGTGAAATGGATAGATAAGTGCTAGAAAATATACGGGAATGACGAAATAAAATATAAAATAAAGATGGCCAAAAGGTGGGATTAATTAGTACTTTATTCACTTGAGAACCTTCTAAATAGTAGTATAAGACCGGGCTAAATAATGTCTAAAGTGCATAATTTTGTGTCTACATTTTGCCCCCACTTTATGTTGGTGAGCGGAAAGCTCGGTAACATAAAGTAGATAGAGATGCATACTTGATATCCATATAGAGTGTAGAAGAAGATGTGCCGATGGACTAGACTTAATCGTGGAATGAAAAAAGAAAAATGTGGAGGAGCATAGATTCTAAAGATGAAAAATGCGCATAAAAAGTGATGAGAGTGAACCTAGGGTAACGCATGTGTAGTTGTCGTTGTGTATAGTGTACCTACATGGTCGAGTAAAGGGAAAACACTTATAATGGTGTAGTGTCATTGTCATTGTTGTTGTTGTTGTTGCCCCCAATTTGATTGCTTGTTTCTCATACAACGGACCTATAAGGAGAAAATGATCAAGTAGTCAAATATGTATGTATGTAAAAATGTTGTGTAAAATACGCATGTGTAAAGTATGCAAATGTAAAATACACTGAAAAAAATGTAAATGGAACATGTGCACCTGATCCATGTCAAAGAAGGGTGTAGAAGGATATCTTGTCTTGTCATGTAGTCTTTGGGTGATCTCATGCCACCCTGGCTGAATAAGTATAGGAGGAAATGTGATGTGTCCTCCAACTTTAACCGCTTTTGCTGAAATGTGTGAAGAGATCTTTGTACTGTCCTAGTTTTTGGGTGATTCGACGCCACTGGACGGAGAAGTATAGAGAGGCACACCCAATGTAACCCCCAAGCTTAATCGCTTTCTGCAAAATTGTTGAGGACACCATGTCATGTTGAGGCCGTTGTGTATGGAGTTCATAGACTAGTCTAAACTCACTTGTTGTGTGTGAACCGGTGTAAATATGATGTGTTAGTAGAAAACCCTCAATGATGCCCCCTCTTTGGGGTGCATGCGATGTCGTTGAAGGAGAATGTGGCCCTAAAAGAGGACCAACCACACTCTAACCTATAGAAATTTTCCTGTATGGGGAAAGGGAAACACTTGGTAGATACCAAGGCGCACACAAAAGGGGATGGCTAGCCAAAACAAGTGTTAGTCCAAAACACATGCATGCAATAAGTGGAAAATATGCAAACAATGTAGAAACTGCAAACAAAGTAGTGTAAACACGTAAGAAAACACAAGCAAACCACACAAAGTGGGTTTCAAACATGGGACATCACTCACGATGTCACAAGACACCAAGGCCATCATGGCCACAAACAATAGACAAGTGTGCACACAAGCAAAGGGAAAAGCCCACATACAATGGAAAACAATGCAGACAAGTAGAAACAAACAAGTAGTCATGGAAACATGTAATCCTACAAAACAAGTGCTGCACATGGAACACCTGTTAGCATGTTAGAGCGATAACCAATATGTCAAAGCATGTATAAATAAGTAGTATAAGATGTTAAGTACAAAATGAAATAATAACACCTAGATAAGATGAATGTGGATGCCCCCAACTAGTATAGGAAGGGTAGAAGGTGAGCATCCATGCCACATGTAGAGTCCTGTATCTGTGATCATACTAAACAAAGGTGTGAACATCCATGTGTGTATGATAATGACATATAATAAATCAATCTAACATGTGTAGTAAAGTGATCATGCAAAACACTAGTAAGCAAAAGTAAATTCCCCAAGACAATGCAATATGTTGTGGATGAATGGAATGGAATGCAAAATGGAATGATAGGAGCAACGTTCCCCTCGAGTGGATGGAATGTGTATACAGTGAGGTTCATTATTGTTTTCCCCCTCAAGCATCAAGAATGAACCGTAAACGAGAGTGCATCATTGGGAAATGGTCGAGTAGTGTTGGTTGTATCTAGCGCGTTGTGATGAATGTGTATGTGTAATGGTGATGAAATGCGACATGTGGAGGGATGTATGTGAACCCTCTAGCCGAAGCGTATATCATGACTTGTTAAATGAAAGAGTGATGATTTATCCCTAAGCATATATCACTATAGGATGAGTGTATGGGGATGCAACATATGGAAAGATGTGCATGGACCCTATAGCCTAAGCGTATACCATGACTTGTTGAATGTATGAGTGATGATTTAGCCCTAAGCGTATATCACTAGAGAATGAGTGGATGGGGATGAGATGTGCGTGGGCCCTATAGCCTAAGTGCATACCATGACTTGGTGAATGTATGAGTGATGATTTAGCCCTAAGTGTATATCACTATAGGATGAAGGGATGAAGATGGGTGATGATTTAGCCTAAAGCGTATGTCACTATGGGATAAATAATAAGGGAGTGGTGATGTACCCTAGGGTGTATGCCACTACAAAATGATAAAATGGGGGTGGTGATTTAGCCTAAAGTGTATACCACTACAAGATGATAGAATGGGTGACAATTTAACCTAAGGTGTATGTCACTAACGTAGGAAATGGTGGATGGGAAGGATGTCGCAATGGTGATTATAAGGTCCATTTGATTGGTAAACCCTCGGTAGTCAAGTATGGATCGAGGAACTAAAGTGCGTCATAGGGTGGTGAGTGTAACGCGTAGAAGACAACGTAGTTTAAGTGACCAAGGGATGAATATGTGATGTAAATGCGCGGTGTAAGCAATGCAATGTAGGATGTGTAGCATGTGTAATGTATGGAATGCACTAATAGGCGTATATAGAAATAGAATATGTAAGGATGATAGATGAAACTAGACCCATATATAATGGAAGCTAGTGTAGTAAGTAGAATGTATATGATGAATAGATGTGCGATGTAAAACATACAATGTAGGAAATGTAGGGTATGTAGATGATGTAAGATGTGGATGTAGGTGTAGATAGAATATATAGTAATGGGATGTAAAGCTAGACCCATATATAATGTGACCTAGCATAAATATAGGATGTAAGAACAAGATGCAAAACTAGACGTAGATGAGATGATGACTAGTGTAGTATGTATAAGATAGATGATGTATAAATGACTAATAAATGAGGGATGTATAAGATAATGTAGGATGTAGGCTATGTATAAAAATGATTATGTAGGACGTGTGGTGTATGTGATAGGATGTAAATGTTAAAAGTGCAATGTGTGGGGTTCAATGTAATAGTAATCCCTCAACAGTCTAGTGTGAACCGAAGCACAAGAGTGCGTCATTGGGTAGCGAGGGTGATAGAATGTGTAAGAAGTATACCTATAAGCAAAGAATATTGTAAAGAGTGGAGGTGCAGTTTATGGCAATTGTTATCCAAAATTCACCCCTCAAGGTAATTTTGATAACATGCATCAAATTATTCAGTCCCGAGCAAGTAGATTGATTCAAGGCCCGAAATCATGTTTTGGGGCCCCTCGGCTTCTCTCTAACTCTCCCATCCAAGAAGAAATCCCAACGAGTTAGAAAAATGGAAAAAATGTAAAAAATAAGGTTGCAGGACTGTTTTAAAGCATTTCGGTCGTACCAGTTCGGGTCATACCAAGGTTTTTCTGTACCAAGCTTGGGGCCGAAATACAAAGAAAATCGGCTAAGTCGGACATTTTTGTCCCAGGCGGTCCATGGGACAGTTGGGACAAAAGGACGCGAGGGACGCGAAAAGCCAAAACGACCGAAAGCGGGAAAATTGTCAAGTTTTTGTTTCACGCGGTTTTGGGACAGCCGGGACAAAAGTACGCGTGGGACGCGAATTGGCCGATTTGCCACAAGATGGTCCATTTCGGGCAGTTTGGAGATTTTCGTCCGGGACAGCCGGGACAAAAGTACGCGCGGGACACGAGGGACACGAAAAGGCGAAAGGGCCGCAAAAGAGAGACAAGGAAGCCCGAATCGGCCGATGCGGAAGATTTCGTCCGGGACAGCTGGGACAGAAGTACGCATGGGACGCGAATCGGCCGATTTTCCGAAATAGCTGCAACAAAGAAGAAAAGTCAACATTTGACCCGTGAACTTCAAACGGCCATAACTTTTGACTCCGAGCTCCGATTTTCACAAAATTGGACTTTCTAGAACGAGCACGACGTCCTCTTATTTTTAATGAGGGTAGATATATTTAAATAAAAGAAACATATTCGGCTCCAGTCAATTAATGCTCATTCCCGTCAAATGACAGAAAAACGCTGGCCGGACCCAAAATAGTGTCCCGCACTCAGAAGGCCATAACTTTTGCATTTCTCAACGAAATCACACAAAATTGGTACCGTTGGAATTGTGGCTCTGAGCTTGACGCACAAAAATCAAGAAATTTCAGATTTGATGAGATATTGATCAATATTTTTAAGAAAACGTGGCTGGGTTCATAACAGTGTTTTATTTGGTGGTTGGGAGTGCAATTAAGAGGCATGGTCATCATTCTTTCTCTGCTGCAGCACCTAGGACAATATGGGGAGCCTTTTGCAAGTAATATATAATCATTTTAATCCATTTAATTCCTCTTACAAGTGGTTGAAGGATAGATTTCAGGATTTCCATTTTCCCTTCTCTTTCTCTTCTCATTTTTTCTATAAATTGGAGTGTTGGGCTCATTGTAAAGGGAGTAGTTTTGTAGCAAAGCTCTGCCAAAATTGCTTTGTGAAGCTAATGTGTTACAGGCCCTTGTTGTGGACTCCTTGCATGGTGATCCAGGCCCTTATCTTGTAATAGATTGAACTGTGCATATCATGAAGCAATAAAATATAAGTTTGTGGATGTATCTTCCCCTGCTGTGTTTTCTTGCATTCTTCTTGCCCCTTCAACCTTGATTACAAGAATATTGTGTCTATTATTATGCTCTTGCAGGGATCCATTATCATTGTGTA
This sequence comes from Taxus wallichiana var. yunnanensis, assembly GCA_018340775.1. NCBI lineage: Eukaryota > Viridiplantae > Streptophyta > Pinopsida > Cupressales > Taxaceae > Taxus > Taxus wallichiana. The sequence goes on from CM031239.1 coordinate 351,228,669, forward strand.
TGTTTGAAATATTTTTGTGAATGCATTTTGCTAGATTGTGGAGAACTGTCATCACCCCTTCTAGTGTGCACTTTGCTTCTGTATCTCACGCATTTGAAGACTACTCTCACACCCTCCTTTTCTGGTGTATCACCGCTTTAGTGTAGGCTTTCATTTTATGCATTCTCTCTCCTTGGTCCCTTGGAAAGTTAGATTAGAATAGTTAGTTTCCCTTGCATTAGAGTAGATTGTGGCAGGTAGTTTAGGAGCAAGAACCAGCTTTCTCTAGAGGTCTATCTCAAGTAGCAAGTCCCACAACTTGGAGATAGTACCCATGTTATCCAATCACACCGTGAGTTCAAGTATATGCACTTGTATAAACATAGGGGTGCTGTGATTCGGTGATAACAATAATATGAGGAGGGGGCGGGAGTATGTCATGTGATATGTCCCCCAATAGTAGGGTGGGAAGAGGCTATGTGAACTCATTAAGAAGATCATCATCCTCTAGGTCAAATTAAAATGGGTCGAGGTTGGCGACATGGTATGCTATAGTATGAGGTTGATCATGTAATGAGCCGGTAAGACGTAGACGATACATGCCCATAGCATATTCTTCGTTAGTGAATGGGGGATGTGGGAAACCATGTGCATACCATCGAGTGTAGTTAGGTGAATAGCCAAGAAAGGAACTATTGCAAATGAAAATACGACCAAAAGGCATAGGGAATGAAATATTAGTGTGACTAGGGTCTAAGGTACCTCTAATGTAAGTAAGCCAAGAGTCCCCTAATGTGATTGGAGAAGCACAAGGGGTATGTGGGAGATAGACTAAAATATCAAAGACACACAAGCCATAAGCGGTAGTGATAGTGACAAAACCATAATATAGATGAGAGGCATGAGTAGAAGGCTGAAGGTCCTCAAAAGTAAATCCAAGATGAGCTAGACCAGCAGGAGAACAAATGGTTTCGTCGCATGCGGGGTCGAATGGAACATGTTCCCAATAAGAGTTATGAATGAAAAGTGTACATGTAAAGAGGGTATGAGCTAATGGTGAAGACGAAGAGGGAAGGATATTGTGTATGGGTGGAACAGTGGCTGATGTGGAATAATAGTGGTAGTAGGAGATAGTGTGGAAGGGATAGCATCTAGTAAAAAAATAGCACCCTCAAGTGGTGGTAAATGAGGTTGATCATCCATAGGTTGAGGTTCATCTGTAGTATCAATGCAAGGAACATGGATACTAGTATGAGGGTCATGGACACAATATTGGAATGGATCACGATCTCGGAATATAGTATACTCAATATGCTCATGTAAGAATTTGACGCAACGGTGGATGGTGGAAGCAACATCTTGCATGGCGTGAAGCCATGGTCTACCTAACAAGCAATTATATGAGACAGGAAAATCAATGACAAAGAAAACAATAGGGAGAGTCTTAGGACCTACGGTTAAAGGCAAGGTAACGTGGCCTAGACATGGATGAACATAACCATCATAAGAACAGAGAGAAATAGAAGAAGGGCTAATGTCATGGGCAGACAAACTTAAGGCTTGGAGAAAGGACATAGGGCACAAATTAAGCTCAGATCCATTATCAATAAGAGTATGCTTGATAACAACATTGTAGATGCGAGACATGATATAAAGTTGTGGCTCATTATCAAAGGGGTGAATGTCAACTAGAGGATTGGCCCGGAATGCAATATGTTTGGGAAAAGGCATCCACAAACGTATCATACATGGAATTTGGATGCATGTCAATAGAAACATTGGTAGTAGCAAAGAGGGTTTGAACTCGATGAAGCAAATTAGGATGGGTAAGCAGATATTCAGTGACGGAGATATTCATGATGGTAGAATGAAAAGCCCTAGAAGGTGGTAGAAAGAGATGTCGAGTTCACCAAAATGATTAATTAAAAATAGAACTATATGCTAAGAAATAGTAACCCTAGTTAATCTAATTAAGAGGACTAAAACATTGTATAAATGCAGTAAATAACATGAAATGATTCTAAAATAATTATATTAAATGAAATAAAACCCTAACTATGCCAAAGGAAGTAGAAGAATGACTTAGTTGATTGTTATAGATGGTCGCAAGTCCTGACAAAGAGTTCCGAACCCAAAACACTCAATCGAGGTCATGTGAAGACTAGATCTGGAGGATCTGAATTGACTGGGGCACCTAGGAAGGTATTGGGGCACCTCAGGGTGCCCTGGTCTATAGTTTAGGTGCCCCGATCTCTCAGTAACAACTTTGGATATGAGTTTTGTATGGTCACAAATTGATCCGAAACTATTCCTATCTATCGCACTTGATTTTCCTGGATGAGTTGTATAATGACCTGCAATACAAAAGGAAGTATCAAACCCTAGAAAAATAAAAGATGCAAATGAATGAAAGGATGTTTGTTTCTCTTCTCCTTCATGACCTTTCCATTCTCCAATGCATGGGAGGACATGAGAAAGGCTATAAATACATGATTGTAGAAGTGTAGAAGATCATCAAAGCATGGGAGCAAGTGAGCAAGAAGTCTTAGTGTTGGAAATTGTATTTTTGTAGAAGAAAGGAGTGTTGAGATAGAGCAAAACAAGTAATTGAAAGGAAGTGTTGAGATATTATCTACTTCTCTTTCTTACTTATTGTAAATTTTGTACTTGTTGATTTGAATTGGCCAATAGAAGTGGGAAGAAAGAGCAATTTCCCTTCCCGACTGGTTTTTCCTCCATTGGAGGTTTTCCAGGATAAAATTGTTGGTGTTATGAGCTTATATTCTTTCCTTTACTACAATTGTTGATTCTAAGCACAATAGTAATTCATTCACTAGCTATCTCTGTTATTTTCTAATAGAAAGTAAACAACAACGATTAATTTGTGATTTTGTGAATAATTCCAAAGTTGAAGAGTTTACAGATCATTTTGGTATCAGAGCTAACAAGTATCCAGGACTGTGGTATTTCATTCTTGAATTTGTATGACAGTGACAAGATCTAAAGGTGAAGAAGCTTTACCTTGCGATCCGAGATTTCTACAAAGAAGTGGAAACAAAGAATTCGGGAGAAATGGAGGAAGAGAACTTGGTCCGTAGAATCGAGATGCTGGAGACCATGATGGATAGGATGTTTAGAAGGCAAGAGGAACTTGCAGATTTGCAGAAGACAACTTCCGTCAAGCAAGACTCCATGGACTCGGTGGTTCGAGGCTTAGCCAAAAATTTTGGTATAGGCAAGAGCCACCATGAGGAAGATTATGGGGAAGAGCATGAAGAAGAGACTTCTAACACAAGAGAAAAGGTAAAATCTGAACATACTCCTTTTAAAGTTGAGACTAAAGTCAAAATCAAAAGCTTTGAAGGACAAGTAGATGCAGAATTACTTGATAAATGGTTGAAATAGTTAGAAGTCTATTTTAGCATCCATAATGTCACTGAGGCACAAAGGATCACCTTTGCACGTCTCAAAATGGAGGGACATGCTCTAGTTTGGTGGGAAACTCATCTAACTACTTGTGAAAAGAAGAAACGTCCTATTGTGAAATCTTGGCAAGAATTTAAGGAATTACTTAGAGCTAACTTCTATCCTATTGGCCATAAAACTGACCAAATGATTAAATGGCAATATTTTAGACAAGGCAGTGGTCAAAGTGTGCAGGACTATACTACGAGTTTTGAGGCAAGCCATGTTGCTAAACATGGATTTGGAGGATGAGGATATTCTGACCAAATACTTGGGAGGACTTCACACTCACCTTCGAAGAAAAGTCATCTCCACAAAGCCCAAGGATCTCAATGAAGCATGTGTACAAGCATACTACATAGATGATGAGAAAAAGCAAGGAGAAGCAGAGCCGAGGGTAAAGCAGTCAACAAATCAGCAGAAAAAGGATTATGGGCAAACAAGTAACAAGAGTAAGTGGAAAGGGAAAGGTAAACAAGCTGCCACTACTTTAAATACTTGTAAAGATCCCAAGAATTTTTGCAAGAATTGTGATATCAATGGTCATACTGACGCTACATGTTGGAAGTTGCATCCGGAGTTACATCCAAAGAACCAACCAAGGACTCCAAGAAGTCCATGACAGCTGTAAAGACAGAAGGGGAGGTGGAAATCAAGATGACTCTGATGTAGACAAAAGGCTTGGATGCATGGCCACCAACATGGACAATGAAGAGGAGATGAGTAGACTATTCCAGATCAAAATCCAGATCAAGAGGACTAAGGTAAATGCTTTGGTTGATACCGGTTCTCAATCTAACTTGATTTCTGAGGTAGTTGTAAAGAAGCTTGGTCTTGAGACTTACGAGCATCCGCACCCATATCCTTTGGGTTGGGTGAAGAAGGGTGTTGAAATTCAGGTAACAAGAAGATGTAAGGTCAAGTTTGGGATAAATTCCCAATATATAGATGTTTTTGAAGCTGACGTTATTCCACTTGATGCTTTTGATGTGGTATTCGGGAGTCCTTACTTGTATGTTAGGGATGCTATCTTTATGAGAAGGGAAAACCGGTATAGATGGGTCAAGGATGGGATCAACTACAACATCCGGGCACACCAACGTAAGACACAAGTTACTATGGTAAGTGCTAACCAAGCAAAACGACTTATTCAGTCAAATCATAATCAGTTTTGTTTACTTTTGTTAAAGGATAAACAAGATGGGGTAGAAGTTTCAGAGATTTCTAACCAAGGAAAACAAGATTTGGATAGTATTATTCAATCCTTTCAGGAAGTATTTCAGCTCCTAGTGGATTACCACCAAAACGGGAAGTAGAGCATGAGATTCAACTTATTTCCAGAGTCACCTCTACCGAACATCGGGTTGTATAGGCAATCCTTGCTTGAGAGTACTAAGTAAAGAAACAACTCCAAGAACTAATAGACCAAGGGGTGATACATCCGAGCACCTCACCATGTGGTTCACCTATTGTGATGGTGCCAAAGAAGGATGGTTCTTGGAGAATGTGCATCGACTACCGCGCTTTGAACAAGATCACCATAAAGAACCGATATCCACTTCCCCGTATAGATGATCTCTTGGACCAGCTTCAACATGCCAAATTTTTCACGAAGTTGGATCTCAAGTCAGGTTATCACCAAGTCAGGATGAAGGAGGAGGATATATGGAAGACTAGCCTTCAAAACAAAATAGGTTTGTATGAATGGTTAGTACTTCCTTTTGGATTATGCAATGCACCCACTACATTTATGAGATTGATGAATGATGTATTGCGGGATTTCATAGATTCATGTGTCATTGTATATCTAGATGATATCTTGATTTTTAGTGCCACATGGGAAGAACATCTAACGCATTTGCAACAAGTCTTGCAAGTTCTCAGGGAGAAACAACTGCTTTGTAATATGAAGAAATGTGAATTTTCCAAATAGTCACTTGTCTATCTTGGGCACGTGGTTGAGGAGGAGAGCTACGAGTGGATCCAAAGAAGGTGGAAGCCATCACAAATTGGCCAACACCAACAGAGCCACAAAGACTAGAAGTTTTGTGGGAGCAGTACAATACATGCGGAAATTCATTCCGGGTTTCTCAATGATTGCAACACCTCTACACACAGTGGCCACAAAGAGTAAGGGTTTTGACTGGGTAAGGAACAAGACAAATCCTTTGAGTTATTGAAATACAAGATTAGTCATGCTCCAGTACTTGCTCTTCCTAGTTTGCAGAACCTTTTGAAGTAGAGACAAATGCCAATGATTATGCTATGGGCGCAATGTTGCTTCAAGGAGGTAAACCCGTATGTTATCATTCTGAAACCTTCACTTCAGCAAGTTAAAGGATATTCAGTATATGATAAAGAAATGTATGCACTAGTTCAAGCAATTAAAAATGGAAACATTATTTGTTGGGTAAAGAAACTATTGTGCACACTGACCACAAACCTCTCCAGTATTTGCAAGCACAGTCTAAATTGCAGCAGGCAAGGCACTACAAATGGATGGGGTTTCTTCAATAGTTCCATCTAGTGATCAAATACAAGAAAGGTAGTACAAATTTGGTGGCAGACATGTTGTCTAGGCCACCCACACAGGAAAAGTTCTCCTATTTGGCCACTATCTCTCATATCGAGCCCTTCACGAAGGAAGCTTACGGAGAGAGCATATGCCCAAGACAAAGACTTTGGGGTAACATTTCAGAAGTTGCAGTCCCAAGGGGCTGAAAAGATGGGGATTGAAGATTGTTATCTCAAGGACGGCTGCTCTCTACCGATGGGGGAAACTTTGTGTGCCTAAAGAAGAAAGACTTCTATTGATGAGGGAAGCACATACCTCGAAAGTAGTGGGACATTTCGGTGTTGGTAAGACCCTAGCCCACTTGCAAAGGTATGTATATTGGCCCAACATGCAAGAAGAAGTATCAAAATTTATTCGTGGATGTAAACTTTGTTGTACTAACAAGCCTAAAACTAGGAAGGAAGGTTTGTATATGCCTTTACCAGTACCTACTCATCCGTGGGAGGACATTTCTATGGATTTTGTAGGAGGATTACCTATGTCTAAACATGGCCATGACTATCTCTATGTTGTTGTGATAGATTCAGTAAAATGTGTATTCTTATGGCATGTAAAAAGACAATAAAAGCACATGAGGCAACAGATCTTTTCTTTTCTAATGTATGGGTGCATTTTGGTTTGCCAAAGTCTATTGTCTCTGAAAAGGATTCCAGGTTCTTGGGAAGTTTTGGACTACTTTGTGGGACAAGATGGATACCAGGTTACAGAGGAGCACAACTTTCCATCCACAGATAGATGGACAAACAGAGGTGGTAAACAGGACTTTGGTACAATTGATCAGAGGGTATAATAGTAAGTACCCAAGGACTTGGGATGAGTCCTTAGCCTACATTCAACATTCCTATAACCGGGTAGTACACACATCCACTATGAAGTCACCATTTGAAGCATGCTTGGGATATCTACCTACAAATCCACTGGACATAGCAGTTGGACAACAGGATGAGGAGGATACATGAGACACAAAGGTGACTAGAGCCAACAAGTTCATTGAGAGGATCCGAAAAATCCATCTCAAGGTCAAAGAACAACTAGAAAATCTCAAGCAAAGTACAAAGCTAGGCACGATCAACATAGGAGGGAACACAAGCTTCATGTTGGAGACAAAGTTTGGCTTTACTTGAGCAAGGAGAGACTACAAGGTCAAGCACGAAGCTCAAGCCACTACGATATGGACCCTTCACCATATTGGAGCAGGTTGGGGAAAATGCTTTTCGACTTGATTTACCATCATTCATGAGGATGTACTCTATAGTAAATCTGTGAGAACTTGCACCTATATGAGCCATCCATGCTAGATGAAGATGAAGAACTACAGTTGCTACCTTCCATTGAGGATTGCATCTTGGACTCACGAGGTGAATTGGAGGAGGATGTAGTGCTACAACAAAAGGTCAGAGAGACTAGAAGAGGTCCACAGAGTCTTTGCAGATCGGACTGAAAGGAAAGACACCAAGGCAGGCCCGGTGGTACTCGAAGGAGCAAGCGAGGGAATTGTTTCCTCATCTACTCCCCCACTAAGCTTTTGTGGGACCAAAATCCTCCTAAGAAGGGGAGGTGTGATCCATAGGGATCCAAAATAACTCTACTTCATCGTAAAATAATTCAAAGACAAAGAAGAAGGAAAAAATAAAATGGAGGTTCTGTCTTTTAAACAGACCACCACCCCGTGCATGTAGGGTGGGTGGTTACAAACCACCACCCACCTGGGGGTGGCGGTCCAGGACCACCGGCCTGCATGGCAGGGGGTCCTGGCCATTACGGACAGAAAACTAAAATTTGAAACAAACAACCTCTGAATTTGAAAGGATGTTCATTTCTCTTCTCCTTCATGACCTTTCCCATTCTCCAATGCACGGGAGGACATGAGAAAGGCTATAAATACATGATTGTAGAAGTGTAGAAGATCATCAAAGCATGGGAGCAAGTGAGCAAGAAGTCTTAGTGCTGGAAATTGTATTTTTGTAGAAGAAAGGAGTGTTGAGACAGAGCAAGCAAGTAATTGAAAGGAAGTGTTGAGATATTATCTACTTCTCTTTCTTACTTATTGTAAATTTGTACTTGTTGATTTGAATTGGCCAATAGAAGTGGGAAGAAAGAGCAATTTCCCTTCCCGACTAGTTTTTCCTCCATTGAGGTTTTCTAAGATAAAATTGTTGGTGTTATGAGCTTATATTCTTTCCTTTACTACAATTGTTGATTCTAAGCACAATAGTAATTCATTCACTAGCTATCTCTGTTATTTTCTAATAGAAAGTAAACAACAACGATTGATTAATTTTTTTGTGAATAATTTAAAAGGTGTTTACCTTGGTAGAAATATGGTGTGCCCTATGACATTGTGTCGATGTCCACATTGACGCACCAAGATCTTGACCGTCCACCTCATAAGTCGATTAACAACCTCCAATCGATCCGAGTTGTCCACGTGCACGCCACGATGTCTACGAAAGCAGCCGTGAGGGACCCCGTCCGCAGCCACCATTGATGACGACCAACACTATTCTGTTGGTGATTGTTGTGGATTATCCTGCAGACGAGGTTTCATGTTATGTGTCATATGATAGGTCAAACATGGTTACATTCAATTATTTGTGCAAGACAACGAGTATCCTTTTGTAATGGATTCAACATCGAACCTAGAGCTCCTAAAGCATGGCACGAGATAAAAGTATGTTAAATCCATTATTTCTTGATTTATTTTAAATTATCAAATGATGTCTTCTGAATTATTAGAAAGATTTAAATTTATTGTTAAACTAAGTCAATCGTGTAATAATAACAATGCAAACAAATGTATTGGATTTTCTCCATTATTTATTTTGGCCCTTTTAAGCATAAAATGCACTCACGTGAATAACGCGAGTGATATTGAGTCGATAAAGTGTAACACAAATAACAAATATTATTTGGGTGTTACAATTTGAGTAGTAGAAAAGGTGTGGTACATGCAGTATTTAATTCTCACTTTTTTATTTCCAACTTTCCATTAATGTCTTCATCTTATCTAACAAATCAAATGTTGTCCAATCGAAAACCTTGACGTTGTTTGTAGTTGGGTTTTGACCTTGAAACCTATTGGATTTTCCTCATTTTTAATTTTGGTCCTTTTAAGCGCAAATTGCACTCATGTGAATAATGCAGCAAGATTGAGACAATAAAGTGGAACATAGATAACAAATATTATTTGGGTCTTACAATTTGAGTTGTAGAAAATGTGTGATACATGCAGTATTTAATTTTCACTATTTCATTTCCATCTTTCCATTGATGTCTTCATCTTTTCTAACAAATCAAACACCATCCATTTGAAAACCTTGACAATGTAAAAAAATAAAATTAAAAAATAGTAGAGCTTGATTGGTAGATAAAATCTACATGTCACTCATATGACTAATTGTTGGAGGGCCTCAATTATCAATAATTTTTCACATACTACGTAATTTCTTGCATTTACTTGAGCTTATAACTAAATAGCCAGGCTGCAAAGTGCTACACAAAGAAATCAATGTGGTTGGGTTTTGACCCTGAACCTATTGAATTTTCCCCATTTTTTATTTTGGTCACTTTAATATTGTTGGTCGTCAGATAGGACTTTTTAGAAGAGCAACAGTCAGGGGACAAGAAGTCCCTCCTCTTTAATGGGAGAGGTTCCCTTATTTAGAAACGAACTTATTTACAAATGTACAGAACATTGTTTTATGGTCAAACTTGGATTTTACGAAAGTGTTTTCCACAAGGATCATCAATCACACAAGGACTGAGGAAAGGGGATAAGAAGATGAGCGAGAATAACAACATTCTGTAATTATAGATAATGTAATAATTCCTCCTGTATGCAAAGCTTCAAAGAATTTAAGACAAGATCATTTGCATTGGCTGAATGAGATTAAATTTAAAGACACAAAGTTCCATAAATAACCTTCTTCAGATTTATTAATCAAGGACACAAAGTTCCTTCTTGGTTATACAAGATCACTGTATTTGCAAAACCAATAGAAGATGCAATTAGAGAGACTAACGAGTTAGATACAAAATGATCTTCACGATATTAAAGGGAAACACAGAGATAACAAGAATTAGATAGACAAAGAATGAAAAGCCCTTTTGTATTGATTTCTTTAAGATCTATTTACACTTTCAAAGAAATATTCCAAGTTCTTCCTCCCTTTCAAAATGGCGTGGAAAGGCCATTATATAGCTTACAAGTCGGTTACTCTTCGTAACCGTTTCTTTTAACTAAAGAATAGTTAAGGACCACCGGTTACAATACCTTAACTGATTACAAAGAATACGAAAAGAAAGGGAAGAAGAGGAAAGAAAGGAGAAGGAGACAGTGGCTTTACATCGGGAGGGACCCACTGCCTTCGAGAATCCGCTGCTGAATTTCTTCAATGACTCGCTATATCTCTCGCCACGAGGACCGACGTGTTGGGCAGGCAGATCGAGTCCAAAATCCCGACATTTCTCCATCTCTTTATCAAACTCGACATGAGTATGATAATCTTTGTTTGCTTCTTCAATGGCAGACTGAAGAGAACAAATTTCCTTCATCTTTTCCTTAGAGATGGAGCTTTCCTTGAATAGATGATCTTTGACAAAAGCTCGAATCGAGCTTTGATTTCTTAAGGACAAGGAAGTACTGAGTTTTCATCTTGAAGATGACAATGTATATCTTTGCAAAGCGGTGCCAAAATGGTGTCTTGAAAGCTTCTCCCTTCGCCACTGCTCTTCATTTCTCCCAAACTTCCTCCAGACTTTGATTTTCCACTCTACGCTGTAGACCGGGATTTTGATAGATTGTCTTTGGCATCATCGAAAATCTTATTCGCCAGTAAGATGTTCTCATCTGTCTGTCCCATGAGGCGAAGGTCTACAATGCAACTGCTCCAGAGTTTAAGCTCTTTATCCATAACCCCAATAGTAGAGGATAGCTTCTGTTGCAAATTGTCTACCTTTCCATGTAGTTTAAAAGCTTCATCGATGAAGTTTAGCCCAGCAACAAGCATGTCATCCACCATGGCTTCAATAGCTCTGCCGCCATAGTAAATACTTGTGCATATCTTTGATACTTTGCACTTCATCTTGGCTTAGAATTACAGGAGGCGGTAGAGCAGTCAAGGGGGTAGGGTCCAAAACTTTGTCCTTAGACAAGAGTGACTTGATAAAACTTGTGAGAACTTGGGCTTGTTCTTCCAAATTGCTCAATAGTCTCACGCCCTTTCTCTACCCTTCCAATGACTCTTGATCAAGCTTTCCGGAGGTTGTGAATTTCACCTTCAGGAGTAGACTCTCCCATAGGGATCCTTGAAAGCTCTAAGTCAGATGTCAGCAAGTCTGATTCTGATTTGTCTACTGTAGGCTTAGCAATCTCCAAGAATTGCTGACCTTGGGCATCAGACACAATTCTGGAGGTGGTTCTGGCTTTCTTGGCACGAGAAGGAGTGGTGCCCAACAAGGCTGCTACAGCATCAAAATTGGGTCCCAAGCTTTGAGAGGAGGATTTCCTCTTCCTTTTGTCAACCAGAGGTTGCACCCAAGCAAAAGAGGAAGAAGAATCTGCAGGAGGGGCAAGGGGACCAAGAGACAGGGAGCTCATGACACTCAGGGTCTGCGCAGCTGTTGACTCAAGCTGAGACGTGAGTAGAGCACTGGAGGCAATGGCAGTAGAAGAATCAATGGCACCCGGAAGTTCAGTGCTCTGGACCTCTTTGTCCTTATCTACTGGATCTTCAGGAACATTTGCAGGAGTTGGCATCTCGCTTTCTTCACTTTCACTGAGAACAATGATGTTCTCTGGCCCTATAGGCAACTCTGCCTGTTTTCTTGGAGGATCATTCTCTGCAGGTTCCTTCTTTACCTCTTTGAGTTTCTTCCTGTATACCTGGGTAGATGGAGAAGGAGTAGATTCTACAGGTCCCTGAGTTGCTGAGGCAGGAGGGGTTTTCACTGGTGTTCCAGACTCTGGAACTGATGCCTCTCTTATGGGTGTCGAATCATCCTTGGAGCTAGATTCTCCTGAGTGCCTCTTGAATTCTCGGATCTTCTTACTGAACCAGACCCTAGTCCTGATTAAGACTGGAGCAAGAATCTCAGCCAGATCATCTCTCTCTTTCTTGTTCCAATCCAGGTCCTCCAGAGGGGTGTGCTTAATCACATTTTCATACTCATAAGAGTATAGATCAGAATTGTCATCCTGGAGACCTTCAGGAACTTGGTACAGACTGAGTTCTTGGATTAATTGCAGGGAGAACCTACCACAATGCCTTCTTCTGGCTTCAAAATCATCTCGCACGATCGCCACCCCAAAAGTAGTCTTCTCAGATCTCGCCTCTATGATGATAGACTATCTTGATGTTCTGTTCAATGAACTTCTTCAAGTCAAAACAGGTTCTTGGCTTGAAGAAATGAACAGTGATAGGGACCAGGGCTCTTTCTATGTTCTGAGCATCCAGAGTTGTTTTGCATGTGTAGTTTCCCAGAGAGATGGGAAAGTGCAAGCCAGAAATCTTCTTGTCTCTGCAAGTTCTGTGCAACTTGTCTAGTTGCCTGCATATTTCAATCAAAGCCATTTTATCATTACAGAACATGGGAAGCCGTAGAGGAGTGCTTTCATAGCCAGCAAGCCTGATATAGGAAAATTTCCTGAATTGAATGAAATAGGCTCCATACTGCGATATCAGGTTCATGGCTTCATCTGAAAACCTTCTTGCAGTATCACCTTCGAGCAATCTGACCACGTACATGGTGAAAGCATCATTGACCCTTCTGAAATTGCGGTTGCTGGTCTCCAAGGTGAACTGCGGGCAATAGGCATACACTGGATCATCTTTGTGTGCATCTATATAGGAGAAACCAAACCACTGCCTGGATGCTGCTAGGGTATACATCAGGTATGAAGTCATATAGAACTTCTTTGTTTGCTGGACGTTGGATAGCTGCTCCGCCAAATTCATACTGATGATCTCTGCCCAGTTGATATTTTGTGTTCCCTCGCACACCATGCTGATGAGCGGGCACATCCAGAAATGAAACTCGTTGGTGGAGGGCAAATCCATAACCCGAGCGAGAGATTATGAATTCTCGATAGCTTCTTCGTTGAAATCTGCTCGGAAGAGGGTTTTGGTTAGGCGAGAAGCACCTTTCTTAGGGTTCTTCAACCAAGACTTCGCCACTCGCGCCTTGTATTTGTCACTGTCTTGGTCGAACATAGCCTGTGCTTGATCCCGGGAGACGACTATAAGCATTGTCCATCTCCGAATTCTCGTGAGCGGCCAATGGCGGCATGCGCTGCGTCAGCCTTGCAATGAGTTCCCCATGTACATTTGTCAATTGCTCGAATCGGGTCAAGTGAGCTCCGCACGAAAGCACCGTATCGACAAAGACACCGCATCGAGATTGCGAATCCTCCGCAAAAGCTAAACCACTATCATTAATCATCTGCCATTGGTGTAGGGTTTGCATCTTTCATTCTTGCCCAAAATCACCGAAGTCGAGATGACGAGCTTCGTTGTCCCCTCTATCAAGCAATGCAGATTCGAGCGGAGAAATTTGCACCTCCCCGGAACTTGATCTTCATATTGATAGTCTCGAGCCGCAACCTAGACTTCGGAAGGAATTTGCAAATGGAGGGGGATCGCGCAGTTTTCAAATGGCAAGGGTTCGAGCAAAAGATAAGCATGGAAGCAATGCGAAAACGCAAAGGGGAATGCTCATTATATAGCCGTTTGAGAGAGAAATGACTTTAATGTGCATCAATACACAACCACCAATTTGAAAAGCATCATACTTGAGCGAGCGGGAAAACCAAGTGTGAATGACACTAGGTACGCTTAGGACATGTGAGACGCGAATGCGCGAAACACGCGGCCTACGGGTTCGGGCGAACAGGAGAGGACGCACAAATGCATTTGGGACAAATGGGACGAAAATGTGCGAAGTACGCGATTCGGGTGTTTCGGCCGAAATTGGAACAAAGGGCCCGTTTGGACTTGGGATATTTGGGACAAAAAGTTCCGGCACGCGACTTGACCAAATTACCAAATTGGGAAAGCTCGCACTTTTTAAAATGGGGCAGTTGGGACAAAATTGCGCGAAGGACGCGGTTCGGGCAAATCGGCCGAAAATGGGAAAGCTCGCACTTTTTAACTTTGGGACATTTGGGATAGGAAAGTGCGAAGTACGCGGGAAGGATGATTCGGCCGAAATTGGAACAACATGCAAAATAAGTTTTGGGACACTTGGGACAAAATTTTCCGACGGGCCCGAAAATGGGACAGCTTCGGGGATTTCGGCCGATCGGGTAACAGAGTGCACTTTCGTACTTGGGACAGATGGGACAAAAAGTTCCGACAGGCCCGAAAATCACACAAAATGACCCAAAACACAGATTTTTTCAATTTCACGACTTAGGCATTTCAGAGAAAGACCCTTAAACTCAAAATTTTGAAATTTTACTCTTATCAGAGCGGGGAATTTTGAGTGGACAACAAATATCATATTACGAACACTTGAATAATGGATTCTCAATCTAAAACATTCGCTTGCTATACGGTGGCTATACATATATGGCTAATAGCTAGAGGGACTCAGTTAATGATGCTTATTCACACATCACATGTTTTCCTACAATTACTCCATCTTTAAGCTTAAAAAGGGGGGGCTACAAAGTGCTCCAAGAGGCAAGCACTTTGGTTGATTCTCAAACATGAAAACTTTTGGATTTTCCCCATTTTTAGTTTATCCACTTTAAGTGCAAATTGCACTCACGTGAATAATGCGAGCGAGATTGAGTCGATAAAGTGTAACTAAAATAGTGGATATTATTTGGGTGTTACAATTTGAGCTGTAGAAAAGATGTGGTACATGCAGATATTTAATTCTCACTTATTTATTTGCAACTTTCCATTGATGTCTTCGTCTTATCTAACAAATTAAATGTAATCTAATTGAAAACCTTTACGTCATTCACAACTGGGTTTCGACCTTGAAACCTATTGGATTTTCCCCATTTTTATTTTGGCCTCTTTAGGCACAAATTGCACTCATGTGAATAATGCGAGTGAGATTGAGACAATAAAGTGGAACACATATAACAGATATTATTTGGGTCTTATTATTTGAGTCATGGAAAAAGTGTGATACATGCATGTATTTAATTTTTACTATTTCATTTCCATCTTGCCATTGATGTCTTCGTATTTTCTATTAAATCAAACACCGTCCATTCGAAAGCCATGAAAGCATAAAATTAAAATTAAAAAAGTAGAGCTCCACTAGTAGATTAAATCTACTTGTAACTCATATGACTAATCACTAGAGGGCCTCAATTATCCATGATTGTTCACGCATCACCTATTTTCTTGCAATTACTCATGCATTTACTCGAGCTTAAAACTAAAAAAAAAAATGGGGTTGCAAAGTGCCACATAAAGAAAGTAATGTGGTTGGGTTTCGACTCTAGAATGTATTCAATTTTCCCCATTTTTATTTTGGCCACTTTAAGCTCTAATTGCATTCACGTGAATAATGGAGTCTCAATCTAAAACATTCGCTCACCCACCATGTAAGGAGATCCGTTGAAATGACTCAAAAGATGACGATTGTTCATGCATTGGATGTTTTCCCTCAATTATTCCATCTTACAAAGTGCTCCAAGAAGCAAACATTTTCAATTGGGTCTCAAACATGGAAACTTTTGGATTTTCTCCATTTTTAGTTTGTTCCCTTTAAATGCAAATTGCACTCACGTGAATAATGCGAGCAAGATAGAGACGATATAGTGAAACACAATGCACTTCTCCTCCTCCAACCCCTACTTCATCTCCCCTCATCCTCTCTCTTTTTGCTTTCTCAAGTTTTAATTCTTCCATCCATCCCCTTCAACGCTTCCATCATACTTTTCACGTATGATTGCTAGTTTTACATCTCATTCATGTTTGCACAAGAAAAATGTTTTGCAATTTGGAAGGCATGACATTTCCAATCTAAAATATCAAGATCAAAAGTACCCTAAATTTGATAATATTTTTATGTTTTACTTTAGAATGCACAATTTTGTTTTCTACTTATTAGCTAGGCACACACCTCGAAGTGAGGCAGAATGTAGACACCTAAAGATAGCTCCTTGGCATTATACTATTTTATTGTATGCATGTTTGTTTATATTAGTAACTACTCCATGTTGTTGACTTTTGGCCTCCCTTTCTCCTCATGTCCCTAAGAAATTCCCCTTTGTTTTTGTACTCGGTCTAGTGTTTGCTCAACCCCTCACGTTGTTCCCTTCGCTAAACTAGGGTGAACTTGTTCTCCCTTTCCCGCATGTTTCACTTTTAATCATTGTAAATTGGCTTGTGCGCCTCAACCATGCCCGAATTTGAATTTAATCTATTATATATAAGCAAAGTTGGTCATTTGGACATCTAAAAACTCTCATGCAATCATTTTGTGAGCTATCATTCTATTGTGAAAGACTATTAGATCTCTTGTTCAAGTTATTCATGCTATACAATTTCCATTTGTTGACATATATTTGATTATCTTCATAAAATTTAAAAAATTCTCCAAAAAATTCTTTCTCCATTTTCAAATCTCGAAAGTCATAATTTTTAAGACTCGATCAAGAATGAACATCAATCTTTGATTGCCTCCAACTTTTGCCACCTTAACTCTAATTATAGATTACTATTAATGTACAAGAATAATTATAAGTAGTTCATTTATTGCACTACAATCCATTTTCATTAAAATGTAGAATTACAATCACCACTAATTAATCAATCTTATTACTGAAGATCTTTCATCAAACATGAGGCGATATTGTCGAATTTCCTCTCGTCTTGAATACAGCCAACAACACCACAACACTGTACAAATGTAAAATATGTGATCCCCATAGACAAATGGGACCAATTTCTCTCTCTTTACCCTAATAATCAAAATCCTGCACAAAGTTTTTACAAAAGCTTTTTCTTTTCTGTGAAGGCGTAGGATGTTTTAACCTGTATTTTTCTGTTAGGCCAAAAGCCAGAAGTTTTTTGACGTTTAGTAGTGATAAGGTATCCTCCTGCTCTTGTATTTTTCCTTCTCACAGCGAGGGCCATGCACTCTGCATTCTGAATGCAGTACTCCACCACCCTCCACCTGTGCCTGTGCCTGAACCTTCGCCGCTTCTCCCTCCTGCCCATGTCATTAATAGTCTGCAAATACTTCCTACCATTAGTTTCATGTCTGAGCTCTGTCAATATAAATGCTATGTATTGTACAGTTTTTTTGGGAAGAGTCTATCTATCACATTCATTAGTATGGTTGAGATATTGATGAGTCAATGGATTATTAAATATTATTTGGATGGTATTTTTCATTGGTTGATCAACAATTCAACTTGTTAAGATAAGCGAGATTTAAGTAGAACTGTTTTTCACCTCCACAAAAGTGATGGCTTTCGCTGCCCCAAAATGAGAAGAGAAACTGCGTGCTTTCTGGCCTGAGAAACAATTGTTGGACCCTTCTCCTTTTCCTTTCCCTCCGCAACTAACACTTCCACCTCTACCTGAGGTTAAACTCAGTCCATTAAAATGGGTTAATAGAACTGAAAAATACATACAATTATGATGGACCAGCGTTAAAAACAAACACGGCCTAACCAGAGATGTCAATATCTATGTAATTCAGTTGTTTACAACTTTAAAAATGATAAATTGTACCTCTGGCCTGCGCGTTTTAGAGAGCGCTTTTAATGTGTTAGGAACAATATAATTCCTCAAATCAATCTGCTCTTTGGATTCTTCATAGTCCTTTTGTGATGAGGAGAATTACTCCCTGCATAGTATTGCAGAACTATTATTATCTTTTCTTGTTTTTAGCCATTATTACTGGAAGCAATTTACCCGTAAATGTAAATGGAAAAAAATCTATAACTGTTTGGGCACTTGATTGCGACCAGAGGAGGAATATGAATTTTCTCTGTTTCTACTTCCATTTCTATTTATGGGTGTCGAGAACACCAACAAGTAAAACACAACAAAACCAACTGCAATTAAGATGAGATTTAAATGTCATGTATTCAAGAAAATGGTCGTTGTCATCATAATTGGTAACTGTCAAAGCTTAAATATGTACAACCCTTATTAATGGGGGAGTTCAGTGTTGACAGAGTGAAAATGAAAGGACCTGATTTGAAATAGGAAATTGAGGTTTGCCTAGTAATTTGGAGTTGCTGTGCTCTTAATTAAGTTCATGATCTTAATTAACTGCCTGGAATTGGGGATATTCAAGAAAATGGCCGTTGTCATCATAATTGGTAACTGTCAAAGCTTAAATATGTACATTATTAATGGGGAGTTCAGTGTTGACAGAGTGAAAATGGAAGGACCTGATCTGAAATAGGAAATTGAGGTTTGCCTAGTAATTTGGAGTTGCTGTGCTCTTAATTAAGTTCATGATCTTAATTAACTGCCTGGAATTGCGGAGCTCACAATCTTAACTAAGTGCCTAAAACAATGGTCGAAACTAAGTGAGGTAATCCTAATAAACCACACTTATTAATGGGGGAATTCAGTGTCGACAGAGTGAAATTAAGAGGACATGATTTGAAATAGGAAATTGAGGTTTGTCTAGTAATTTGGAGTTGTGGAGCTTACTATCTTGATTAACTACCTATAACAGTGGCTGAAATCAAGTGATGCAATCTTAATAAAAGAACTTTTTCACATGTTAAAGATAGTTTCCGGAGGACATGATTTGAAATAGGAAATTAAGATTTACCTAGTAACCTGGAGTTGCGAGCTCATGATCTAGACTAACTGCCTAAAAATGGCGGAAACCAAAGTGAGGCAATCCTAATGATAGAAAACTTTCACATGGTAAAGATAGTCTCCAAATGACATCCAATAATATTGAGACCAAGTGAGCCAACCTCAATAAGAGGAATTTTCACATGGTAAAGATGGTTTTCAGATGGCATCCAACAATCTTAAAGCATTTATTGGTACTTAGCCCAAACAAATAAAAATAAGACAATCCAAATCTGCTGGATTTCATATGATATTATTGAAGGAAAACTGATAGCAAGCTTATATCCATTATAATTAGACAGGGAACTGCAATAAAGGCCATTACTTCAACTAACATTAAAGCATCATAGAATTATGCAAAAAAATAGTTGCATAGATAAGTCCGAAGCTCGGTTTTATGGCAAGATGGGGTCTTTTTTAGAGTACCCTATTTCTGTGTTATGGTTTGTTTATTTTGTAAATTGTAAAACTGCATATTTTTTATTTTCAGAGAGTACTTTAATGTATGAATTTTATAATGGGAAGTTTATAAATTCAGTTTAAACCGGTTCCAAATGCGTATTCAAAGCAAAATCGACCTTCAAAATGATCAAAACCTCCGATCATCAAATAGCAGGGCAAAAATCCATTTAATGGTTGAATTTAATTATATTTAGGGCCATTCTTATTCAACCGATGATTTTCTTTTCACATAATTTTATACTTCTTAAACCTTGCGATTTAGATCGATATACCTGAACATAATCGGGATTTTGGAAGTGGGCAATAAATGTAGGGGATGTGATTAGAAACATGGATTGAAAAATCTCTGGGTTTTTGCAAAAACCTTTCAACTGAGAAAGCCATAGATCTCTAGTTATAGTTCTTTTGAAAAAAGCTAGTTCAGCTAACATTTAAAAGGAGCTACTGACCAGGTCTTAGAGGGTGGGTGCAAGAGGAACAACGTGCAGCAGAATGAGGGTGTCATGATCCTGCACAGTGTGCGAGAGGCTCCACAGCAGAGCACGCTTGGCTTCAGGGCTCGAATCCACCACCACCATAATCTTCCTGCTCGCACAAATCGGATTCATCATTCCGCCCTCCATATTGTTCCAATTTTCACCGTCTCTGTCTTGATCAACCTCTCTGGTGTTGCTAAGAGCATGAGCATGGCCATGGCTGTGCCTGTTGCTGCTACAATGGAGACCCCCTGCAATAGTTTTTGCTCTTCCTTCACTCGGCGACCTCGCATGGGTGGCGATTCTATTCAAGCAAAATCTCGACAGCCTCCCTCCCCCATTCCCCTTCTCTGCTCCAGCAACGCTCTCTGCCTTTGACTGCCACACCATGTATAAATAAATTTCTGTAAAAAGTCGGAGGGGTCGTAATGAATACAGTGTTACGCCCTTGTCTACTGATGTCCAGATTTGAATGCACTGTACATTGTACAGTTTGGAAAGAAGAAGAAAAACATAATGAGTTGTGATTGCCAAGGCTGTACACTCAAATGATTACTACTACTTAGGGTAGGTGGATGAAGATCGTTTACAAAGCTGATGAGATTTCAGTTAAGAATAGTAGGTCGATTTGGAAGAAATTGAAGTTTATCCAATGATCAGTAAAGACAACAATAGCCGAAATTGGCAAAACTCTTAACACAAGACAAGTTCCCACCAAAATTTTAGAGGGAAGAGATTCCAATTACCCACTTGTTACCCACTTGTTACCCACTTGGTCAAGAAGAGTAGGTCATTCCGAAGAAATTGGAGTTCCAATACAAAAACAACCGCCGAAAACTATGAAACTCTAACACAAGACAAGTCCCCACCAAAACTTTCGAGGAAGAGATTCAAGTGACCCACTTATTACCCACTTGGTCAAGAAGAGTAGGTCATTCCGAAGAAATTGGAGTTCCAATACAAGAACAACCCCGAAACTATGAAACTCTAGCACAAGACAAATCCCCACCAAAACTTTCAAGAGAAGAGATTCCAATTACCCACTTGGTCAAGAAGAGTATGTGGATTCTAAAGATATTGAAGTTTATTCAACTAAATACAACAACAGAATTCTAACACAACACAAGAACAACAGTGTAAAACTGTGAAACTCTAACACGAAACAAACCCCACCAAAACCTTCTAAAACAATGGTCCATGCCAAGTAAAGCAACCCCACTGATCTAGAAAGACAGTATACCTGTATTGTAATAACTAATTAAGTGGAACATGTTCCACCCTTGATTATGTGGGAACAAAACCCTGCACAATGATGTGTTCCGATCAAGTAATGATGGCCGTCAATTGGGAATGAGTGGAGAATGGCGTCTGCAATCTGTGCCGTTTTCAAAGGTTTGGGAAACTTTCCTTCCGCCAATTAGGTAGGCAACTTCTCTTCTTCTTTTTAGTAAGAAGAATAAGTGTGGATTCTCATTCCAAAGCTGACAATTTTGTTTTTTTTTTTTTTCCCCCGACCTACAAACGTGCGAATCACCTTTCCTTTATTTTTTTTTAATGTCTATTATGGACCAATGGATTCTGATTGCACGATGCGATGTGATTCTTCTACATCTTTCCAAATGACATGGGCCTAGGCCCATGCCACTAGCCATCAGTCACCCTCCTCAGTTTCCGCTATTTGAGGTACAAAATAGTGATCAGGGTTAATTAATTAATTTTTAGTTATCAAGAGAGGTCAAGGTGACATTTAAGGTTAAAAGATGATTTAGAAAAGCGATTTTTGGGGAAAGTTTTGTACTCTTTTGACAATGTAGAGTCTTCCGACACTCCAAACAAAAAATTCAAAGTTCAAAACAACTAGAGTCTTAGGATACTCCAAACAAAAACTCAAAGTTCAAAACAACTAGATAAGTGTAGTCTAATTCTAATTTCTAAAAATCTCGTTCAATTTTCTATGTTTGTACATTAATCATTCATAAAAGAAATCTTTTAAGCTTCTTTTTGATTATGGGTTTACTGGAGGATCCAAAACATTAAAAATTAATATGTAGTCCTATTAACAAAATATCATTAATATTTCTCCTAATTGTTGTAATTGGTCAACATGTAATATTATTGTACATAGTAGTAAGAGTAGACACTTGTCTTTAAGTAGAATCTTTGAAGTCATCTAAAGCTAAACTAAGTAGTCATCTTGGACATGAATTGAAAATTCATTCCTTAATGTAATAAATATGTAATTACATCTCATTTGATCCATTCATTGGATATAATTTTGGTTTGCACCAATTTATATAGTGCATTCTTAACCTAACATTGATCAAAGCCACAACTATTCATTCAATATTATGTCTTCTTCCGTTCTCCTCCACCAACTACAAATATTATTTCTAATTTTCAAATATCAATACAATGTTTTACTCTTCATTGGAGTGTTGTTTTTTATTCTATCATTTTGCTTTGATATGTGTATGACACTGACATACTATTCACTACTTGGCATGTGTGAGGGTGGCATTCAATAGTGTTACGCTTATACAACTCATCTTTCGTTTGAGATGAGTTATCAACATTTATCTCACTCACCGCAAAAGAGGGTGCATTCAATGGACTTATTACAGATACAAGATAGAAATTATAGGTTACATGTTGCATGTCAGTATATTACATGTTACAAGTTATAAAATTTGATATATATAAACACTACATTTTTGTACAAATGTGGGGGCATGTTACAAAGTCAACCACTCAATTTCAATTTATATATACAATTTGCAATATATTCTATGACACATTTCTATATCGAAAATTTCAAAATTGTTAAGTATGGGGGCATCAATATCTTTGATTCCCATTCAAGAATTATCAATTATTGTGAGCATGGTGGGGGCTTGAGTGTACCCCATTCCCTTTCGATCATACGGATTTGGAACATAGACCCATATGCGGGTGTAGTTCAATTGGACCAAGTGATGTACGCTGGGTATAGAGACACCATCGCGTTCACATCATTCCTAGTAAATCATTTGTGGTCCCACCTTTGAGTAGTGCAATACTTTCAAAAATGTGAATTGGGATCTACTCCATCCTCAACCATGTTGGCTAAATTGGCTAGATTGTTTTTTTTTTTAAATTACGGACTTGAACATCCCCAATCCTCCATAGATTTTTGGTTAAAAGCCATCTCCTCCAAGTTTCCCAATAGGGGGTACAATATACTCCAATTTTTTTCAACAAGAATCTCAAGCTTCATAGGGAACAATATGTTTTGACACCTATAGGAGTACTCCTTCCATGCTCTCTCTATATTATCAATTTCAATTATTCAATTTATAGAGTTAAAGTTTTAATTTTCATAATATAGACCACACTCATAATTTTGTAGATTTACTTTGGAAACCTCTCAAAAATTTAGGCACTCTTGAGAATTTAAGAACAAACAAAGTGTGTTTACACACTTAGGTATGTATTTCCTTTGATTAGTGATTTTCGTTTACTAGAATAAAGTAGGGGAAGTGTAGACACCTAAATTTCACAATCTAGTAATTGATTATGCTATATTTGAATTGCAATCTTTACATGACTTATACATACAAATAAAGCTAAAACACATTATCCTAAGCTATCTCAATCTTTACATGACTTATGCATACAAATAAAGCTAAAACACTTTATCCTTAGCTATCTCTAGACTTGTAATCTCTCTTCCTATTACACAAACACCCACAAGAATCGTTGTTAGTCAAAAAACCCCATATATCTCTTATGCGAGATAATCATAGGATTTTTACAACACTTTCTTGTCTCACAAAACATAACCATTCGATAGGAATAAGTTGTGTATGGAATTTCGTCCCTATGGGAATTTCTATTGAGATCCCTCATAATGGTCAAATTTATAATGTTCATCTTTATTACCCATCCTAGTTTGTCTTTAATGTGAAATATCACCCATGGATCTCGTATAAATACAAGCTAAGCCCACTCATTTACTCACATGGTATCTACTCAATCACCACTTGAAAATGACCTAGTAACATTTGGTCTTCATCTCCAAATATCAAGAAAATCTACCCTAATCTTCTTTATTTCACGAGTAGACATTAGGAGAATCCTCTAAGCTAGTTTGAAGCACTCAAAATCCAACCAAGAACATTCCAAGCCATGTTAAGAGCATCTCAAACAAATATCAAAACAAACAAGGATCAAGTTTCAAGAGCCGGATTCTACCTACATTCATGTAGTTGCTGAACCTCACAATTACAATCTTAATAGGTGGAGAACTATGTGGGTTTTATGCCTCTTTGAGTAGTGTTACTTAGGACATGGGTGCTGAACCTGCACTACACTTAACCCTTTTACATGTCTTTCAAGGAGATTTAGGGTTTCAAGCTAAGATCATTAATTACTTGAACATTCGTGCGCATTTGGTGTGATCATGAGAGAAAAGAGAGATGAAAGTACACAAATTGAAACTAGAAGTGCAAAAACTAATGTGGTCTAAAACTATCCAAATCGGGATATGTTTTGTATGGTGTTATTGTCCTTTTAAGCACCATAGTCCGGAGGAAATTCCAAAACAAAGAAAGTACAAATCATTTCTAGCTTGTTCCCGTGTTCACACTTTGAATCAATTTAGAAACTCACATAAAGCTAAGTGCAATCATCTTCTTGTCAATTTAGATATTTAGCATATGCACCCTAATTATTTATACTTATATGAATATCATTCACTACACTTTTAGATATGAATATAAATGTTTATTTTATTGTTTTGATTGTGCATAATTTCTAATATGTAAATTTAATTAGGTTATAAGCTCTAAATGTTAGGGGTTTCATTCCAAATTAGGCGCAATCAATACTACAATTCTATAAAGCTTATATGTGTGGGCCCTTTGTAGCTTATTTCGGGTCCCTTAAGGTATTTGGCCCTTGTTTGTTGGGTTTTCCCACCCATTGTGTGTGTGAATGCATGTCAATAAGGTATTGATTTAAAATCAAGAAGCCTATAAAATACATAGGTACATTAGTTTATTTAGGAAAATCATACACAAGCAAAGGAATTCATATATTACATGACTATCCACATGTCAAATGTAATAAGGCCACAATATGGCTAGTACTGCCACAATTTTGTAAAATTAAATTGTTAAGTTTTAACAACACTAATGAATCCCAGGTTTTAAATTTGACAATTGTTTACATGTTTTTCGTGTTTTGAAGCATTAAATATTTATAAATTTTGAAATCACCATCTCTTCGAACTTGCAAACATTATAGATTTGTGTGTGCGCGTGCATGTACATATTGTATTGATGTGTGTGTGTGTGTGTGGGGTGTAGTATAATAAAAAGTTTTTTTAATAATATAATATTATAAGAGTACTTTAATTTTATAAAGAAAACATGATATAAGAGAAAAGAGCTTTTCAAAGAGATCAATTCCATGGTGTCGACAATTATTGTTGACTTTAAGTGCATGAAAATACGTGAAGGCTACAATAAGCTCTCAACTTCTTCCATCCAATAGATGCTCGCTTAAATATTTTTGCATTTCCTTTTGTAAATAAACAACTTTAAATTTTAAACATTAGAAGTTCACAAAAGTAAGAAAAATATAATTTTTGGTCGGTCAAAACATGCAACAATTAATCACTAAATAACAACAATTGATCATGCGATAGTGACAAAACTAATAACAAGAATTTAGAGTAGTATTTAAACAATCAAAGAAGACCATCTAACATGTACTTGTGGTATTTATTAGGTTATCTAAAGTGATAAGGTTTTATATTGGACTACTTTTGAACGACATTATACTTGATTTATTGTCTTTAAAGAATTGTTTCCATTAAGTGGTATAATAATAATGGAGAGAAAGCTTAAGGTTCTTTTGATACAACCTCCATTTTAAAATTGTTTTGCAAGGTGTTATTGCCACATTAGGGTTACACATAAGAAGATTATTTTCTATAATTTTGTGCTAAGTTACAAAAAGGGAAGAAGTTTTGTAGTCTTGAGAAGGTGAATAAGGTCATCAAATTAGGTCATGAGAAGGTGAGTAAGGTCATCAATCGGGGGTATGAGAAGGTGAGTAAGGTCATCAAATCGATTCACATTCTATCTTGATGACAAGAAACACACTATGATTTTAGAAAATCGTATAATTTTTATCGAATGTTCCATTTACATTATTTTTTTCTCAATATTCTTTTCCTCGCTATCTAATCTTATATTACTTTGTCTATGTATGACAACTATCCCTAAAATTATAACAATCTGCATACAACTTTAACCCCTTCTAATAAATTATTTACATTCTAATATCATTCTTTTGTGCAATAATTGAATGTATTATATATGAACTTGCAATGTATGCTGTGAGTGCATTCTTTAATGTAAAATCACTTTTCACATGTACAATGGACCCCTAGAACAACATTGAGAGTAGGTGGGTAGCCCCCATGGGACTCTGTCCTAGTTTAATAAAGTGGGAGGGCTCACATATTGACCACCTTTTATGATTTCCGTGTGGACGCACTTGCCACCTTTTCACTAGAAATATCTACGTTGGTGGAATAGTGGAATGAAATGATTTGCAAACAAGATTGTCGGGTGACATTTAAAATATGAACACGAGACTTCATTATTGAAAACATTTCCCAAATCTATGTCTTTAAACGTGTCCACATAGAGTGCAATTTTTAATATTACTCGGGAAAAAGGTGCTTTTCACCGTCATTTCTGTTTATGATGTTTCCATACTTTTTAGATTTCACAAATCTTCAATTAATATTTTAACGTGGATTTTTTCCTAAAATTGAAAGATTTTACACTCAAGACATCTATAATACCTTTTAGATTTCACAAATCTTCCATTAATATTTGGACGTGGATTTTTTCCCTACAATTGAAAGATTTTACATCATGTTAAATCACTCTAGACATCTATAAGGTTGTATGGTTCCTCCTTAATAGTATGTTGTGATATTTTCTTCTCCTTTTTAATTTTTTTCTCTCTCCTTTTTTCCTTATTTTTCGTGTTGTTTTGGTTTTCTTTCAAAATTATAAGTTTTACAAAATCACAATTATATGATTTGAAGACAGATTTAGGGGGAAAATTACAAAATAAAAAAGAAAATAAGAAAAAGAGAGAGAGAAAAAAGAGAGAAGAGACCCTCGATAAATAACCTTCCTAGAATTTGATGGAGAGCAATCACCACAATGTTATTTTCCCATATATCTCAACATAAAGCAACTTAGACAATAACTACTTGGAACTTTTGATTGAGGTTCCTATCACTCACTAACTATTTAGGATCTTCTTCATGTCATTCTTCTTCATAACACTAAATGTCTTGCCTTAAACAACTTACTCTTCTTTTGTTAGTCATAGGTGTTAGGATACTCCTTCAAGGTCTTGAAAGACTTTTTGCGGCTCCTTTTTCCTTCTATGCTATCAACATTCACCCTTACTATGCAGATTCCTCTCCATCATTGTCCTTCACAAGCACCAATTCACATAAAGAAATCAAAACACAAATATCTTCCTACACTGTGTCTTGTTCTTAACTTTTTCCACCTATAATAACCACTGTTAGTTCCCTTTCACACCACACAATTATTCTTTTAAGATCCTTCTTATAGACCTTAACCTTAACTCTAAGTACTTCTCATAAACAAGAATGGTATAAAACTGGGAGGATACATTTCATCTAGGACTGTCATGGTAAAATGGTACTTATTATCCTCAAAAATTTAATTTCACTCCTATATATCCCTCTCACCGATATTCTATAACACATTATAACTTCTTACACCATTACCAACTTTTAACACAGAGTCCTTGAGATTGTAAAGCTTCAAAACTGGGTTTTCTTGTTCATGTGTTCCAATAATGTTATTTAGTAATCTCACCTATATACTCTTTTGTCCTTCCTTTGATTCCACGTGGCCTTGAACAATTAGGCTCAGCAATGCAAAGGGTTTAGGGGTTGTTATAATTGGCTATATCTTTCTTTCTTAAGTGAGGGTCTACTAGCCCTTCTTTTAGGAAAACCTTATAGCTCACATAGATTCATAGGGACGCATGGAACTCTATTTACCTTTTTAATACCCTTTATGGAGTTACAACTCCTCATACATTGCAACCTTAGGATCAAATTGTAAACCCTCCAAACTTGTAGAGTCCTTGTTGGCTGAATTAGGTCTCCTTACTCGTGTTTTGGTTTATCACTTGTATCACCGTCACATGGAAGTCTTGTTTACAAACTATTAGAACTGTTCTTCCCTTCCTAAGTCCTTTGAAATCTATCATTCATTATGCTACACCATCTAAGCAAGTCTTTCTTCATGAGGTCGCTCTTAGTTCAACCACCGCTCAAACTAACCCTTGAATTGATAAGACGATAGGGTGTTGATTGTGTTATTAAAGTTATTTCCTCAAAACTTGGTATTTTCTCCTCAAACTTTGTAAGCATTCTTCTCGGACCTAAATACACATGTGTCTCAAGTTTCTTTCATTTTCATTGGTTCCATTGTAAGTTATGCTTATTTATTATTGACAAACTCTAGATATGGTTACAGCATAGACCCGAGAGTTCTCATGTTTGACTTATTTTTGTTTTCTTGAGTTTTAAGGCTTGTTAAAGCTCAAATTTGTTCTACCACACCTTCTACTCCTTCCCAAATGAACTTCAAGGAAAAATAGACTTGTAACTTCGTTAACTCTTACCAACAAGCACCGTTGTACCCACCCTAAGGAGATTGTGTTTTCTAAGGTATTGAGTTTTTAGATATTTCTATCACAAGAGATATTATGCAACCATCTTAAGCATGTAAATATACATGTTTCCAATCATACATTTATCATTTAAAGCTAGAGAGTCATATCAGACAAGTTGAGTCAATCATCATACAAGAAAGAATGCATTAACCCCCTTATCTACAATATTCCAAATACTTTGTAACTACATTTATTCTAGAGTATAAACATCATTTAATCTCATTGAAATACTCTTTACTAGCATTCCAAGCCTATAATAATCACAATGCCTTATGTATAACATGCATTAGGCCTCCTTATTCATGAAAGATGTACATTTCTTCATGTTTATAGTACGTGTATTCAAGAATCTTGACAACCGATCTCTCCGTGGATATAACCCTAGATTCTTGAGCCTTGAATGCTCTTCTACCTCCTTCCTCACTTAATAACAAAATCTTAACTTCCTCTAAAACTCTACTACTTCCTTTCCCATCCAATGAAAGTTCTTTTCCCATTCTTAAAGAAGGCGATTATAACTAACTTGCACTTTATCCATAGTAAAGCTCACTAACACATGGTTAAATCCATTTGGTTAAGTGAGAACACTTTATTACATCTCATATGACCCATTAGGAACTTTACATCATCACAAGAATCCAAACTTAGGACTCTAGACCACCTAACAACAAACTAGAAATTCAAATATTTGAATATGTGTATATGTTCCCACACACACACACATTATACACACACACACACACACAACACACACACACTTTGGTTTCTAAATCTATAACTATATAGTTATGAGAATTTTCTCGCCTTACTCATCACCCTTATTATGATGGTTTAACCCTTATTTGATGAATTTACATGTTTGTTGTGTGCTAGACACCAATAGTACTAATTTGAATTATATTTGTTGATCCCTTTGGGTTACCCAAAAATATAGTACTAATTTGAATTTAAGAAGTATGTAAATGCATAAGTGTTGTTGGTTCCCAAACTAACACCCCAAATAAGACAAAGATGAAAAATGGGGCAAGGAGAAGAGATAGATCTCTTGGTGTTTCTTTTTATAGCCAAAGATGAATCTATCTGTCTCTCTTCACCATGCCTATTGGAATGGCAGGGAGTCACATGACTAAGGATGTGGTTGTTATCTTGCTACTTTATGGCTCTACCTGAACCAAGGTGAGAGAACCTAAGGGGTGGCTTGAAAGAGACAGGAAATGTTATATTTCAAACCCTTAGACTTGTTAGAACCTCAATCTGAGACCAAATGCAACCACAAAATGTAATTCTCATTCGAAAGAATTATCACTCAAGAATTACAAACACTTGATAGATCAAACACAAGCCACTGAAAGAAAAATAAAATGTGATCATAGGCATTGTCCCTTGAAGAAATTGTTAACAACTTGGGATATGATGATGTCGGGATTATAAACCTCACAAATAATGCAAAATATGCTTGAAATATGCATAATAGTTATGATTTGTTGGAAAACACATGCAAAATAGGAAAATCTAATGTGAGTTTCAAGGGGTAGGATATGATGGTACTTGGTTAAATGAAGGGGGGATGGATCTAATAGGGATAAGTATCAGTGCTTGTCATTTTAGTATGTTGCTTCCAAAATGCGGGAGGATAAAAATCAAGAAAACATAACTTCAAAAGGGCATTCACATTCATTGATACCAAATTCATGTATACACTACCACATAATCTCTAAAATCTCAACACAAACACTTTTGTATAAAACTTTAATAGAACATTTATTACATCAATTCATAACACCCAAAATACACTTAAGGGATTTAAACAATAACCTCCGAAGCAATATTGCATAAAGGATTTTAAAACAAAATAAATATTGGAAAGTAATACCACAACACAATATTTACTCAATGACTAATCTTATGCAATGATTAGAAAGAAATCCTTCATATTTCATTGATTCAATAAACATAAGATTACATTAAAAGCTATATTCCTTAACTATACTCTCATATAAATTCCGAATATGTCCAGATCAAGCATGAAAAATGGTTTTACATGCTTCAATTTAGACAAGGGAGACATATACAATATGATCTCAATGCCTATTAATTACTATACAATGTAATAACCTTACCAAAAACCCAAAATTAGAATCTATAGAATGAAGACATGCCTTCATTATTAGAGAAAATTTTACCCTAAGAGAATATTCCTAGATACCCCCCATGAGCCTTGAGAATAAGAAAACCATGGGGCTTTGATCCTTGATCCATCAAGTGGATGGATGAATTGTTCCAACTGAAAATCCCATTTTTGCACCCTGCTATAATAGTTTTGAACCATGATTGAAGTTTGTGGAGGACTGGAGAATATTCCTTTTTCAAACAAACTCAATTTTTCCCTTTCTACTCTGTCACCATCATGTGTGTGCTTCCAAGAAGATTTTTTTACTCATTGCAATCATTTGATTTGATTCTTCTTTATGAAAGAATAATGAATGGAAAGGAATAAAGAATACTAAGGGGACAATATCAATTTTTCACTTCTTTCTTTCCCTCTAGTTTATTCGTGTATGTGTCGACGCATTTAAACATCTCATGAAATATGGTCCTCATCTAGCCCCACATGATAGAGAAATACTATTTCCTATTTAGATAAAACATTGTCAAATTAAGTAGAAATAGCTTTCTTCTTTTTGACTCTCTTGGCCAATTTATTAATGAACCTCTCCAATTAAATAAAATTATGAATAAAAGAATAATTAAAGTCCTTTGGAGATTCTAACTCCTTCGTAATATGTCATAAAAATTTCTATCAATTTTTCTCGTGTTTGTTGATCCTGGAGTGTAAGTATCTTTGAGGGGAAGCATTTTCTCAAATTTAGAATAAATTTCATCTACATATCCCCCCGCTTTCTCACTCATATCCTGGATTTTGCTTATGAAACCCCTAAGGTGTCCATTCTCAATTTGATAGCCCCATCATACTCATAGTTCTACCTTGGTAATTTTAGGGTAGTATTCCTTCCTTTTCCACCACCTCATTATCTATACTTGCAATGGCCTGAATCTTAGGAAATATTCCATCCCAATATTTAACCTCTATTTGATACTTTTCAATTAAAAATTTACTCACCTCTATCTTCTCAAACAAATGGTTGTAGTATTAACTTATATCTTTGAGGACTTTGTTACCTTTTCTTATCAATTCCTTTTCCCACTCCTTAATGGCCTCTCCCATGTATTTCAAATAATCATCATTTTTTAATGCTTCTAAGGTGACATTTAAAACAAAACTTCTTGGCTCTCTCAAGAGAGGTCGTATCCATCTCTGCACATAGGTTGACAAGATGTCAACCTTTTTTAATTTTTCTTGGTCTCTTTTTCCTTATCCACTTTTTGGAAGAGACCTCCCATTTCCATAGTTCTTCATGTTTGAGATTCTCTGGTGGTCAGATTATGTTAGAAGCACAAGGGACTGAGAGGGGGTGGGTGAATCAGTCCTTTAAAACTTTTATTTCATTTACCATTCATCATATGTTATCATTCATACAACCATTCATTCAACCATGTACCATATGTGTGTAAACATAAGCATATAAACAACCATAAGCAAGATCAAGAGCAAGAGAGTACACAAGACACCAAAATTAAGTGGGAAACCCTCAAGGGAAGAAAACTGAAACAAAATCTTATATTGGTTTTAGAATTTAGTGAGGCACCAACCCCACAAGGAGCACTAACCCCTAGTTTAGTAGAGCACCAACCCTACAAGGAACACCAACCCCTAATTTAGTGAAGCACCCACTCCACAAGGAGGCTAAAACCCCCAAAGATGATCAAGCACCCACTCAACCACCTTATGATGTGTATATATCTAATTTGTTTCTTCCACAACTGATGGAGATCCAATTTCAGCTCACACTTCTTCACTCAAACCCTAGGTGACAAATCTTCACAAAACAAGCTCCACAATCACTCTAAAATTCATCAAACCCTTGTTATCATGTTCTATTATTTTTCTCCACCTGCAACAAACTTGGATCTACCTCAATTCATTCTCAAAAAACTGCAATCACACTTCACCTAGGTCACTTCACCTTGCACACACTCAACTAGTTCATAAAAGCACCAAAAACATGCTTTTATATGCTTTACACCTTTCAAAATTAGGCCCAAAATTTTCCTCCATTTGGTTTGAACAAATACATCAAGGAAAAATTTAAAATTTTAAATATAACATCTACATATGACCCAATTAGGTTGGCCTAGCCAAAAACCTCATTACATGTGCCAAAAATGGCTCAAAACCCACGGCACAATCTTAAAAATGCCCTAACATGAGTCTCATACTTTTTCATGACCCATGAAACTTTATAAATGATTAAAATATCATAAAAATTATACATGGTCAAATTAATATCAACCAATCAAATTATTTCATTTACTGGGCCCATTAATCTATACTGATTCTTAAAACAATTGCTTTTTCTTCACCCTTCAACACCCTCGAAACTTTAAACTACCACAAAATGACTCATAATGAATGAAAATATTCCATGTAACCAATCAAAATAAATTTTAGAACTTGTAGAACAATTATAATCATTCTATAAGTCATGAAACATCTCTCTATGCAAACCAAACTAATATTTGACTTCACCAAATCAACCTGCCAAAAAGTTTGTTTCCAAAGGTTAGCTCATAAAATCAAATAAAATTCATTAAATACCTCCAAAGTGCATTAATTATATGAAAAATTTAATCCCTATTCATATTCCAGGTGATAGGAGGCATCACCAAATCCATCTCATGCTTCAAACAATGTCAAACTGCACAAATGATACATGTTGTCTTAAATCGCAAAATATTCTTGCTCAAAGAATACCCTAGAAACCATGTCATATGACCTCATCACAAGGAAATCATATATCAATGGAAATATATCTTAATCCGTATTTCCAAACAACTTGAATAATCTGAGGTATCATCCATGTAACTCAATATATGGCCATATATGGCACAAACATTAAGCTTATTTGAGTTCCCAAACTACCCTTTGACTAGTCGACCTGTTTGGACCTCAAAACCTCATGAACGTGAATAAAATTTTCCTAAAACCTCCATGGACATAAAAAAATAACATTAATAATACAATGTTAATTTGGCATATCATTTCTTTGTACCAACTTGTCCTAAACTAAAAATCTTCATAAACTACTATTTTCGAGATGGGGCCCACATATGGTCAAGACCTCAAATATACATTTATGGAAATAAAAAGTATAATTATACTACAACATCCATCATCATATTTAAACTTTCATTGATCAAAAAAGACTCATACTACTTCACCTTTTGCAAATTGCTCCTACTCTTAACTAGGGTTTAATTAGGGTTTTGAATTTCTTACCTTTTTAATGTTCGTTCATAAAAACATGACAATGAAACGACCTAATTATTATTCTTAAATATTCTAGACTCCATTAGTAACATCCTTTGAAATCCAAAAGGTCACATTCAAAGCATACTTGTCCCACAACAGTATCTAAAGTTGCATTTCGAGCTAGAAATGCACTTGTTCTTGACCATGTTTCACCAAAACAATCATATATTACAAAATTCACATCATGGGCACTTGAATTTTTGTGGAGACCACTATGAAACATGTATCTAACATCTCCATTCATCATAATGTTAATTCCATGGCTCAATCTCTCCAGTCACTAAGAATTACCTATGTTTGCATGCTAGAATCTCATAATAATAACTAGAACTAAGCTGAAACAATTCAAGAATGAACAAGACACCTCTGAAAATGACCAAAAATACCTCATACATCATTATATACCTGATTTCATGATTCTATGAGCTCATATAGCTCCAACTCACTCTGTCACATCCAGTAAGCATACATGAGCTTGCAAAACCACCCAAAACTATGCTTTTGTAAGCTCCTCATGATTAAAAAAACAAACGAACTCTTTCCCTCATTTGTATTGACCCATAAATCAAGTAAAAATCCTAAATTTTCATTGCAATAGTCAGATGTGACCCAAGTAGGTTGGCCTAACTAAAAACTTCATTATATGTGTCAAAAATGGCTCAAAACCCCATGGGCACAAAGTTAAAATGACCTTACATAAAAAATACATATTCATGACCGATAAACCATTACATATGATTGAAATATAATTTAAAATTCATATATGGTTGTAATTTTCTCAACCAATCAAATTATTTCATTTAATTGGCCCATTAAGCTTCGTAAATCTCAAAACTATTTTTTCCTACACCTTTAACACCCTAGAAACTTCATTATGCCACTAAATATATTTTATGATAAAAACCATGTCATGTGACCAACGAAAAGAAAATATCAAATGAAATTTCAAAACCTTTAGAACACTTCTAATAAATTTATAATCCTTGAATAAACCACTGCTCAAACCACAACCACTTTTGTCTTCACCAAATCAACTTGCCAAAAACTCTATTTCCAAAGGTTAGCTCATAAAAACATTTTTTTTCATTAATGACTTCCAAATGGATTAATTATATTCCCAATTCATCCATATTCACATTCCATGTGATATAAATCATCACCCAATCCATCTCATGCTTCAAACAACTCCAAACTTGCATAAAAACACATCCTTTCTGCATTGGCAAAACTTATTATCCAAAGAATGACTTGGAAACCATATCAAATGACATAATAATGAATAAAAAATTATATAAATGTCAATATATATGCATTATCTTTCCAACATAGCTTTAATCATCTTCAAACTCCACCTTTAGCTCATATTATGGCCAATTTACAGAGCACTCACTTTTTGAGACCTCAAAGCTGTCCTTTGACTATCGAACTTGAATAGACCTCAAATGACCATGTACCTACATGAACATGTCCTGAAACCTCCATGGAAATAAAAATCATCTCACATACATTCCATAACATCGAGTTTAGCTCATACCTTTTTTGGACAACCATGTCCCAAAACCTTCTTCATCGAAACTAACCCGTTTGAGTGGGGCCCACTCAACACCATGAAACACTACCATAAATTTATGTAAATATAAGAGATTCCTCTACAAAATATAATCATAAATTTTTATGAAACAATAAAAAATGGGTCACTATACCTCTCTTTCTGCAAACTGCTCCTAGTTAGGGTTTAACTAGGGTTTTAAACCAACTTAGTTTCTTAACATTCGTTCATAAAAATGCGAGGACAAAACTACCTAATTTTTTTAAACCTTCATAAATGAGTTAAGAAGATACCCCAAAGATCTCAGGTAACCATGAAAATCATACAACTCACAGCGAGCATCGAAGGTCCAACTTTGCTTGAAAATCACACAGTAACTTACTTATATTTACAATTTCACCAAAACGTGCATATCTTCAAAATTATTCAACTTGAGGTTCATTTTAAGAGGCCTTTGGGAAATTGGAGGTGGAAAATCCTTGGTGAATATAAATGGAACCAATTTTTCTATAAATTCAAATTTTCTTGGGTTTAAGAATCAATTTTTCTCCTATCGATTTCTTAGGGGGCTTTTTTCTGACAGTTTTTATCACGACGAATTTTTCTAGTAACTAGTTGTCACATGACACAACAAAACTTGTTGTCACATGATAGAAAACCTTTCCATCACATGAAAACAAGCTTTATTTCATGCGATAACAAATTTTGCTTTCGTTCGACAACAAACCTTGTTGTCACATGACACCAATAATGTTGCAACCCCTCAACCTTGTCCATGTCTGCAACCTATTATCATTGGTCGGTAGCAAACTTTTTCACCCATCGTAACCCTCCCTTTTTGTGCGTTAGTCACCCTCTTATCACACGTTAGAAAGACTACATTTTCTCCCTTCTGAAATGAAAATATTCCTTATGCCGCACATCGGTGACAATTTCTTTCGCAAAGGCTATGATAACTAGTCGAGACTTTGATCTACACTTCATCCGCTTGTAATTTGCAAGTGATTCGGATGTTACCTCAATAAGTTAGTAGCATACTATCGGGTGAATTTCCTAGGTTTATATAGGAGTAGTTTTCAATGGTAAGCAAAACCAACCCCCTAAAGAAAATTATACTAGAAATTTTAGGCATAAAGTACACTTTGACTTTGCTCTAAAAAAAAATCATCTTTTCAATTTTTCCTAAAATGGAATATTTTCTAAATTACTAATATTCACCACTAAAAATCCATGTATTTAACATACTAAACTAAAACTTGTCATGAAGAACCATGACAACATCCTCTAACTTCTAAAACTCACCACATAGCCCAAATGCATCTCAAACTTTCTATCGATCTCATTTACCTAGCCATCCTTAAGGTTTCTCACTTTGTAGAAGCTAAGGTTAACTGAAATAATGATATAACTCATCATGAAACCACTAAAAATGACCCAAACATACCTAATACACCTTGATATATCTGAATACAAGCATGCATGATCTCATATAGCTCTAAGACTCATTCTCATGCCTCCCTAACATCCATGCACGCTCCAAATGAGCACACAAACATAGCAATTTACATGTGTCTACACCATGCCACTGTTATGAGTTCTAAACACTTTCTAAACCTGTTATCCATCATGTCAACATGCTTCTCAAGCATCTAAGAAGCTCAAACCGTCATGCTTTACATCACTTAGGCACTGAATAGGCTCGAAAGAGCAAGCAATCCTCATTTGAATCTCACTCAACTAACATGACACATATGAATCATCATGTTAGCATCATATACATCATCATATGACCCTAATACATCATCCACTTTTTCATTAATGTGGTTTTTCATCAATTACAACACCTAATAGGACCACATGCCAACACTTTTCATCCCTTGGGTGCTCAAACAAGTTTTTCAATCTCCCTCACATTGCCTCATCGATGAAAACTCATTTTCCCACTCATCTAGAAAAAGGAATCATCCAAAATTTGGAGAAAGGAATCCAAGAATAAAACTCATAATTTTAAGATTGTTTTCAATCGCAATCGACACATGTGGTGTACTTGCTAAAAATAACATGTTTTCATGGTGGGCATGTCTAAAAATATAAATTGGTAAAATGAGGTGAATTCTCAACATTCGTGGTCCTCCAGATAGGAAATAAACATGAGGGAGTGAAAATAGTGATTTTTTTGTAAAAATAGCGATCCTGGCTAGGACACTAAACAAGTTGGAAGGTTGTGGCACTCTAATTTTTCTTATATTTTTCATTTTTCTATCATGGAAAGGTTGAGAATTTGTATCATGATATGAACAAGGAGGAATTCACACTGATCAAATTCATTCATGAAAAGAACATTGTGAGATCAAAAACATAAAGAAATTCATTCAAGTTCAATCCACCAGAAGATGATAATCATGGGAATAATATGAGAAGATCACTTGTGAATGAAAATGGAAGCCATCTCAAGTAATTCATGTCACATCCTTCAATATTTCATTCTCTTTTGTCATAAAATGAATTGAAGCATTATATAGTTTGTGAGTAAGCGCGACAACTAATATCTCTACATTGTCTTGTGTACCTTTGTGCACACATATGCATAGCCAAAATGGTATGCATACTCATGCACAATTGTACACGTGACATTGTAATTCTTGCCGTTGTCACATTGTCACATAATAATTAATGCTCAAACTCATTTTACGTGCTTTGATGGTTTTGGATGTATGTTATCTCATTTTCGATAATGATGGTCCCATTAACCATCTTGGATGGCCATATAATTATACCAGGTGACTTTACTTTCTCACTATTGAAATGATTTCACGGTTGTGATAGATTGATTTCATGGATTTAGTTTGCACATAAGAAGTCGGAAGGAAAGTATTGTTTAAGGTTGATGATAATGTCTTTGTAATGGTCTAGGACCATAGATTTTGCAAGGTATTGTTTGAAATTTCCATGACCATTGAATTAATATAATGTTAATGAAGGTCTTAGACCACCCATTTAATCTTGATGCAAGCATGTTATATAGTTAAAGGGGATTTTATTTATTGATTATAATATGGATAATTCATTTTCAAAGGTAAATATCATGATTGATTCAAGGGGAAATTCAACCACACTCCTTAGGAAATTGATGGTTATCATTGTGATTTGGTAATATAAGTTGAGTTTTGGAAGGTTTATTTGATTGATGGGATGCAAATATGGAGCGTTGTTGATGAACCATGCAAACATTAAAGTGGTGAGTTAAATGATCGGTTCGTGACCATGCAAAGTAAAGTAATAAAATTATTCTAATTTCCTTGCTAAACCAGATGGGCTATATATATATATATATATATATATATATATATATATATATATATATGGCGGTGGTGAGCCTCTTGAGACCATAGATGTGGCACTATATCATTAAATATGTTTAATGAGCATTAGTTTTATTAGAAATGGTAAAGCTTCCATGAGAAGCTACCGATTGCATGCATAGTTTCATTCCTTCATTTTGGATGTTTCAGGTTTGGATAGGTCAAGCCATTTTGGGGCAAGCCAAGCAACACCATCGAGGTTTGAGGGTTATATTTTATATCTAGCTCATTTACGAGTCATGCCTTTTATCGTATTCTCTTATATTGTTGTTAGCTTGTTATCTTTGGGTAAAACTTTTTACACTCGATGAAAATCTCGTAGAAGAATCACGAAAAGGGTGGAGCTTTGGATTACTTACCGAGCGATTCTTGGAAAGACTCTCGATGGGAGGTATCTAGTTGTGGTGGAATTATTTCATTCAGGCATGACTATATTTCTCTTTGCCATGGTATCTTGCTTCAATTTAATGGATCATGGTTTGTGAATGTTAGTAATTTATGTATTAGCTTAGAACCGCCAATTGAATTTTTTGTTTTCGGATTGGGGTTTTGCACATCTCTAGGGTGCTCGGCCTTAGTATAAGGTCTGCTAGTTTGGAATTCCTAATGGAACTCGGTGAGTTCTTCTCTATTTTATTTAACTCGGAAGTGGGTATTCGAGGGGGAACTTAGATAACTTCTTAAGATTTTGTTTTTTGAGTTGTTTACTCGTGTATAATATATAAAATAAGACTGGGGTTGGGGGTTGAATAGACTAGGAGACAAGAGTATTCTGGTTCACCTAATCTATAGGTATGTACACTAGAAAGATTCGTTGACATACCTATATGCAAAAGCAGATTTCTTAAAATTTATAGCAAACCCGACTACGGGTTGCGTGTGGTTGTTTCTTGATCGTATCATGTGGTTGATGAGCCATGGAAGGCTCTCATTTTACTCGTTGAGCACAAGGGTTTGGAAACATTATTCAGCGATCTAGTCTTTAGTGTATTCTCCTTAGAGTATTCGATAATAGAAAAATCCCTCGAGATCAAACAAAATAGGTTGGGATCATGGTTTCTCTAATATGTGCAAATTTTTAAAATAGTAACTGAAAATTTACTATTAGTAGAAGCGGTAAAATGATTACTATATAATTGTTATTTAACGTGGAAGGAAACCAATATATACTTATTATACAACCATTTATAGGAGTTGAGTTGATTCCAACTCCATTCATTTTCGATAATGATATTGTTTATCGGGTTAGGTATAGGTCAAAACTTAAATGACATATATATTAATCTTGGTGTTATCATAAATGTTTTGTATGGAAATTAGAAACCAAATCACGGGGTTCTCTATTATGTATTGAATGATTAAAGCTCGATGTTATAGAATGTACGTAAAGATGATTAGTTCTACTCTTTTATGCAATAATATCTGGATTGGTAATTGGTTGTATGGTTATGGAAAAAGGATGTTGTTTGCTTATTTGATTTTGATGAAATTTGCTCTTGTTTGAAACCGGTGGAACTTGAAACATAGTAGCAATTTTATATGTTTGAAGTAGTATGAACATTATTTTAGTGGTTGATGAAAACACGGTAATATCGTGGTTGGATGGATGGCCTTATATTGACTTCTTCATTATATCTTTGTATGCTTCGTAATGGTTTCTTATTTCCTATACTACGAGATCTAACAAATATGTGATCAATTAATTTAAGTAAGACACCATGCGAAAAAGAAGTGTAGTCAGCTTGATTTTGTATGAAGCTGGCCATGTTGAATTAACATTTTCAACTACGGGTTTGAAAAGGGATCGCAAAGGGAATAAGGTCGGATTGCTAATTGTTGTTGTTTTGTCATCCTATAATGTTTGTAAAGGAAAATTTCAAAAAATTGTCATAAACCAGTAATTTTTGTAGTGAAAGGCCATCTAAATGGTCATCTTCAAATGTAATAAATATGTTGAACTCTTTGATGTAAAATTAAGAGTTTTGTTGTGGACATTATGTTTATAAGGATGCTTTTGTTGCTACTGAAAAAATAGAATAAATATGTATTATATGTGAAAGATTGGTTATTAAGTTGTCTTTATCATCTTGAAATGTTTAACAAAATTATAAAGTTGGAACATTCATGGAGTATTTAAGGACAAGTTCGTCTATAAGATGAACTGTTTTATTTGGATTAAATTGGGTCATAATTGTGGATTAAGACTTCCACTTTCATAAGAATTCCTAAGTATGGCTAAAGTAATTATATATATAATTGAAATATGATAAAATAATATCACATGATGTATACATAGGGGGTAAATATATAAATACATGCGAACCCATAGATAAGCTGGAATGACGTAACTCTATTTATTAAATCAATAAGAGTCCATTAATCTACCTCGGTTGGTAGTGAACTCACCCCAAATAGATCTAGTTGGGATTCGAGGGTACATGCATAACAACACTATTATAGTACATTGTAAAATGACAATATG
Source organism: Taxus wallichiana var. yunnanensis (assembly GCA_018340775.1). Classification (NCBI taxonomy): domain Eukaryota; kingdom Viridiplantae; phylum Streptophyta; class Pinopsida; order Cupressales; family Taxaceae; genus Taxus; species Taxus wallichiana. The sequence goes on from CM031239.1 coordinate 351,270,031, forward strand.
ATGACATGTGTAATCATCTCGAAACAAGTATATAGCTGATTAATTCAGAATTGCCTTGGAGGTACATAATGCTATATGAGGAAAAAGGGTTTTAAAAGATGATTTAGATCATTATAAATGTATCTCAGTCATATTTGTTTTACTAACCAACACAAAGGAGTAATTCTTTTGGAAATTGTGTTATGTGAAAGGCTTACCTATAAGGCTAGGATTAATTAAATAACCTATATTTAGCTAAATAGTACATTTGGACTACTATCTTCGAATAGAGACCAGATTGCACTCATGTGATCATGCAATGTCATCATAGGAATAACCCAATTTATGTTATGAATTATTACGAGCTGATATCCCAATCATGTACGCGGTGAAAGGAGGTAGTCTTATTAAGGTGATTAAATGTCTTAATAAATATTCAAAGATTAATTTATAAGGTTATAAACCTCATAACTCAATAGGAAGTTTAGTAGGTCTCAAAGGAGAAAATCACCCTCTAATTACATAGTTGTATGTATCAATACATGCCTTGTGATCTTAACCTTTCCTGAACATGATTGAGTTCCAGAGATAATGGTTACAAGTTATGCATTAAGGACTCCGAAACACATGTGTTTACTTTAGGGAAAAATATAAAAGATGGGCTATCTTTATTCACCTAGAAAGCTAGATAGATATGTATTCATCTTATGTGATTAAACCATTGAGGTTAAAATGCTAATTTATGTTAGCAACAATACTTGCCTATTAAAGGATTATGTTTTGTAACCAAATTGATGGAAAAAAGTACCCATAGCATGAATTAAACCGAATTAATGCAAGTGATGCACTTAAGAAGTAAAAATACATGCTTAAAGGAGATAAGAATAAAGAAAGTACTTGTTGTGTATAACCACATAAGCTAATAGATGGTAAAGTATCTTGTGGTAAATAAATCTATTTTTAAATGTAATAAAGTAAGAAATGTACCCTCCTTTTATGAAAGAGGAAAATAATTATCCTTATATAATCTGTAAAGCTATTGAGCATAAGGTGTATTGATAGACTTAGCTAGTCTTCCATCCCTATGCGATAATCCATTACAATTGAATCATCAATTGGTAGGTTGTCAAATAATTCATAACTATGACTTATTAGGGATGTGTTGAATCCATTTTGTTGTTTTGAATGGGTTGATATTTAAGTCTAAATGTCTAGACTAAATATATCTTTAAAAGTATATACTTGTGTCAAGATTATGCGTTGCAATATTATTAAGGTACAAAAATGAAGACCGAGAATGTCTAACTAATCCAATTCTTTTTCTTAATGAAAATGAATGTGTGTGTAATCTTTGTCTTCATGGCCTCAACTTTATTAAGATGGATAAGGTATGAAATCGAGGTAACAAATATGAAAATAGAAATGAATTCAAAAACTCATGGAAGTATACTAAGAAGTAATCGTGAATGATGTACTAAATTAAGTGAGTTGTTATATCGAGAATAAGTAATGAATTAATCTAATTGTTGTTCTTAATTGCAACAACTTGTATTTGAAAGACTTTGTTATACATGACCTTTGAGCACAATACTATAAACATGATGATATGTTATTAATGAATCAAAACATTCACTCTTGACTAACAATTATTACATATAATTTCAATACTTGGTATCGCGTAGTTTGACCAAACTACGACAATACAAAGAAATTACAAGGATACCTCGTGATCTCTTGATTAGTACAAATGTACTTATTAGTTCTAAGAGACTAAGTAAACCTAGTAAATAGGAATGGACACTAATGATTGCTTAAGTTTTTAACTAAGAACCTAATAACTTATGAAATGAAAATAATTACGATAATTGGATCAAGTGATATGGTGTACATGTTTCCATTAACAAATGTGTCGTCATGATCTTGAGCATGACATACATAACTTTGAAACTTTGGCGAAGTAGTGTATGGTAGTACACTATTACGATGCACCTAGTTCTAGCATAAGTGTGTGATTTTGGATGGGATTCAATTGATTGAAATACCGGTAGACACTTATAACAACACTTGTAAATCAACGTTGAGATGGGAACTATTGGTATACTTTGTATCTTGACTCGAAAAGAGTTTTCATGGGAGATAGAGTAGGATCTAGTTGACCCATAATATTACACATGCTTTATTGATTTGTTATCTGAAGAATTGTAAATATATATGCTGGACATAAATGTTAGATGTACATTTAAGTCATTAGAGGCATATGTTTAATTTGGGGTAGTAAAAAAATCCTTAGAGTTAAAGTGACAAAAGTGGTTGTTACATTTTTGTATTAGAGCTGAAGGTTGCAACTCTTGGACCTATTGAGTCCTTACGCTTACTAAATTTTGATTTTTATTAATAAAATAAAATGAATGATAGAAGGACATACCATGGATAATGAACCAGACCAAGAAATGTTTCAGGTTCGATGGTAAGTAAGTTAGAAAAACAAAAGCACTCTAACAATCCTTCGTGACACACTAAACTAGATAGATGCATGGAGCAGTTGGTAAGTGTGAATCGATAAGCTAAGATAAACAACTTAGGCTGAATGATAACAATCAACAGAGGGTTGCTAGATTGAATGAACTATCTTAATGACAAATTTGGAACTTAAATCCAAAATGACCTATAAACCCGCAAAGGGTAGATGGAGTAGATAGGACAGAACTATCTACGTAGTAGTAGTAAGGCGAAAGGACAAACAAGCTTGAATGAAATCTACAATAAATGTTGACTCAAAAAGAGTAAAAGCAAAATAAGAGCATTGATTCATCTTCACCCCTGACCTTAAAGAAGAAAGGTAAGCGGGAGAGAGAGGAATATCCTGAAATACTCAAGGGTTTGTAATCTTGATAGAAGAAGATTACCAAGTCTATTATAGTATTTTTATGCACTTTGTGTGCCTTAACAGAGACAAGGAATGAAGAAATAAATGCAGAGGTAAAATTTGTACTCTCAGGCCTAAGGTAGAGTTGATACTATTTTATGTGAATAAGTAGCATATTTTTAAAATTTACCTTCCATTCCTTGATAATCCTGAGATCACGGGTTGAAAATCGTATGTTTAGGCTGAGTATAGGGTGCTAAGACCTAACAGGTTGGTAATAGTGGATCAAGATACAGATCATACCTAAACTCAGATCTGCAACGTGTGAAGATTAGAAAAAGACAATAAAAGGACTGGTTGCATTTAATTGACTGTGTTTTAATGATTGTCTTTATGGATTAGAAAGCGATCAAACAACCATGCATTAGATAGGGTTTACTACTTGATTGTTTAATTATAAACAAAATCAATATATTCAACCCATGCATAAAGGTAAACTTTGACAATGATTTAACTCAAGTTAGCTTGAGCTATTCTATTATGGATTAACTTTTTGTTAGCATGCCAATGATGGATTATCCAAACTCCATCACCACCATTCTTGAAGTGGGAATTTAGTGAAATTTATTAAAAGCCACTAAGTGGTAGTTGCAGGAATTAATTGACCTTTATTACTCTAGTTGCAAACCTCAGGGAGATCACCTAGTTCTTTTTGTTTCCATTGTTATGATTCATTATTGATCTCAACATGTAAATTCATGATTAGCCAATTTCGGGAAAACTCCACTTGCTTACGCATAATACAAAAGTTCTATGCAAAATAAAAGAGATTGTGGGATATCTACGATAATTTATCCCTTTGATATTTGAGTTGGGTTGTGATTGATATATTGATGAATATGGTTGTATCAAGAAGTTCTTTGCACTTGATATATTTGTTTTATTTTCTCGATTGGGGAGGTTGATGTGTGCATATATTGATGATATTTGTCTATAAATATCTACTGGGGTATTTTCATCTTTAATCGATTTGGTACTATACTAAATATAGATGTGTGTGTGTGTGTGTGTGTGTGTGTGTGTGTGTGTGTGTGTGTGTGTGTGTGTGTGTGTGTGTATTAATAAAGAGAACCATGGGTTCGAGAACAAGCTATATTACCATTTTTATAATTACCCTGAATCGTTCTATCATTAAAAGGTAGACGCTTTGCTTTCTTGAAGGCATTCGGGGGCATTTAACCTTTCATGTGTTTCATAGTTGTTCATAAACCTACAACTTTGATATGGGTAATACAATTTTACTTGATATGAATGAATTTCATAAGATGGGTTTGGGTGTTCAGCTAAAATATGTACTTGTTCGATCTTATGAGATGACATTGATAATTATTGATTATTGTCAATTTGAGTTCATCTACTTCTATCTGAGAATTGTAGAAATAGTGACCCTACCTTTAATTGGGGTAATCATTGTGATTATATTTATACAAGCACATGATTTGAGTGCTTCATCATTGAGCCTCTATAGCGAATATAAATTCATGCGAATCAGAATGGCTGACATTGATAGATTTGTTGCTCCTTTAAGTGAATGTTTAGAGGTGAGACACGGGTTGAAACAAATTACATTCATTGTTAGTGGATTCATGCCAAAATCTCAAGCACAGATAGTAATAATCCTATTTAAATCAATGACTTAGATTTTCTATTTTCAAATTCGGATTTGTATCCTCTAAGTCATCTGTAAATGGCTTCTTTGCAAGTATTTAATCAAACCTTTCAGTCTGAAACGTTGTTGATGGAAAATCCTATATTGTATAAGGTAACTTGTTACTTGTCACTTCGTAAGATTTAAGGTAAACAAGGTTACCCCGGTCTTCTACAAAACTACAGACCTCTTGCTTGATGATAGATAAATAGACTATCAACACTCATTTTGTGTGTCAAGGCTAGTTAAGGATTCCTTAATAAACTTGTTGATGGTTCATTATGCTTAAGCAACCAAGTCAACAGTGTTCCTTGATCAAACGAGGATTAATGAGTATAATGATTAAGATATGTCGAAGTGGCAGATAGCTTATATATGAAATGACTAAGTTATAATCGATTAGCAATGAATGATTGATTGTATCTTGTTTTTGGATTAAAGGCTGTGAAGCCTTTACCTGCAACTAGGAGGTCTTTGACAGGGTTGTCACATTTTGAAATGTTACTTAAGGTTTAGTTGATCTCCTTTTAAACAGTGTGACTGATGTGTATTCACTTAGTCACTTATACTACTATTATTCAATTGCATGGATAAACTCATAACTTTCTTTATGAGATGATTGTTTGGCTATAGGGTGTATCTCTGATTGATAATATAGCTAAGTATCTCTTATAGCAACATGGATGCTTAGTTTATGTTGTTATGAAAACTAAGGAAGTATAGACTTATATACTTTAATGATCAAGTTTCGGTTGTGGCCTTACTTGATTTTGGATCTTAATACGATTGAATGTATTAGGAAATAACTCAATTTGATGTGTTGTATTAAAGATTATACAAGACTGTATGTTGAGTTATGAAGTATATTTTTCCTTAATTCTTACAAGTTATAATTGTATATAACTTAGAGATATATGATGAAAAGGCCTATACCTTGTTAAGGTATTATTGGACTAATAAGAAATATATTGATTGTAGAAGTTATGTGATGGACTTTTGTGGACTAAATATATTAATACACCGATATAAATATGGGCTTATATGACGGTAATAGTAATATTATTCTAGCTTTGGCTTACTTAAGTAGATACTTATGCAAAACTTTTTAATCAACCACTTTGATACTAATAAAGTTGAGTGTGGAGCTTAATTGCTTCACAAAAAGCTTGTTTTTACATGTTGTTGGATTTGTGATGATCAACATCGGTCGAAGTGGTGACATCGATCGTCGAAAGTGAGTGATATTGGTCAATTATCAACCAACATGGGTCAGGAAGTGACCAACATCGGTCGAGCGATGGCCAAGCACCGGTCGGCGATGGCGACATCATCGACCTATGCAGCGGTGATTTGTTTTTGAGCGAGAATTAGAATAAATATTTTTCTTTAAAGATGATTTCTTGATTGTAAAAGCATAGTTAGTTACCTAGAATAGATATATATGCATGTATGCATTGTATGAGGGTATGAGAGAAGAAAATAGCAATTGTTTACATGTTAATTTTCTTGGTGAGCAAGAAAGAGTAACTGAGTGAGGGAAAAATTTAAACATCTGTGAAGTGTTGGAAGACAACAAGATCTTCATTTTATTTCCTTTGTAAAGCACTGAATAATAATTTTGGCCATTTCTTGGTGGATGTAGCCCACATTGGGTGAACCACATTAAATATAGTGTTATCTTTCTCTTGTTTATTTTATCTTTTGGTTTATTTCTGCATTCATTGCTTGTATGCTTTATCTGATTTTAGATCTATGCAACATTGTTATATGGTTAAATCCCAACAATTGGTATCAAAGCTTTGTTTAGAGGTTTTGTGTGTTGTGAAAATTACTCACGAGAGGGTTTTTGGATTGAGTGGGAGCATAACAATGGTAGAAGATAGTAAATACGAATAGAGAAATTTGACGGTCATAATTATCAACTATAGAAGATGTAGGTGGATGATTATTTATATCAGAAGGATCTATACTTACTGTTGGATGAACATGCACAACCAGTCACGATAACTGATGAAGAATGGATGGTTCTTGAAAAAAAGGCTCTAGGATCTATAAGATTGAACCTGACAACATCGGTGGCCTTGAATTTTACAGATGCAAAAACCACAGGAGAGTTGATGAAATATTTAGAAATTTTTATGAAACTCCTAGTGCTTCGAATAAGGTTTATTTGATGAAAAAATGTTTAATTCTAAGATGCAAGAAGGTGGATCTATATCTAATCATTTGAATGATTTCCGGTCTATTGTAAATCAATTAAAATCGGTAGAAATTCCGTTTGATGATGAAGTGAAAGCACTTTTATTCTTATGCTCTTTGCTAGATAGTTGGGATAACTTGGTAATGGTTGTTAGTAATACAAAATGCCTTCTAAAGGTTTGAAATTTGATGATGTGGTTAGTGTAATCCTTAATGAGGAAATACATAGGAAAATCTTAGGAGAAGCATCATTTAGAAACACTTTAAATGTAGAAAGTAGGGGAAGATCTAAGGAGAGATCATCAAAGAGCAAGAAGAATGGGAGATCAAAGTCAAGAAATTGTAGATCTAGATCCAAGTACAAGATTTACTTTCTGGAATTGTGGAAAGAGAGGACATGTAAAGAAGGAGTGTTGGTCCAAGGAAAACAAAGAGAATACATTAGACAAAGGTAAAAAAAAGGTAAAGGCAAATGTTGCAAGTGAGGTAAAGTAAGATGCCCTTATTCTCTCCTTGGATAATAAATTAGAATCTTGGGTTTTAGATTTTGGAGATTCTTTCCATGCTACCCCTAATAAGGGTTATTTTAGAAATTATGTTCAGGGTGATTTTGGACAAGTTTATTTAGGAGATGATGAGCCATGCAATATTATTGGTAAAGGTGATGTTTATCTAAAGTGCAGAATGGAAATCCATGGGTATTGAAAGATGTGAGGCATGTGTCAAGCCTCAAGAGAAATCTAATATCTACATGGAAACTAGGTGAATCTGGATGTGTGGTTACATTCACATCCAATTCTTGGAAGGTTACCAAGGGATATCTTGTTGTGGAAAGAGGTAAGAAGGTAGGAACTTTATATCTATCTACATGTGTTACTAATTCATTTTCTATGCTATCTACTACAGATTCAGATGCAACCATGTGGCATAATCGGCTAGGCCATATGAGTGAAAAAGGAATGTAGATCTTAAAGGATAAGGGTAAGTTATCATATTTGAAACAATTAGATCTTGAATTTTGTGAGCATTGCATATTTGGAAAGTAGAAGAGAGTGATATTTCTCAAGGTTGGGTCAACAAAGAAGGAGTAGAAATTGGAGCTTGTACACTCAGATGTGTGGGGACCAACTCAAGTAGCTTCTATTGGAGGATCCCAATATTATGTGACTTTCATTGATGATGCCACAAGGAAGGTATGGATTTATTGTATTAAGCGTAAATATGATGTTTTTGAGACTTTTAAAAGGTGGAAAGCCCTTGTGGAAAATGAAACAAACTTAAAATTAAAGTGCCTTAGATCTGAAAATGGTGGTGAGTACTGTAGTAAGGCTTTTAATGATTATTGTTCAATGAATGGAATACAAAGAGAAATAACGGTTCCTAGAACTCCACAGGAGAACAAAATTATAGAAAGAATGAAAAAAATCATTGAGTGTGCTAGAAGCATGGGGATACATGTTGGTTTGCCTTTGAAATTTTGGGCAGAAGCAATGGATACAACAATTTACTTGATCAACCATGGGCCTTCAACAATACTGGATGGTGGAATACTAGAAGAAACTTAGTATGAAAAAGAGGTAGAATTTTTTTTTCTTAGAGTTTTAGGCTTAGAAGCTTTTGTGCATGTTAATAGGGAAAATAGGAAGAAGTTGGATGCTAAATCTAAGAGATGTAATTTCATTGGTTATGGCTCTGATTTTGGATATTGTTTTTGGGATTTAGAATATTATAAGATTGTTAAAAGTCATGACATTGATTGGAATGAAAAAAGAATGTACATGGATCAGGTTTTGGTGCCTAAACATGAACATGTTGATGAGATTTTGAAGGAAAATCAAAATTTGAATCTAAAAAACATCACAGACATCGGCATCGGTTCTATACGAAGTTGGTGCCGATCAAGATAACTAGTATTGGAAAACAGGATCGGGTTCATAATAAACAACTACTAGAACCGATGTTAGTACTCCTTGAACCAGTGGCGGTGAGGCAACCGCACGATTGGTTGGCAGACATAGGAACCGTGATTGGTTACATAACCGAGGTCGGTATTAGGAAATTGACAACGATCACTAAAAGATATTGACACGAACGTGCAACAGAACAGAATGAGCCCCGACACCCGAGATCTCGGTGAGAATGTCACAAAGAGTAAGTAGACCTCCGAGATATTTTCACCTTCCTTTTCTCATTTATTATTGACTAATAGTGGTGAACCAGAAATCTTTGAAGAAGTAATGTAGGTAGATACCCACATGCAGTGGGAACATGGCATTAATGAGGAGATGGACTCCTTGGAAAAAAATTAGACATGGGATTTGGTCAAGTTACCACCGGTAAGAAAGCACTACAGAACAAATGGGTTTACAGGATTAAGGAAGAAGAGGGTGGACTAAAAAGATACAAGGTGAGGCTTGTGGTAAAGGGATTTACACAGAAAATAGGTATTGACTTTGATGAGATTTTTCTCTTGTAGTTAAGATGACTTCTATTTGTATTGTTCTAAGTTTGGTTACAACAAAATATTTGCATTTAGAACAACTTGATGTTAAGATGGATTTTCTTCATGGTGATTTGGAGGAAGATATTTATATGCAACAATCGCTTGGTTATGAAGTCAAGGGTAAGGAGAAACTTGTGTGTAGATTGAAAAAGAGCCTATATGGGCTCAAGCAAGCTCTAAGGCAATGGTATTTGAGATTTGATAATTTTATGCATGAGCATGGTTATATGAGATGTGAATATGACCATTGTGTTTATTTTAAGAAGCTTGAAAATGGGAGATATGTTATTTTGTTACTGTATGTGGATGATATGTTGATTGTAAGATCTAATATGCATGAAAATTGTAAACTTAAAGAAAGGCTAGCTCACACATTTGCAATGAAGGATTTGGGAGCTGCAAAGAAAATCCTTGGCATGCAAATTCACCGAGACAGGAAAAATAAGAAGTTGTATTTGTCTTAGGAGGCTTATATCAATAAGGTGTTGGAAAGGTTTAACATGCAAAATTCAAAACCTTGTTAGTACATCTATGGCTAGACACTTCAAATTGAGCAAATATCATGTGTCCTACATCACACGAGGAGATTGATTACATTGCACATGTTCCCTATGCTTCAGCAGTAGGAAGTCTTATGTATGCCATGGTTTGTACTAGACCAGACATTGCACATGTAGTGGGAGTTATGAGCAGGTTTATGGATAATCCAGGTAAAGAACATTGGAAAGTAGTCTAATGGATTCTTAGGTATTTAAGAGGGAATATGACATAGATCTATGCTTATGGAGGATCAAATACTTATTTATGTGGCTATGTTGATTCAGATATGGCTAGAGATTTGGATGGTAGGAGGAGCACCATTAGATATGTTTTCACAGTAGGTGGAACGACAGTTAGCTGGATTTCGAGATTGCAGAAGGTTGTGGCTTTGTCTACTACAAAGGAAAAGTATGTTGTAGATACATAAGCTAGCAAGGAGATGATATGGATGAATAGGTTCATGGAAGATTTGGGTTAGGAGCAAGAGGATTTCAGATTATACAAATCATAGTTAGAGCGCGACACATCTAGAAAAGAATTCAACATTTCATTCAAGAATGAAACACATTCAGTTGAGGTATCACTTAATACAACAGATGTTGGAGGATGGGCAACTAAAGTTAGAGGAAATCCATACGGATGAGAACCCTATAGATATGTTAATGAAGCCATTGGTAAAGGAGAAGTTAGAGCTTCACTCCACTTCGGTTGGTCTTTGAGTTTAAGAATTGAGGAGGAAGAAACGAGGCCAGGAAAAGGATCCAAGGATGGTGATGTACGATGCAGTGTAAAAAATTGATCTCCAAGTGGGAGATTGTTGAGTGTGGAGCTTAATTGATTCACATAAATCTTGCTTTACATGTTTTGGATTTGTGATGATTGACATCAAGTCAAGTGATCGCATCGGTTAGACAAAGGATGGTGCATCGGTCAAGCATTAACCGAATCAGTCATTTATCAACTAGTATGGGTCTTGAAGTGACCGACATCGTTAAATAGTTAGCGGTGATCAACACTAGCCTGATATATAACCAACATCTATCGCATTGTATGATGGTGATTTTTTTTTTTGACTGAGAATTAGAATAAATATTTTTCTTTAAAGATGATTTCTTGATAGTAAAAGCATAGTTATTTATATATATATATATATATATATATATATATATATATATATATATATATATATATATATATATATATATATATATGCATTATATGTTAGTTTTCTTAGCGAAAGAAAGAGTAGGTAGTGAGTGAGGAAAATTTGAACATTACGTGAGGTGTTGGAAAATAACAGATAATCATTGTATTTCCTCTATAAAGCCTTTGAATAATAATCTTGGACATTTCTTGGTGGATGTAGCCAACATTGGGTGAACAACGTTAAATACTTGTTATCTTTCTCTTATTTATTTTATCTTGGTTTATTTACGTATTCATTGCTTGTATGCTTTATCTCGATTTTAGATCTATGCAACACTATATATGGTTAAATCCCAACACTTATGTGGATGAATATATTCATACGGCAAATTGATATAAGTATGGGCTTATATGATAGTAATAATATTATTATTCCAGCTTTGTCTTACTTAAGTAGATACTTATGTAAAAAATTTAATCAACCACTTTGATACTAGTAGATATTGGGAAGAATAAGGTTGAGTACAACACTAGCATAATTAAGTTGTTATACTATGTGAATAATTGAAAACTGAAAGAGAATTCTGATTTTCTTTAGCATATGATAAGAGGTTTGTTTGAGCCATACAATTATGTCAGTCATTACGGAATTGAAATTTCTTAACCTCATTATGAAAATTTGATGACATACTTAAGTTCAGATAGGAACTTAAGATGTGGTAATTAAATTCAGTTGTTTAGCTGAAAAGCAAGTGTTCTAACAAACTTTGCAATTCTGAAAAGGAACATGGAAAAGTAAAAAAAATTGTTCCTTGATTGTTTTAGCTTTATAAAACTTGTTTTTGAATATTTATTTAGTATATATTACGTTGTATTGTGTGAAATGAATGGTTGTAATGACAAAAATCATGTCATTTCTCCACTATTTGTCATTTCATGCTAGTTGAAAGAATGTTACACCAATAAAATTGATTTCAGATCGAGAAAATTGCAATTTTGGATAAAATTGTTGATTGTTCTCCTTGAGGTTAGTTAATTCGGTGTCGATTATTACGATTGCGTGATTGAGTGAAAATCATCGGGATGATGATTCTATAGGAGGAGGTATGTCACATCCTTCATCTTTCATTCTCTTTTGTCGTAAAATGAATTGAAGCATTAAATAGTTTCGCAGTAAGCGCGACAATTTCTATGAACCGGTAATTGTCGTTGTCTCATGTACCATTGTGCACACGTATGCATAGCCGAAAGGGTATGCATACTCATGCACATCTATACACGCTACATCGTAGCGGTTTCTATGTCACGTTGTCACAACTTAATTAATGCTCTAACTCATTTTACGTGTTGATAGTTATGGATGTATGCTATCTTGTTTTCTAATAATGATGGTCCCATTAACCATCTTGGATGGCTAAATAATTATACCGAGTGACTATGCTTGCTCACTATTGAAATGATTTCACAGTTGTAATAGATTGATTTCATGGATTTAGTTTGCACATGAAAGTCAACGGAAAAGTATTGTTTAAGGTTGATAAAAATGTCTTTATCGTGGTCTAGGACCATAGATTTTGCAAGGTATTGTTTGAATTTACCATGATCAATTGATTAATATAATGTTAATGAAGGTATTGTAGCCACCCATTTAATCTTGATGCACACATCTCATATAGTTAAAGGGGATTTTGACTATTGATTATAATATGGATAATTCATTTTCAAAGGCAAATATCATGATTGATTCAAGGGAAAAGTCAACCGCACTCCTTAGGAAATTGATGGTTATTGTTATGATTTGGTAATATAAGTTGAGTTTTAGAAGGTTTATTTGATTGATGGGATGCAAATATGGAATGTTGTGGATGAACCATACAAACATTAAAGTGGTGAGTTAAATGATGAGTTCACAAAAAATTGACCATGCAAAGTAAAGGTAATAAAATTATTCTAATTTCCTCGCTAAAGTTGGATGGGTAATATGTATATGGTGGTGGTGAGCCTCTTGAGACCACATACATGGCATATAATTAAATATGTTTAATGAGCATTAGTTTTATTGGAAACTATGAAGCTTCCATGACAAGCTACCGATTACATGCACAATTTCATTCCTTCTTTTTGGATGTTTCGTTTGGATAGGTCAAGCCATTTTACGGTGAGCCATGCAACATCGTCGGGGTTTGAGAACTTTATTTGATATCGAGCTCATTTACAAGCCATGCGTATGTTAGCGTATTCTCTTATATTGTTGTTGGCTTGTTATCTTTGGGGGTAAAACTATTTTTACACTGAAGAAAATAATCGTAGAAGAATCAAAAGGGTGGAGCTTTGGATTGCTTGACTAATGATAATTTGGAAAGACTCTCGATGGGACATTTAAGTTGCGGTGGAAGAATTTCACTTAGGCATGACTATATTTCTCTTTGCCACATTATCTTGTTCAATTTAATGGATCATTGTTTGTAAAGGTTAGTAATTTATGTATTTTCTTAGAACCACCAATTGTATTTTTTTATTTTGGGACCGAGGTTTAGCGCTTCTTTAGGGTGCTCAACCTTAGTAGAAGAGTCTCCTGGTTTGGAATTCCTAACCAAACTCTGGTGAGTTCTTCTCTACTTTCTTCTTGACTCGAAATTGGGTATTCGAGGGTGGGGGAACTTAGATAACTTCTTAAGATTTCATTTTGTGAGTTGTTGACTCGCGTAAACAATATAAAATAAGATCGAAGTTTGGGGTTGAGCAGACCGGAGACAAGAGTATTCAGGTTCACCCTAATCCATAGGTATAATACACTAGAAGTGTCGTTGACATACCTATATGCAAACATATTTCTCAAAATTTATAGCAAACCCAATGTTCTATGGGTTGCATGTGGTTGACGACCATGGAAGGCTTTCCTTTTACTCTTCAAGCCTGCGAGGTTTTTGGAAACATTATTCAACTGATATGGTCTTTAGTGTATTCTCCTTAGAGTCTTCGATAACAGAAAAAGCCCTCGAAATTAAATGAAATAGGTGGATTTTGGTTTTCTATAATTCCGCACTTAATTTTTAAAATAGTAATCAGTAAAATTTACTTTGTTGGTAGAAGTAGTAAAATGATTACTATATAATTGTTATTTAACTTGGAGACCAATATATACTTATTATACAACCTTTTATAGGAGTTGAGTTGAGTCCAATTCCATTCATTTTTATAATGATATTGTTTTTCGGGTTAGGTATAGGTCGAAACTTAAATGACATAAATGTTAATATTGGTGTTATCATAAATGTTTTTGTATGGAAATTAGAAACCAAATCACATGGGTTCTCTCTATTATGTATTGATTAATTAAAGCTGATTCTATAGAATGGAAGTAAAGATGATTAGTTCCACTCTTTTATGCGATAATAAACGGAGCAAAATTGGTTGTATGGTTATGGAATAATGATGTTGTTTACTTATTTGATTTTGATGAAATTTGTTCTCTTTTGAAACTAGTGGAACTTGAAACATAGGAGTAGTTTTATATGTTTGAAGTAGTATGAATGATTATGTTTATGTCAGGAGCTTATTTTCATGTTAGAGTGTGGTACACCTTCTATGTGTTACACTCGGGTATTTTTACTACATGGCGGTCCCACTTGAGGTGGCGGGTCAAGGGGGTTCGGGCGAAGCTCCCAAGCAAATTTTCATGGGTGGTTTATTAACCCATGGGTAATGGGTAACCGTTATGGGCTATTTTTGGGCTCATGGTTTTTCGGTACTCATTGTTTTGATACCCACGGTTTTTGCCCATTGTTTTGATACCTACATGGTTTTGTATCAAACTGCTTAAGAAATTATCTATTTATATGGCCTTATGCATATGATAGATATACAAGCAAATGCATTGTAGATGTGCTTTGAATTTGAGTGTGAATTCTGTAGAGTTTGTTGAGCATAGCTCCAAATGGATGTGAGTATTGTATTGAGAGAGTGGAGGCTTGTAATAAAATCTGAGCAAGTGATTCTTGGTAGACGTAGCCCAAATTGGGTGAACCACGTTAAATACTATGTCTTTTTGTGTTGTGTTATTTATTCTACACTTTTATTTGAGATCTGTAATATTTTCTGCATATTAGTTTCTATTGTTGTGATTCGGGATTATTCCACATATTTTATCTCTTATTTCCTAAAAATTGGTATCGAGTCTGGTTTGGTTTGTTGAAGTGTTGAATCGCGAGGAAAGTTTTTAGCTTGAGTGAGAGCTATGGTAGATGATGGAAGATCCGGGGTTGATAAATTCATGGGAAGAATTTAAGTCTTTGGAAGATACAGATGGAATATTACCTTTATCAGAAGGATCTTTATACTTCGCTTGTCTGAGAAGGTGAACAAACCCTCGAGTATGACAGATGCGGAATGGGATTTGTTGGATCGGAAGGCACTTGGAATGATCTGGTTGTGTCTTGCATCTTCAGTATTATTTAATGTTTCAAAGGAAAAGACTACAAAAGATCTAATGGATGCATTAGGGAAGTTGTATGAAAAACCCTCTGCCTCTAACAAGATATTTTTAATGAAAAAGTTGTTTAATATGAAGATGTCTGAGAATAGTTCAGTAGAAAATCATTTAAATGATTTCAATATGGTTGTGAATATGCTAGCTTCGGTTACAATAGAATTTGATGAAGAAGTTAGGGCTTTATTAATTCTGTGCTCTTTACCTGAAAGTTGGAATAGCCTGGTAATGGCGGTAAGCAACTCGGTTCCAGCTAACTCGAAGTTGAAGTTTGAGGATGTTGTAGGGGTGATTCTAAGTGAGGAAATGTGAAGAAAAAGCTCTGGGAATCTTCTACTTCAGGGAATGCTTTGACAGTGGAAACTAGAGGGAGACAAAAGAATAGAGGAAACCGTGGAAAATCGAAAGATTGGGCAAGGTCAAAATCCAAGAGCAAGATTGTATGTTGGAACTGTGGAAAGTCTGGGCATGCAAAGAAGGATTGTTGGGAGCTTCGAGACAAGAAGAAACAACAGGAAGAAAAAAAGGAGGCAAATGTGGCATCGGGTAATGTATGCCAGGATGCTTTGATTCTTTCTTTGCATAATATTACTTGAATCTTGGGTTTTAGATTCAGGGGCTTCTTTTCATGCTACTCCACATAGGCATTATTTTGTTGATTATGTTCAAGGGGATTTTGGGCATGTTTTTCTTGGTGATGATGAGCCTTGTAGTATACTTTGAAAAGGTTCTATTTAGACTAAGATGCGTAATGGGAATACATGGCTATTGAAGGATGTAAGACATGTGCCTACATTAAGGAGAAATTTGATATCGGCGGGGTAATTGGGAAGTGATGGTTATCTTTGTGATATTTACATTGACTCTTGGAAGGTTACCAAGGGTGCTCTTGTGGTGGAAAGAGGTAAGAAGGTTGGAACTTTGTATTGATCCACCGATAGTACTAATGATTGTAATCTTGTGGCTTGAGATGCGAGATACAACATTATGGCACTATAGGCTCGGTCATATGAGCCATAAGGGCATGGACATCATAAAGAAGAACTTACCTAGATATACGAAATATGTTTAGATTTCTATGAGAACTACATATATGGAAAACAAGTGAGTAAGGTTTCTTAAGGTTGGACCTACGAAGAAAGAGAGTAAGTTAGAGCGGTACATTCGATGTGTGGGGCCACTCGTATCATCTCTTGGGGTTCAAGTTATTATGTTACTTTTATTAATGATGCAACAAGGAAATTTTGGGTTTATTGTATTAGAAACAAATATTATGTATTTGATACTTTTGTTAAATGGAAAGCCTTGGTAGAGAATGAAACATGTCTTAAGTTAAAATGTCTCAGGTCAGATAATGGAGGGGAGTATTGTAGCAATGAATTTGATGATTATTGTTATAAGAATGGAATCCGTAGGAAAAATATGGTTCCAGGAACCCCGAACAAAATGGGGTGTCAGAAAGGATGAACAAAACAATAATGGAACGTGCTAGGAGCATGAGGATACATGCAAGACTGCCTCTTTATTTTTGGGCAGAAGTGGTGAGCACAGCTGTGTACTTAATAAACAGAGGACCCTCAAGTGCCTTGGATGGAGGCATACCTGAGGAGGCTTGGTATGGTAAGAAAGTCGATTACTCATTTCTTAGAGTCTTTGGATGTGAGGTGTTTTTTCATATTGACAAGGATGATAGGACCAAGCTAGAGGCTAAATCAGAAAAATGCACTTTATTGGTTACGGTGGTGATGACTTTGGATTTAAATGTTGGAGTATTAAGGACAAGAAAATCATTCGGTCTAGGGATGTGGTCTTTAATGAGAAAATCATGTATAAGCAACAGTTGCAGGAAAACATGGAAGAATCCAAGAAATAATATGCAGTGGTAGAGGAGCTTTCGGATGGGACAAGTGACCCGTCAATCGGTTCAGAACCTACTCAACAGAACCCCAAACTCCTACGGTGAGGAGGTCTTCTAGGGTAAGAAAAGAACCTAATTTTTCTCCTTCTCTTTATTATTTATTACTCACTGATAGTGGAGAGCCGGAGAGATTTGATGAAGCAATGCAAGTAGATGCTAATAAGAAGTGGGAGCAAGCCATGGATGAGGAGTATAAGTCTCTCATGGAGAACTAGACTTGGGATTTGGTGAAGCTACCGGAAGGCAAAAGAGCATTGCAGAACAAGTGGGTGTACAAAGTTAAAGATGAAGAAGGAGGAAATAAAAGATATAAGGCCCTGGTTGGTGGTCAAGGGGTTTGCACAGAAACAAGGTATAGATTTTGATGAGATCTTTTCTCCTGTAGTAAAAATGACTTCTTTTAGAACTGTTCTTGGAATAGTGGTAGCGAAGACTTGCACTTAGAATGTTAGATGTAAAGACCGCATTTCTCCATGGTGATTTGAAGGAGGAGCTATATATGTAGTAACTTTGAAGGATATGAAGTCAAAGGTAAAGAGGAGATGGCGAGAAAACTGAAGAAAAGCTTGTATGGCCTAAAACAAGGTCCATGTCAATGGTATAAGAAGTTTGATAGCTTCATGATGGAGCAAGGTTATATCGGATGTCATTTTGACCATTGTGTGTATACAAAGAAATTTGAGGATGGAAGTTATATTATCCCGTGTTTGTATGTTGATGACATGTTGTTTTGCAAGTAAAAGCATGCGGGAAATAAAAGTACTCAAGAAATAGCTAAGTGAATCCTTTGATATGAAGGATTTGGGGATGCTGAAAAATCCTTGGTATGGGGATAACTCGGGATAGGAAGGAAAGGAAGTGACTTTATCTCGGGAAGAGTACTTAAGAAGGTATTGGATATGTTTAACATGCGGATGCTAAACTGGTTGGGGACTCCTTTGTGCAGCCATTTTAAGTTATCAAAGGAGCAGTGTCCCAAGGCGAGAGCGGAATGAAACCATATGTCCAAGGTACCTTACTCATCAGGCGGTTGGTAGTTTGATGTATGCTATGGTATGCACTAGGCCGATATTGCCCATGTAGTAGGAGTTATGAGTCGATTTATGAGTGATCTAGGTAAAGAGCATTGGCAAGCAGTAAAGTGGATCCTTCGGTATTTGAGAGGGACCATGGGGACAATTTTATGCTACATTGGATCGGACACCACTTTACGTGGTTATGTGATTCGACATGGCCGATATGTAGATAACAGTGAGGAGCACAACAGGTTATATTTACACTATAGGTGGGACAACAAAGAAGGATTTCACAACTACAGAAGTGGTGGCTTTGCCAACCACAGAGGCCGAGTATGTTTTTGCCACGAGAGAGCAAGCAAAGAGATGATTTGGTTACAACAATTGCTTGAGGAGTTGGGGCATAAGCAAGAGGAATGTAAGTTGCATAGTGATAGTCATAGTGTTATACGCCTAGCTAAGAACTCTGCTTTCCACTCTAGAATGAAGCATATACAGTTGAGATATCACTTCATCAGAACAACTTTGGAGGAAGATAAGTTGAAGTTAGAGAAGATTCATACCACTCGAATCCTACAGACATGATGACCAAGGTGGTCACAAGGGATAAACTAAAGCTATGTTCAACTTTGGTTGGCCTTCGCAGATGATAGTGAAGGGTTGAGAAGCTTGCTTAGTGAAAATCAGTCTCCAAGTGGGAGATTGTTATGTTTGTGGAGCCTATTTTCATGTTAGAGTGTGGTACACCTTCTATGTGTTACACTCAGGTATTTTTATGGTGGTCCCGCTCACCGGTGAGTGGGTCAAGGGGGTTCGGCCTCAAGCAAATTTTCATGGGTGGTTTATTAACCCATGGGTAATGGGTAACACGTTATGGGATTTTTTTGGGCCCATGGATTTTTAAAACCACCTCTTCCCATTGTTTTGATACCCACATTTTTGTATCAAACTACTTAAGCAATTGTCTATTTATATGGTCTTATGCATATGATAGATATACAAGCAAATGCATTGTAGATGTGCTTTGAATTCGGGTGTGAATTTTGTAGAGTTTGTTGAGCATAGCTCCAAATGGATCTAGGTATTGTATTGAGAGAGTGGAGGCTTGTAATAAAATCTGAGCAAGTGATTCTTAGTGGACGTAGCCCAAATTGGGTGAACCATGTTAAATACTGTCTTTCTGTGTTGTGTTATTTATTCTGCACTTTTATTTGAGATCTGTAATATTTTCTACATATTAGTTTCTCTTTATTGCTTGATTCTCGTAAGGATTATTCCGCATATTTTATCTCTTATTTCCTAACATGAACACTATTTTAGTGATTGATGAAAGCTTGGTAATATCCTTGGTTGGATGGCTAGCCTTATATTGACTTCTTCATTATATCTTTGTATGCTTCGTGATGGTTGCTTATTTCCTATCTTGCCATAGCTAACAAATATGTGATCAATTAATTGAAGTAAGACACCATGGTAGAAAGAAGTGTAGTCATGCCATTTACGTATGAACTGCCATGTTAAGTTAACATTTTCATTTGCAAGTTTTGAAAGGGATCATGAAAGGGAATAAGGTTGGATTGATAATTGTTGTTGTTTTGTCATCCTATAATGTTTGTGAAGGAACTTTTTAGAAAATTTTCATAAACCAATAATTTGTTGTAGTGAAAGGCCATATAAATTTTCATCTTGAAATGTAATAAAGATTTTGAACTCTTTAAGGTAAAATTAAGAGTTTTGTTGTGGACATTATGTTTATAAGGATGCTTTTCTTACTTGCTGAAATAATAGATTAAATATGTATTATATGTGAAAGATTGGTTATTAAGTTGTCTTTATCATCTTCAAATGTTTTAAAAAATTATAAAGTTGCAACATTCATGTAGTATTTAAGGACATGTTAGATCGCCTATAAGATGAATTGTTTTCTTTGGATTAGATTGGGTCATAATTATGGATTAAGACTTCCACTTTCTTAAGAACACCTAAGTATGGCTAAAGTATGTATATATATACATAAAATTGAACTATGATAAAATAGTATCACATGATGTATACATAGGGGTACATATATAAATATGTAACGAATGCCTAAATAGTTGGAATGCGTAACTCTATTGATTAAATCAATAAGAGTCATTTAAGCTACCTCAATCGGTAGTGAGCTCACCTGAATAGATCTAGTTGGGTTTCGAGGGTACATGCATAACAACACTATTATGGTACATTGTAAAATGACAATATGATGACACATGTAATCATCTCAAGAAATAAGTATATAGATGATTAATTCAAATTTCCTTGGAGGTACATAATGCTATATGAGGACAAAGGGTTTTTAAAAGATGATTTAGATCATTATAAATGTATCTTAGTCATATTTGTTTTACTAACCAACACAAAGGAGTAATTATTTTGGAAATTGTGTTATGTGAAAGGCTTACCTATAAGGCTAGGGTTAATTAAATAACCTATATTTAGCTAAAGAGTACATTTGGACTATG
Source organism: Taxus wallichiana var. yunnanensis (assembly GCA_018340775.1). NCBI lineage: Eukaryota > Viridiplantae > Streptophyta > Pinopsida > Cupressales > Taxaceae > Taxus > Taxus wallichiana. The sequence goes on from CM031239.1 coordinate 351,290,896, forward strand.
ATCTTCGAATAGAGACCACTTACACTCTGTGATCATGTAATGTTATCATAGGAATAAACCAATTTATGTTATGACTTATTCGGAACTGATATTCCAATCATGTACGCAATGAAAGGAGGTAGTTTGATTGAGGTGATTAAATGTCTTAATAAATATTAAAAGATTAATTTTCAAGGTTATAAACCTCATAACTCAAAAGGAAGTTCAGAGTAGGTCTCAAAGGAGAAAATCACCCTTTAATTACATAGTTGTATGTATCAATACATGCCTTGTGTTTTTAACCTCTCCGAACATGATTGATTTCCGCCTGAGATAATGGTTATAAGTTATGCATTAAGGACTCCGAAACATGTGGGTTTTTACTTTAGGGAAAAATATAAAATATGGGCTATATTTATTCACCTAGAAAGCTAGATAGATATGTATTCATCTTATGTGTTTAAACCATTGAGGGTTAAACTCGCTAATTTATGTTGGCAACAATACTTGCCTATTAAAGGATTATGATTTGTAACCAAACTGATGGAGGCAAGTACCCATGGTGTGAATTAAACCGAATTAATGCAAGTGATGCACTTAAGAAGTAAGAAGACATGCTTGAAGGAGTTAGGAATATAGGAAGTACTTGTTGTGTATAACCACATAAGCTAATAGATGGTAAAGTATACTTTTGTGGTAAATAAATCTATTTTTAAATGTATTAAAGCAAGAAATGTACCCTTCTTTTATGAAAGAGGGAAAATAATTACCCTTATATAATTTGCAGGCTATTGAGCCTAAGGTGTAGTGATAGACTTAGCTAGTCTTCCATTCCTATGATAATCCATTACAATTGAATCATCAATTGGAAGGCTATCAAATAATTCATAACTATGACTTATTGGGGATGTGTTGAATCCATTTTGTTGTTTTGAATGGGTTGATATTTAAGTCTAAATGTCTAGACTAAATATATCCTTAAAAGTATATACTTGTATCAAGATTATAAGTTGCGATATATATTAAGGTACAAAACGAAGACCAGAATGTCTAACTAATCCAAATAATTTTCTTAATGAGAAGAAATGTGTGTGTAATGATGTCTTCATGACCTCAACTTTATTAAGATGGATAAGGTATGAAATCGAGGTAACAAATATGAAAAAGTAATGAATTCAAAAACTCATGGAATTATACTAAGAAGTAATCGTGAATGATGTACTAAATTAAGTGAGTTGTTATATCGAGAATAAGTAATGAATTAATCTAATTGTTGTTCTTAATTGTAGCAAAATTTATTTTAAAGACTTAGTTATACATGACACTTGAGCACAATACTATAAACATGATGATATGATATTATTGAATTGAAATAGTTACTACTAACTAACAATTATTACATATAATTTCAAGATTTGGTATCGACTTAGTTCGACCAAACTACAACAATATAAAGCAAGTACAAGGTTACCTTGTGATCTCTTGATTAGTAAAAATGTACTTATTAGTTCTAAGAGACTAAGTAAACCTAGTAAATAGGAATGGACATTAATGATTGCTTAATTTGTTAAATAAGAACCGAATAACTTATGAAATGAAAATATTTCGATAACTAGATCAAGCAATATGGTGTTTAGACATGCTTTCATTGATGAATGTGTCGTCATGAAATTGAGCATGGAATACATGACTCTGAAACTTTGGCTAAATTAGTGTATGGTAGTACACTGTCAGGATGCACCTAGTTCTAGCATAAGTGTGTGATGTTGGATGGGATTTGATTGATTGAAATCCCGGTAGACACTTAGAACAACACTTGTAAATCAATGCCGAGAAGGGCACTACTGGTATACTTTGTATACTAACTTGAAAGAGTTTTCTATGGGGGATCAAGTAGGATCTAGTTGACCCATAATCTTGCACATGCTTTATTGATTTGTAATTTGAATAATTGGAAATATATATGTTGGACATAAATGTTAGATGTACATTTAAGTCATTGGAGGCATATGTTTAATTTGGGAGTAAAAAAATTCCACTGAAGTTGAAGTGACAAAAGTGGTTATTACAATTCATACCTCGGAGGATTTACAAGTTTCTAAACACTTGATTCATGATTGATAAATATCTCATGCCTTACAAGTTAGAGGTGGAAATTGTAATGTTTCGGTGCAATGTGGGAGATAAGAACATAGAAGTCATTCTCTTTCTTTTCTTTAGGTACCATTTAGGGATCATTATTTTTGTCGAGAGGAGGTTACCTATTTCTATCGAAAACATGTGAGTAGGATGTGTATGATTTTATATCATTCAAGAAGTTATCTAAAGTCAGGAAAGGTGAAAGGGTATGATATTCATTCTGAAAGGCGTCACGGGTTTGATTTATGATCACAAGGGTCAATTGTGAAAGCCTAATAAACAAGGAAGTGATCTTCACCCTCATTGTGAGACCAAGAAACACTCATCATAAGTGATTCCCACACTCATCTTAGGCTCACATCGGAATGTCTCAATTTAGTATTCTTAAACACTCATTCAAGTAAGTTGAAGTGTTCTTACATCTTGCGGAGGAGGAGATTGTGGTCACCATGCTTCAAATCAGAAATTTCTCCATAAAAAAAGCTTCATCTTCATCGAGTAATCAACCCTTCCTTGTCTCTCTTCCTTCTCTTTCTAATTTCTAATTTCTCATAAAAATGTACTTTTCACTTTTTCATCGTATTCACTTAAGTGAACCTCAATTAAACATTGTAATATTCCTTTTTCCAACAATAAGAATTAAATTCACTTCCTACGAATATGAAAGGTCACAAGTGATGGGGATAAGTGAAGAGTCCTACAAGGAGTAGATGAAGAGACATGTTTGTAATGTTATAAATTGGAATGGCTTATCCATTCCAAGGGGTTGAAAATATCGATTGAATGTATGTTGTTAAGATTACCACTTCTACATCAAACAATAAAGATACAATTATTCTATTTATTTGTCAATGTTCCTCTACTCTCTCTACTTTCCAATTTTGTGAGCATTATGATCTTGTACAACCAAGAAGGAAATTTGTGTCCTTGATTGATAGATTTGTAGAACTTTGTGTCTCTTGTTTATTGGTCTTGCTAATGGCTTACATTATTGTGTTCTTATAATTGAATGTGGAACTACCCCTGTTATTATTGCGTGTGAACTCATTAGTTCCTACTCACAACATGTTATCCTGTAAAATTGACAAGGGCAATTTTACCGATAAATCCTCGTTAGGGATCCTTCGCGTTCAAAATATTGTAAAATCCCTTCCCGGGAAATTCAGTTTTTGAACTTAGTCTTTTTGAGCCTTTTTGGCTGGGCGCATGGTTTTGCCTTGCAACATCAATTTTTGATGCGCCTCCTTAAAAGCCTTTGGCGCATGGTTTTCCATGTTAGCACGTCTTTCGGTGCGCCAAAGGATGTTGAGTAAGTTTTTGGTGCGCCAAAGGGCGCACGTAATATCTTTGTTACATCAAGTTTTGGTGCGCCAAAGGGCGCACATAGCTTCGTGTCGACAACTCGTTTGATGCGCCAAAGGCGCGCTCATTCTCCTGTTGTCATTTCCTTCCATGCGCCAAAGGGCGCACGCTTTCCCCTGTCGACAGCTGTTTCCATGCGCCATTTCAAAAGTCAGTGGCGATTAATGACAAGTTTTTCTATATATACCCGTGCCCGCCATGTCATTTTCATTTCATTTTGACAAGCACGTGATCGCCTGATTTGTCACTCTGCTCACATTATCTCGCCCTGTGGACCCGCTTTCCGATTTTAACATATATTTAAGGTAAGAGGTTCATCCTCTTTTTCATTGCATGCTTTCGTGTTTTGGTCTGTGTTTGGTCTGCTGGTCTGTGTTTAAAAGAGTATGTTTAGGTGTTTCCCCCTGAGCTTTTCCATCGTTTTCTTCTCTCCTCTTCTTCCCTTTTTCCAGATCTGCTGGTAAAGGGAGCTTTCTTGAATGGCTTGGCTTGATTAAACCTTTTATAAAACCTTACTTGCCCAAGTAACTATTTAGGTGGAGGAAATGAGTAAGAATGATTTGAGTGGAGAGTCTTTTTTCAAATGGCGCACTGGCGCGCCTTGTTACAATCAAGACAGTCGCGCCCCTCGGCGCGCTTACCCGCCATGCAACATGCTCAAGACCCGCGCCTAGGGCGCACCCGGCCATCCTGCTGCAGTTTAAATTCATGCGCCCTCGAAGCGCGCCCCTTTTACATGCTGCAAGTTTAAATCCCGCGCTTCCATAAAAACTTTGGCGCACCCTTTACCCCTGTTGCATCCCTCTTCTATGCGCCAAAGGGCGCGCCCAGCTTCCATGCAACGCAAGAGTTATTTGCGCAAGTGTAAAACCTCCAAGGCGCGGGCGCACCTTCCGTTGCAAGTACATGATGTTGTGTAGACCCTCCATGCGCCGCGCCATATACCTTTGGCGCGCCTTTTTTCCATGTTGCACAATCTGCCCATGCGCCAAGGGGCGCACCAAATCTCAATGTAACATGCATTTCCTGTGCGCCCTTCTATATAATGCAGTCTGCTTCATCCATGCGCCATGCGCCTTTTCGCGCCAACTTAACCTCTGTTGCACCCTTTTCCTGTGCGCCTTGACTATTCAGCCTGTTATATACATTTTTCATGCGCCCTGCGCCCCGAACCTTAAAAGTTCTAACTCTTTCTTCTGCTAGTATTCCAATGGAAGATCAAATGACTAATTCAAGCTTCTTGGATTGGGTTTCGCTCCTTCTACGTGCGTAGATCATCGATAAGCCTCAAGAACACATGTCTACGCTGCAAGAGACCCATCAAACCAAGAGGGAAGGCAAAGCTAACAGAAGAAGAAATGAAATACAAATATCAGAGGGTCAGGATGCCCGAATCACAGGCAGAGTGTAATATGGATGTCAGGGATTCTGAATTGGGCCACATTGACATAGAGGAATTCTGGGTAAGGACTCAGAAAGTGACAAGGAGTCCATGGATGGATAAATTGATAGGCAGCGCCCTGCACTTCGCCGGTGGGATTCCTGTCAGTGCTGTTAATAACGAGTTTATGATGGTTGTTGCACAATCCTTCAACAAAGACACAAGATGTGTCGAGAATAGCAAGGGCGAGGTAGTTATAAACCCACGCCTGCCGCTTTGAGTTGATGCTGCATCCTCACCACCGAAACTATGTGGCTGTTAGCCAGCAAGAATGCCTCAAGGCTTGGGAGGACAACGAAGACAAGTGCATGCAATTGATGAATGAGGTCTACCTCAAGAATAAGAAGGTAGTGACCCGGTGGCCTCAAACTATCCACCGGAGTGATTTCTCAGAGGAACTCAGTGATACAATCACCTTCCTGAGCAGAGTCTTCGGTCTTCCAGATGCTCACTACTTCCATAAGTGGATGCTGCGATACTTGGACACAATGAATAAGAATCTGCCCGATCAACGCTTTCTGGGGAGATAATAAGCAAGACAATATCCGAGCAACTCAATAGTCACATACAACAGAGTGTTCCACATGAACTCCTACGTAGTGTATGCTGCTGCGTCTGAAAGGGATTATCCAGGGCTGCACCGAAGCGGAACTTGGCCTCAGGCCAAAATATATGAATACTATCAAGAGCTGAAGCTGGAGAACAGCATCCAACACTTCGCTAAGATCAATGATGTTTTCTTCTATCACATCATGTGCATGTGCGCCAAATTTGACTCATGGCCGGACAACCAAAAACATAGTGGCAGTCACAGAGAAGTGGGGGGCCTTGTTCACCCAGTTTCCCACATTCACCTATCTGAGGGCGGTCAACTTTTTGGGCGAACCAACCAGGTTGCCAAGGTATGCTGGACCAAAGCTGATTTTATTGGAACTATCAAGACAACTCGTCACATACCATGAAAAGTGCCTCAAGAGAAAGAAGGGCGGAACTCCTTTCCCCCTCACAGTAGGCCGTTACACATGCTCCAGCTATCACAAGGCGAAGGAGATGTTTGCTGAGCTAGAATTGCTCAACCTAAAGCATGATTTCCCAGCAAGGCCCACATTCGACCCTAGGGGCTGTCTACCAAGGGCTAAGCTTGATCCGATTCATGTCCCTCAGATTGAGGATATCTACATTGACGTTCTCCATGAGGTAGAACTCAGAAGAAAGGATCACTCTCGCTTAGCATTAACGGAAATCATCCATTACGGAGTGGCCATTGTCCCAAAAGGCTTCCAAACCACTAAGACGAAGTAGACAAAGTGTATAATGACACGTAAGGGGATGATTGGCCCTTCCTGACATCGACAAGCAAGGCTCCTCGCATAAATCGAGGAGAGGGTCAAGGAGACTATGCGGAGAACAGAGCATTGGTGCCGCATGAATGGGTTAATCTACCTCGGTGTAGATTTTACAACTTCTCCTTTGGGTAATGCACCTCCAAGGTCAAAGAAGCAGCTAAAAGGCAAAGCTGCGGAAGGTGAGCCTAGCACCATTCAGGAGGAAGCCCCTGAAAGTCCTCTTCCTTCAGAGCCTGAACAAGTAATAACCCTGGATTCGCCAGAGAAGGAATTGACAGAGGATAGTCCTATACGCCCATCCACCCAGGATGTCGGCATCGCTACAACTACAGAGGTCCCTTCTATCCCTTCTTCTTCTCTTCCTCCCCTTCCTCAGATGTCGGCAACCACTCCTTTGGTTGTGTCCTCTCCTTCTTCTTCTACTCTCTCCCCTACCTCTTCGTCCATCTTCTCCTCTCTCGCTGATTTGTCTTCCTCCATTTCTTCCCTCATTTCCGGGCTCCCTTCCCTTCCCATGTCTTCTGCAGCTGCGGTTTCCCTTCCTCCCGTGGGCATGTCTTCGGCTATTCTTTCAATGCCGCCGCCGCGTGTCTCCACGTTCTTCCCCTCTTCTACCGCTGCTGCTTCCCTCTCGCCTCTCGGTCCTTCTTCAATAGACCAGCTTGATCTCTCAAGAAATGAGCCAACCAAAGAGGAAAGTCCCCATCGCTCCGATGGACTTTTCAGTCATTCCGGCTAAAGGAGCAAAGAAGCACAAGCCGGTTACACGCTTCTCCAAGAGCGCTGCAGGTGAGAGGGTTATGGAAATTGCCTACCCCGATCCCACCAAAGAGAAAGAAGATCTGTCTCCGGCAGATTTCACAGTGACCCAAGTCACAATGGGGACATCCTCTGAAAGTCTCCAGGGGGAAGCTCTTTCCGCAGTTGATGCACTCTGCGAAAAGCTTCAGGAAACAAAGGAAGAAAAGAGGCTACTGAAGGAGCAGAATAAATACCTGCTTCAAGCCCTACAGAAGATGGGAAGTGCACCTCCCACAACTGCCGCCGAGACTCCTGAGCTGCTCAGTCAGGAGAAGATCAATGAATATTCAAAGATCGGCGAAAGGTGGTATGGTCAAGCTTTCGCTTGAGGAGCCAAATCCTTAAGGATAGTGAAAAGGTGATCGCCGAGTATATCAGTTTATACCTGAACATCGAGAAGGCGAATAAGGAACTCCAAACATTAGCAAGTCCAGTATCAGAAGAGCTCGAAAACGCCAGACTCCAACACGAGGCCTTCCAACAAATGTTCGACTGTTCAGTCGAAGATTTGGTCAAGTTTGGAGTATTCGGTCATCCAAGGACCTCAACAAGACCATGTCCACTCGACTATCTGATAGATCAGCTCAATTTGTGTTAGAGAAGATAGACAAGGTGAAGGAAGAGGCCCTGATGCGATGCATCAAATGGAGAAGATTGTTCTATCTATGACTCTGTGGTTGCTCACTCCTTCCCTCACCTTGAGATCACCGACGATACTATCCGAATTTTCAAGGAGTTAGCTTCTCAAGGACAGGCCAAGTCACTTTCGACATCGAATCCATCAACAACCTACCGCCTCGTAGAGACTTCATCGGGTCCCTAATCGAGGCGGGTAAAGACTATTCCAAGGTCCCCGAAAAGCTCATTGATGAGCGGAAACTTGCATGGCAATCAAAGAAAGGCACAAGGATCCATCACAGATCAATTTGCGCCAATGATCAGCAAGTTCTTGAATACCGCGCTCGCCTCCACATCTCATCTCCCGATCAAGATCAAAAACAAAGCACTTTTTTTAGCCACAGGATGATGATGATGAATAGCTTCTTCTTCTTCTTCTTCTTCTTCTTCTCCTCTCTATTCTCCGACTTTCTCTTCGAAATATCTGAAGTGTGTTGGCACAAACGATGACATCATCCATGTTGCATCATGGGATGATGTCATCCATCCAAGTTGTCAAAGTCAACATGACTTTTGGATATTTTGTAAATATCTTGTGAATAAGTGGTTGGCTCCATTTTGCCTTCTCTCTCCCTCACTTTCTATAAATACTAGAATACTTGTTGTATTCAAGGGGAACATTTTTCGATAGAAATAGAGGTGAGGAGAGAAAGACTTTGAGCTTTCAGAATGTATAAAAACAATTAATACAATTATTCAGACTTTGTGCTCAATAACTGTGTTATACATTAAGATCTTTCTTATGTTAGGTCTGCATGTGTTTATTCTGTTGAATTCATATCTACTTTTCCGTCACTTGTTTATCAGTATTGCTTTGTTTATTTATGCAAGTAGGTTTGGCTCATTACTTACCAAGCCCAAAGCATAGATCTTCTGACCCTTCCGCTTTGGAACTCATTTCTTTTCTTCCTTCGGATCTGTTCTTTCTCTTCTCCTTCTTTTATTCCTTTCTCTTCGCAGCCTAGAACACTCTACTGGGATGAGATCCCAACCCCCGAAGGCAGAATCTGTGAGACTTGCATAGGTTCCTGCTAGTAGAAGTAGCAATAAACCGCCACTTTCCATTGCCTCAAAGAGGGGCTAAGCCCTGCACACCGTTGGCCCGTCTATCCATAGATCTGTCCACGCAACAGATTTTCGGACCAACAGTTTTTGGCGACTCCGCTGGGGATCGGATTTTCTAACAGATTTCGCCAATGTAAATGTAGATAAATCACGATCTATGCGCCGTAGTAAAATAAAAATCGTGAGAAAATCAAAGAAAGTTGTCACGCTACTTGCAAATCTAAACCTTTTTGTTAAAAATCCTAAAAATTTGCAAAAGTACTCAAATTGAAAATTTTCTTCTGAGAATCATAGATCTGGGCCTGTTACATATCTTTAGTTCGCTGAGTTTTTATCAAAAATCATCATTTTCCGTAGATCTGAGTTTTTAACTATTTTCTGAAATGTTCTAAACCCTCTGAAAATTAAAAACCAGATCCGAAAATCAGCTTACTATCTTCCCTGCCATCTTATCCTCGCTGTTATTTGTCATTTAACCGCAATCGGTTTCTGAAGAGGATAATTTTCAAATATCCAGAAAAGTGCATGCTGCTGGTTTTTGTCAGAAAAACCAGAAAATCAGCAAGTACACCCAAAAATAAAGTTTAAATCTGCGCTGTAATATTACAGATCTGAAAGGTACACTGGCGAGTGAACCTTTTACGCGCAGCAGAAGAGCCCGTGGAGAAGCTGATCCTACTTTCGATCTGCTTCAGAGGCACAATTTCAGCGTAACACCGCACGCTTTTTCAGCTAAGCTCAATGCAAATGCTCATCCAGAGTGTCTCGCCTTCACGAAGAAAAGTCTTTTGCCGTAGCATCCACATCCCTTTGAGTGCTTTGCTACTCAAATGAACTACACTTCCACTCGTGTTCTCTTTCCGGCTTTTCGATGGCGGTACCATGGGGAAACGCTATGGGTCCGTTGGCTTTACCACATCCAGCTTCACGCACTCCTCACGGAAATCGAAAGAATTTTCCTAAATTCGACGGAGCGGAAATCAAAGCACGGATTCCCACATTTCTCGCTTTCATTATGTCATGCAAGATTTTGGATGTGACTCATGAAGATGTGTCACCCGCCTTTTCTCGAAACTTACAAGGGCCTCGCACTGAATGGTTTCAGATTTGCCGGCCGGATCTATCACTAGTTGGGCAACTTTATGGACGCTTTTGAAGACAGTATAAGCCTTCGTAAGATGCATTTACTTTATTATCACGAATCACTCATCTCAAGAAGGAGGCAAATGAGACCATGCGCGATTTTGTCGCCTTGCTCAATGCGCTAATCAACCGTGTCCCTACCGCCATGCTTCCAACACCGAGAACCGTAAGTGTTTTTTCGTAAATGCCATGAGCTCAAAAGTTAGCTTACTCCTTCAAGAGCGAGTAGCTACTCTACCTCTCGCTCAGCCGCCGCCATCCGTATAGAAGACAATTTGATAATATCCGCGAGTTAAGAAAGGAATCAAAAGCCTAAGTCTTTGGGCCCTTCGCCTACCACTTCGCCCGATCCAAAGATTCCAAAAATGGCGAATGATTTGCTTGCACTAAAAAGCAAATGCCCAGCCTCTCCCAGCTTCCTCGACGGATATCCCGCGAGGAATTTTGTTCCTAACAACGCTTCACAAAGGCCGCGCTTGCCTCACAAATGCTCCACGGTCAAGCGCTGAAGCTCCTCCGGCCAATGCTTTGGCCGAAATTGAAGAAGAAGAACAATATTATGAAGAACCTTCGCTCCAAGGCGAAGATGATCAAGATGTCGGTGAACCGACTGGCGACTCCACAATTGGATACATGGAATTTGATGAGGACGAATCTGATGAAGAAGAGAGTACGCAAGGCTATGCAAGCGGACAATCCTACGCTGTTTTTACCCGCTCGCAAGGAAAAGAAGCGTAAGTTGCTGCCCATACGCAGAAAGAGAAGGCCGTGTCAAACGCGCTCCAACCATGTTAAAAGAGGTAATCCTCTTCCCGCTCAACTCCCTCGTTAAATCTTTTGCAAAGAAGTCTTTTCCACCTATCTCTCCTCCGAGTCACCCTCTCATATTCCTATCAAGATCGCAAGTAACCCTATTCCATCATCGCGGGGTGAAGGACTCATTCCTTTACCAACGCAACCCTTGGCCGCATTTGATATAATAGATCATGCAAAAAAGACCAAGATCCAGATGTCTGAAGCTGAGTATCTTCAGTCAAACCCCGAACAGCTGATAAGATTGACTAAGTATATCCAAAGTCAAGCTGTTATATCTAATCAGGCTTCCCCTAAAGGAATCCTTTCCACTCCTCCTGAATCCCACATAAATGTTGCCTCAACATCTGCATCAGGCAAGATAGAGCCTTTCTATCTCTCCCTCCTAATCAATGGCCATAAGTTGAGCAACTGTATAATTGATTCCGGAGCTTCAGATAACGCCATGCCAAAAAAGTCGCCATGCTTTGGGCCTCACTTTACAAGCCTTTCGGCAGATGCTACTCATTGGAAACCAAGCAAGTGCCATTGATTGGTCAAATCAAAGACGCGCAATTCGCGTTCGCAGCATTCCCTGAAAAGAGGGTAAAAATGACCGTCCTTGTCGCTGACATTCCGGCAGCCTATGGAATTTTGCTGGGAAGGAGCTTTTGCAGTGGGTTGGTGGAGAAATTCATATGGATCGGTCTAAAGCTAGAATTCCACCAAAGGCGAATGCAAACTTTGGAGCCGGAATCCCAAAAGAAATACTTGGTCACTAACTCAAGACCCCAAAGCCCAAATCCTTTTCAATCATCGTGATGGGGAACTACTTCTTATCCACCGAGGCGGATACAAAGGAAGTTTTCGCTTCAAGAAAAGGACCTTAATAAGGTCCGACCTCGCAATTTGATGGCAGCGCAAACTAGTGGATGTGGCGCCGGGTTGTGCTAATATCTCCCGAGGAGGAGGTCATTCCTCTCTTTTCAAATTGCAGCTTTTCAACACTAACAATACCGCCGAGTATGAGTCTCTCTTACTCTGTATGCAAGCCGCAAAGGAAAGAGGAATAAAAATCTAAAAGTTCAAGGTGATGCCGAGCTAGTCAGTAAATCAGGTCAAAAGGATTTACCAAGTAAAAATGAAAGGCTCAGCACTACCGTAATGCAAGATGGGACAAAGCATTGAGGAATTTGATGCCTTTTCAATAGGAGCGATTCCAAGAGCTCAAAATGACATGGCTGATTCGTTGGTCGCTTCAAAGATCTCTCATGCTCCCGCACCCGGCTTGAAAACAAACAAATACACCATCAAGTGGTTTTCCGCCTGCCGCGCTGCATAACTCTCAAGATTGGCAGTATTCAACGATGATAATCACCTCATTGCCTTTCTAGAAAAATCAGAAAATTTTGATGAGTTGTATTTTGAAGGATCCACCTCTCCATGCCGTGAATCAATCAACAGTCAAAACCACGAAACAAAGGAGAACGATGGCATTTGTCAGCTTAAGGGAAATAAAATTCCAAAAGGCCTGGTTTCTCTGGAGCGCCTGTTTGACAGGCATGACCGTTTTGTGAAAAAGAAAAGGCGAGATGATCCTAGCTCATCTCCAGAGACAGAACCAGTCAATATAGGTTCTGAGGCACATCCGCAATTCGTGAACATCGGGAAATGTTGCACGCCAGAAGAAAAGCGGAAATTTGTCAAGTTGCTGAAAAGATATATGGATGTATTGGCATGGTCCTATGCAGATTTAAAGTCCTTCAAGCCAGAGGACGTTCAGCATAATATACCACTGAAAGAAGATGCCAAAGCCTTCCGTCAGAAGCAAAGGCATTATAATCCCAAGGTTTCGGGCACCATTCAGGCCGAAATTCAGAAGATGCTGGACGCAAGAATCATCTTCCCTATCCATCACAGCACTTGGGTGGCAAACATTGTGCCGGTACGCAAGAAAAACGGTGAAATACGCATCTGCGTAGACTTCCGAAACTTGAATCAAGCTTCGCTGAAAGACAACTACCCTCTTCCCATAATGGACCAAGTTCTGCAAGCAGTAACTGGGTCAGAGATGCTGTCTATGCTTGACGGTTTTTCAGGCTATAATCAGATTGAAGTCTCGCCCGAAGATCAATTCAAAACAAAGATTCACTACTCCATGGGGTACATTTGCCTACAAAGCAGATGCCTTTCGCCTAACTAACGCCGGTGCCACTTTTCAGCGGGCCATGGATTTCGCATTTAAAGGCATGATGGGAAAAGTCATTGTAGTTTATCTAGATGACTTAACCGTGTTCTCCAAACGACGAAGTGATCATTGTGATCACTTGGAGCAAGTATTGGCCAGGTGTCGAGAACATGGGATTTCCCTAAATCCTAAAAAGTCTGTTTTTGGGGTTACTGAAGGGAAATTGCTAGGCCATGTGGTTAGCAAAGAAGGAACGAAGATTGATGCCGAAAGAGTTAAGGCTATCCAAAGCCTTACTCTGCCTACAAGCAAGAATGGTGTTCATTCTTTCTTCGGAAAGGTGAACTTTCTTAGGCGTTTTGTCCCTGATTTTGCTGAGAAGACCCGCCACATACTGAACATGATGAAAGGGTCACCCACTTTCAGATGGAGTGAAGAGGGGAAAAGGTCGTTTGAAGAGATAAAAACTTCTGTTGCTCATGCGCCGGTCCTGGTATGTCCAGATTTCTCCAAAGACTTCATTATGTATAGTTACGCCTCCGAACATACTGTGTCTGCAATCCTAATGCAAAAGAATTCAGAGGATATTGAATCCCCGATTGCATTCATGAGTTCTCCCCTCAAGCCCCACGAGTCGAAGATGACTCAATTAGAAAAGCACGCCTTGCCGTTGTCAAAGCAAAAAGAATTTCAGGTATTATATTCTGAACTCGCATACGGTGGTGCTGGTTCCCGACACTGCGGTGAAGTCAATTCTAACTCAGCAGGAGTTAGGAAGCTTGAGAGGGAATTGGATCGCAAAGGTCCAGGAATATGACCTAGATATTAAACCCACCAAGCTGGTGAGGGGCAAAGGCCTGTGTCAGCTAATGGCTGAGAACAAGGGTTCAGAAAATCCTGATGAAAGAGAAAATTGTACCAATGAAGAGCAAACCCCTCTAGAAGGGCCTGATTCTCTGCCTCTGGTTTTGTTTGTTTCAACCAGTGACGAATGGTACTCCGACATTGCTTTCTTCCTTACCTACGGCGAATGCCCGATGCACCTAATCAGAAGGAGAAGCGCATCAGAAAGCTCTGTGGCAGCTAAGTATGTCATCCGGGATGACGGTTTATATAAGCGCGGATAGACGGTGTCTTCTTCGCGATGTGTCGATAAGCCCCAAAGCAAGTAAAACCGCTGAAAGTTTTCACAACTCACCTCGTGGAGGCCATTTTTCTTCTTCCGTGATAAAGACACAAAATCATTCGAGCTGTGTACTACCGGCCGACGCTCTTTCAAGATGCGCTACTGGGTGGCAAAATGAACCCCGCAAGAATTCGGGCAAGCCCAAGTCGGCTGCCCTCCCCTAAGGCCGGTCATTATCAATGAACCATTCAGTGCAATGGGGAATTGATTTTATTGGTGCACTCAATCCTCAATCGAGGCCGACATAGCTATGTCCTCACGGCAATGATTACTTCACTAAATGGGTGGAGGCCATACCACAAGCATGCCACTTCGAGGTGGTTTGCGCTTTTTATCAAGGAAAATATCATCACGTTTGCATTCCAAATAAAATCGTTGGCGATAATGCTTCTAACTTCTCTTCCCGGAAGTTATTAGTTTTTGCTATGAATATGGGATAACTTTAGCACATGCCTCGATTATTATCCTCGTGGAAATGGTCAGCAATCCAAGAATAAGAACTTGGTGACCATCATACGGAAATTAGTAGATGAAAATCAGCGGATGTGGCACAAGTCTTTGACGATGCTTTGTGGGCGGACCGCATTACCCCCAAGAGATCCCCGCATGTCACCTTTTCAAGTTATATGGCACCGATGCCGAACTTCCCATTTCTCGCGAACTTCCCGCTCTACGCTGCACGAGCAATCGAAGATGAAACTTTTCGTAGTTCTCTCGAAAAGAGAATCATGTACTTTCATGGAACTTGAAGAAAAGAGAGTAAGGGTGGTCGACAGGATCACTGAACATCAGAATCAAGTGAAGAAGCTTTTCGACAAGAAGGCCAAGCAGAGGAATTTTGAAGTGGGAGATCTCGTCCTTCTCTGGGACAAGCGAAGAGAGCCAAAGGGTATGCACGGAAAATTTGATTCCCTATGGAGAGGGCCCTTCAAAATCAAGCAACTCAATGGAGAGAATAGTTTCTATCTCTCATATCTGGATGGAGCTGAGCTCCCGCTTCCCTATAGCGGGCAACATCTCAAGATCTTCAGGAAGTAGAGCTTGCTCTCTTCTTTTCAGTATGCTTTATTTTAGTTGTGTGTTTGCTTTAGTCGTGTGTTTGCTTTCTGCTTTTGTGTTTCTTTTTTTCTCCTCCTCCGGTCCCCTTGTTTTTGACTCCGCACTCCAATGGATAGGCACATGTGATCTGGGATTCTCTACCCCCGAGTTTGCTCAGGGATAGTCCCCAGAAAGAGCCAGCTGTTATCCCGTAAAATTGACAAGGGCAATTTTACCGATAACCTTACCGAAAATTTTGTTTCGATCCCTCGTTAGGGATCCTTCGCGTTCAAAATATTGTAAAATCCCTTCCCGGGAAATTCAGTTTTTGAACTTAGTCTTTTTGAGCCTTTTTGGCTGGGCGCATGGTTTTGCCTTGCAACATCAATTTTTGATGCGCTCTTAAAAAGCCTTTGCGCATGGTTTTCCATGTTAGCACGTCTTTCGGTGCGCCAAAGGATGTTGAGTGAGTTTTTGGTGCGCCAAAGGGCGCACGTAATATCTTTGTTACATCAAGTTTTGGTGCGCCAAAGGGCGCACATAGCTTCGTGTCGACAACTCGTTTGATGCGCCAAAGGCGCGCTCATTCTCCTGTTGTCATTTCCTTCCATGCGCCAAAGGGCGCACGCTTTCCCCTGTCGACAGCTGTTTCCATGCGCCATTTCAAAAGTTGGTGGCGCATTAATGACAAGTTTTTCTATATATACCCGTGCCCGCCATGTCATTTTCATTTCATTTTGACAAGCACGTGATCGCCTGGATTTGTCACCGCCGCTCGCATTATCTCGCCCTGTGGACCCGCTTTCCGATTTTAACATATATTTAAGGTAAGAGGTTCATCCTCTTTTTCATTGCATGCTTTCGTGTTTTGGTCTGTGTTCGGTCTGCTGGTCTGTGTTTAAAAGAGTATGTTTAGGTGTTTCCCCCTGAGCTTTTCCATCGTTTTCTTCTCTCCTCTTCTTCCCTTTTTCCAGATCTGCTGGTAAAGGGAGCTTTCTTGAATGGCTTGGCTTGATTAAACCTTTTATAAAACCTTACTTGCCCAAGTAACTATTTAGGTGGAGGAAATGAGTAAGAATGATTTGAGTGGAGAGTCTTTTTTCAAATGGCGCACTGGCGCGCCTTGTTACAATCAAGACAGTCGCGCCCCTCGGCGCGCTTACCCGCCATGCAACATGCTCAAGACCCGCGCCTAGGGCGCACCCTGCCATCCTGCTGCAGTTTAAATTCATGCGCCCTCGAAGCGCGCCCCTTTTACATGCTGCAAGTTTAAATCCCGCGCTTCCATAAAAACTTTGGCGCACCCTTTACCCCCGTCTGCATCCTCTTCTATGCGCCAAAGGGCGCGCCTAGCCTTCCATGCAACGCAAGAGTTATTTGCGCAAGTATAAAACCTCCAAGCGCGGCGCACCTTCCGTCGCAAGTACATGATGTTGTGTAGACCCTCCATGCGCCGCGCCATATACCTTTGGCGCGCCTTTTTTCCATGTTGCACACCGCCCATGCGCCAAGGGGCGCACCAAATCTCAATGTAACATGCATTTCCCGTGCGCCTTCTATATAATGCAATGCCTCGCTTCATCCATGCGCCATGCGCCTTTGGCGCCAACTTAACCTCTCACAGCACCCTTTTCCTGTGCGCCTTGACTATTCAGCCTGTTATATACATTTTTCATGCGCCCTGCGTCCCGAACCTTAAAAGTTCTAACTCTTTCTTCTGCTAGTATTCCAATGGAAGATCAAATGACTAATTCAAGCTTCTTGGATTGGGTTTCGCTCCTTCTACGTGCAGATCATCAGATAAGCCTTGAAGAACACATGTCTACGTCAAGCAAGAGACCCATCAAACCAAGAGGGAAGGCAAAGCTAACAGAAGAAGAAATGAAATACAAATATCAGAGGGTCAGGATGCCCGAATCACAGGCAGAGTGTAATATGGATGTCAGGGATTCTGAATTGGGCCACATTGACATAGAGGAATTCTGGGTAAGGACTCAGAAAGTGACAAGGAGTCCATGGATGGATAAATTGATAGGCAGCGCCCTGCACTTCGCCGGTGGGATTCCCGCTGCTGCAGTTATAACGAGTTTATGATGGTTGTGCAGCACAATCTCTTCAACAAAGACACAAGATGTGTCGAGAATAGCAAGGGCGAGGTAGTTATAAACCTTACTGCCCGTCGCTTTGAGTTGATGCTTGGCATCCCTCACCACCGAAACTATGTGGCTGTTAGCCAGCAAGAATGCCTCAAGGCTTGGGAGGACAACGAAGACAAGTGCATGCAATTGATGAATGAGGTCTACCTCAAGAATAAGAAGGTAGTGACCCGGTGGCCTCAAACTATCCACCGGAGTGATTTCTCAGAGGAACTCAGTGATACAATCACCTTCCTGAGCAGAGTCTTCGGTCTTTCAGATGCTCACTACTTCCATAAGTGGATGCTGCGATACCTGGACACAATGAATAAGAATCTGCCCGATCAGCGTTTCTGCTGGGGGGAGATAATAAGCAGCACAATATCCGAGCAACTGCAACAGTTCGCTACAACAGGAGTGTTCCACATGAACTCCTACGTAGTGTATGCGCCGCCGCCTCAAAGGGATTATCCAGCTGCACCGGCGGGAACTTGGCCTCGTGCCAAAATATATGAATACTATCAAGAGCTGAAGCTGAGAGAAAAGCATCCAACACTTCGCTAAGATCAATGATGTTTTCTTCTATCACATCATGTGCATATTGCGGCCAAATTTGACTCATGGCCGGACAACCAAAAACATAGTGGCAACACAGAGAAGTGGGGGCCTTGTTCACCCGCTTCCCACATTCACCTATCTCGAGGGCGGTCAACTTTTTGGGCGAACCAACCAGGCCAAGGTATGCTGACCAAAGCTGATTTTATTGAACTATCAAGACAAATGTCACATACCATGAAAAGTGCCTCAAGAGAAAGAAGGGCGGAACTCCTTTCCCCTCACAAGAGGCCGCTACACATGCTCCAGCCTATCACAAGGCGAAGGAGATGTTTCACGAGCTAGAATTGCTCAACCTAAAGCATGATTTCCCAAAGAAGGCCCACATTCGACCCTAGGGGTCGTCTACCAAGGGCTAAGCTTGATCCGATTCATGTCCCCGATTGAGGATATCTACATCGACGCTTCTCCATGAGGTAGAACTCGAAGAAAGGATCACTCTCGCTTAGCATTAACGGAAATCATCCATTACGAGTGGCCATTGTCCCAAAAGGCTTCCAAACCACTAAGACGAAGTAGACAAAGTGTATAATGACACAGTAAGGGGATGATTGGCCCTTCCCGACATCGACAAGCAAGGCTCCTCGATAAATCGAGGAGAGGGTCAAGGAGACTATGCGGAGAACAGAGCATTGGTGCCGCATGAATGGGTTAATCTACCTCGGTGTAGATTTTACAACTTCTCCTTTGGGTAATGCACCTCCAAGGTCAAAGAAGCAGCTAAAAGGCAAAGCTGCGGAAGGTGAGCCTAGCACCATTCAGGAGGAAGCCCCTGAAAGTCCTCTTCCTTCAGAGCCTGAACAAGTAATAACCCTGGATTCGCCAGAGAAGGAATTGACAGAGGATAGTCCTATACGCCCATCCACCTGTGATGTCGGATCGCTACAACTACAGAGGTCCCTTCTATCCCTTCTTCTTCTCTTCCTCCCCTTCCTCGATGCTCGGCAACCACTCCTTTGGTCAGTGTCCTCTCCTTCTTCTTCTACTCTCTCCCCGCCTCTTCGTCCATCTTCTCCTCTCTCGCTGATTTGTCTTCCTCCATTTCTTCCCTCATTTCCGGCTCCCTTCCTTTCCCATGTCTTCTCAAATAGCTGCGGTTTCCTTCCTCCCGTGGGCATGTCTTCGGCTATTCTTTCAATGCCGCCGCCGCGTGTCTCCACGTTCTTCCCTCTTCTACCGCTGCCGCTTCTCTCTCTGTCTCTCCTCGGTCCTTCTTCAATAGACCAGCTTGATCTCTCAAGAAATGAGCCAACCAAAGAGGAAAGTCCCCATCGCTCCGATGGACTTTTCACCATTCCGCTAAAGGAGCAAAGAAGCACAAGCCGGTACACGCTTCTCCAAGAGCGCCGCAGTGAGAGGGTTATGGAAATTGCCTACCCCGATCCCACCAAAGAGAAAGAAGATCTGTCTCCGAGATTTCACAAAGCTGACTCCAAGTCACAATGGGGACATCCTCTCGAAAGTCTCTGTGGGGGAAGCTCTTTCCGCAGCTGATGCACTCGCGAAAAGCTTCAGAAACAAAGGAAGAAAAGAGGCTACCAAGGAGCAGAATAAATACCGCTTCAAGCCCTACAAAGATGGGAAGTGCACCTCCCACAATCGCGCCGAGACTCCCGAGCTGCTCACCAGAGAAGATCAATGAATATTCAAAGATCGGCGAAAGGTGGTATGGTCAAGCTTTCGCTTGAGGAGCCAAATCCTTAAGGATAGTGAAAAGGTGATCGCCGAGTATATCAGTTTATACCTGAACATCGAGAAGGCGAATAAGGAACTCCAAACATTAGCAAGTCCAGTATCAGAAGAGCTCGAAAACGCCAGACTCCAACACGAGGCCTTCCAACAAATGTTCGACTGTTCAGTCGAAGATTTGGTCAAGTTTGGAGTATTCGGTCATCCAAGGACCCTCAACAAGACCATGTCCACTCTGGACTATCGGATAGATCAGCTCGAATTTGTGTTAGAGAAGATAGACAAGGTGAAGGAAGAGGCCCTGGATGCGATGCATCAAATGGAGAAGATTGTTCTATCTATGACTCCGGGGTTGCTCACTCCTTCCCTCACCTTGAGATCAGCTGACGATACTATCCGAATTTTCAAGGAGTTAGCTTCTCAAGGGACAGGGCCAGAAGTCACTTTCGACATCGAATCCATCAACAACCTACTGGCCTGTAGAGACTTCATCGGGTCCCTAATCGAGGCGGGTAAAGACTATTCCAAGGTCCCCGAAAAGCTCATTGATGAGCGGAAACTTGGGCAACCGCTGAAAGGCACAAGGATCCATCACAGATCAATTTGCGCCAATGATCAGCAAGTTCTTGAATACCGCGCCAGCCCACATCTCATCTCCCGATCAAGATCAAAAACAAAGCACCTTTTTAGGCCACAGATGATGATGATGAATAGCTTCTTCTTCTTCTTCTTCTTCTTCTCCTCTCTATTCTCCGACTTTCTCTTCGAAATATCTGAAGTGTGTTGGCACAAACGATGACATCATCCATGTTGCATCATGGGATGATGTCATCCATCCAAGTTGTCAAAGTCAACATGACTTTTGGATATTTTGTAAATATCTTGTGAATAAGTGGTTGGCTCCATTTTGCCTTCTCTCTCCCTCACTTTCTATAAATACTAGAATACTTGTTGTATTCAAGGGGTGAACATTTTTCAGATAGAAATAGAAGTGAGGAGAGAAAGACTTTGAGCTTTCAGAATGTATAAAAACAATTAATACAATTATTCGTACTTTGTGCTCAATAACCGTGTTACATTAAGATCTTTCTTATGTTAGGTCTCGCATGTGTTTATTCTCAATTCATATCTACTTTTCCGTCACTTGTTTATCAAGATTGCTTTGTTTATTTATGCAAGTAGGTTTGGCTCATGCTTATACCAAGCCCAAAGCATAGATCTTCCGACCCTTCCGCTTTGGAACTCATTTCTTTTCTTCCTTCGATCTGCTTCTTTCTCTTCTCCTTCTTTTTATTCCTTTCTCTTCGCAGCCTAGAACACTCTACCGGGATGAGATCCCAACCCCGAAGGCGTAACTCAGAGACTTGCATAGGTTCCCGCTAGTAGAAGTAGCAATAAACCGCGCCATTGCCTCAAAGAGGGGCTAAGTGAAAACTCAATAATTTACAATATGATAAATTATTTCACCAACACCAAGACATGGGGCAAAGTGTTGAGATACATCTGTATTCCAGAAGAAGAAAAGGTGACACCTATGGTATCCTAGTTTAGTAGAGAATTAAAAGGACAAGAGCTCATTTTGGGAAATCTTCATTAAGGATCATGAATGGATAGTTCTTCATCAACAAAGTATTTATCCTCATCAAATTGTTCAACCCTTCTCTCTCTTTGTCTATATTTTTCCTTCTTATCTCTCCATATTCTAATTTTCCATTAAGAATGTACTTTTGTTATTTCACCCTATTCACTTAAGTGACTTCCAACATTAACATTATAAGATTCCTTTTTCATTAATAATAAAAATACTCACCTCCTAGGAATATAAAAGGTCACAAGTGATGGGGATAGGTGAAAAGTCATGTGGGGGAGATGAAAAGATAGTTTTTAATGCTATAAATTGGAATGGCTTCTTCATTCCAAAATTTTATTAATTTTTGATTGATTGTATGTTGTTAAGATTTACCACTACTACATCAAGCAATAAAATCTGCAATTTTTCTATTTCCTATGCTTATGTTCCTCTAATCTCTCTCTCCACTTTCTAACCTTGTAAACATGGTAATCTTGCAAAACCAAGAAAGGTGTATGATCCTTTGATGAATGAATTAATAGAATTATGTGTCTGCGATTTTTTATTCTTATCATTGTTAACATTTTTGTGTTCTTCTAATTGAATGTGTACCTACTTCGGTTGATGTATGTGAATTTTGTAAGCCTACTCACAACATTAACCATCTCTTTCCTTATTCCCCTAACTCCCATTTACCTCTCCTCACAAAAAATTCATCCCTTGTACCTTGTACAAGCACTTTTATACAATTTAGTGGATTATTCATGTGTCATCCTCGGTTTAATAGCCACCCCATAAATTTAGGTAGTTTACATTCAATAATGGTAGCCTCCCATACACAAGAAGGAGGGGCTTAGCCTTAGAACATAGGTGAAAACTCATTAATTTTGCATTGCAGAAAATTATTGCACCAATAGGTTTATTTTATAGGTACAAATGTGACAAAGGAGTACAATAAAACTAATGTGGCCTCAACAAGTAAGAAGTGATAAAGAAATAACCAGGACCAAATCCCTTTTGCATACACTAGAGCCTAGATCGGACACTAGTGCGTCGAGCAACCCTTACCTATTCTAGGTGTTTTTGTCTGTCTTTTTCTAGATCACAGTTTCAAACAAAAAGCTTAGCTACAATTGAGGATTAGCTATTCTAGATCACTCATCAGCTCGAATCAATTCGAGATCTACCGAGGCAAGCTAAGTCATTATACAAACACTATATGTTGTTATTGGTTACAATTCTTTAGCTAGAGCTTATATGTTATTGTTATTTTATTTGATCAAGAATGTTCTTATCCTAGGTTTAATTTTAATAAATCGAATCTTTCAATAAATGGTTTCTCATGGCAAGCACCTTAGTTTGGTATTTTGGTGTGAATTTACATTTCAATTTTTTTGATTTGGGATCATTGTAACCTTGATAATACAATGAAATTTATAAAAAATAATGAAGTTATTTTTAAATCACAAGAATAATAGAATTAAATAAATACATGCATGCATGAATGCATACACACACATATTGATATGTATATATATCTATATACACATTATTTTGAAAGCTAATAATAATTAAATTTAAAAAAATAGTGTAAAGCCCATTTAGGGAGGGGGTGAATTAGGGTTTTTCCATCATTTTGGGGTCTCATTTGATAGAAGATGAGCATTTTGTAGGTTGGGGTAGTGCCAAACCTTTCTCTTCAATATTCCCAATGCCCTCCTCCCCACTTGCACCAAAATTAGATATTTTAACAAGGTATGACGTCCATTGAAGAAAAATGGAAAGGGATTTCTATATGGTGTTGTAGTTGCATTGTTGTTAGATCTAGGTATAATAATAGAGACATCTAAGGAGATACGACCTTACCGAGCATATTATGGCCATGTAAGCTTCATTTGTTTGTTTATTTAAGCATGTTGTTGTACATGTTAGGGGGAAATGTTGTGAATACTCCAATGGCATTGGTTACGCCTCTTAGTCGTGCTTGTTTTTCCCAAGAAACTCTCTATTGTGTCATCAACATGCCTATTTAACACTGATTTGTTTAAGAAATTCATGTTGGAATCTTGGTTGGTGATCCATGTTCTCTTGATCTCTACCTCCATTAATTTTCCTCGACATTTGAATTGCAGCAATATCATAGATTAGTTTTTATTCATGGGCACCCATAGTTTCACTTAAATTTTGTTATTTGATGTGCTTTAGTATATGAGTTGTTATTTTAGTAGCCTCTTTGGATTGAGTAAATATGTTTCCAAATAAAAGTTGTTTCTAGGTTCCAAATCTATCACACCTTTTCCCCTCATTAAGACTCTTAAAGGCATTGATCCTGTTTTTCTATCTTTGTCTTGTTTTTCTCCTATGGAGATCTTATAGTGTTGAAATCCTTCATCAAAATTATTTTCTAATCCACATTGTCTTTGACCCAATCCCATATCTAATCTAGATAAGAAATTATAGTCTTGGCATAAGGTAGAACATACATATTTTCAGTGCTGATTTTTTTATGAAGTTCATATAAATAAAAATAAGATTCTACTCCCCATGGTAATGATAAGTGGGAATGAGGAAACACACACATATATGGGAATTATTTGATAAACTACCTCAAATAAATGGGTTCTCATGGAATGTAATGACTATAGAATATGCACAAAATGGGAACTTTGGAATATTATATGGATATCCATCAAACAATGAATGTATTCTCTTGGAGCTCGTGTGGAACCACCTGGAGTACCTCTCAACCCCATTTTGTTGATTTATAGGCATGGATTCACTCTCTCTCTAACTTGATTTTGTACCTTCAATTCATATGATAATATCTTAAATGTAAAATCTGAAATCTAGAGAAAAATCAATTTTTTGTTATCAAATGATATTAAAAACTACACAAAACAATTTTCCACATCATGTTAAAAAAATGTCGTAAATAGTCACCTTGGAAGACATGCCAAAACACTAGATCAAGAAAATGAACAAAAAAACCAATGACTTGAATAGAATTTTCATTCCCATGATCATCAAACCTAGATTGATAAATGATCTTTATGATGTCAACTAGTAACATTAAACGACTCTCAAGGTTTTCCAAACACCTCTCAAAATTAATGTTCAAGAAACATCTTTAAACCTCTTTTATGTTGTTGAACTATTAAAACCTCTTCCTTGTCATATATAGACCTCATTTAAAACTAGAAACATTTCTAAAACATTTTATAATCATATTTTTGAAGTGGTTTTACATTTTGCTTGAGAAAATGTTTTGTTGGGAGCAATCATGTTTACCTACGATTGAACCCTCTAGAAAGCACCTTATATTTTGTGCATATAGATCCAGAAGAAACATTTGACCATGTAAAACTCTTTGTTTCCATATGAATAATAGTGTAGCATAATGTGTTTTACCTATTACCTTAAAAAAACACATTTTGTACACCTGTTTTAGAGCCCACTTAGCTTAGTTTGTTAGAAAACAAATGATCGATTTCAACCAACTGGCTCCGGAAAGTTGTTGTAGTTTGAGCCTCGGTTATCAATTTTGGACCTCATCATTTTGTTGTGATTCTTAGTATAATATAGTATAGCGTATAATAATTAAACATACCATTTTGGGGTCCTATTCCATTTTTGTGGGCCCATTTTGTGGCCACTTGGGCTAGTAGTGGAACAATGTAACAAAGGCTCTTGCGGACCTATGTTAAATTTCTAAGGTTTGTTCAATGCTTAAAATTGATGGGATGTTTGGAAATACAAATGATGAGTAGAATTTTTTTTTATTATACTTAAAAACCATTAATGGAAACTTGGAATCACATAATTTGGCATGTTTACTTATGACCCTTATGCAAACAATGGAACAAGATCCATGTTAGAGATTACTGAAAACTTGTATTACTCTAAAAATATTTTTGGAATGTGAATGTTATAAATTAAAATGGAGTGTATCACATCTCACCCTCTTTGATTATGAAAATGGTTGTATTTACTTGAGTAAAAGAAATGAGTGCTTTTCTCTCTAATCTCTCTTCAAATCCTGAAAAGTTGTCTTGGTTTAAATAAGTATAGAAAATGGATATTTTGTTCCCTTCTTTAACTCTAAATTGATTTTGGATTTTTTTAGCATGTAATATGGAAGGGTGTGTATATGTTAGTGTTTTTGTTGACCAATTTTACACTAATTTAACACGTTGCAAGTGGCATGGTGGAATTAGGATGATTGTTGAAAATCTATGTTTAATGTTGTTTATTACTGAAAATGTGTAATCTTGATGGAATTAGAAAAGTATTTTAATTTAACAAGTGTACTTGTTGTATTATTGAAGGGAGAAAATTTTGTTTTATTATGTATGTGTGATAATTAAAGACATGATGGATTGTTTACTTTGTATATTTATTGTTTAAACTACATGGAAGAATGTGTACTTAGTTAAGGAAATCAATTGTATTAATTTTTCATAATTGCATGTTTTTTATTAGATAAGGTAAAAACAGGGATCGGCTCCTAGGGGCCATTACAAAAATAGGAACAGAAACCAATGAGCAAGAAAGAAACAGAAAAGTACAAGAAAGGATTTAAACATGCTTAACTCTTACAATGAAGATCAGGACTTTGAACCAAAGAGAGAAAAACAGAGAGAAATAAAACCAGCTCCAAAACTTCAAAACTGTAGAAGTTCACCAAAAGTCTGCCAACAATCTAGAAAACTTAGCTAATTTTTAGGATATCCTTCACTACTACTTAGTTTCATGTTAGCGAACTTAATCTAGAAATATAAATGTTTCATAAGATTGAAAATAAATAGTGTTGTGGTGATAGTATAGCTTGTTTTGACCCTTAAAATCATTTTACCCTTCAACGTCGTGTTAAATAAATATTGTATTCCTTGAATGTTGTGCAAGGTTCATTTTTAGAGGCCTCTTGTAAATTGGAGGTGGAAAATCCTTGGGAATATACCTGGAACCACATTCACTGGAAAGGTGAATTTTCCTGGGTTTCAGAGTCAAATTTTCGCTTTTATCAATTTCTTAAGGGGGCATTTTTTCATGGTATTTATCTCTCACATGACAAAGTTTCTAGTAACTAGTTTTCATGTGACAAGAAGGTTTGTTGTTGTGTGACAACAAACCTTTATGTTACACGACACCAATAAGGTTGTAACACCCTTTTCACTATCTCGCAACCCCTTATCATTGGTTAGTAACACTCTTTTTCGCCCATTTGTATCCATCCCTTGTCGAGCATTAACACCCTCTTATTGCATGTCAACAACACTATATTGACGTCCATATGGAAATGAAAATA
The DNA here is from genome assembly GCA_018340775.1 of Taxus wallichiana var. yunnanensis. NCBI lineage: Eukaryota > Viridiplantae > Streptophyta > Pinopsida > Cupressales > Taxaceae > Taxus > Taxus wallichiana. The sequence continues at coordinate 351,317,368 of CM031239.1, forward strand.
TTCCTTTTCGCATGTCATTGACGCTTTTCTTGTCTCAAGTCTATGATAACCAATCTAAGACTCGATCTACACTTCTTCCGCTTTTAATTTGTAAGTAGTTCGGATGATACCTTAGTAAGTTAGTAGTAAGTTACTAGTATACTATCCGGTGAATTACCTAGGTTTATATAGGAGTATTTTTTAATGGTAGGAAAATCCGGCCACTAAAAAAATTTATACTCGAAATTTTAGGTGAACAAAGACATTGATCCGCCTTCAAAATTTTTCCTTTTCAAATTTTCCTAAAATGTAATATTCACCAAATTATGAATATTCACCACTAAAAAATCCCTGATGTTGTGTAGTATTCGTAATGAAAATTTTTAATTAGGAAGGTGATTATATAACTTGATAGGTGTTCTAACACTATTTGAAATTTAATTGAAAATGGTTTCCTTAAATTACACTTAAAATGTATTTTCATGACATTATGGCTATGGAAAAATATTCACCTTCATGGGGTAAACTAGGTTGTCTCATGTATGGGTTAGTGGTAGTGAGTATCTCAACATATAGGTGACTCTTAGTGACATCAGCCTTACAAATAACCTCATTTGGTATCATTCCTCTAGGAACTCTTGAGTATTTACTTCCAAAAGAAACATGACTATATAAGTCTGAAGACTTGGTAGGAGACTAAGTCCCTCATTTAGTTAATGAAACTTGTTGTATGGTCCATTACAAAATAATTGTGCCATTAAGAGCTCTCCTAATTGATTTGAGATGGATAACTTACCTTGTCGGATTACTAGATTGAGGAGATTAAGTATTATATGAACCATATCTTGTAGCACTACATCATATCATAATTCTTATTTAACCCTTTCGCAAGGGTGTACATTTGGAAAAATTAGGAAAACTTTGGTTTTTCTTCTACTTGTGTGTGTGTCACCTTAGATATGACCACCTTATGTAGATTTTCTTGCTTAACCAGCTTAATCCTCCCACCCTTAGGTGTCATGTTTCTATAAAAAAATTTATTTTATGTAGATATCCTTGTGTTTCCTTATTTGTATCTTTTGTATTAGCGGTTATCCTAAGAATGCCCTTTATGTCTAATACAAGGCATGTTTACTTGAAGCAAAGAGTTGAGTTAATTGTCGTTAGTATATTTTTTAGAGCCCAATTCTCCTCATTAATCCCATGATCCTAAGCTAAGGACATATCAATAGTGAGCATGTAGAAAGGCTCCTATGATGTCTTTAGAAAAACATGAAGTATGGGAGTGTTTCACCTACCCCGGTGTTGATCTCACATAGGATGTAAACCTTTTGAGTGTACATTAGGTTGGGTTAAACCTAAGACCATTTTTAGGGGATGATTATGGTTACAACCATATAATTTCTAATTCATGCCAACCACTAAAACTATTTCCACTTCGATTGTATTTGTGAATGGAAAATGTTGATTAGACTTGTGATAAGAAGATATCATAAATTATATCAAGTCCTTGGGTGATGGTTTTGTATTATGTATCTAGAGTTGAACCTATGGTAGAAAATTATTTTTATGTAGATATCCTTGTGTTTCATTATTTGTATCTTTTGTATTAGCGGTTATCCTAAGAATTCCCCTTATGTCTAATACAAGGCATGTTTACAAGCAAAGAGTTGAGTTAATTGTCGTCAGTATATTTTTTAGAGCCCAATTCTCCCTCATTAATCCCATGATCCTAAGCTAAGGACATATCAATAGTGAGCATGTAGAAAGGATTCTAGGATGTCTTTAGAAAAACATGAAGTATGGGAGTGTTTCACCTACCCCTGTTGATCTCGTCATAGGATGTAAACCTTTTGAGTGTACATTAGGTTGGGTTAAACCTAAGACCATTTTTAGGGGATGATTATGGTTACAACCATATAATTTCTAATTCATGCCAACCACTAAAACTATTTCCACTTCGATTGTATTTGTGAATGGAAAATGTTGATTAGACTTGTGATAAGAAGATATCATAAATTATATCAAGTCCTTGGGTGATGGTTTTGTATTATGTATCTAGAGTTGAACCTATGGTAGAAAATTATTTTTATGTAGATATCCTTGTGTTTCATTATTTGTATCTTTTGTATTAGCGGTTATCCTAAGAATTCCCCTTATGTCTAATACAAGGCATGTTTACTCGAAGCAAAGAGTTGAGTTAATTGTCATTAGTATATTTTTTAGAGCCCAATTCTCCTCATTAATCCCATGATCCTAAGCTAAGGACATATCAATAGTGAGCATGTAGAAAGATTCTAGGATGTCTTTAGAAAAACATGAAGTATGGAAGTGTTCCACCTACCCCGATGTTGATCTCGTCGTAGGATGTAAACCTCTTGAGTGTACATGGGGTTGGGTTAAACCTAAGACCATTTTTAGGGGATGATTATGGTTACAACCATATAATTTATAATTCATGCCAACCACTAAAACTATTTCCACTTCATTGTATTTGTGAATGGAAAATGCTGATTAGACTTGCGATAAGAAGATATCGTAAATTATATCAAGTCCTTGGGTGATGGTTTTGTATTATGTGTCTAGCATTGAACCTATGGTAGGTTGTTGATTTTGGATATCAAGAGAAAGGTTGCTCATTTTATACCACATGATAATCCAAGTAGTATGTTTAACTATTGGTGTTCTCACATCTCGGTTTAATGAATTCCAAGATAATCTTCTTCTACGAAAAGTTTTAGTGGAACGAGTTTGATGTGGTAATATTGAATTTGATTTCATGGTGAGGTCCAAATAATGTAAATGGGAACACAACTTAAACCCAATACCTCTTAAGAGGTTGATTCGAATCATACCTTATAATTAAATATAACTATTGAATTGTGTGTAACAAGATGTTGAGAGAGGAGTTAAAAGGAAACTCAAATTCATACCTTTAACTTGAAGTTTAAACCACCTTATTACCAACAAATGTATATTGAACATTCCATGTGGAAACACGTGTCTGGTAACTTAAAACCCAACCAATAATTGAATAGTATAAGTTAATTATGGTATTGTAATCAATAATGATGAGGTATGTTAATTTTTAGTGAATGTTTTAACGAAACGAGAAATATGCAAATTATGAAATGAGAACATATGTGTTCATGTACATCATGGTTGTATGATCATCCATGTAAAACATGTAGTCTCTTACAACTACTAATTTATACCTAATAAGTTGGATTTACAACGTAAGTTGAATTGCTTTCTCTTATTTAGGTGGTCAACCTTGTAATGTTTAACAATAGATAATTGATTTATATTCATGTTTAGACATGTATCTTGGGAACATGAATCCCTACTCACTCGCGAGTGCTCTAGGACTCATGTGAACTTTAATTGGTATCCAAATGATTAAAATGTATATCATGATTGTAATATGATTGGAAGGAAATGAGTGTTTTCATGGTGGTTAGCCCATTTGGTTGAGTAAAAACCCATGATTTACAAATGATAGAACATGACTCTAACAACTATTACATGTGGGATAGTAAAATGATTTTAATCTAAGGGTAATTTAAAATTTATGGAAATTTAAATCATGGACCTATGTGAAGGGTCTATTAGGTATTTAATTGTTCCTCATTAACATATTGTGGTTGTGTACCAAACTAGTTTCGGTGAGTATGGGGTTACTTATTGTTGTCTCAATTGTGAGGATGTACATTGGTGTGGACCTTGGGAGACAATCAAATCTTAATTTGTGTCGTTGTAAAAATTAATAATGTAACCCAATTTTTTTACTATGGTTTATCGTTGATTTTGGGTTGAGAATTGTGGGCATTATAGTTGGTATCAGATTGGAGGTTAAAACACTTGAACCTCTGGGAAAACTTGTTATGATTCTTGTGTACTTGTCCACATGAGTGTTATGTTGATTACATTTGGTGTATTGTATGGAGTTATTGTGATGTTCTATGGTCCACTTGTTGTACTAGGTATTTGGCTCATAGTGAACATGGATTATAATGGGTCCCTAATTATGGATTATGGACTTGTATTTTGTCATACCTTGTAGAAATCTTCATATTTTGGTCCATTGATTTCTTATTACTGCTTATAAATAGTAGTAATAGATAGTTATGGGTGATGGAAGTGTTGGGGTAATAATTTCAAGTGGGGACACCATTTAGGTGGGCCACCACTTCATACCCCTTATTTAAAGTTTAATTATAAAATTTATTAAATTAAATGCATCGGCTCCTTTCCACATTAGATGGATGTTTAATTAAATATTTTTATTTAATTAAAGAGTGAAACAGTGAACTGTGTGCAACTAAATCAGCCACCCTATTTAATAAGGTGATCCCTCACAAAATTAATGATTGTGAAATTGTGAGATTGTGTGAAATATTATTATTTCAACATTGTAATTTTATGTGCAATTGATTTTTGTGGGACCGAGGAGGAAGTGGAAGTGCTAGGTAAAAGTGTTTGGTAAATTATAATAAAGGCAATGATTTATTTGAAGTGGGGTTTTTACCTTTGGGTTTTCCCACTATAAATCATGTGTTGTGTTATTTACTTCTACATATATTTTACTTTGTGAATTTACTTTATATTTCTACATTTACTTCGTTTATTTTGAATATATCTACACATAACTAAAAACTATAATCATTACACTTTAGTAGTTTAATGCTTTTATATCTAATAATTTGTTAATTATTCCCATCTTTTCTAACATGGCATCGAGCCGAGTTTTAGTGTGTGCAGGAAATTGTATTCTAGAAACTAGAGATTGTAAATTTCCTTTATGCAAATCAAAAAAATCAAAGACTAAAACTCAAGTGAAAAAAATTAGATTATTGTTTCAATTCTACTATTACAGAATCTGTTGAGCTCAAAATTTCATCCTACCTTGCATTAAAACCTCGGGATTACGAGGCAACATGGGACTATCTCCAAGTTGTGGAACTTGCTTTACCTAAGATAAACCTCCGGAAGAAGGAAAGCATCTTCTACCTAATCCTAACGATAAACTAATCCTACAACCGAGAGAAAAATTTCTAATCCTAATCTAACATTCCAAGGGACTAGGTTAGAAGAAGATGCATAAAAAGGAAGCCTAAGCTAAAATAGGTGATAGCACCAGAAAAAGGGGATGGATACTCTATGAGGGAAAATGGGAGGAAATTGGTAGAGAGAGGGAAGACATAAGTGCCACAACCCAAAACAACATTTAACTTTCCATTTTCACATGAAACATAATAAAAATGGTTCCTGCAAGAAGAAAAGCATGGATAACATACCACAAATAATGAAGAGGAAAGAATGCAAATAAAACAAGCATAAGGCATATGATAACAACAAACACAATATTTTATTACTTTAAAAGGTGCACAAACAATTACAATTAAAACAGAAGGCAAGGAAACACATATTTAGAGGTAAATATGAAGGTTTATGATCACAACTTACTTGGGAGACCATTTTGCATGGTTCTTTTAGTTTAGAACATTCATCCTTTGAAATGATCATCAATTTACAATAAATAAAAATGGGAGAGAAAAAGAGAGGTAAAATAGAAGGGCATGGATTTCTTATTGCAACCAAGAATAATCATGCATTAAATCTCTAAAAAAACATCATGGCACCTTGTCAAACCTGTTCTTCATGTCCTTTGTCATGTAGGAGAAGGTAAGATCCCCATACTTCATTAAATCGAGCGGTTGAGTCGAATGTAACTACCTCTCTTAATTATCATAATTTTTTTCCTTTTCTCTCCCACAAACCTCATCAATTCTAAAATCTAATGACACCAAATTGAAGGGTTTGAGGAGACCTTTCAAACGAGATGGATGTCATAAGATTTGGAGTAGTAGAATCAAATTTATGACCGTTTGAATTTCTATATCTTTGGAAGAAGAGGAGAATGACATGTGGCATCTTTTGATTTTTCACTGAGATTTCCTTTTCCTACGTGTGGATTTCCCATGTGTTTCTATTTGAGTGGTTGGGGGTTGGGGTGGACCTGAAATTCATTAAATTCTTACTCATTTCGTGGGCTTAAGGTCCGCAGAGAATGCATCTACGCAAGAGAAAGTGATGAAATGACACCATGTGTCCCATTTTTATGCTTGATATCTATGTCAAGTGTACTCTTTCTACCCCATAATGTGTCTCCTTTTCGAGAACTTAATATCACACCATATTTCATCCTTTAATTCATTACTGACCCTACTAAATTTTTTCTTTGCCTCACTTCAAACTCAAAACCTTTTAAACTCCAACTTATTTCGTAGGATTGTGGCCCGTGGAATACATCTCCATTGAAGAGCACTAGAATATTGATGCATGTATGACTCTTGAGCCTTGGATCTATGCCATGTATTGGCCTTTGATTGCACCATGTGTTCATCTTGTTTCACCTAGACCTAAAACTACATCCAATGTGGATTATTCATTGGGCTTGGAGTATGTCGTGTGTCTTTAGTTGAGGGGCATTTGGAATGATGACACATGTCCTTTACTTCGCCATTGATCTTGTGCTACATGCAACTCCCTAATATTCATTACAGGTGTGTCCGGGCTCACTTTACATTCCTTTCCACTCAAGTTCCTGGAATGGGTTATAGTTAGCCACTCCTCATTAATCGTGGCTTTCAAAGGTTCAACGACACTCTTTGGTAATTGGCAGAGTATATAAATTTTGCAAGTTCACCAAATTTTTAGCGGTCCTCCAAATATTTAATCTTTATTCCGCATGCCCATTAAACAAGACCTACCTAAGTCCATTATAATTAAGTTATCTAAATTAATCTAGGGAGTTAATTTGGGATAACAATAACAAAACTAAAAATATATTAAGCAAAATCTAAATACAATCCCAATTTGGGCTTCACAATAGTGAAAATAAATTTATAAAATCTATATGGGTAATTACATGGAAATGGGGGACCAAAAGGGGTCAAAAGTGGCCAAATTTCTCTTGAAATTAGAAAATCTTCAACTAATAATTTGGCATGCATATGCTCAAAATTTGACAATGTGATAAGAATAAGAATCGTAGTGCTTAGAATCTAGTTTCTAAACTATCTTTTTTGAAAATGGTGGAGATTAAGAAGGTCAAATGTGGTGTGCACACAAAGTGTGTCTATTTTTGTGTCAAAAGATAACATATTGTTGTGTGTGTATCCCCCCATTTTTGAGTTCTGTAAATTATTTTACAAATCCATTCGATAGAAAGTTAGCTAAGACCATGTATGAGGTCCCACTAATTTTTAATATTTTTGATGAATATATAATTTTTTACTAATTTTCAAAGTGAACACATCCCAAAAATGAAATATTTATGTGTACACCCCCTAATTTTGAGAAAATTGTCAATTTTTTAATTTTTAATGCATGTAGAATGGAGTTTAGATAAAACTATTTTTTTTTTAATTTGGATGAAAAATCATAAATTGTGTACAAAAAAGTATACATACATTTTGGCAAGAAAAGAAGGCACTAGTAAAATAAATTAAGGATGAAAGTCTTAAACTAATCGGATTTTAGAAAGAAGTATATTGTCACAAACGTAAAACAGCTTGACGTCACAATATATATTTTGGAATATTATTTTATAATCCATGAGAAATTAGGGTGTACACTTGAGATTGTTATGTTTTTGTAAAACACATATTTATTCATGGATTACATAGTCCAAACCTTAGGTTTGGATATCCTAGGAAAATCCAAGCCTATGGATTGGTAATTTCAAATCCATAAAAGCTATAACGTGATCATATTATAACATGAGAACACTATAACATGAGTGTGTTATAATGTGAGTGTGTTATAACGTGAGCACATATAATGTGGGCATTATAAATATAACATGCATGAGAATGTTATAACATGAGCTTGTGTTCCTATTAATAAAGTAATGTTGTATATGTGCATTTGGGAGCTATATATCTACAAAAATAATTGTTTAAGTATAATAGTTTCATTTATTAATATTTATACTTTATTATTTCTTATATTTTAAATTTATTTTATTAAATATAAGAAATTAGGGTCACTTTACACCTTATGAACTAGTCTCACAGCTCCATAAGTCACAGTTTAGAAGATAGTTTTTCATATTCTAATTTGGTCAATACATAGGTATTTTTAGGATTTTAACATTTAACCTAAAGATTTTAGGGTTTAAATTCTACAATTGATATCTATTTTGGGAAATAATATAGTCATTGTTTAGGTTTTGGGGCCTTCTTGATTGGTTATTGACATTTGTAAGAGTTTTAGATGTGTCAAAACTATATTTTATAAACCTCACAACTCCCAAAGATAACAATAGTTTTCGAATATATGGACTCATGAAATTCCTTATAACACATAACAAATCAAAACACATACAATTTTTTATCAATTTAAAAATCCTTGACAACATCTATAAATACTACTCCCACTATTGGGACTGTTACAAAAATCAACTAAAATCATAAAGCTATTACAATGGTGTTTCTCTAGACCCTTGACAAGTTTCACTTGTTTAGCACAACTCAACTTGTCTCTCTAATCTTTACCACTCTATCCCCTCATATGGTGGACTTGAATCACTTTATGTTTTCTTAGGTTCTATATATTTCTACATTAGAAGTGAGTGGGTGGTTTCTCTTCATGACTCTTTATCATGCTCCTCTTACATGTTTTAACAAATCTTGTCTAGAGTTGTAATTAGCCCTAGATGAAGTAAAAATCACATTGAATAAAGTTTAAATTAGTTTCACATGGATCAATTTAATCAATATTTATTCTCTTATTGAACCTTTAGTAGAGAGGAACTATTTTCATGCAAAATGTCTAGCATGAAAAATGAAACTTTTGATCATGACAACTAAGCCCATAATTGAAAATTTTGTTTCCCATTCATTATGCATCCTTCCTCTAGTCATCCTTCCCCTCATTTCCACCCTTACCTTATCTCAGAGGCAAGTGATAACAAGGTTTTAAATTTTTTTCACTGTGCAGGGAATAATTCCTAATGTGATTGATGAACTCATTGAGATTCGATGAAAGACAACTTCCTTCGAGGCCTAAAAGATCATTTTTTATTTTACAAATAGCTAAACACCCTCTAGAATCCTTAAAGGAAAATATAAATCATCTTGGGGTGGTTTCAAAGATCATTGAATATTTCCAAGGTGGTTTAGGAAAATTTTATAAAGAAAATTTGATTTAGGAACAATCTGAACAAAACCAGGTCATTTGGGTGTAAGGAATGAAAGCTCCAACTAGTGAAAGTTGATTTATCTAGAATATTTGGGGAGTTCCATAAGGATATTAGGATAAAAAAAATAATCATAGAAATATCTTGGAATTCTATAGAATATAGAAACATTATCTTTGTTCCAAGGCCCAAATATTTCCTAAGCCAATTTAGAACACAATAGCTAATCCTCTCGATTCAAGATGAAATATGCACCAAATTTGAAATTTCAATAATAATTGGATCTCAAAAATGGTTCCAATGATCTCATAAAGTTTTTGGATTCAAAATCATATAATATTTTACCCCAAAACACTTTTCTATGCTCTCAAGGTGAAAATATCATTTCCGGTGTCCCATTTGGACACAGTGGAAAACCCAACTTTCTAGAAGTGGTAAATTCACACTTTTGACACTCATGTGTCCCCTCTATACCCCAAGGTATATTTTAGTATTCATGTGTGATGCTCAACTTCACAGCCACCCACTGATTTTTTTTTTTGCATTCAATAAATGGGAGCCTCCCCATTACCAAGAGGAGGGACTTAGTCCCGGAGCGTTGGTGAAAACTCACTAATTTGTCCTTGTGATAAATTATTTCACCAACAGGAAAAAAGAAACTAAGGTTATTATGTGTGTAAAATTCTCCTTACATGATATCTCTATCATCCTGTATAGTCTTATGCAAGACCATGTTTAGGTTGAATTGAGTGAAATCACTATTAGTTGGGAGTATACAAGTATACCATCATAAAAGTCACTAGATTAGTGTAAAGTGTGGAATGAGATCAATATAACCCTGTTCCCCATAGGAGAAATTTAAATAGGAAGAAACTCATACTTTTTACTAATATTTTCATAATTTGATTACAATTTTCTCATAACCCCTACTTGAATCCAATCCATTGTTTGATGAGAGGAAGATGAATTAGAGGTTTCCTCATCTAAATATAGGTTGAAGGTATGTGGAGAAGCCTCATGATTGATGGGAAAAATGGGAAAAACATTAAACCCAAAATCACATTAAAAAAATCAGGTGTATCTACTTATGTAGTTCCACAACCCCTCTTAGAATATTGAGAAGATGACATGCCTTAGATCAAAGGCAGGTGAGATGACATGAATAAACAATACTATTCCTCGCCATCTCACCTCTATCTTAAATCATGTCATAACCAGATGATTTTGTGCCTTATATTTTAAAATTTCATAGAGTATGTTGTATGTCAAGACTACATAAGTTATGATACTCCTTCTTCCATGAGATAATTTTTTAAATTTTTGATGTTATTTGGGGTTTAATTTTTTCCCATCATTCATGAGCTTTTCTCATGTTGAAATAATTTGTCGATGATAAATTTTTATGAGGTTTCACCAATGGTCATAGGGCTAATCCTCCTTATTTATGTATGCCGAGGCTACCATTATTGAATGTAAACTAAATAAAAGAAATTTGTTAGAACATGAAGTCATATTTGGTTAGCAATTCATTCTTTTTTGAGGATTTACCACATTACCAAGTGTTTGAATGAGTGTTTAAGAATAATATTTTGAATGACATCAAATGAAATTGGATGATTTATCATTCTTGAATTCATGGTTCCAGACATGAATATCACCTATTTACCCTTACCTCCTATAAATTACTTGAATGAAATCAAACTTGGGATGCTTACATACCTTTGTTCTTATATGTTTCTAATGTGAAGAGATGATTCCTTGATTCTTCACACATGATGATGTTGAGTGCCTAGATAGCTTGATTAGATCACTTCACTTGATTCTCAAAGATACTTATGGCAAATTCAGAATAATGACCTTGACTTACTACACAAGCTTCACATTTCACTCTTGAACATGATGACACCCTTTTTCACTTCACAACTCACCTCCTCGATCAAGATACTACTTGAGTATAAACATTCCTACAACATATGAACAACCTTTTGATTAATTTTATCCTCATGAAAGTAGAAATTTAAGGTGAATCACATGTTCCTGACCTTCACAATGTATTGATCTCATTACCAATCACTAATTAAGTGTTTAGAAACAATATCAAGAGGTATGCATTTCTTGAGATTATGAGATGCCTACTTTTTTTATCCTAACTCCTTATGGATCTCCTTAATCAATCGGATAAGTTAAGGTTCGAATTTGACCACTCATTCCTTGCACTGAAAACCCACTTTTGAACAGACTAGCCCTAAATGACAAAACCTTTCTTAAATCTTCCTAAATTGCTTCAACACCTTCAAGGCTCTCCAATACCACCTCCAAATACTTAAGAATTTTTATAACCCTCCTGAGAGGATGCACACAAGCTTTGAAATGGCCAAAATTGGCCTTTCTAGGCTTGTCGGAGAATTAGTCTTTTACTGCACTTCACTTAATGAAATAATGGATCTTGTTACACATTTTTCAAAAACTTATACATGTTCACCCAATGCATTAGGAATACCTTCAAGGACAAGGTGATCATGACACATGAGGCAGGTTGGCCCAGAGAGGGATTCAGGAATATTTGGGAGAAATATTTCACATTGTGGCTTGGTTGTCATGGTTTAATTTTTACATTTTTAGGTTAGTCAATTCACATGAAAACATATCCATATGAATATAATCCTCTTACCATTCCTAGCTTTAAAATCCTCCTTGAATGGAATCATATTTAGGATGCTCATACACTTCTTTCTCATATCCCTCTCATGAGAATAGGTGACTTCTTGATCCTTCACACATGATGGTACTAGATGCCTTGATAGCCTGAATAACTCATTTTGATTTTTTTCTAAAGAGATTTGGACACAATGGCAGAGTCAGGATATGATGATCACTAACTCACTTCTTGAGCCTCACATTTCACCTTTGAACATGATGGTCTCTTCTTAATCTCAAAATTCACCTCCCTAACCAAGATGTCACCTGAGTGAAAGCATGATTATGATGTATAGACACCCTCTTTCTTAATTTCTCCTTGTGGACATAGGTTTACTCATAATAGTAGAAAGATTTGTCCCTAAATGAAACTTCAAGGAATGTCCGAGAATGAATTCCATGTTCTTGACTCCACACTAAAATTCCACCTCCCGACTTGCAAGATGTGAGTTCATTACTAATAATTAATTAAGTTTTTAGAAACAATCTCATGAAATGTGCATTGTTTTTAGCCTGAGATGATTTCCACCATCACCCATGGTGAGCTTCTCTTATCATGCTCCTGATGATCATTCCTTGATGATTTAAATCTTGCGAAGCTCTTGATGTTTCACATCCTTCACACACCTCATGATTTTAGTAATTGCACCCATTTTCCAAATGACTATATTTCACTCACATTTATGCACTCTGATCTAGGAAAGCAAATTTTGAATAAACATTTTTCCATTCTAGGAAATCATATTTTTCCTTGGATGTCCAAATTTGGACACCAGACTTGATTTTTTCACCTTAGAAGCTTAAGAAGGTTTTTTGGGGTCAATCCTTTTATGATTTTGACTCCAAAACACATGATGATATCAATTGAGAAATTATTGAGATCCAATTCTACTTGAAACTCAAAATTTAGGGCCTATTCCATCTTGAACTAAGAGGGGAAGCTACAAAGTTTTGAAATATCTCAAGAAACCTTTGAGCCTTGGTGTAAAGTTGATGTTTCCACCTTATAGAGGATTCCAATAGATTTATGATGCCTATTTGGTTTCCTCCTAACTCCTTCCAATACTCCCAAAATCATCCATAGAAGTCATCTTTCATCATTTTAGCCTTCATTCCTTATACCTTGAATTACCCGATGTTGAATAGATTGTTCTTGAATCATATTTTCTTCCCTAAACTTTCCTAAATTACTTTAGACACCTTCAATGTTTTCCAAAATCACCCTAATATGCTTTATATTTTCCACTGAATGTTTCTGGAGGGTGTTATATTAGTTGTAGAATGGCCAAAAATAGCCTTTTTTGGCCTTCGAAGGAAATAGTCTTTCATCGGATCTTAATGAGTTTATCTTTCATGTTAGGTAATCTTCTCTACATACCGAAACAAACTCAAAACCTTGTTATAACTTTTCTCCGAGTTGGGGTGAGGGTTAAAATGAGGGAATATTGGCCATAGGAAGGACTCATGGTGATAGGGAAACATGATTTTCGATCATGGTCTTAGTTGTTGATCCGTAAACCTTCAACTTTGGAATTCTCACAAATCACACTTTAAAATGTTGTTTTTCTACTTTCAATTAGAAAATGATAGTTTGAGCTAGTGACTGAATTACTTATGCTTTAGAACTAAATTTTTATATAGAAATGAATTAAAACATAAACACCAAGAATTTTAACTGAAAACCCCTAGTGTGAGGGAAAACTAGTTGGGAAGATCACCTACTCTTTCTTCCCACTTGTTTTACTATCCAATTCAAATATGAAGATAAATATTTTTGCAATAAGTATGAAAGGAAATTTGTGACAGTTGTCTCACACTCTTCCCAAGTACTTACTTGCTCTGTTCTCAACCTCATTACTTCTACAAACTCAATTCTAGCACTAAGAATACTCTTGCACTCACTCCCATGAAATCTCTTGCTTTCCAATGATCAAATCATTTTCTCTTCCCAAGTATTTATAGCCTCTCTTATGTCCTCCCATGCACCGGAGAATGGGAAAGGTCATGGCAGGGGAAGGGACAAATTTAGATGATTCAATTTTCATCTATTCATGCTTCATTTTATTTTTCTCATCAAAAGTGACAGAACGCCACCCTATGTAGATCGGCGGCTATAGGACCACCACCACTGCGCCCAGGGGTAGTTACAGGGACTACAACTCTATATAGGGTGGTGGTTCTATAAAAATACAACCATGTACTTCATTTTTCTCAATTTCTTATTTTGGTCTTGGATGATTTGATGAAGTGGTTTTGTTTTTAATCCCTATGGATCACACTCCCTGTTTAGGAGTCCTTTGGTCCCACAAAATATTAGTAGGGGAGTAGATGAGGAAATACTTACCTCATTTTCTCCTTCGAGTACCACTGGGCACTGCCTTGGTGTCTTCCCTTTTAGTCCAACCTACCAAGACTCATGTGGACATCTACTCGTCTCTCTAACCTTCTTCTACAACACTATGTCCTCCTTCAATTCACCTTGTGAGTCAAAGATGCAATCTTCTATAGAAGGTAGCAACTGTAATCCTTCATCTTCATCAAGCATGGATGGCTCATATAGGTGCAAATTCTCATAGTTTACTACTGAGTACATCCACATAAATGGTGGCAAATCAAGTCGAAAAGCATTTTCTCCAACCTACTCCAATATGGTGAAGGGTCCATATCATAGTGGCTGAGCTTTTGTGCTTGACATTGTAGTCTTTCCTTGCTTAGGTAAAGCTAAACTTTGTCTCCAAATATGAAGCTTATGCTCTCTCCTATGTTGATTGTTTCTAGCCACCATGTACTTGGCTTGGGATTTCTCCAACTGTTCTTTTGTGCCTTGAGATGGAATTTTCGGATCCTCTCAACAAATCTGGTTTCTCTAGTCACCTCTAAGTTTCATATCTCCTCCTCATCCTACTACACAATTACTATGTCTAGTGGATTTCTAGGTAGATATCCCAAGCATACTTCAAACGGTGACTTCATGGTGGATGTATGTACTTCCCATTTGTAGGAATGTTGAATGTAGGCTAAGGACTTGTCCTAAATCCTCGAGATACTTGTTATTATACCCTCGATTAGTTGTACCAAAGTCCTATTCACCACCTCTATCTCATACATTTGTCCTGTGGATGGAAAGTTGTGATCCTCTATAACTTAGTATCCATCTTGTCGCATAAATTAGTGCAAAAATTTCCCAAGAACTTGGAATCCCTGTCAGAAACAATAGAATTTGGCAAGCCAAAATGCACCCATACATTAGCAAAGAAAAGATCTGTGACTCATGTGCTTTTATTGTCTTTTTACATGTCATAATAATACACATCTTATTGAATCTATCAAAAACAAAACATAGATGGTCGGGCCATACTTATACATAGTGTAGACCTCCTACAATATCCTTAGAGATGTTCTCCCATAGACAGTAGGGATGGTAATGGCATATACAAACCTTCCTTCCTAGTCTTAGGCTTTCTACTACAAAAACATTTACATCCCCTTATAAATTTATAAACTTATTCTTGCATATTGGGCCAATACATGTACCTTTGTAAGTGGACTAAGGTCTTACCAACATTGAAATGTCCCACTATTTTTGAGGTATGTGCCCCCTCATCAATAGAATCCTTTCTTCTTTTGGTGTACAAAGCTTCCCCCAACAGTAAAGTAGCTTTGTCCTTGAGTGATTAGGGAATAAGTTTTAAAAGTTACCTAAAATCCCTAAATGGTGTCGGTGTAGAAGATCATCTCGAGAGTTTTCCAACGATTGTGAGAATATGAAAACGGATATCGGGAGCTCTAGATATGTCCAATCATAGTTCGGACAACGGAAAAGTCAACTTTGGTCAACTGGTCAATATTGGACCAATGGCACTGTAACATGTGGTGAAAAGACTAAGGGAGTCATTTGTTGGTTTTCGATCTCGGTCTTTGACGGTCGTAAAATATTACTCGAGAGGCTCAGCTTGTGGACTATGGTATTATCGCCGATGTGGTGCGTCCACAAGCCACCACATGGCTTGCCACCACTCATCGAATTCACTCGATTTGCCTATCGGGAGATGAATGGTGGACTACATGCTATTTACTGAGTTAATTATTTCTATGCCACATTACATGGGTTGAAATTATATTATCTTGGTAAGTTCACTTACACACCAATTTCCAAATGCCACGCATATATGCCAAACCGCTATATATTAATGTTTATACATTAGTATAACCACATAATCCTCCACTGACCTACTAAACCGCCAACATTAAGCCATGCGTGGATGTTCCATGTGGAAGGGAGGAGTGGTAGCGATGTTGTAGTGGAAGCTTCCACGTGAGGAGAAAGAGGTGGGGGCGGTTAAGCCCATGTGGTCCCATGACCACTTCACACAATGCGTGGAAAGGCTATTTAAATCCTAAGCTTTTATCAAACCCACCAAATATGGGACTTTATCCCATTAAAAATGTTGCACCCAAAATTTGGGTTTTAATCCCACTAAACAATGCAATCCGCCAATTGGGAATTTTTATCCCAATTTTCATGTATGGGATTAGGCTAATATTAGCCTAAGGATGATATGCAAATGCATATTTTAAGGGCCCTAAAATTGTATAAATAGGGAACCCATTTGCATTGTAGACACACACACACACACACACACACACACACACACACACACACACACATAATGAGACAAGCTCATTCCTAGAGCTCGGAAAGCCGCAAGGCAGAGCTAAGAGGAGGATGAGAAATTGTAATTGTGTGAAGACCTATTTATTTAAATAGGCATTATTGTGGCTAGGACTTATTAATACTACCTAATCAGCCCATAATGCCACACTAAATTATTGCAGAGCTGGAATATCGACCGAGAGCCATAGGGCATTGTATTAACGTCTGGAAGGCCGATCGAGAACCGGAGGTTTCCGAACAGTGGAGCTGGTGCCATAGAGCTTGCCGAATACACCAGGAAGGTGGAAGTCGGGTGCTATCTTTCACCCTTGTCATCTAAAGGTCTAGATATTCTTCTAAGAAAGTTTAAATAGTTTCCATTAGGTTTTCTTGTGAAAGTACTATTGTAACTTACAAGTTTTGACTAGTGGAACGGTTCGACCACAAACCCGGAGACGTAGGCAATTGCCAAACTCCGTAATCAATCATTGTGTAATTGTCTTATTGTCTTGCATTTATTTTAAATTGATTACTTAAAAGGAGTAAATTATCAATAAATAATTAAAGCCTATAAGGGTCCAGATCAGGTAAATAAAAACTTGATTATTTTTAGATCAAGTTTGGTATCAGAGCAGGTGATCGACCTTTCAAACTTGCTAATCTCCGAAGCAAGTTGGTGATTGCGTCAAGTTGGTGCAGTTGGTTTAGTTTGTGTGAATAGGGTACATGTGCACCATGGGCAAGATGTCTAAACAGACAAAGCTTGATGAGGTTAAAGCTTATAATCACCAGATCCAAGAAGATAACTCTCTCCTGCGATCAATGTATTCATCCTTGGAAGAGGAGAATGCTTTCTTGAAATTAGAACTGTAAACCAAGGATGAGCTCTTGGCAAGGTTGCAGTGTGGTGATCGAGAGAAACTAAAAACCTTCAACTTTAGATGCAGTGACCATGGCAGATGACTGCACTGTAAGTTGTTCACCACTGGAATCTTCTTCTTCCTCCCATTCGGTTTCAAATTCAAGTAATGAAGTCTTTGGTTTGTTTGAAAATCATACTAGAGGCATTGGATCCAAGTTACTAGATAAAATGGGATTTGATGGAAGAGGCCTTGGTAAAAATGGCCAAGGCATAGCTAACCCAATACAGGTCGAGGATCATCCTTGTTTTGCAGTTTGGGTTATCCTAGTGTGGGAATGGAAATTGGAGAATGCTCCAAGAACGCTAATGGGAGACAAGCTTTTGAAAGCAAAGTGAATACCCCACTAGTCTTGCAAGAAGATTATGAGTAGGAAAGTTGTGCTTTGTTGTCACAGGTAGGATGTGGTAAGAGAAATCAACAAAGAGGTAATGAGATTCCACCTCTAGTTTCTTACCATAATCATAAGCATAGTAAAACTTCTGATCCACTTTTTCAGCTTAAGAAGTATGGTTATGATTTTCAGAAGATGTGGAATTCCTTTCCATGTAATTTTTGTGGATTGCATAATCATTCAAAGGGCGATGCTTTGAAAAAGGACATTGATGAAGAAGTTGATGTCATTCGTCAGGAACAAGGAAAATCAGAAAGACCAATCTCATCATGTAGAGTCGAGAAATGGCAGAAAGAGTTCCTCATCCCAGAAGAAGGAGATTAAGAGGAATTTTTGTGCTCATTGCCAGAGGAATGGGCATTAGGTGGAAAATTGTTGGAAACTGCATCCATCTCGCCATCAGAGTAATGGCAAGCCAAAGATGGAATGGAGGCCTATTGCAAAGGTAAAGGAAGTTTCTACTCCACCACCAGTTGACAAGTCAACCCAGGACCAGGTAATACCTGAAAGTGAAAGTCCTTTAAAATGGGTAAGTCAACAATTTTTCAATTATATATTGCATAATTTAGATTGATGAATAATATGTAGTATTAAGTTTGGAGATCAGATTCTGTGAGGAAATGCTAAGAGAAAGGTTTACAATACTCAGTGGATTTTCTTACTTAGAAAATTTGATTAATGCTCCAAACATATCTCCTAATCAGCGTGTGAGTACCTATTACAGCTTGGACACAAGAATTAACTCATATAAAGCTTGGAGATTGATCTATCATTTGTGCAGATAGTAGAGTTCACAGAGATCAGCTCGAACTTCATTCTGTGTAGAGGCATTGTGACCATGTAATGAGAATGGTAGCTGAATCACCGTTGGCATTGACATCAGGTCGGAACTTCATTCTGTGGAGAAGCCATCATGGGCATCTAGCAGAATGGTACCTGATATAATTTGTCAACAAAAGGAGCTCTCAAAAGATCAGCTCGGAACTTCATTACCGTGCAAAGGCATTGTGACCGTGCAATAGAGTGGTACTTGATATTAGTGTGTCAACAAGAGGAGCTCTCAAAGGATCAGCTCAAAATGTCATTCGGTGTCAAGGCATTGCGACCACACATTTGAATGGTAGCTGATCAGTAGACTTAGCATCATGCATTAGAGGCTCGAGGTCTTGAAAGAGGCTTAACATCATGTATTGGAGGCATTGAGGTCTGAAACAGACTTAGCATCGTGCATTGGAGGCTTGAGGTCTTGAAAGAGGCTTAGCATCATGCATTAGAGGCATTGAGGTCTGAAAAGGACAAGTCATTGTCCATCATCGACATCAGATCAATCATAACTCTACGTAACATGGAGTTCCTTCAAACTAGTTTGGATTCTACGGAATCAACTCGGAGCCAAGAGCTGTGTTATAGAGTAAAAGAAGATCCTTGTTGTCAGATATCAAGAATCTTAACACCACACAGAATGAGCGTTGAGGTTTCATTCATAAACTTAGCACCATATAACGGAGGCGTGGAGGTCTTCTTCAGATATCAAAGTGGTGCAGTGGAAGCATGGTGGGCCCATAACCCACAGGTCTAGGATAAGAGAAAAGTTGTCAAAGTGAGAAGGTTATAAAGGAGAAGACCCAAGAGTCTACTACAACAAAACTTCCGAGGTGGCAGCAGAGTTTATAGATTCAGGACATGATGGCAAAATGTTCCAATATAAGCTTTTTGGGACAAAAAGCCTTTCTCAGTGGGGAGGTGTGATCAGGGATCATTTTCAAAATTTCCCTAAACATCCCTAAATGGTGTCATTACGAGAGATCATCTCAATATCTTTCCAACGACTATGAGAATGCGACAAATGAACATTGGGAGCTCTAGATATGTCTCGGTCAAAGTTTAGACAACAGAAAGTCAACTCTAGTCAATTGGTCAATATTGGACCAATGGCACTATGACATGTGGCAAAAAAATGAAGGGAGTCATTTTTTGGTTTTCGATCTCCGGTCTTTGATGGTCGTAAAAGATTGCTCGCAGGCCGCCGTGTGGACTATGGTATTATCGCCGACATGGTGGGTCCACAAGCCACCATGTGGCTTGCCACCACTCATCGAATTCACTCGATTTTCCTATCGAGAGACAAATGGTGGACTACATGCTATTTACCGAGTTAATTATTTCTATGCCACATTACATGGGTCGAAATTATATTATCTTGGTAAGTCCACTTACACACCAATTTCCAAATGCCATGCATATATGCCAAACCGCTATATATTAATGTTTATACATTAGTATAACCACATAATCCTCCACTTACCTACTAAACCACCAACATTAAGCCATGCGTGGATGTTCCACGTGGAAGGAAGGAGTGAAGCGGTTGTAGTGGAAGCTTCCACGTGAGGAGAAAGAGGTGGGGGCGGTTAAGCCCATGTGGTCCCATGACCACTTCACACAATGCGTGGAAAGGCTATTTAAAGCCTAAGCTTTTATCAAACCCACCAAATATGGGACTTTATCCCATTAAAAATGTCGTGCCCAAAATTTGGGTTTTAATCCCACTAAATAATGCAATCCGCCAATTGGGAATTTTTATCCCAATTTTCATGTACATGATTAGGCTAATATTTGCCTAAGGATGATATGCAAATACATATTTTAACAGCCCTAAAATTGTATAAATAGGGAACCCATTTGCATTGTAGACACACATACACACACACAATGGAGACAAGCTCATTCCTAGAGCTCGGAAAGGCGCAAGGTGGAGCTAAGAGGAGGATGAGAAATTGTAATTGTGTGAAGACCTATTTATTTAAATAGGCATTATTGTGGCTAGGAGTTATTAATACTACCTAGTCGGCCCATAGCACCACACTAAATTATTGCGGAGCCTGGAATATTGACCGAGAGCCATAGGGCATTGTATTAGTGTTTGGAAGGCCGATCGAGAACCGGAGGTTTCCGAATAGTGGAGCTGGTGCCATAGAGCTTGCCGAATATGCTAGGAAGGTGGAAGTCGTGCTATCTTTCACCCTTGTCGTCCGAAGGTCTGGATATTCTTCTAAGCAAGTTTAAATAGTTTCCATTAGGTTTTCTTGTGAAAGTACTATTGTAACTTACAAGTTTTGACTAGTGGAACGGTTCGACCATGAACCCAGAGACGTAGGCAATTACCGAACTCCGTAATCAATCATTGTGCAATTGTCTTATTGTCTTGCATTTATTTTAAATTGATTACTTAAAAGGAGTAAATTATCAGTAAATAATTAAAGCCTATAAGGGTCCGAGATCAGGTAAATAAAAACTTGATTATTTTCGGATCATTAAATAACAATCTGTAATCCCCATCCTTTCAGCCCCTTGGACTCGCAACTACTAAAATGTCACCCCAAAGTCTTTGTCTCATACATATGCCTCTCCATAAGCTTCCTTCATGAAGGGCTCGATTTGAGAGATAGTGGCCAAGAAGGATATTTTCTCCTATGTGGGTGGCCTAGACAACATGTATGCCATCAAGTTTGTACTACCCTTCTTTTATTTGATCATCAAATGGAACTATTGAAGGAATCCCATCCATTTGTAGTGCCTTTCATGCTGCAATTTTCAATGCACTTGCAAATACTTGGAGATGTTTGTGTTCATGAGCACAATAGTTTCTTTACCCAACAAATAATGCTTCCATTTCTTAATGGCTTGAACTAGTGCATACATTTCCTTATCATATACTAAATATCCTCTAACTGATGAAGTAAAGGTCTCAAAATGATAACAAACTAGCTTACCTCCCTATAAATACACTGCTCCCATAGCATAATCATTGGCATATGTCTCTACTTCAAAGGGATGTTGTAAATTAGGAAGAACAAGTACTAGAGCATGACTAATCTTGTACTTTCAATAACTCAAAGGATTTATCTTGTTCCTTACCCTAGTCAAAACCCTTACTCTTTGCGGCCACTATGTGTAGAGGTGTTGCAATAGAATAGAAGCCTAGAATGAAATTCCTTATGTACTTTACTAATCCCACAAAACTCCTAATCTTCGTGGCTCCCATTAGTATTGGCCAATTTGTGATGGCTTCCACCTTCTTTGGATCCATTTGTAGCTCTCCTCCTCTAACCACGTGCCCAAGATAAACAAGTGATTGTTTGGAAAACACACACTTCTTCATATTGCATAAAGTAGATTGTTTCTCCTTAAGAACTCACAAGACTTGTTGCAAATGTGTTAGATGTTCCTCCAATGTGGCACTAAAAATCAAAATATCATCTAGATATACAATGACACACGAATTTATGAATTCCCGCAATACATCATTCATCAATCTCATAAATGTAGCAGGTGCATTACATAAACCAAATGGAAGTATTAACCACTCATATAAACCTTCTTTTGTCTTGAAGGAAGTCTTCCATACATCCTCCTCCCTCATTCCCGACTTGGTGATAACCGGACTTAAGATCTAACTTCATGAAGAATCCGACATGTTGAAGTTGGTCTAAGATGTCTTCTATACGGGGAGTGGATATATGTTCTTGATGGTGAACTTATTCAAAGCATGGTAGTCGATTCACATCCTCCAAAACCATCCTTCTTTGGCACCATCATAATAGGTAAACCGCATGGTGAGGTGCTCTGGACGTATCACACCTTGGTCTAATAGTTCTTGGAGTTATTTCTTTACCTCAGTACTCTCTAACAAGCATTTCCTATACAACCCTATTTTTGGTAGAGGGACTCGGTAACAATTGAATCTCATGTTCTACCTCCTATTTTGGTGGTAACCCACTTTGGAACCTCTAAAAATTCTTGAAAAAAATGAATACTACCCAAATCCTTAATCCCCTCGTTAGAAATATTTGAAACTCCTACCCCATCTTGTTTATCCTTTAACAAAAGTAAACAAAATTGATTATGATTTTCCTAAATAAGTCATTTTTGCTTGGTTAGCACTCACCATAAGTAACCCATGACTTACGTTGGTGTTGCTAGATGTTGTAATGACCCCATCCTTGACCCATCTGTATCAATTCTCCTTTCTCATGAATATAGCATCCCTGGTATACAAGTAAGGACTTCCAAAACAACATCAAATGCATCAAGTTGAATAATATCAGCCTCCAATACATCAATATACCGGAAATTGATCCCAACTTGACCTTACATATTCTTGTTACTTGGATTTCTACACCCTTCTTCACTCATCCCAAAGGATATGGATGAGGATATTTGTAAGTCTCAAGACCAAGCCTCTTTACAACTACTTCATAAATCAATTTAGATTGAGAATTGGTATCAACCAAAGCATTTACCTTCGTTCTCTTGATCTAGATTTTGTTCTAGAATAGTCTACTCATCTCCTCTTCTTGTTCTGATGGCCCATCCATGTTGGTGGTCATGCATCCAAGCCTATTGTCTACATTTGAGTCATCCTTTATCTCCACCTCCCCTTCTGTCTTCACACCGTCATGGACTTCTTTGAGTCCTTAGTTTGGTTCTTTGGATGTAACTTCCAACATGTAGCGTCAATATGACCATTTATATCATAATTCTTTCAAAAATTCTTAAGATCTTTACAAGTATTCAAAGTACTGGCAACTTGTTTATCTTTCCCCTTCCATTTACCTTTGTTACTTGTCTCGACCGCTCTTTCTTTGTTTGATTTGTTGATTGTTTTTCCTTTAGCTCTACTTCTCCTTGCTTCCTTTCATCATCTATGTAATATGCCTGCACACACGTCTCATTGAGATCTTTAGGCTTCGTGGAGATGAATTTTCTTTGAAGGTGAGTGTGAAGTCCTCCCAAATACTTGTCAGAATTTTCTCATCCTCCAATTCCATATTCAACAACATGGCTTGCCTCCAAACTCCGTAGTATAGTCCTACACACTTTGACCACTTCCTTGTCTAAAATATTACCATTTAATCATCTAGTCATTCTTATGGCCAATATGATAGAAGTTAGCTCTAAGTAATTCCTTAAAACCCTCCCAAGTACTGACAACATGATGTTTCTTCTTTTCACAAGTGGCTAGATGGGTTTCCCACCAAACCAGAGCATGTCCTTCCATTTTGAGACGTGCAAAGGTAATCCTTTGTGCCTCCGTGACATTATGCACACTAAAGTAGACTTCCAACTGTTTTAACCACTTATCTAATAATTATGCATCTACTTGTCCTTCAAATCTCTTAATTTCAACCTTAGTTTCAAACTTGAAAGGAGTATGATCAGATTTTACCTTCCCAATTGGAGTCTCTTCTTCATGCTCTTCCACATCATCTTCCTCTTTGTGGCTCTTCCTATGCCAAACTTCTTGGCCAAGGCTCGAACTACTGAGTCCATGGAATCTTGTTTCACTGAAGCCATATTTTTTAGATCTAAGAGTTCTTGTTGATGTCTATACATCCTATCCATCATGGTCTCTAGCATCTCAATTCTACGGACCAAGTTTTCTTCCTCCATTTGTCCCCAAATTCTCTGTTTCCACTTCTTCGTAGAAATGTTTGTATCGCAAGGTAAATCTTCTTTTCCTTTAGACCTTTTCATTGTCATACAAATCATAAGAATGAATACCAAAATGATTTGTAAACCTTCAACTTTGGAATTCTCACAAATCACACTTTAAAATGTTGTTGTTCTACTTTCAATTAGAAAATGACAATTTGAGCTAGTGACTGAATTACTTATGCTTTAGAACTAAAATTTGTAGAGAGAAATGAATTAAAACATAAACACCAAGAATTTTATCCTAGAAACCCCCAATGTGAGGGAAAACCAGTCGAATGGAAACTGCTCTTTCTTCCCACTAGTTTTATTGGTCAATTCAAAAATGAAGATACATATTTTTGCAATAAGTATGAAAGAAAATTTGATAGTGTCTCACACTTCCTCCCAAGTACTTGTTTGTTATGTTCTTAACCTCCTTACTTCTACAAACTCAATTCCAGCACTAAGAATACTCTTGCACTCACTCCCATGAAATATCTTGCTTCCAATGATCAAATCCTTTACTCCTCCCAAGTATTATAGCCTCTCTACATCCTCCCATGCACTAGAGAATGGGAAAGGTTGTGGCAGGGAAGGGAAAAATTCAGATGATTTGAATCCATGTTCGTTCATGCTTCATTTTATTTTTTCTGTCAAAGTGACTGGACCACCACCTCAATGTAGACCGGTAGCGTTTATAGGACCTCCACCTTGCACAGGGGGTGGTTACGGTGATTGCCGCTCTGGCCGGGGGTAGTTAAAATACCACCGCTCCGCATAGGGTGGCGGTTCTATAAAAATACAACTTGCACTTAATTTTAATAATTTTATTCTTCATGAAGTGGTGTTGTTTTAGATCCCTATGGATCAATTGTCATGCTCAAAGTTTCAATTTTTCATGCTATACATTTTGCATGAAAACATGCCCTCACTTTTGTGCACGAGGAGAGTGTTCTTATATTTGGTGCTTGTGATAGATAACTTGACAAGTATCATTTGTATGTGAGAAAAATCTATAATGAGAGAAATATATTGGTGTAGATAAGGTTGAGTGGATTCTTTTATTGATCTCTCCTAGCCTCCACTTTGATTTTCTTCATATGTTGTTGATGGGTGCTACAATATTAAATATCATGCCCAAGAGCTTCAATTCATGTGCAACATGGTTCACATATAAGAGGGTGGGGGATAATAATGGAGAGAAGAGTTAGAGGTGATCTCATAGATGGAATAGTTTTAGAAACATGTGGAGAAATAGAAGGGGAGAAAGTAGATATGTCACAATAGGTGTCGCAAGAGTAGAGGATATAATCAAGGGAGCATGTTTTGGCTCAAGCATTAGGTTTATAATCAAAGGAGTATGGTTATAGAACCTAAGAAAACATAAAGTGAGTCATGTCCACCATTTGAGTGGCTAGAGACGGTTGACCTACATCTTCAAGATCATAAACCTATTTTCAACTCCTTGGAATAGTCGTCTTGCATGATCCAATGATTCTTCATTGATTAGTGGCCTTTGCCTTTCACTCACCACTCAACCTATAGATAAAGTACATACTTTACTCACAGTCCTCATGATCATGAATCTTCACTTAACCAGGTCATATATTTTCTCAAACATGATAAACATGTCGCTCCATATGTATCAATGTGGCCCATATTCAAATCTCAACTTGTAGTTTATTACTCATAGTCTTGTCTTCTTATCATTCTAGATGAATTGACCAATGAGGCTCCAGATCATTTAAGTGTAGCTCTGTATCAATATTGTGTGTTGCTAGCTATGGACCAATCATACTTATAACTCTGGACAAGTAAGATTCTTAGGAAAGCTCAAGAAAAACTCTACTATGAGCTTTGGACTACAGACATTGGGTCAAACAAGTTATGCCTAGCTCCAAATGACCAACACTACTCGATATTTGAGCCATTTATACTCCTAGCTCCGAGAAAATAGACATCATGTGACCAAACACCTAACAAACTACACTACAAGATCCAAATGAAAAGTATTGTGATTGAGCTCCAAAGAAACTCTCTAAAAATTTACATATGATGAACTTTATAACCAGCTCGTCTCAGGACAACGAATGATGAACATTTGACATCAATGAAAATCAATTCTACCATAAAATTATTTTGTTGTTGTTGTTGCTAACTTCCTTTGACATCAATGACAATTATTCCAATAACTTGTATGTGTTTTGATTTGTTATGTGGTATAAGGAATTTCATGAATCCATATATTTGAGAAACTATTACTACCTTTGGGAGTTGTGAGGTTTATAAAAATATAATTTTGACACATCTAAAACTCCTATAAATGTCAATAACCAATCCGAAGGCCCCAAAACCTTACCAATGTCTATATTCTTTTCTAAACATATATCAATTGTAGAATTTAAACCCCAAAATATTTAGGCCTAATTCTGAAATTGTGAAAATTACCTATATATTGACCATATTAAAATATGAAAAACTATCTTCTAAACTGTGACTTATGGAGTTGTGAGACTAGTTCCATAAGGTGCAGAGTGTCCCTAATTTCTTATATTTACTAAAATAAATTTAAAGTATAAGAAATAATAAATTATAAAGATTAATAAAATGCGAGCACGTTATAACACGAGAGAGGCTTGGTAATTACCAATCCTAGTAATTCAAATGCACTCGCATTTTGCTTCAAATAAAAAATTTGGCCGATTTTTGGTCCCCCATCTCTGTGCACTTACCCGCCTATCGATGGAACATTGATGTATTGAAGAAGTGTATTTATTCAATATTTAAGTAATTATTTAATTTGTAATTGAAATTAGTTATTTAACATAAATTTAATTTCAAGTAGTTAGTTAATCGTTAAATTATGTCATTAAAGGTAAATAGATGGTCAACTATAGAGGATGATTAGGATAATCCCGACTACAATAAACAATTAGTAAATAGATTGGACACGTACAATGATCTCATAGATTTCCATAACAATAGTCACAACAATAATAACTCGTAGTCATAATTTTTAAATTCTTATTAAGTAGAACACATACATTTGATATGCACATTTAAAAAAAAATCAAAATTGCAATATTGTATATAAATGATTATTTATATTTATATATCTTTTGAATCATCATAATATTATATATCAATTTAAATTATAATATTTTTTATTTGTTTTTCATACTCTATTTGTGGGAAATAAAAAAATATAAAAAAGTGTGGGACAAATGAGAAAAATGATATTATAAAGAATTACTAGTAAATGCCAAATAATCACAAAATGTAAATTTACAACACAAATTGGACCTAACATATTTCACAAATCGTAGCTAGTGTAATATTGTATTATGCCAAAATGAATACATAACTAGATGGAAAGGCATCATAACCTCCGACGTTAGTACCTCTCTCTACTCTCAAGCAACTAGTAGGGACTCCAGATGGGTTCTCAGTGCCTCTACCTTTAGATATGGAATCTATAGATGAGCAACAATTACCTCTATCTCCATATACCTTAATTGTAGGAAGCCTAGACATCCTCCACTCTCGATAAATTCTTTAGATATGAAATGCTCTATCTCTCTACTACCGATGGATCAAATGAGAGATGCATACCTCCCAACCTTAAATCGGTTAAGCTTAAGCATCCCTAAGATGTCCTCAAAGATATAAAAAATACATAAACAATAAGCCCATGGAAAAATGCACTTACATATGGCCCTATATTGAAGAGCAGATACCCATTTTCTTGAGGCGAAAAGCATGCCTCCCTTTATCAATACAACTATTTTAACAAAGTAGTGACACCTTCTACAAAAAAATGGGCCTTACTTACCTTGTAAAAATAAAAGCATTGTGCCATCAAAATGCCCTATATATAGTCAATAGGTGAATCTCCCATGTACTTTTTCCAAGGTTTGATGTAACTATGTAATATGTCCACCAAAAATGCAACCGTTATATTCATAGATCTAATATCAACAAACCTTGGTTTGCCTCATTAACTATTAAGATAGTGAGTTATTAGAATTGTGGTTGTATTTCCTCTTTGAATTAAAGGTAAGGACACAATCAACTATTAGCTCAAAATACAATATTCAAGCCAAATTTATACAATATAATTGCTACAACATGATCATTAACCTTATTCATATATCGATATCACAAAGAGTTGTCATAGAACTGCAACATCTCATAAATGTGTATGGTCCTTTGAAGCAATGTGTCTAATCGGGTCAACAAGATGCCTTCAATTGATATTGTAGAAATGAAATGAGATGAAATAATTTTAATTTTGACACCTAGGGACCTACGAAACCAAAAAAATTACAGTTTTCGCCATCAAAATGGGATGAAATTTAACATAATGTTGCTTCCTTCGAGGGTTGGTTTTTCAATTAATATTGATCTAAAATTCCCCTTGATTGTTTATGCCACTTCAAAGATTTGTAACATTGAGTCCAATCTTAAGGTTTCCACATACCGACCCCAATGTTACTATAAGTTGGGTATTCAATGATTAAATTTTTCACTATTTCTACCACTCTTGCGGTATAAAATTCATATATTATCTCTTCCCTTTCCTCCTTAGGTATCGTGCATTTGCCTCTCTCATATATGATTCTATTGAACTAGTCCTTATCCGTACTATAATTTCTTTGTCCTCCATTTTATTTCTGCCCTTATGTACAAATCATAATGTTCTTAAATGGATTGAATTCGATAAGATAGTATCTTTGTTTCCTTCCTATATTCTTTCTCCACATGGTTGTTTTGAATTTTCTTTAGTGTTTCACCATTCATCCAAAATCCAATCTAATATCCCACCTATTCATCAATGTTTGTTTTGTTTCATCCAAGTGCCCTTTCTTTTGCATAATTCTTCTTTCATTATTTCCTTTAGACTACTCTTTTGTCTCTATGCCTTTCACTATTTCCAAATATCTTGATAACTAAGTCATAATTGCAGCCTCCAAAGTGTTCGAGTATTTACACTTGGTGATCTTTTGGTTTATTTATTTCCAAATGGGTTTAGTGTTAGTATTGTTCACACTCCCAAGTGAGTTAAGATTTAAATTAGAGAGTTAGTTTGTTAGTTACACCCCAAGGCGTTACCCCTATGGGAAAGGGCTTTATGACATTCATGGGACTATGTCAAATTTGATGGCTTAAATGATGGTTTTGCTATTTTTAACAATTTTTCTTTTGCTATTTTTAACAATTTTGCTTTTTGCTTTTCTAACAATTTTGCTTTTCTGATTTTGCATGCTACTTTGACTTTACTTTTAATGTGAAGGTTTTGACGTTTTTATTTTTTTAATTTTTTAAAAGATATTTTTAGCTTTTGTTTTAATAATTGCATGGTGAATGCTGCGTATATATATATATATAGTCTGCAAGAATATTGTTCTCAAGATTGTTTTCTAACAATTTAGTGGATCGAGACACGCAACCCGTGCATCTACAAGAAGTACGTAGTACTTGACGGAATTGTTTTACGAGCGGAAGTTGGGTTTTTTTGCAATTTCTTCCCATCTACAGTCGTCTTCTAAATCAAGGTAAGTTTAATTTCTTTAAACCTTGTGCTAATTGCTTAAAGGCTTCAACAGTCAACACCAATGATATAGATTTTGTTGCCCAAGTTATTGGGGGTATCGACACTAAAATTTTCCTCCGTAATTTATATTTCATTAATGTATGTATTAGGAATAGGATGTTGTTAAGTATAATTAGTAGTAGCGTCCGATAGAAGATAACGGCGCTACCAGTACGATGCCACCAATAATGTATAGTACGGAAATAGTCAAAAGTACAATAGGAATGTTGTGGTAAAAAGTAAATAGTTGTCGTAAGTGGTCCAGTAATGTTAAAATGTCAAAGTTGGGGTAAGTAGAGCCACCGATAGCCTTTATTGACTTTATAGAGAAGTAGGGTCTACATGATTAGGAATTAGAAATATTATATTGGTAATAAGGACAAGGAGTGAGGTCATAAATATTTTGTGTATTTTATTTGTAAAATGTCTAAAAATGTGGAACCCATGTGAAATGATAAGGTTTATCTTATCTTAAAAGATAAGCTTACATGTACAGATAAGAGTTAAGGTATGGAATATGATTTGTCGAGTGGATTTCTTATCCTATCTTACATATAAGATGGATAAGCTCGGAAGTTCTATAAATAAAGAGGCCACCCCCTCATTTAGCATAGAAGAAAGTAGTAAGAAATATTGTATGAAGTGTGTAAAGGAAGCCATCGGTTTAAAGGTGTGTTGAAGAAGCCATTAAGAGGTGTAATTGTAAAGTTTCTCCCATAGTATTGATGGAAGGAAAGTGAAGTCAATAACACTTGAAGTACCTCATGGGTGAGATTGTAACAATTTCATGTTAATATTATAATTTACTTTGATATTTCAGATTTGTCATCATTAGTCTTATCATAGTCGATGATATGCTTGTGTTATGTTTGTTGTTTTTTCCAGTTACATCCACCAAACTAAAGGTTGTGCATTAGTAAATAATCATAGCACGAGGAGTTCTGGTGAAGAATTATCATAGTGCCGATTGGTGATGATAGGACGCCATTTGATAGGGACTTTGCTTAGGTGGTGAGATGTTTTTGGTGTTGATTCGAGATGACAATGGTTTAAATTCCAATCACAAGCCATTTCCAGAAGCCATGTCTATTAATGATGGACCGTGGAAGCCCAAAATTAGTTTCCACAAATCATACAATATGCCGCAATCTAAATGTTCTAGGTTGGACCACTATTATTTCTTCCCTGCTTTAGTTTTGTGATGATTTACTCTTCCATCTTTTACTTTCCTTGAAGCTTTGGTTATGTTCATCCTAAAGTTGCTTTCTTCTTAGAAATGAAAATTTAGAATATTTCAGCCTGTCTTGAGTGACGAGTCTTAATTTGAAGACATTTGGATTATCCTTGCATTGTCTCTGTATGGACTATACTTGGAGGTGGTTTTCCCAGCCTGTCATTTGTACATGCTGCAGTAGGATGTTGGGGAAGTTGAACTTGGAAACAACCTCAATTACTACCAAGTGCTATGAGAAATTTTGGGAGAACGAGTTAGTTTTGACCTGCATTATGGGTTGTTAATGTATAGTGTTAATGAGTTTCTTTACATAGCTTTTGTAGTCCTATATAATGAATTTGCCTATGTAGAAAACATTGAGTAAATTGATCTTGATTCTCACTCTTACTGGATCTCTCTTGTATATATATCTCTCTCTATGTGTGTTTGTCTATATGTTATGATTTTAAGATATGCACAAAATAGCTCTAACAATGATGCTCTCAAACTCGTTGAGGTAATAAAGAAATTTGGAATGTACCATAACCATTTCAGATTTGTTTATATATAATTATATTCTGTCTCATTTTAGTTTCATGGAGAGATAATATGTTAAAGCACTTAGTCATTCTTTCAATCTACTTTGACAACAACACTTCACATTCACAACATTCTTGAGAGTGACTATTAGCAAACTTACATGTCTCACTTGCATTTGCAACATTTGTTTTGGCTTTAATAGAAAATCAATATTGTCAATCACGCTCCTTATCAAAAACAACTACAAAAGTAATAAGCTGTCTTTACGAATCAAATAAAAATACCATTCGGCATTCACATTGCATTGTACACATGTGATTGCTAGTTAGTTTTAGGATAATATTCACATGTACTATTTGGGAAGTGTAAATGTTCAACCCCAACTAGTGTTTGATTCATGCATCAGACTTTTTGTTGCATGAAACAAACTTGTTTCAAAGTTATTTATACTTAATTTCCCTTGTTTACACTATAAAAACTAGTAAATACTATGAAGACTTTGATCTATTTTGTGTGTTGTGCATAAGCTTCTAACCATGGTAATGGTGTCTCTATTGGAGAGATCCAAGTGAGAGAGTGATCTCCACTTTGATATTTTATCATAGCTCTTCTCCAAACAACCATTACTCAACTTGGTATGCTACCATTATTAATCTGTTAAAAAAAAATTATACTTTGGAATTTGCAGATCTTTGCATTGAAAAAATCCACATAAAACATATAAAAAATTATTTGTATTGAGTTACAAAAAAAAATCATTTGTAAAAATATTCATAGATTTTACATCGAGTTACACTTTCAAAAAGTGTGGTGAGAAGGGCATTAAAGTGGAAGGCCTCGCTTTTCTTAATTATGTTTCATGAGTTGATCTCCCTTATCTCTCCACCCCGGTAAGTTACATGAGATCGGTGAGCTATATATTAAAAATCCTAGCAAGTTCGACATGGCTTTGTATGCATCCCTATTTCTCGTCTTAGCAAAACTCAACATGAACTTGGCCTTGACAACACTTCCACTCTATCTTATTCAAATTATCCCTAATATGGGATCGAGTAGTATTTCAAATGGCGAGTCATGAATTCGATGAGTCTCGAGTTCCTTTAGTCTCCTCACAACTCGGACTAAATTGATCCAGCCTACTCATTGCAGCTCGTAGAGGTGAAACATATTCGACTTAGCATATGGTTGATCACTCTAATGTGGAACTCCACAGCACAAGTTCTCCCAAGCATATTTTATTTTTCCCCCTTAGTGGAGAATTCTTGCCTCAGCTCACACCCCTGTAATGCATTCATCTTTGCCTTTGTGAATTTGGGCACGAGCTCGTTTCAAGCTTAAAACACTCTCCTTGGAGACTTCAGCTCCAAGCAGTGTTTTTGTAGTCTACAAAGTAGCATTTGAAATCTATGTACTCAAAGCTCTAAACAAAACTATTATGCCCTCGAAAAAGAACTGAATTTTATGTACGACTTCTGAGAGTTTTTTGTTTTCCATAAAAGTATTTTTTTAATGAAAAGATCTTATATTATATTAATGCAATAAGATACAAGATAGATTTCAACAAAAAGCGGGAGGTATGAGAGCACACCCCAAAACCCAAACAAACTAGGCCGAGCCTAGGAAACCAAAATTCAACTAGGCCGAGCCTAGGGAGATATAATAAAAACCGATCTTGGCAAAAGACAAAGACAAAATCGGGTGCGATGTAAACATGCCCGAGCGGATCCTAATCATCCAGCCCACCCCGAACCAGGTAGATCCTTGCCAATGTCGAGAATCTCCCAGCCATCAACATGCTCTTCCTCAGGATCTGCTTCCTCACGCGTAGGAATGGCTAAGCTGAGCCAGGGGATTTTGCTAGCATAAGGCAGGGGTGGCGACGGATGTCGGTGGCTGTTGAGAAGTGGCGGAGGGAGAGCCCCAACCCTGTTGGTGAGCCAAAATCGATGGAGAACCCCACCCAAGTTGCCGAGGTGGTGAGCCCCAACCTGCTGGTGAGCCAAGGAATGTAGCGGCGAGCCTTGACCGCGGCGGTGCCCAGGTGAGTGATTGTGTCGGTGACTTGATCCGGAGAACGGTGGGAGCGACTAAACACTCAGTTACGGCTACTGGGATTTTCTACGTCGGTTGCCATGAGTTGAGGCAAGGATCACTGGTGGGAGAGGGAGGCACCTAGGAAACATTGCACAGGGCTTCCCCCCAATGTCGCAACAAATTCTAGAGGTGGTCCACCTCCAGCACCACCTTATTCGCTTGAACTTGAATCTGTAGAAGCACATTGGAGATCACCATAGATTTATTATAAATCGAGAAGGACTGATCAACTGCAGAATTAGCAAAGAAAAAGCATTCCTTTCTTTCCATATCCAAAATAAAATCTCCCTTTGAAAACATGCCAAATCTGGGTGAACATAGGTAGAAGTTTGGGATTGTCTCCCAAGAGGATATGTTGCCAAGTGAAACAGTGGGGCCGGGAAGGAAAGAAAAAGTATGGATCCAGTTCTAGGCAGTTTGAGCTTTGGGACAGAACCAGAAACATGCATAATCATTTCCAGATGCCCACAGAAAGGGGCATTTGGGAGTTGGAATCCCAATTTGAACAAGATGGGCCCCGATAAGAAGGCCTTGGTGAAGAATACACCACAGAAAATGAGCAATTTTGGGCTCAACACATATAGTCCAAACAATCTCAAACCGTCTTGCCCTTTGATGAGATGGGGTGATGTTAATTCCCCAGTGAGTATTAAGCTTTTCCACCATGGGAAAATGGGGTGAGAGCCACCGATAGCCTTTGCTAGCTTTATAGTTACAAAAAGGAGTATCAACATACCACTTCCAGTTTGTCCACCAAGGGCTAGAAGAGTGCACAACAATCTTATGTAGCATGTGACCAGGAACATAATTGATCACAATATTAAAAGTATCTTGATCCGGTTGGAGAGCTGAAATAGAGTTTTAAACTTCGGCCAAGCAAACCAAGATTGCTTGTCCTTGCAGAAAAAATCCTCGATGGTATGAATTCCGCGTTTGAAGAATTTTCAAGTTTTTTAATAAGTGAAAATGAAAAATTCTCATCTGCATTTTCAAATTTTAGGAGTGTCCTAACAATAACGGGAAATATAAAACTATATGATAGAAAAATTAGGACTACCATGTGGATAGAGCGGAATAATTTGTAAGAAAGCATATTACATCAAATAATTTAACCCCACTTGGGAGCATAATGAAAAATCTTATCTAGGGGCAGCTATTAAGGGTAAAGAAAGTATTTTAGTGGCTTAACTGAGGAAAAGTTGGATCGCATCACCTTCGATGTGAAACCGGTAGATGGACTATACCCAAGGAGGATTGGGAAAGGATAACTTGTCTTTTCTGCTAAAAAAGGGGTGGTAAAGATGGAATGGAACTTCATCACGGAGTGTTCTTATTATGATTATATTCATACCCAATACGAGAGTGAATTGAAGGTAGAAATATTAAATGAGTTATTCGAAGAAACAAGACTTGAAAATATTTCGGGTTTTGTTCTCAAGATTCACAATAGAAGATATGATATTGAAAAGAGTCTGAAATCATCTTAAAGTCTCAAATTTTGGTCCCATAGACTCTTCAGTCTTGTGGACGTCATTAAAATATTTCATTTCATTTCATTTTAACTCATTTGATAGCATGGTTTGTGTGGGGTGCATTATGTCCAATGTGGTCAAATGTTCAAAACCCGTGAGGAGTTAGAATTTGAAAGAAAAAAATTATTTTATGCAAGGAAGTATTTAAAAAGTGGGAGGGTTTGATTGAGAGAAATTTAGATAAATTTTCAAGTGGGAGCGAAAAAAATTGGATTGAAAAGCGCACTTTGTGTGTGTGCGCGTGTGCATGTGTGCACAATTTATTTTAAAGAATAAAATATTTGTGAAAGGAACCTTATTATTTATAAAGAGAAATTGTGTAATTGTTTTGGGTATTTTAAAAAAACTACTTAGGTAAATTATTTTAGCGGAATATTTTAAAACTCAAGGGGAGTAATATTTTTAAGAGGCTTTAATATTGTTAAAAGTGACCTTATATTCCTTTTATTTGGGAGCAAACATTTTTTTGGGGATTTTTTTGTAAAAGAGATAATTTTTATAGAGGAAATATTACGTCAAAGACTAGAGGGTGAGGCTTAGTCTAGCAAGAGGTCATCCCCTCTTACACGTGAAAATTTCTCTTCTTCTTTTTGTTTTTCTTTCTACCATGGCTTCTTGCCTTGAAATCTTTTCTTTGTAGTCTAAGAATGCGATGTTGTTCGTCAAATTTTGTGTCATTCAAAAGGACAATCAAATTTGTGGAGGAGAACAAAAAACTAAAAGGAAAAACCATCTTCTTCACAACCTCATTTATGGCAAGGATGACCTTATGAACTCTCTATATTGGAAAGTTATGAGCCTCTAAAATCCCCCTCCTACTATGGACCTATAACACCCTACTCTGGTCCACAATTTGTCTCTAATCATGTACCTAATGATGTTAATCTATTAGTACTTGTTGTCATGCTAAATATCTAGCATGCAAAATTAAAAAAATATTCGTGACAACCAAGCCCCCACTTGAAAATTCCTCTCTGTCACTATAAACCCTTCCTCTAGCCATCTTTCCCACAATGTCATTATCATTTTTGATAAGAGGAAATTTATAACAATATTTTCAATTTTGTTTCATATGCAGGGATGTATACCTAAGGTGATTTAAGAAGGCACTTTGAGATTCAAGGAAGAACAACTACCCTCGGAGGCCTAGAAAGGGCCATTTTTGGCCATTTTACAATTGGTGAATACCCTTGAAATCGACATGGAAGACTTGAGAAATCTAGGACTTGTACATGAGGGAAATTAAGCTATCCAAGGTATTTTAGGGAAAATTTTTGGAATAAATTGATGTCGGGAATCAAGCAAGCAAGACAAGGTCATTTTGGGTGCAGGGAATGACATACTCCAATGGTGAAATTTGACTTGTCCGAGATGATTTTGGGTGTTACGGAAGGAGTTGGGAGTTAAAGAAATAGTCAACAAAAATCTATTGGAACCCTCCACATAATGGACACATCACTTTTGTTCCAAGACTTCAAAACCTTTTATGATTTTAAAATCCATAACATTACAGCTACCCCTTTGAGTCAAAAGTGTAACATGCCCTGAAAATCAATTTGCAAGTAGAATTGGCTCCTAATAATGGTTGGGATGATCTTAACATGAGATTTGGAGTAAAAAAAAATAATGTTTTACCCCAAAACATCATTGCTAGCTCCTGAGGCAGAAATATCACTCCTGGTGTTCTAAAATGGAGTTTACAGATGACATCAACATTCCAAAAAGGCTTGAGTGCACTTTTTCACCCATAATGTCCCATTGGATTGTCCACAAGATGCAAAGGGTACATAGGGGACACCAAATTGCACGCCCCATATTTTCATAATGTTTCATTACTTAGAACACAACTTGGTGTGTTAGGCGGAGCATGTGCGAGTTAAGTGCCCATGTCCCCTTTCCATGATGAGTAGACCCCTTGGTGCATTTCTTAGCATGTGATGTCCCCTTGGATTTTCCCCAAGGTGCAAGGGAGACACGGTAAACACAAAATCCCACTCCCCAATTTTGGCTTCCTCTTTGCGGCTTTACTGACTTGTAACTTTGCACCTAGGCACCTCACAACTTGCACCTCATTCAGGGGAAAAATTTGTGGCAAATCTTTTTAATTCATGAATATTCGGATTTCAAATTTTGGTTTTATAAAAATTTTAGGGTCGATTTTATGGGTATAAATTATTTTTTAGGTTGGTTTGCTGGAATTTAAACTAATAGCCAACTACTTATATTAATATCGTCTTTACCATGAAACAAAAATTTTCCACATTCGTGTGTGTGTGTATTACAATTCGTATATTAAACATCTACTCGCAATTCCAATTTTAGTGTGGGCATTGATGATCACCAGAAAATTGCTACTATATGAAAGTATACGGGACCCCAAGTATTGTAAATTCTAATTATTCCATTTCAATAACATATATGCTTGACCTTTCCTATAAGGTTGCGGGTAGTATATGGCGTATATATTCTTGATTATTAGCATAAATATATAGTACCATCCGGTAGCATATATTCATGCTACCAATGGTCAGTAGCATGTTGAATGGATTTGTAACTAGTTTTATAGTTTATATCTAGCTCATCCATGATTCCATACTTAAATTACATTTGGATTGGTCTTAGGTAAAATGGCCTCTAGTAATAATAACAAGAAGACAAATTAATTAAAAAGAAAAAATATATTTAATTATTTCATGCAAGCCAAAAAAATCACGCACAACTTACATCCACTTCAAACACATGTAAGAGATTATTTTAATGCATTTGTTAGTTTAATTTAAAGTTTCAAGATCACAATCAAACCCTTGTCCCTTTTGAATGTAAAAACCCCACTGATAATTGTATTCCACATGAAACAATTAATGAGAAGAACATGTCACCAGACACACCACATGGAACAATTAATTAGAATAACATGTCACCACACTCACCACATGGAACAATTAATCAAAATAACATGTCAACACATGAAGATATTATTGATGATGACATGCTCAAAGCTAGAAGATAATCCTCATTATAAAATTCCTCCAATGGAAGACATTCCTAATGATGAGATTCAACTAGTACAAGATATTTCCAATTCTCAATCTCATGAAACAGAGACTCAAGTTGAAAATTCTAAACAAAAATTTGTGTGAAGGAAGAAAACTAGTTGGACAATTGGGAGGTCATTTAAGGTAGATTAGGCATCTAAATATCCATTCATTGAACCTATAAAGCTAGAGAATGGTAGTGATACTCCAACAAAATGTAGATGTACAATATGTAGTTAGAAACTAAAAAAGACCACAGATTACAACTGTTGGACACAATTGAGAAACATTGTGGAATATGTGATAAACAAAAAGATGGAAAAAAAAAGACACATAAATGGAAAATTGAAAAAAATGCTTGCATGTAAGACATGTAACCAAGTATGAAAATGAACAAAAAATGTCAACAACTTCTTGTTGAGAAAGGGGAATAATTAATGCATAATTTCAAAAAGTTATGAATACCAATCTACAGGCCAAAAATCTACAATTCTCTACTATATTCCACATTCTTAAAAATGGCAGACCAATTTCAGATTTTGTAGATTATAAGGTTTTGTTTCAATATAATGGGTTTCTCAACATTCCACAATCACATTGGTTGGAGAGCAGTGCTTGGGAAATGGAAAAGTGTCTAACAATAATTGAAATGGAAGATTTGAAAGAAAAAAAAAAAACAATGTTTATCTCATTGTCCATCGATGAGGTCACAATAATTGACAACACATCGTGGGTTTGCATGCACATCTACACTTTTGAGAATCATTCAAGGAAAACTCATTTGTTAGCTATTAATAAAATGGTTGAAAATTGTAATGTTAAAAACCTTTTGTGAATTGGTTATTTCTAATTTGAGGAATTTAGCTGGGATGGATGACTATGCAATTACTACTAAGTTGGTGTGTGTTGGTATTGATGGTGCATCAGTAATGCAGGGTCATAGAAGTGGACTTTGTGTTCACCTATAAACAAAAAATTTCCCATATATGATTCCAATTCATTGCATGGCTCATAGAATGAACCTTGCATACAAAATTGTTAACACATTTGAAA
Source organism: Taxus wallichiana var. yunnanensis (assembly GCA_018340775.1). Taxonomy (NCBI): domain Eukaryota; kingdom Viridiplantae; phylum Streptophyta; class Pinopsida; order Cupressales; family Taxaceae; genus Taxus; species Taxus wallichiana. The sequence goes on from CM031239.1 coordinate 351,356,754, forward strand.
ATGTCACTAAAGTGGAAGAGCTCATCCGTGACTTACACGCTTACATGGAAGAGTAGTCCAAAAATATTTTAAAGTTTCAAAATTTGCAATTGGAGTTACTTGATGGTAAAAATATCCTTAAAGATGTTGATACAAGATGGATTTCATGTGTGTATGAGCTGCATGCAAGATTTTTGAAGAATATCCATCTTTAGTAGGTTTCATGTTTAAATACCAGGGAAGTTGACAAAGAAAAATATTTGTTGTACCATTTAAAATATTTGGAAACATTATTGACACTATGTGGTATTCTCCCTATGTTGAAGGAAATCAATTTCTTAATTAAACATGCTCAAGAAAGATCCATATATATTTTTGACTTCATAAGGTTGAGAAAACATGTATGTCTATCTCTTGATATGTTATACAACTCTGAAGAAAGTTTTAAAGGACCAAGTTTTCAATAGTTGGAAAACTTTAACATATATAAAGGATCCGAAAAGCTATTTGAAATTCAATATCAATGACCATCTTTGTATCGTTGTTAATGGGATGGAGATTTTTGTGCAATTTCCTAAAAATGTAAAATATCACAATAGAAGATCTTAAGAAGTACCTGTAACACATAATTTATACGAAAATTATATATGACACAGAAATAAAATTGATATCTAATTTTTCAATAGATCTTATCTCGTGAGATAGAGAATTTTAAAATGATGATGCAAAGTAAGGCCTTAGATTTTCCATCAATTTTGAAATCTTAGAGGTAAAGAAGGCATAAGAAATTTATTTTACAAATTTATGAAACTCTCATGTAATTTCTAGAGGTCCTTTATAACAATTTTGACTAATAGCCTAGTACAAGAGAAGGATAGTCTTTCGAGAAAAAACCCCAAGTGGCTCTTAGAGTGTCAAATAATGTCAAAATTAATATAAAATTATACCCCCTTACCAAAAATTCAACCATCTCCCAAGCCTTTCACAATCTTCTATGTTGTATTCATTTCAAATAAAATAATTCATGCACTCCCCATAAAATTTTATCTTATTTATAAATTTCAAGAGAAAAATGATCACACCTTTCATTGCATATAATATTACTTCATTTATTTAAGTAAAAATCATACCCATTTATCGGTACTCAATAATCAAATTTAGAAAAAGTGTCTTTATTTATTGATTTAGTTTACTTTTACACCCGACCGATGGACACACATAACTTGGAGGTTTTTATTTTTGTTATTACATTAAAGACCTCAGATGGGACTCAATATTAACCCATATGGTATTTAAACTGTATTTCTTCTACTTTGGAAATTCCTACCTATGGGAAAATAACTTTAGAATGATTCATAATTATGGTGAATATATTTTCATATAACATTGGAAAAGTTGACATGTTGTGTTTTTATTAAATTAGGTGATAATTAAATACAATTATGTTAAATACTTTGCCTTGTGTGGAATTTGTCAAATAAAAATATGGGATGAATATTTCAATGTACACTTTCCAAAAATAAAATATCACAATAGCCTATCTTGAAGAAGTACACAGAAACGTCAACCTTATACAACAAGGGATATATATGACACACGAATAAAATTAAGAAAAACTTCAAAAATCTTATCTTGTGAGATCAGAGAACATTTTAAAAGGCATGACTTTTTGAGGCGATGGTAGTGGTGTATCCTAATTTTTGGAATCTTGATAGAGGTAAAAAAGGCATAAGAAATTTATTTTACAAATTTATGGAAACTCTCATTAAGCATTTCAGTAAATCTGTAGAGTTCTAAGGAGTTGAAATTAAAGGTATTTTATAGAAGGAATTACTGACGTCTCAGTCATCTCATTTCACACTCACAATGATTGATCAATATAATTGTCTAATTGAACCAACAAAAAAAGGTGTTATTACATGACTATCAAAAAGGATGTATCCTAGTAGCATCCCGTAGGAAAGTATTAGTGAATATTTTTCAATTATATGAATTGTGTCAAACAATGATATTGGGCTCAATGGAAGATGAAAGGGTTTTTAGTGCATTAACATTTTTTAAGTCAAAAATCGAAACAAATTGGATAAAAATTTAGAGACTTGTTTGAGATTGTATGTTTCACGATATTTTGTGGACACATTCCCATATGAAAGAGCACTGGAAATATGGAGTTCTCTTACAGATAGGAGAGGGTCTTTAATACAACCACCAGAAGAGAAGATATGAACATTCACATTGAATATGCCTCTAGATGTTAGATACGAGTGTGAGTTATGAAGAACAAGTTAGTGAAGGTCTAGGAATGTTTCAACTACCTAATTTTGACTAATGATTTAAGAACATTGTATTTCTAGAACTAAAATTTCATATAACATTGTTATGTAGTTGACATGTTGTGTTCTTTATTGAAATACAATTTCAATATCATTGTTTACTATTTTTATTTACAAATCTATGAATTATTTAATTTTTTCCATTGTCTTTCCTATTTAAGTTTTGATTGTTACAACTTACTATATGATTGTTTTGACTCTTGAGGTGTGTTAAAAATAGTAACCCATCATAGCACTCATTGGTGGACACAAGAAATATTAAAATGCCACTACATAAAGAACTAAATCATAACGATCACAAAATTAGTTTTCCATAAATCTTAAGCATGGAAAGAATAAGACACATAATATTCATAGAAACTACCAATTTATTTATACAATCAAATACAAAAGAAAATAAAATAACAATTTCTCCATGTACAAAAGAAATCATTTTCTTGATTTCATTTCTTACAAAAAAATTCTCTAATAGTTTTTCTAGGTTACAAAAGAAATCATTTTTCTCAATTTATATCAATAGTATTAGTTTATGCTCCTTTCTCTTATGCAGAAGCTACCTCCTTTCCTTGGGCTTGACTGGAATCTTCACTTAATATTCATGATTGAATCATATCCTTCACAACAACATTTATATTGAAAAGTATTTCATGTTCTACATTTTTTGCATCCCTGGTGAAGCTAAACTAGGATCTGAATCAATTTTCTTCTTCAATAAAATATTTGGATCCATTCCATGCTCCTTAATAATTCTTTGTAAAGCATTATTTTGCTTGTTCAAAATAACAACCTTTTCTTTCAACCCAATGAATCCATTCAAACTTTTCTTCACATTTTTCAGTGCACATTAAGCACTTATACCTCATTCTTCATATTTTATATACTTGGACTACATTTAGAAAATAAACAATAGTAAGACAAAAAAAAAAATAACCATAATAAATTATTATTAACTTTCTAAATATTATTATAACTTACCACAACATTTTCTTTCTCTGCATTCACAATCACAACAAGGCTCTTATCTCTGGACCATTGATTATAGTAGGCCTGAGGCTTCTACATTTAAATTTTCTATTTTGTTTAACATTATATCTAACACATTATCATGATAAGGATTAGAAACAATAATGAACCGGATACATATTGATTCAATAATATATCAATATTTTCTAGGTTCATTTTGAACTAAAGAAAATAAAGAATGTCTTTGGGAGTGGTTGTGAAAATGGGCATTAATTTCTTTAATCAATGTTTTTCTTAAACTCCCAATTTTTAATGTTTCAATATCTTTCAAAATAATTTCTTTAACAATGGTTGAAAAATTATCATCCAAAATACTTCCCAATGAAAACTTTGTGATCTCATCATCAATTAATGGTGTTTCCCTCGGAGTCGGAGATGGTGTATTGGATGTTTGTTCTCATTCTGGGGAAGCTTGTGTTGGACCTTGAATCAGATGTTGAGGATTGAAATTTGTAGGGGCTTGGTCCCCACTTCAAAACCAAGATATTCCTCATCCAAATCAATTTGATTTAGAACTAAAATTCCACCCATGCTTTGTAAACCACCGACAAAAAAAGTGGGAACTCATAGGTAGAAAAATGGATAGTTCCCACACTAGCATATGGAAATATAATATTTTTACCCTTGTGCAAACATTGTGGGGAGGCGTCAGCGGAGGTGGTGGAAAATGTGGTCTAACAATAACACTATGAGTATGAGATGGTGGAGGCACTACAATAGGAAATCAAATCAGAAATGAAGAACATATAAAGAATAGAATGATTGAATAATTGAAGGTTAAATAACTATTTTTGTAAGAAACATTACTTAATGTATAGTTTGTTGTTGTATTATTGCATTTGGCTCAGGAGGTACCCTTGTTGAACAACATTAGAAGTAGCACCATGATGACCAGATCTTGATTAACCATAAAATTAATCAATAACTTGATTTAAAAATAAATGAAACTAAAATATATTGAAATGTAAAAGGTAATTGGAAACATACCTTGGGCTTGGGAGGAGACACATTTTGTGGAGACTACACTTCTTCAAGTTCATATTCATATATTTGAGGAATTGAAGGAGGTCGATAATAATGGTCTTGCATTTGTCGGAGAGGAGGCTGAAAAATTGAACGAGTACGTTATAAAGAATGTAAAATACTAATATTTCTAAAAATATTTAACATTACTACAAATTGAAATGTAAAAAACCTACAAATGTCTCAAGTTGTTGAGGTGTTAGAGAACTCCTCATGCATTTTCTAGATCTTCCCGATGGGGTGTTGGTGAATTCCTCTGGAAGACTATCCCCAATACTATCTCTAACACCCTTAGGTGGTAAGATTCCTCTTATAGTGGTGTCTCTTCGGGTGAAATTGCAACCTCAATGCTTTGTTAAAATTAAACAAAATATTAATATTTAATATAACACTATAACAAAATAGGAGAATTCTTAATGTAAAAAATTAATTTGAATTAAAGAAAGGTAAAGTTTAAACTCATCTCACCTCTATATTTTCAATGGAAAAGGAAAATGTCTTCATCTTTTGGTGGCATGCAGTCAGAATAAGGGTGTTGTGTAAATTGTGATAAGTCTCAAAATATAATGAAAGTATATAATTTCATGTTGTAATTACAACAAATTCTTTCACAAGAGCATTATTGATGTCATTCCTTATCTTGGTAGATAAGTAGGTGCACCAGTCATATTGGTGACCACCAAGGGTACATATAATGTAAACCAAGGCCCAATGAAGAAATGTCAGTATATTTTCCCTACAAAATAATCCTTCTCAAGAAAAATTCCACCATGGCATGTAAAAATAGGTGTGTGACATCCTGAAGTGAAATTCCCATTTTTGAAATATTTTTGCTTCTTAGATTAATTGTTAGGCCAAATTCAGACTCCAAGTACTTGAAATCTTTGTCATTCAAGGTATTTCATGTGACAAGATCCATATTTTTATGTGGAATTCCTATCAAATGTTGAATATCTTTAGGGGATGTTCTAAACAAAAGTGTGTGTGATGTGAGTTGTACATGAAAAGTATAATTCTCACTATTGAAATTCGATACCAGTAGTTAAGTAACTTGTAGTATGTTTTAAATTATAAACTATAGATGAGGCCAGTAAAAAAATTGCTTGTTCAATCCACACGAAAAAAAAATTTGAATCCTACAAGTATCCTCGGGAGTTGAGGAAACACCAGGCTCTTGTATGTGAATTTGGGAATGAGTGGTTCTTGTTTTTGTTTCCCTACTTCTTAGGTCCGACCCATGGTAGTGGATTTGACTCTGTAGATGGATTTGAACAAGATGGATTGTTAGATTTGACTATGTAACTGTATGGTGAGTAGCGGAGTTGAGAAGGGTTTGTTATTTTTTTCTTTTGATTTTTTGATGAGATAGATTGCTAAACATGACAAAAATAGTGCAATTGGTCTATTTATAGAGGAGGGGACCACATGGCACATATTGGTTGGCACAATAACATGCTACATGCTACCACCTTTAGCATTATGAAATAATTTTCCAACCATTTGAAACCCATTTTTTATATTCTATATGATTTCAAAAAGCCTCTTTCACATATTCTCTAGCTAATATCTACGGGTTTTTTGGGTCTTAAAATTTTCCCTGGCCCCATTTTCCCCTCCTCATGAGATGAGACCCATGGCGCATTTGGTAGGATGAGTGTCCCCTTTCAATTTTCCCCAAGGTGTAAAGGGACATGGGGACACCAAATTGTGCTACCCCATGAAGCCCTTATTCTCTCAACTTTCCCAACACCACTTTTGCACCTAGGAGATTCAAACTTGTAAGACAACTTAACCCCTTGTCCCCTCCTTATGAACAAACCCCCCATGGCACATTTTTAGTTGGTGGTGTCCCTTTAGATTGCACTAATAACAAAAGGGACATGGGGGACACAAAAGTGTGTTCCTCATCCTTCTACTTAGCTCCAAATCACATAAAAACCAATTTTTAGGACCCGAAATCCATTTTCAAGCCATGTATCTTCCTCACACTACACACGAAGTTGTCACTTGTCACCATCTAGTTCAAAGCACACTTGTTTTCCCCTTATGTAACCCTTGTACCTCTTTCCCCTATTTTTTAGGGTGTAACTCCATGTTAACCCTTCTCCAACCATGGTTTAGCTGTCAGGTTAAGTGTTGAGTTAAATTTACAAATTGAATATGGATAACTCCCAAATCACAAACACTTAATTTTTTTCATGTTTTAAGGTGTTGTGATTTTCCCTCCAAAAACTCCATTTTTACCAACTATTCTACTGAATTTTTCTAGACACTCATACTCCAAAACAAAAAAATTACTCATAACTCACAATCATGCACCTAATTTCCACCAAATTTTATCAGTGTACTCCTTCCAAAAATGAATTCAATTTGATTATAAGATCATTTCCATTGATGTTATATATAATTTATAGCATCCATTTGAAATTTTCACCCCATGTAATCTCCTTTTCATATCTGTGAGTTTTGGCAAATAAAAACCTCAAAAATTGGAGCAGAAGGTCCTGAGACAAAACCTAAACTTTTGAGACCAGTTTCATTCCAATTTGACACCCATAATACCTCCATCTAAAAATAGTAATTTTTTCAAGGCCTCATATGTATAAACATAATGATTTTCCAAAATAATAATCTCTCAAAGCATCCTTGTTACTCCAAACAAGCAAAAATAACCAAAAGGTGAAAATTGTGAAAACTTACTAAAAATAGTTGTCCTAATCTTGACTTGTTAAAAATAGAAAGTCTTGTAATTGAGCTACATCACTTGTATCAACTCACATTTTGTCTATCACATTACTTTTTTCCATCATGAAGATCAAGTATTTAGGTATGGAACCAATCTCAACCTTAATCATTAAATACTCAAATGTTACAATGATGTCACTTATATGGACCTAGAAAACTGAAGACCAAAATGATGAATGAGCCACGAGGAGTGGTGGAGGAATAGATACTCTCGGGAATTTTATTCGGGGTAGGAGGATGCCCATTATCTGTTCAGAGTACCAAACTTTTCGTGGCATGTTCACAACATTATGATCCTAACACCAGAACAATCATGACAAATGACAACTCGGTCCTCGCATTAAATGGAATTTATCAGTGCTTACATGTTCCCACCAAGGTAACAACATGATCATCATAACTAGGAGTATACTTCATAGGAGTGGATAATTATTGACTCGTATTTACAAGGCCCTACATTAATTTCATGGCTCAAACAAAGAAGAAAGCCCACTCGTATCCTAAAGAATCTTCAAGGAGTGAATTTTATAATGCATATTCATATGCCATTGTATTTATAAGAAAAATAATGGCGAGATGATACAACAAAATACTCCCGAGATTAGATGGCTCGATTCATCATGGTGGCCACATAAGGAAACCAAATGGTAGACTAGGGGGAAATCATCAACGACAACATCCATCGACAGTTTCATTTTGCCTCCACTAAGAATCTCACCATGACTTCTTACCTTGTGTATGCCCTTACCTTCACAAGACCCTTCAAATTTATATTTTTGTTCCCAATGTGCCTCAAATGTCACCTACTTATGAGAATTATCCACAACTCACTCATGGGAGATAAATTCTCACTATGTCAGGGTGAATGATGCATTCACCATGTTCATCATAAGGTTTCTCAAAGCAAATATAAAATGCGAGCATTTCATCCCAAGTTTAATTAATTAAAAATTATGGGATTCACTTCATCCAATTCCCCACCTTCACCTACATTAGGGTCAGAGGATTTTATATTTCCCTCGCAGGCTACCCGAGAACTTGAGTCGATAATATCGTCATGTTTAAACTATGTCAATAGTTATCTCATGTTCATACCAAGTAAAATAATGCCAAAAGGAAAGGTGTTTCATTTCCCATCTCCTTAGGAATATACTCATGCAAAAATGTCACAGATGTAAAAACATCAAAGCATTCTTCGTTTCTCCCGGTCTATACTCCTACATATCTCAATCTAACTTTGATATTATGAGGAATCGAAATACCTTCACCTTTCCAGGATTACACCATGTGCCCTAAATTAAGGACTACTAGGTGAATTGTATAGATGATTTGAAGTCGAAAAAGGGATTACATGCGGATGATGGTATATCAAAAGATAGATTTAAAATTTTATTGGTTCACGGAGGGAATAAAATATGATGGGTGGGACCTCTTTGATCTTGAATACCAAGTGGTGTAATCTTCCCCCTTCCTCCTACTCCATGGAGCATCAGGGAATCAGGTGATATCAAGGATAGGACCACGAAAGTGATCCAAAGGTTGAGAGAATAGTTCAAATGGAAGATATATGATTTCATCAAGTCTGGTGGTCTTTTGAATCTATCTAGGAAATTTTCTCACAATTCTTCCCTCAAATCATCTGATAAATCCATGTGCCCCACTCATTCAGGGAATCCTCTAAGAAGAAAATTGTGGAGGTAGAGTGCATTGAAGCTTCTCCTCTTATGAGGCTTCACAAGAGATCGAATATCATTGAAGATCCCATTAAACCTCTTGAGTTAGGAGAAATTAATCCATCATATCCTCATGTTCATCAATGACATCCAAGTGTATCCTTCTCAATAGTAGAGTCATCTCATCATGAGCAAGTTGTGACCCCTTATTGAGCACTGAAAGTGCCATTATGCTTGATTTCATGTCTAATATGGTGGAAACATTCCCATGGATACAAGATTTGTTTATAATTGATTCAAGAATGATGCAAAGAAGATCTGACACCTAATTTTGAGGCCATCTCAAAATTCATGAAAACCGAATGAAGCAAGAAAGAAGATTAGCCTTTTGTTTCTTCACTAAGGCCTCTGGATCCCAATATGTGGAGGTTGCCTAACCAAAGGTTACAAAACCTATAGAAGAGATGACTCAAGATGACTATGAGTTGACCCGAATCTCCTTAGGAAAATTCATGCATAAGGGAGATGCACACCTATTCAAGGAGTTTGTATCATGTTTACTTAAGCTAAGAATGAAGAGTACAAACAAACTATGGAGAAATTGGAGGATCATGTGGTTTGTGGTAGACTTTGATTCACTTTATTTCATGGAATAAATCACCAAAACTCAAAAAATAGCAAGGTTTAACAATACACGTGTTAACAAATGTCGAGATGTACAAGTACAAACAAGGGCGAGAGACTCCTTCCAAAGAACAAGAAAACCTGCACACAATAAGATAGTTTGACAAAAGAGATGTTAGATAATATGATGATGAGTTACATGGAAAAGGCCAATCCTAGGAACTAAAGGGCTTCCTTTGATAAGTGTTAACTCATTTTTAGATAATTAAGTGATAAATAATGGAAATACAAATCGTATCAAAGGATATGGATAAAATAACTTAGTTGATGTCCTCGATGATAGGCTAGGGAGGGTTGAAGGAATTCTCACATAATTTTTGCTTCATCACTCTTCTTGAGGAGGGATTCCAATTTCTTGGTGTTATTTCTTAGATTACATGTAAGTGTGATGGCACAAAGACTTAATTCATAGTCAATATCTGATTGCTCCACACGAATGCTAACGCACAATTGATAATTCAAATATGGTATCTAGTTTTTATTCTTCACTCAAATGGTCATCTACAGAAAAAGGACACTTTAAACACAACTATTATCATAAAACATATTATAAACGGGTTAAAATCCTACAATATGTGATCACGGGGCTTAAAAGTGGGAATCGGCCGGCAATTCGGGTATTTCTTTGGTGATCTAAAGTAATCATTGGAAATTCAATGGAATCACTAGATATCACTATGTAATTTACTAATTCTGAATAAAAAAGTAGATTTGATCTTGAACGAATGATTTAATGATTGGATTTTTCTTAGAAATGATGCGTAGATAAACAAGGAATGTGAAGAGATGACAATACCTTGCCTTTGATGCAAAATGCAAGAGGATGAATGTTGTAGAGAGGCCTTACGATGGTGTGAACTCTCTAATGGATTGGTGTGGCTCCAAAAGGTGTTGAAATGTCGTGAGTGATGTTGTTTAAGTCTCCAAAATGGTATAATGTTGATACAATGTGCACACGGATCCTCTCATGGATTTTGGTGAGGTTATATAGAGTCACTGGCAATTTTAGTATTCATTGGTGATCTAAGAAAATGGATAAAACTCCTTTGAAATTGGTTCGAACCACTTCCAAAATTAAGGTGAGTAAGAGTGTGTTAGGGAGGTTGGGAGGTTATGATGGTTTGGCCTTACTAAGATAAAATGGGTTTAGAGGTTTAGGAGGTGGTAAGTGACTATTTATGGGAGTAAATAGGAGTAAAAATACTATGACTTAGACTTAGATATAATAATTAAAATATGGATATGATGTATGTGGGTAATCACGTAGGGGTACCAAAAACTAGTGTCTACATTTTCCCCTTTTTTCAAGTGGTTTGTAATAGAACAAGCCACTAGAAAAAAACAAAGAGATAGTTAGATATGTGCTAGATAGATGGTCCCCCTCAAACTAGGGGCCATTGTGATAAAATTCAATGGTCACCGGTTTGAATGGATAGTGGATGAATAAACACAAGGGTTTATAAGCTTTTGTAAGATTGTATTTGTGAGTAGATGTGTTTCAATTTAGATTCCCCAAGATTAGGCATGAAATATATTGCCACAAAGGTGGGCTTACACAACCAATAAGTCAAGTGATAGGGAACCAATGGGTTCTCAACCTATAGACATATGACTTATAGGAAGTGGTAGGATAAGCTTCTGAAATCTATAGAATCCATGGTGTATCACGGAATGCGGGCTCAAGGTATGAAATATGTTGCCACAAAGGTGGGCTCACACGACTAGGAAGTCAAGTGATAGGGGAACCAATGGGTTCTCATCCTATAGAAATATGACTTTAAGGTGGCATAGGAAATCGGTTCCCAAGAGGCTGTAAAAATCTATGGTGGATTGAAACACGTGATCCATAGGATGAATTTGGTTTTTAAGAGGGTCTTAGGGCCTAGAGAAAGAAAGCACATACTTTGAAAGTGTGCAATTTACGAGGGACTATTGAATGGGTCCAAGGAAAAAAATATGATGATCAAAATTGAGGTTATGATTGTTGGTGTGTGGGATCCTATATGTCCTCCACCACATATGGAGGGTCATCTCACATGGTTTAGGTTTAGGGTTAGGTTTAGGATTTCTTGTGTGTCATGCACTAGGGTTACTCAACACCCTATATGTATCGTTTCATTTGACATTTATGAGCATGCCAAGACACTCCGATGTCTTTTCTCTATGTGCAAGCTTTGTTCTGTTATGCAAGCTCTTTCATTGATTGATTGATTCCTCCTTGTGATTATGTTGGAGCTATTACGTTTCCTTCAGAGTGTAACTTTATCATGGTGCACAATTTTCGATATGATTCTCACCAAATCTTTCATGGTATCAGAGTTGAGATTGGGTAAACATGCATTCATCATCTGAGTTGTGATTACTCTTGGTTTCATTTTTATCCTCGTGCAAGTTTTTCGATCATTAGATTCTAGATTTTCCTTGCTAACGTTCTTAACAAGTTGTTCTTGGAAAGTTTTTAGTTTTGTTGTGTTCTTCGTGCATGTGTAGATCTCTTGAGTTTTTAGGGGTTTTATAGCTACATTTAGCTAACTATAGCTAAATCTAGCAGATCAGTTAAAAATAGAGGGTATTTTCTTCTGGTTTTTAATCAATTTCATTGAACAACAAGTAATTTAAAAAATAATAATTTAGCTTTTTCTCTCCATGTTCTATGTGTTTGCATGGTTTCTGCAGAGATTCAGTTTAAAATTGTAGGTTTTAATTTTTTGGTGTTTTTGTGCTCAGCCCCGAGCTCTCTCCATTCACCACCACTTTGCTCTTCTCATGTTTTTGTTGTAGTGGCCGAACCGACTACTCTACTCGCATTTTTGTTATCGTGGCGATGAATGTTACTCTGCCACTGAGTTGCGCTCTGTCCCCCGAGCTTCTTCCCATATACCAGCTACATCCCCATTGGCTCACCCCCACACTGGACCTCACTTGCACGTGTGTTTTTTTGTTGTGTTTCTTTTTTGCTTCATTGGAGTGCCCCACTTGTGTTGTTGTTTGCACCAACATAACAACAAACTATGCCTTTGTGACTTAGATTCGACGACTAGGCATGTTGGTGTTATTATGGCTCCTCCCAACGCCATCGCATACTCCTCCCTCCATAGTTGTTCCACACTAAAAAAAAAGCATTCCAATCCATGTCTTTGGCAAAACAACAAACTCTACAAAAAAAACCCTGTTTTTGGCTTTTGGTAAGTTCACGCAAAAACAAAAAAAATACTCGCATTTTTTTTTGTAAGTTTTTTAAATTCTTACTTATTTCATTCACTGTATGTTTGTTAATTTATTTATGGTATGCTTTATAACAACCGTAAGTTTTTTAAATTAATCTCTATTAAGAAAAAGCTTTTTTTTTAAATATTAATAGAAATTAGTTTAATTTAATAAATCGTAATTAGTTTGATTTAATAGATCTTCATAGATCTTAATTTTTCAAATTTTTAGATTTATTCAATATTAATTAGGATTTAATTTTTATTAGATCTTAATTAATTTTTTTGTAATTAATTAGATTTAATTAAATCTATTTGTATTAATTACGATTTCTCCTTTATGATTAGGTAAAATATTTAAAATCATCTTTTAATTAACGTCTTTTTTTATCGTTTTATTTATAGTCCTAATTGCTTTAAAATTAGCTAAATCGACGTTTCAAAATGGTAATTTTTTTAAAAGTGTTATTGTCAATTTTTTTACTAATCATGCACTCAAGTGTGCAGTAACACTCTGAGCACCTCTTTGTCTTCCGCATGCCTTTCCGGCGTTCTGAAGATCATCCAGACTCATCTTGAGTTCAAAACATTGTATTTTACCCTTATTATTGCTTGTGACTAGTGAGTGCATCCACCACAGTTTGCAACAAGGGGGTATCCTTTGTGATGTGAGACACTTTTTCTCACAACTAGGATTTGATTTTGCCTCCTTCCTAGTTTTTTATAATTGTGCTTATGTACGGTATCACTTTGTTGCGCTCCATGAAACATGATTGTGGTCTCCTCTCTTGCATTATTACGTTGATTGCAAGGTGAGTTACCAAGTGTTTCAAGATGCACACTCGGACCCGATTGTATTCAACGCACTAAACTATAAAGTGCAAAGTAGGGGTTATTATATTTTCCTAGGTGGTTGTGATTCTTGTGTTTCTTTTCTGCATTCTTTCTCTCTCTTCACTATGGATGCACTTTCAATTCCTTTGCTTACGTTATTCAAATTCTTCAAATGGAGATCAAAATAATTATGAAACTAAGGGGTAAAGGGTTATTCCGCATCACCATGGGAACTAAGACTAAACCAGATGACGACCCTGAAAAATCTAAGTGGTTAAACCGTAGTGATGAAGCTTTAGGTCTTCTTTGCATGTCCATTTCTCCTAACTTTCTCTTCCACATTGAGTCATCTCGAAACACCTAATTCTATGGAAAACATTAGATGGAATGTTTGGACAACAAGATGACATGAGAGCACATGAGTTGGAAAATGAACTACTAGGGTTAAATCCTAGTGATTTTGAAAACCTACAAGCATTCTTCTCTAAGTTTGTCCACACTAGATTGTTGTTAAAGGAATGTCAAGTAGAGAAGAAAGATTCTCAACTGATCTTGTTGATTCTCTCTAAGTTAGGTCCTGAATATTTTATCTTTGTGTCAAATTTTTACGCTACAAAAGTTGCCTTGGGAAAGGATTGGAATATGCCCTCCTTTGACTATTTTTGTCCCAACTCATTCGAGAACAGGACAAACTCATTCAAATGGGGTCTCTCAAGTCCAAGTCACATGCCCTTGTAGTAAGTACTAGTAAGGAAAAGAAGACTGAAAAGAAGAAAGAAAAAAGGATCAACCTAAGAAGGAAACCAAGACCAAAACTAAAATTAACACGAACACTTTGACTTCTGAGCCTAGAGCACAGAAAGACAAGTATTTGTGTTCCTATTACAAGAAGCCTAGTCATAAAGAGCATACATGTATGAGAAAACAAATTGATCACCTTACTCATTTACTTGAGAAAAATCAAATAGGTGTTCTTGAGTCTATCAAACAAAATGCTTCAAAGGCTGAGTCTTCTACTGCAAAAGGTTCTAAATCTGATAAGAAGAAAGGAAAGGCCCTTATAGCCAAAGTTGCTCCTTCATCGACGTGGATTATAGATTCGGTGCCTCACACCACATGGCTTCTTTGCATGTTGAGTTCTCCAACATCGAGCCTTGTGGTATGTCCCAAATCACGATGGGTAATGACACGACAGTGTCGGTTTCTGGTAGTGGATTGGTAGAGATGGATGGGGGAACATTCAACCAAGTGTTGAGTGTTCTTGATCTCTCTACCAATCTCCTATCGGTTTACCAAATTACTCACCTTGGTGAAGGAATGCGAGTGGAATTTGGTCCTAACTCGGTGATTATTCGTGAGCTTAACGATGACACTACAGTGGCTGAGGGAAAGGTGGATCACCATTCACGGTTGTATACCTTTTCCCACTTTACTTTTGATTCTACGCCCACTCCTTTCTCACTCATGCAAATGAGGTTAGTAAGCTATGGCATGAGCATTTTAGACATCTAAATTATCACTACCTTGAACAATTGAGCCAAAACAAAATGGTCAACGGGTTACCCCGTCCAAGTTTTCTAAGGGTCTTTGTGAGGGTTTTACCCTTGGAAAGCATCCTGAAAAGAACTTTGACAAAGGAAAATCCTGAGAGCTACTTGTCCTTTGGATCTTGTTCACAGCGATATTTCTAGTCCATTTCTGTCTCCTTCGTTAACTAGAGCTCTTTATGTGCTGACCTTCATTGATGACTATTCACGATATACTTGGGTATATTTTCTTAAGATTAAGTCTGAAGTCTTTAAACATTTTCAGGAATTTAAGGCTCATGCTGAGAAATGGAGGAATGGTCTATTAATGTTCTTCGAACCGACAATAGAGGTGAATATGTAAACAATAGGTTCATGGATTTCTGTACTTCTTTAGGGGATCTCCTTGTAGCATACATTCTGATATAACCCTTCGCAAAATGGAGTAGTAAAAAAAGAAAGAACTGTACTCTTAAAGAGATGGCCACTTGTATGATTCACTCAAAGTCTCTTCCTCCGCAGTATTGGGCTGAAGCAGTGAATTGTGCTAATTACATTCAGAACCGTGTTCCACACAAGGCAGTAAGAGGGATGACACCCTTTGAATCCTAGTTTGGATGCAAGTCTGATGTTGATCACTTTCGAGTCTTCAGATCCAAGGCTATGGTTTGGATTCCCAAGAAGAAATGCAAGGCATTGGAACCACAATCCAAACCTTGTATCTTTGTAGGGTATCCTGATGGCGTGAAGGGATATCGATTGTTGAATCCTACTTCTCATGAGCTTTATATTGAGAGAAGTGTTAATTTCATGAGTCTTCTTCGACTTCTACTTCTCTACCTATTGAGGTTCTTCAACTTGTTGATTCAAATTCTGACTCATTAGATGATGATGTTGTTGAGCGTGCTCTCTCTCCCGATCCTCCCGACCATCAGACCCTTGAGTCTTCTAATTCTGACAGTAGTGATGATGAGGACTATGTCCCTTCTCACTCAAGTGCCAAATCTTCTAACTCAGAGGCTGACCCTCCTGGTCCTCTTTGGGCTAGGAAAACTCTACAAAGTGTTGGAGATTTAGTTGGAGATACTTCGCATATGAGACGTACTCGCTTAGATTTCATTGACCCCACTCTTTCTTCACCTCTACCTCTGATCCATAGTCTTTTCGGGAGGCTTATGGTATTCCTGAGTGGGATTCTTCTATGGATGAGGAGTATTCCTCTCTCATGAAGAACGATACTTGGGATCTCACCCCTCTTCCGAAAGGAAGAAAAATCATTCAGTGTAAGTGGGTGTTCTGAACAAAGTATGGAGTAGATGGACATTTCAAAAAGTTTAAAGCATGATTAGTAGCTAAGGGTTTCTCTTAGATAGTTGGGGTTGATTATATTGAAACCTTTTCTCTGGTTGCAAAGATGACTTCTATTCGACTGACCCTAGCCATTGCAAAGAAACAGATGGAAAGTCCATCAAATGGATGTTAAGAGTGCCTTCTTTCATGGTGACCTAGAGGAAGAGATCTACATGGAACAACCTCCGTGTTATGTCCATGATCCCTCCCTCATTTTTAAGTTAAAGAAGTCTCTTTATGGCCTTAAACAAGCCCCTCGGGCTTGGTATGCCAAGATGGACTCTTTTTACTTACATCAGGGTTTACTAGGTGTCACTCTAATCCAAATGTTTATATTCTATGGAAAGATGAATCCATACTCATTCTTGTTCTCTATGTTGATGACTTGTTGATCACCGGTAGCTCTTCCTCTATCATTGATTCTATGAAGACCGCCTTGGCCAACAAGTTTTCCATGACTGACTTAGGTCTACTTCATTACTTTCTTGGGATCCAGATTTCACAATCTGACTCGGAATTTTGATTTCACAACCTAAGTATGCTCTTGACTTGCTTGCTCATTTTCAGATGTTCGATTGCAAGTCTTCTCCTACTCCTTTTCTTTTCGGGGTTAAGTTGGTTTCTGATTTCTCTACTCCCTTGGTTGATGGTACCCTTTATCGACAGTTGGTGGGGAGCTTGATTTACTTGACTCACACTCAATAGATTTATCATATGTTGTTGGGATTATGTCCAGATTCATGCAGGAGCCACATGAGTTGCATTAGAAAGTAGCTAAATGGATCCTTCATTATGTTCATGGCACCTATACTAATGGCATTCACTATCATGGAGGGGTGGATATTGACTTGATTGGTTCACAGATTTCTGATTGGGCCAGTGACTTAGATCATCAAAAATCTACCTCTGGCTATAGTTTCTCTCTTGGTTCGGGTCCTATTAGTTGGTCTAGCAAGAAGCAGAATGCAATTGTGATATCATCTACAGAGGTAGAATACAGAGGAGCAGTTAATGCTACCACGAAGCTATTTGGCTACAAGGTATTCTGACAGAGTTTGGCATCCAATTTTGGCATCCAATTTCAGCCTACCATTATCTATTGTGACAACACGAGCACTATCTCAATTTGTAGAAATCTAGTTCAACATCAGTGGATGAAGCACATTGAGATCCATATGCACTTCATACGAGAGCTTATTCATGATGGTATCATCGACATTTAGTACATTCAGATAGCTAAATTATAGATATATTCACCAAGCCCTTCATTGAGGTGAAGTTTCTTCACTTGCGGTATCTTCTTGGGTGAGGTCTAATGCAACTGATCATCTTCTTCGGGCTATATAGCCCTTCTTCTTCTTCTAGGAAGATTTTTTTTGTACATGGGCACCTTATCAAGCCTTTAGTTTTCGGGCCCCATTGACACATCTTTCTTAGTTGTTTAGGAGTGTCTTTCTTTTTTGTCTGACTCATCATAGCCACTACCCTAGCTTTGATGAAGGGGGATGTTGGTGTGTGGGATCTTGTATGTCCTCCACCACATATGGAGGGTCATCTCACATGGGTTAGGTTTAGGGTTTCTTGTGTGTCATGCACTAGGGTTACTCAACACCCTATATGTATCCCTTCATTTGACATTTATGAGCATGCCAAGACACTATGTTGTCTTTTCTCTATGTGCAAGCTTTGTTCTATTATGCAAGCTCTTCCATTGATTGATCAACTCCTCCTTGTGATTACGTTGGAGCTATTATGTTTCCTCACAAAGGTGTAACTTTATCATGGTACGATTTTCGATAAAATTCTTGCCAACTCTTTCAATGACAAGTTTTTAACTTCAAAGAAGGATGTTTTATGTCTAGGAGATGAGTCGCTAACGATCTATAAAATTGTTGGCGATTATCCAGGATCATCGGTGATCCTCGGGTGGGAAAATTTGGGTATAAATATCGATTGGGGGTCATTTGTTATTATTGTGATTTTGAGATAAAAATTCTGGCATGCTCTAATTTTGTAAATTTATAGCATTTTGAGCAATGGAGGTGGTCGGATGTAGTTGAAGACCTACCCTTGTAGAGGTAAGCGGGTTTTTGAATTTTGAAATTTTTTTGGTTTATTTTGTATTTTTTATCGTTAATAAGGAAATATCATGGAAATCAGTTGTTATTTAGTATAAAATCATTAACGATCTTATAAAATTACATGCGATTAGAAGGGGTCCCTAGCGATTCAATAGAATTGCTGGAGATTCTAGTAATTTTGTAATATGATATTTGTTTTCAAATTTTTGAGTGATTTTTGACAACTTGTGTCTAATAGTTTTTGTTTTTATTTTTATTTTTATGGATGCAATCAAGGGGTTAGTTAACTACATGGGATCATATCTTGAGGTTATTAGATAGTGTCCATGAGAATTTATTAGCGGATGTTTGGGGGCACCTAGAGGAGGTTGGTTTGGGAGGGATGCACCACTATAGGCGTATCCACAGGGATATGGGATTATTGTTGGCTTTGTTTGAGAGATGAGATCATGTTACGAGCACTTTCAAGTTACTAACATGTGAGATGATCATCATTTTGAAGGATTTTATTAGGATTTTGTGATTTCCAAGTGTAAGGAGAGTAGGTATATGTTATAGATGAGGTGGGAAAACATGTCATTATGCAACATCTTTATGGTGACGATGCATTGGATATTGTATATTCATTTGGGAATTTGCGTATGGTCCCTTTTCGCTTATGATGAGGATAGTCCGCCTTGGTGACCATGATGATGATTGGTATTAGTTGTTATGCCCTACAATATTTAGAAGGTGGTAGGTTTTCCTGGATGTTGACTGGAGTGGTGGGGGATATGTTAGAGCACAATATATTTTTCTTAGGCCCCTTCCTTATTGGATCGGACATACGAGATGGTTATGGGCTTAGAGGACATGGAGGAGATTTGGGGTTGATGTTACTTTTTTGTTGGAGTGTTGGGCATATGAGCATATAGAAGTGGCTCAATCAAGAGGGTTATCATGGGCCCTATGGGTTATCCTACATTATAGCGTTGGTTTTATGAGATGGTGGTCATATTTTGGGGTTGTATGGCCCATGAGAGGAGAGGAGCATTACAGGAAGATCCTGGTAGGGTTATAAGCATGAGATGTAGTATGGAGACCATATACAGGTTTCCCAGTGTGGGCAGGGGCCCGATAGGAGCCGAGGGTGACTTGAAGGAGATGTGGGTGTAAGGTCAACGATCCACCATTGGGAGTTGCTCTAATTTAGTCACTTCAAGAGATAGTTTGGTTTAGTGCAAGATGTGCCTCGAGTGGTTATTTCCTACATGCGTGATGATGGAGATGTATATGTGGCATAACCATAGGTTTAAGCCACTTTCGATGGAAGATGAGGATGGAGTTGGTGTGAGGGTGGATGCACGGGGGTGGATGTGGGTGTGGATGATATTAGAGTTACAAAGGAATATACTTCTTGGTGGCGGGGGTCGGTGGATGGCTTTGAGATATGAGTGTGAGCATGCATGGGATCCACGGGAGGGTGGTGTTGAAGGGGTGAGAAGAAATGATGGATTGACTTCACTAGAGGTGACATTGGGGAGTCTAGAGGTAGAGAGGGTTTCATGGATAATCGAGAGAGCCACTTTGATTGTTGAGTGGGATAAAGCTATAGCTTCTCGATATGTCATGACTCTAGAGAGAGACACATTCTTACTGAGAGAGGATGGGCTAAGCCAACAACTTACGATTGTGTAAGGGATCTCACCTAAGCGAGAGTATATAGAGATATATATCAAAATGAGAGAGACCTTGCGATGAGCCTTTAAGGTGATGGCAAGGTTGATATCAAAATTGGAGCTTGAGGCGCTAAGGTGTAGGCCACTTTGGATAGATGGGGCCACCGGATGGATGGGGCCACTAACTAGTGTGAGCATGGCTCAATATCGTGCATTGGGTGATGAGTTTCACTATTATGAGAGTATAGTTAGATAGAGGCTTCATGACGAGCCTAGATATGGTGAGTACATGGATTTTGGTGACCGAATCCATCAAGGAGTGCCACGAGCATGAGCTAGCTCCCGAGGGGTCCTAACGAGGGACCATCTAGGGACCCTTATGGCGATTAGTGGGGTAAACGCTAGAAGGAAAAAATTTTTTTGTAAGTTTATAGTTCACTACTTAGTTTTCTATGTCATTTTCAATATATTTTGATGTATGATACTTTTTAATTGTATGAGGCTTTTGAATCCCATGATGATGTACAAAAATTTGATGTGTGTGTGTGTGTGTGTGTGTGTGTGTGTGTGTGTGTGTGTGTGTGTGTGTGTGTGTGTGTGTGTGTGTGTGTGTTGTGTGTGTGTGTGTGTGTGTGTGTGTGTGTGTGATTTTCAGCTTTGTGTTATGTTTTTATTATGATTTGATGTGATGTGTTATGGAATATTTGAAAGGTGTTTTTAGATGTATGTGTTATGAGTTGATATATATGTGGTTTTAATGATTTTAGATATGATTGTGACAAATGATGATCTTGTTTTGTTGTTATGAATTTTATGATGGTTGATAACATGTTGTGTGATGTTTGCTTCTGTACTTATTTTTAGAATATATAATGTATGATGATAATTACATTGCATGTGCAACCTTATAATTAATGTTAACATATAACTAAGATCATGCTAAGATCATGCTCGTGCATATGATATATTTGTATTAGCTTTTTCCAATATGGGAAAGGTTTGTGTGTAGTTTGTATGGGGAAAAGGGTCCTTATTGGATGGTTCCTTAGTTTTTCCACAACTTTATTGTATATTGCACAAGTTGATAAATGTGGTAAGCTTGTGTCTTATGGGAAAGTTGATCGATGCGAGAAGCTTTCCTAGGATTGTTATTTTTTATTTTATTTGAATATGATGGTTGATAAATGTGGGAATCCCTTTTTCCATGTGTATATTTTAATTATGTAATCATCCTTCAAAGGAGTGTTCTACCCGTTGATTGGTGTAAATTTCTTATTGATAGTCATCCTTCAAGGGATCGGTATATATTTGATCATATCCATCTCATGGATACTTTGATTTTTTGAGCTCAAGGTGAGCCTAGGTGGTCATTTTAGAAGGGGAAAGGTAGATGTATGATAGGTTAATATGGATATATGGTGGATAGTAATGATTATGGGGTTCCCTAACTATGAGCAGGGAACTTGTCTATGTGGAATATGTTATGAGTAGAGTTGTTGTGCCCATATTTAAGGTTATCATTGGTATTTTGATGGGAAACCACATGATTCCAAATCATTACAGGGAGTAAGTAGATGGATGGATGAAGGCTTTGATTTGACTAAGGTCATGTGAGTTGATATGTTAACAATAAAATGGTCATAAGTGCAAGGCATTAAGAGGTTATTTTTTAGGTTTACCATTAAGGGAAGCTAAATGATAAGCTCCATACCCATATTTATGAGTGATGATATATGGTCCAAGCCAGTTTGGAGCAAACTTCCCACATTTTCTCTTCTCCTATTAGTTATATGTTGATTTTATTTTAGGATGAGATCACCAACATTGAAGTCATGCTCTTTGAGGTGTTTTTGTATTATTTTTTTATTCATTCTTGATATATGTTGATATGTTCAATGGCACTTATTTGACATTTATCTAAAAATTCTAGTTGTGATAGGCATTCTTGATGATATTCTTCTTCAAAGCTGAAATCCTTAATGGAAACGCGTAGGGATGGAATATGAATTTCAAGAGGAAGAACAAATTTAGTGTCGTATACTAAGGAGAAATGCATAGCACCCATAGGATTTCAAACACTAGTTCAATAGGCCCATAATGAAAATGGTATTTAAAGGTGTCAATCACTACCGGCTTGATCAATAATCTTGATAAGGATCTTGTTGAGCTTTTGTTGGATGCTTCGGCCTAGCCATTATCCTATGGGTAGTAGGTTGTGGAAATTTTAAGTTTCATGTTGTAAGTGTCGTAAAGGTTTTGAGCTTTCTTATTTTTGAATGATTTACCATTGTCTGTGATGATTTTATGAGGAATGTCAAAGTGACAAATAATGTGATGATGAATGAAATTGACGATTTTATCTATTTTAGTGGAGATAAGAGGGATCACTTCCACCCATTTTGTAAAGTATTTAGTTGTTGTGATGATGGAATTATGTCTTTATGATGATCGAGGGTTGATAAGGCCAATGAGGTCGAGTCCCCATTGTGAAAAATTCCATAGGTTTTGAGAGGGTTGGAGAGCGTGACTAAGAATGTGTGTAAGGTTGGAGTGTTGACATTTGATGCACTTCTTGACATAGTCACAAAATCTCGGTTAAGTGTAAGCCAATAGTAACCCATGCGTAAGATCCTTTTAAAGAACAACTAAATCGTTAAAGTGCCCACCACATATCTCATCGTGGACTTATTAGATAGCTAGATGAGCCTATGGAGATTTAATACATTGGAGGATAATTCCATCAAACCCTCATTTATAAATTACACCCCCTCGTATGACATAGCGGGGTGCATGTTGTTGAAAACATCTCTTACCATTCCTCTATAGATCTAACGGTATCTTGCTTGTGGAAAGATAGTTATATGTTGGAGTATACTAATTGTCACATTGGCTATCTTCTTATATAATTAATGGTCAAAGATCAATGTGGGTGTAAGATGGTTGATCAAGTTTGTGTATGATGATGAAGAGTTTAGAATCGTCTTTTAATAGAGGTATAAGTAATGTGAGGGAATCCATGGTATCCATAATTTTTTTAGATGAGTGAGGGTAGTTTGGATTTCGTAATGATCAAATAGTTTCAAGAGATCTTTGATGATGGATTTATATTTTTGTAAGACCTATTTTTACATTGATAGGTCCCTTTGATTTGATTGATGAAAAGCTGAGAATCCTCATAGATGTCAAGGATTTGTACACCCAGGAATGTGATAGTATGAAGTCCCATGATGAGAGCTTTGTATTCTTCCATGTTATTTGTGCAATCGAAGTTTAGTTTGAAAGATAGTGGAATAGGGGTGTCCCAAGGGAGTATTATGACTATTCTGGTACCACCCTTGTTTGCATTTGGACCCATCAAAGAACAATGTCATTTTGAGAGGGTATTATCATAATCGAGGGTATTGGTAGATTCGTCAGGAAATTGTTCACAAGGTAAATGATTGGTGAGAAGGGGAGCTTCAACGATGATCTTCCCCTTGATGGAATTTTGAAAGATAAATTCAAGGTCAAATTCTATCATGAGCATGAGCCATTTGGTTATACAATTGTTCTAATATGTTTTATATTGCATGTATTTATGTGGACTGACATTTGTGACTACATAGGTTTTTTATTGAGAAGATAATGACATACTTTTTAAGTTGCAAATTATAAGGCATGACATAAATTTTCTACTTATAAATAACAGCTTTCATACTCGGAAGGGTGCGGCTTATGTAATAAATGTCCTACTCCTTACCTTGTTTGTCTCGATGTGCTAGCATGGCTCCCAGGGGCATGATTGGTAGCGATATATATATATATATATATATATATATATATATATATATATATATAAAGGGTTCCCGTCACGTGGATGTGTAAGCACTAGTGGTGATAAGAGATATTATTTGAGAGCATCAAAGGCACATTGATAGTCATCATCCCATTTAAAGTGGTTAGCTTTCTTAGAGGGTGATGAAAAGCTTTCATCTAAAATTGTCTAATAGTTCGAGAAATAAAGCGACGATAGATTGAAGTTTTCCTTGGAGCCTCCAAAGTTATTTAAGGTTAGATGGATAGGGCATGTCAATAATGGCTTTGACCTTGGCATGGTGAACTTAAATTATCCTAATAGATACTATGATCCTAGGATTTTTCCCTGTGAAAATTCTAAATACGCATTTAATGGATTGAGACAAAGAAAGAACTATAATAGATATACAAAGATCATGTCGAGGACAACAAGATGGTCTTTTCGGTGTTTGGATTTTCCTAAGAGATCATCTACATAGTCTTCTACAGTTTTGTGGATGAGGTCGTGAAAGATGTATGTCATAGCATGTTGATAAGTAGCTCCTACATTTTTCAAGACAAAGGGCATTACTCTATAGCAGAAGGTTCCCCATGGGGTGATAAAGGATGTTTTATGTTGATCTTATGGTGTGATGAGGATTTGATTATAACCAGATAAACCATCCATAAGAGACAACATTTTGTGGCATGTTGTTAGATCGACGAGTTGATCGATGCTTGGTAAGTCGAAATCATCTTTTGGAAAAGTGAGGTTAATGTCCTAAAAGTTCATGCAAATGTGTAATTTACCAAAGGCTTTAGTAATGAGTACAATATTAGAAACAAATTGGGGATAATCGATAGGTATTATTAAATTTATTGAAATAAGATGTTGGAATTCTTCTTTAACTAATAGTGTGATACGAGGATGCATCCTACATAGTTTTTTCTTCACTAGCTTAGCATCTAGGATGGTGATAACATTTTGGATAATAATTATAAGGTCTATACCATGCATATCACTGCAAGACCATGTAAAATATTAACTATGTTTGGATAACAATGTGGTGAATTCCTAGATTTCAAATGGGTCTAAAGCTTGGCCTATTTTGACAATGTGGTTCTTGTGATGTGTCAATATTAACATCGATGGTAGATTCATTGAGAAGCATAGATGTGTCGAGGGGGTAAGGTTTTTTGAAGATAGTGATCCTCAACACCCATATAGGTTAAGATAGCATCATCATCGTGACAACGAAGAACATTGATAGTGGGGGAATCCTCCTCTATCATGTGAGGTAGTGTTAAGGGAAGAGATTCAATCTTACCATTAGCTTGGTAAGTCAGTGGTCCTAATGTGATAACATTGATTTAAAAAAATTGGGAGGGATGGATATGGTATCATCGTTATCAGAGGATAATTATGATGATGGTAATGGGTGTGGTTTTGATTCTGATGTTGATGGTGATGGATTTGAAGAATATTCTTTGAAGACAAGGCCATATTTTTGTGAGGCTTTCTTAAGTCTTCAAAGGGTAAATCGTGTAGACCTTGTTCATAACTACTAAGACCAAATCCTTTCCACGCACAATGATGAAGGTAAGTTTGAGTGAACTGAGGTTTTTCTAGGAATAAAAAGTATGATAAGAATTATTTAGCATGTGGTTGATTTTCAAGATGAGAGGAAGGGTGATCGATTCCTCCATTAAAAATTTGTGTTTGAAGGAATAGGGGACCAAAAAATGAAATTTGTAATGTTAGGCTCGTAAATGGGTTGTTTTTCAGGGAATCCCATGTGTTTTAGGTGTAGGGAGTGCACTGAGGGTTAAGAGTCAATAATCCCCAATGAGATATATTGCATGATGTCCTCAAAGGATCGATCACCTAGTAATTTGGATACATGGGGATAGAGGCACTTATAGAGGCTTGGTTTGAAGACATGGATTGTTGTAAGGGAAGCAACACGTCATTGGGCCTATAGGTCATATGATAGGATTTAAATGGATTGGGATTGGTGAGAACCATAAAGGTTTTACCTTCATGTTTATACTTCAAACACCGATGCAAGGTAGATGGGACACAATGCATAGCATGGATCTAAGGATGGCCTAATAATATGTTGTATTGGAACTCTCCTTCTACAAGATAGAAGAGTTCATGGAGGATTTTGACACCTATTTTGATAGGCAAGATAATTGTGCCCAAGGTGGGGCAAAATATCATTAAAGGCGTGTAATACCACGGGGGATTGAGAAATAATCGTATCGTAATTGAATTTTCTTAAAGGCGTGAGATGATATTCTATTAATGTTAGCGTCATTGTCAATCATAACTCTTTTAACCAAAGTATCATTGATTTGGGCGGTGACGAAGAAAGGGAGGTCATGATCCTCATGTTATAGTGATGGAATCTTTAAATCATCAAATGCAATGACTACGAGACATTTTCAAGGCACCAACGAGGTTATAAAATGGATGGGGCTCATCTAATGGTACTAAGATGGATTGAAGGGCTTCTATCATAGATTATCGATGTTGTGGGGAGTTTTGGATAAGTTTATAAATGAACATATTGATGGTGCTTATTATAATTGTTTGAGAATAGTCATTTTAGATTGAGTGTGGGGTGCTGCAAGGATGGAGACCTTGACTTTAGGGGATGAAGGATTGGATGGCTCAGATGGAAAAGTTGAGATAGATATTTTAGGCCTATTTTGATTCTGGGATTTCAAATCTTGGGTGTGGGATCTTGTGGCTATATGGATGGCATCGATTTGGAAGAGAGGGGACTTAAAATAAGAATCCATGTTTTTTTGGTTAAATTACTAGATGATGCTTTATGTAGTTAGGTTTAGTGATAGGTTTGATTTGGTGGTTTGATTTTGTTGTTTTGGGTTTAATGGGTGGACTAAAATGATTTTTGTTTCCTGGAGGAGTCCTTTGTTTAAAATGTTATGGATCACAACGTGGAGTGCTTTACAACACTCTATGTAATGTCCTAGTAATCGATGATAAGTGTAAATTACCTCGTAGTTGTACCAAGAATGTTTCCACCCCTGGGGATTAGAGGGCTTGATTGGTGGTAATACTATGGTTGACAATTGTAAGATTTGTTCAAGGATTTTAGTGTAATATCCTGGAAAGGTTGGTTGAGATGATAACAAGAGTGTGAGACTCTAGATATCATGTTCTGTTTGGATGGATGAGGCATTAGAAGTGTGTCTTGCATGTGGCACATTTCGGTGCAAGTATACAAGGGCATTTTTAGATTCTAAGATGGTGAATGTGAGTTTTGATGAGGGATGTGGATGTGGTCCCAAAATAGAGGGTAGGGATGTTGTATTATGTGGTATGTTTGTCTGATTCTGTGAGAGATCTATTTTTGTGATGACTTGTCAGTTTTTGTATAGGACTACCAAGGTTTTTGATTTGATGCTATGAGATCTTGTCTTTGGAAGGGTCATTTGTGATTTTGGTAATGGACTATTTTCTTACAATCTCGAAGGGATAGTGTACAAAATATTTGTGTGAGTAGATTTAGGTGATTTTGGGAGTTGTGATGCAGGGGAAGATTGGAGGTCTTCGTGGTAAGGAGATCCAAAGAGTTTGATTGCATATATGTTGTCTTAGTCTTTAAGAACATATGGTAAGGTAGGTGTATGTGGGAGATGGTTGATTTGTGTATATGATATGAGCAAAGGAGTTTTTAGATCCTACGGCATTAGTTTGATTATTAGCTAGGGGATGGTTTGGAAAAGGTTGTTTGAACACATCTATGGTTTGATTGGGAGGTGCATTCGGATTGTCAAGTTGTAAGTTGCCTTGATCGATGAGATCTTGGAGGACATTTCTAAAAGAGTGACATTTCTCAATGTCATGTCCTCGAACCTGGTGATATTTACAATAGGCATAACCCTATACCATGATGGTTTAGGGTCCAATTCATCGATGGGTCAGATGGGAGGGAGTTTTATCATACAAGCTATCATGAGTTTATCAAAAATAGATTTGTAAGACTCCCCTAAAGGTGTGTATTTATGTGGAGGTTGAGACCATTCAAAGTCCGATTGCTCTTTAGATGTGGTTTTCACAACCACTACATTTTCTAAACCCTTAGGTTTTTCTACCAAGAAGGTTTTAAAGGGAGACTCGGGTTTAGGTTTCTTAGATCACAATTTAACTTTACCATCCTCAAGGGCTCAAAGTTCCAATTTTTGGGCCATGGTAAAGGCCTCATTGAATGTTTGAAATGATTGGATTTGAAGGGTGGATGATATATGTTTAGTGTAAGACTGAGTGAATAACTCGATCAAATTTATCCGGGTAAAGAAAAGGATAGCTGATTAATAACTACTTTTCATATGGTGACAAAATTAGCAACAAATTTTTTTTCCTCAAATTTTTTGATAGCATACAAATTGGTGATAAATAGCTTACATTTGATATTGATAGAGAAATGTTCCTAGAATAATTTTACTAGTTGTGTGAATGAATAAATGGAATGTTGAGGAATATTGTTATATCAATCAAGCGCAGGCCCAACTAATGACATTGAGAATGTCCTTAGCATAAGATCTTGATCATGAGTTATAAGATAGCAAGCGTGATGAAAGGCCCAAATGTGTTATTGCAAATCTTCCTTACTATAACACTTGATAAAATTTTGCATTTCCCAATGAGGGGGTTTAAAAGGTACATATGGGTTGATAGGCTCATTACATATCTTCTTGTAAGAAAATGTATTTTTAGGTCCCATGATGGCAGCTTTGAGACTCATGATTCTACTTAATAGTTCTTGCATGGGATTGTTTTGAGGGGGTTAGATGTTTGAGGTGTTAGCTTGATTATAGATGAGGAGGTTTGATTGTTGATATGGGTGATATGGTAGGAGGGGATTTTGAAAAGGATGAAGGATCCCTAGTATGTTGTAAGTTTGTTGTGAAACTAAAAGTTATGAAGAAGATTGAATATACTAATAAGGGTGTGAGATCGAAGTGTAGATAGGGGGGCTACGATGGTTGTGGATATTGTTGAGTCGGAATGTATCCATACTACGGGACACTCGTCGAGGAGATAGGTTGTGAAAGGGTGCAAGCGTTAGTGATAATACTCATATTGATGGGTGGTAATGACATAGAAATAGATACTAATAATTTTAGGACTGCGGATGTAGATTCTTGTGAGATGACGAGATGTGATGTGGCCAATGGGCTTGTAGAACTAGGCATACCGACATAGCTTATCGGGGAGGGAGAGAAGTGGAAGGGGTGTGATTAACTACGATGATGAATTAATAGCAAGATTTTGGACACCATGCAGGCTAGCTAAGGATGCATACATCATGGGCCCTTGTTGACTAATCGTGTGTGATGAGGTAATGGCTTGTTTTGGACACCCTACGGGTTAGCCGAGGACGCAAACAAGATCGGCCCTTGGTTAGTAGCCATATTTTTTGATGAGATAGCATTGAGTTCAAAGCTAACTATGAGAGTAGATGAGACATGTGTTGATGTCCATGTATTACTGTTAAATCGAGGATAATAAAACCTCAATAAACACATTAATTAATATTCAAACCAAACATTAATGTGAACACATATATAAATAAACAAACTAATAAACACATTGAACAAATAGTTTATGTGGAAAACCCCAAGGGCCCGAGGGGGAAAAACCACGTCAAAAGAGAATTTTCCATATATGAGAAACAAAAAATTTACAGTCTAGTAAAATCCCCTTCCCTCACTTCTCTCCAAACTATTCACCGAGGTGAATTACCAATATGACTCACGGTCATATTTATTTGACCCCACAAGTCATGAACCATATCAAGCGATGAGATATGAATAAACAACACCCCGATTTAATATAAATTAGTTAATAATTAACCAATTAAACATAAACACAAAGTTTATATTAAATAATTAAGAATATAACTATTTTAAATTATTTAATTATAAACTAAGGTTTATAGGCACTTAATATTACGTTTTAACACTCCCCCATAATACTAAGTTGGGAACCATGTGCCAACATTACCTATTTGTACAACAAGATTTACAAATCCATAAACCATGGTACGGTTTAGGTGGCATATCACTTTTAAAGGATTTATAACACCTTCATCATGTTCAAATTACCTTGTGGTAAAACAAGATTTGGAATCCATAAATCACTAGTGAATGATTTAGGCTAAGCATGATTTGTGAGATTACATTCACGCTTTCTCAATGAAAAATCACAACCAAAGATCTCTAAGATCCTTTTATAATACAATGACCTCCTTTACAAATAAATGTAACACACTTTGGATTGTACAATCGTAAACTTAGAGTGACAAGTTTACAAAGATCATAGGGATATTTTTTTAAATGCTTTACAATTGGAGCAAAAGTATAGAGGAGAAGGAGATATCAATCGGTCGGCCATTAGGAGGTGACATTGTCATGCACACCCCCTCAATGGAAACTCTGAAAGGCCAAGCATTACACAAAACTTACAAAATTTTACAACACACAATGGCTTCGTAAACATATCTGCAACTTGATCTTCATTCGGGCAATATTGAGATCTATATCACCGCAGAGAACCTTCTCTCGGATAAAGTGCATATGAATCTCTATATGTTTCGTTCTCGATGTTAAACTGGATTCTTAACAAGAGCAATATAACTCTAGCTATCACATAGAAGAGGAGTACTTCCTTTTGCTTCCATGTGTATCTCTTCCAACAATCGCTTTAGCCACATGGCTTCTTTCACTATTTCCATTGCACTTCTATACTCTACCTCAGTAGAATAAATGGAGATTGTTGGCTGCTTTTTACTGCTCCAAGTAATGGCACCTATACCAAAAACTTGAACACACATCCAATTTGTATATTTGATATCCAACACAACATCAACATGGTTAGAGTCATAATATCCATATAGACATCATAATAAGCATAATATAAATCATTATTGATTTCACTTTTAACCATCTATAAAACTTACATTGATAGGTTAAACACAAGTTGTATAACAACTTAAATAACAATATGCTTAATAACTAACCATGTTATATTACCAATATGTTGAACAATTTCAACATATTAATTTTGTAAAATATATATTAGATGTAATCAAGTATTGGACATCTCCAATACAAACACAAAGGTGTCCCCAAGTGTCATTCGATATGCATATAATAATATTTTTAGTAATCACATACTAAATTAGAATTTAGAAATGTTTTATCAACAACATATATATCTTCATTATCTATTTTAAGCCTTTAAAAATGTGATAAGACTGATAGATAACATATCTGAAAAGATAACCAAATCATGCAAGAATAATCACGCATATATTGAATCATCTAGGAAAAGATCCTCTAATTGTGGACACATTCCATGGATTTATGTGGAGTTTGCTTCAAAAATGACTAAGGGTTTTTGGTGATAACTTACCATGTAAGCACCCTTCACACATTTCATAGGTGGCAGATTTAAGCCGAGACATGTCATACATGCTCCTAAAAAATGATCTTAGTCTTTCATTCCAAAATTTGAACAACACTTTCTATTTTTGAATAAACAACTAAGAAGCGAAGCAAAACCTTTAAACACATAAAAGTCATTCTTTTGTATGCTTTTAGCTATAGTGATATTAAGTTCATTCTTAATAAACCATTTATCTTTCAACAAAATTACACTATAGTTATTCTGAGTTAACTATGAATGAAATCAAATTCTTTTTCAATTCAATACCATACACACAAATAAAACATTTACTTTTCATTAGTAGTGATAGATGTAGTTTATAGAGTTACTACATTAGATCTATGTTTAGTATAAACATTATTATATCGTCATCCATTGGAATTTTTCTCGCAAGGACACAAAGGTGAGGTTTTGTTCACATAAGGTACCGAATATAATATAAGGAGCGGGATTCGGGGTGGCACCCCAGTGGGGAGGGGCAGCGCCCTCGCAGGTCCGAGGGCATAACCCCACGTGCGCACAAAACACTTTGAGGATGGCACCCCTCGAGCACAAAACATAATTATTACGGCAATTTGTATGATCAACTTTTCGATAAAAAAAAGGTTTGATAATAATGTTGATTTGTTGAAATGTAAGTGAAATTTTTCTAGTTATACATGAAAAATGACTTAATCGTCATATTGATTCGTTATATATATATATATATATATATATATATATATATATATATATATATATATATATATATATTATTTTCAATTGTCGAAAAAGGAATCTAATTAAAAAACTATTTTGAAAAAAATTAGATAAGAAAAAAATTAATTAATTTAATAATTTGATCAAAAATAAAAACATGCATCTATATATAGATACAAAGAAATTGGATAGCTTGCTTTAGCTCGGCCGAGTTGGATTTACCAACTCAGCGAGTTGAGTTCATTTGAAGCAAACGATTCGGACTCGCTTACCAAGCTTCCCAACTTTGCAAAGCACCGAGGTGCGACCGACGTGTTATACAACACGGGCGACCGAGATCATGATCAAGCTGAAGGAGAGGACTTACTGAAAAATGAAATGATATGACAGAAGTCACATCTTAATTCACCCTCAATGAATGCGGGACTAAATGTCCCAAGCAAAAACAAACAAAATTTTCATGGCCAACTCGGCCAAGACCACAGAGAGGTTTTTCGGTCCGCAGGGGCAGGGGTGACACGTGTAGACTGGAGGATGGTGGAGGGGAACCAACCACAACGAGCACCGCGTGGAGATTAGGTAAGACAAATACACCCTGCCACTATATCCAGATTTGAAATTGATTTGCATTTAGAATAGACTTCTTCATGCTTAAAAAATTAAAATAAGACCATGAATGTATTGAAATGAAATTGGTATTCCATTTAGTGTTGCGGAATTTAAATGAAAGTTAAACTTGACAAGAGTCGCAATGCGACTAGTCCCTGCCTTACCATTGAATTGTTGGATTGTTTTAAAGTAATTAGCATTGAATTGTTTTAAAATAATTAACATTAGATTATTTTCAAGTGATCAACATTAAATTGTTTTAAAGTGATTGACGTGACTTTTGTCTTAGAAAAAGTGATAAGATGAAATGACAACACCGATAATTGTGAAGAAATTATGGCATCTCGATTGATGTGAAAAAATTGGTATCCAATCATAAACTAGATAAATATACATATAAATACATGTTTAATCATTTTTACTTTTCTCTAAAAATATGGTGCTTTGTTTAGGTTTGATTCCCACCACTTAGTTGATATTTTCTCATTCTTGTGTGATAATTTTACAGGGTTTTTTTTATTCTTTTCGTGTGCCAATTTCTTTAAATTTGTAATTTATTATGTTTGTGATGGAAATAGTATAATATGAACGCATACAACTTTTATTTATTTACTTGATGGAAAAAATAGTCATTGAAATTGTAAGAAGTTTGTGCTCCTAATGTTATAAAAAGTTTTCCCCACCAACATAAGTGCTCATTATACACAAGGCATCATGGATAATATTTCTTTTTAGAGATTAAAATTTGATTAAAAAAAAAAAAAATCGATGAATAGTACAATAAAATTATAAATTCAAGTAGAAATATTAAATTAATTACATTTTTCCAACACCAATTAACAAAATATATAAAAAAACACTTCTATAAAATAATAACAAAGAGCCCACAAAAACCTACATCCATTACCTACCCTTTTTTAATTATTCACAAAGAGAAATTGATAGTGGACAACACCATATTAATAACATTTAAAAATAAACTAGTTGTTGCTCCTGGGAGCAAGTCTACACCGGTGGTAGAGGTGGGGGTAGTCTTGGGGGGGGGTTATGGTTGTGTATGGTCCCGATGGGTATATTAGAGGTTGTGTGAAGGATTTGTATCGGTTAGGTAGGTAAAGGGTATATCATAATGGGGAGATTCAACAATTGTTGGGATCTAGAATGTTTTTTTGTTTTTCGTGTTATTGGGAGAAGCATGTGTATGTTGATGGTTTTTAGGGCAAGGGGAATTCAACATGTATCATAGTTCATAAAACGTAAGTATGCTAGGGTTACAACTAAATAAGGCACGGAATGGATCATCCAATTTTGTAGCTATAACTTGTCTTGTACTTGAGATCTAGTGCAAGGTTTTGAAGTTGTAGTAATAGTGTAATCTAGAGGTGCCAATTTTGTAAGTGGGACAATATCCGGTAGAAGTTGTCTTTGGATGTGGTGTACTTAGATAGGACTATCACTCTTGACACTGACCGTGGTTTTTAATTGTTGACAACATTGGGAGTGAATGTTGAAAGGGGAGGGATTCGAACTAACAACCTTTTCCTTTTTCCCGAGTTTAAGAATACTTGGAAAAGTGATTTAGATCTAACTCTCTCTTCTTGTTTGTCAATTTCTATTGTTTATTTGTTGTGTGGTTGATTTATAGGTGATTAGTTTTTTTTGTAAACATGCTATATCTATTACACACTTTTTTATTCACTACCCGCCCCCATAGATATTTATCTCGTTCGTCCCTTTCTTTTCGCGGAATATTATAGACAAGTGCGATTGTGGTCTCTTTCCCGCTCAAAGCAAGTGGTATCAATGCATAGGAACCTTGAAAGGTAGAGACAGAGAAAAAGTATATGGTAAAGAAGAGAAGCTGACACCTTTAGTTTGGCTAATTTTAGGAGCTACCAAAGGCTTGTCTTCTACTAATCGAGGTTAGAGGTAAGATACTAGGTGGCCAAATCAATATCCTTCAATATCAAGGTGAAAACATATGGTGAAGGGAAATCTCTAAGCATTTAAACTTAATGTTAATAATGACATTAGATTGGTTAATTTGATATCGAGATTAGTCGTTTGCTTAAAATCACTCCATTTGAGATGTCATGAACAATAGAGCATGGCAATAAACACACGTAAAAGTGTCGTAAAATCCATTTGATTATAACAAAATTTAACATAATGTTACATAGGTCTATAATGAAATTCGGATCTAATAAGTTAAGTATTAGCAAATGCAATAAGGTTTAATCATAATTCTTGTTCCGCTAAATAAATATGACAAACCGTAACACAACAAGAAATAAATGGCAACAATATTTTATAATATGCGATAAGGTAGGGTTATTTCTATGCTTTTAAAGTTTCTTTTGAGGTTAGGTATCCAACTCTCCCCGTAATTTTTCATTGTTAATGGTAATATGTTACGCCCTTAACCTATTGCTTGTATTAGGATATGAGTAGCCGATTTGTGGCTTACTATATCATTTATACTTTCTTGTGCTTAATAGGTTGGCCTTGGTGATGGCCATAGCATATGAATAGTATATATAGGGGATTATAGGTAGTATTTCATTATCATTTGAGCATTTGAGTCTTATTATATGGTTTGGAGGTTGCCCCCTCGAAGTGGCAAAGCTATTCTAATTTCATATTGAGATCATTATTCTGAAATATTGTGTTATTTGGTGTTCTATTATTTCTCTTAATCTGAATTATACTAGTAATTTCATTACAAGTGGTATCAGAGCTGCGATCCGGGCCAAAATTAAGGCAAA
Source organism: Taxus wallichiana var. yunnanensis (assembly GCA_018340775.1). Taxonomy (NCBI): domain Eukaryota; kingdom Viridiplantae; phylum Streptophyta; class Pinopsida; order Cupressales; family Taxaceae; genus Taxus; species Taxus wallichiana. The sequence goes on from CM031239.1 coordinate 351,392,199, forward strand.
AACCCTAATTTTTTGTTTCCGCCTTATATTGTGAACCAAAGCGAATTGGTGGGAGATATTTTTACCAGAGTGGTGAAAAATTTCAAGTAAGGTTCCATGAAAATTTTAGACTTTTTTGATTTATTTTTCAAAAGTTATTACAAATTTATGGTTTTTCATAAAATCACTCCCTAGGATGCAAATTGTGAAATATTTTCAATTTATTTACATTTTAGGAAATATCTCAAAATAATAGTATTAGTATCTTCTATGTGTTTTTTCTTGTTTAGCCTAAATTGTATCGAAACCCTAAACCCTAAGGTTTGACATCATGGCGGGGCCTTCCACAAGAGCAAAAAAGAATCCGGTTACTCCGGGTAAAACCCCAGATAAAGATGGGGTAGTGATTGAAGAGGATTCAAAAGGGGTAAATACATATTCCTCATCACTAGGGTTTACCTCAGTTGATCATAAGGTGAGCCAACTTGAGTATGAGTTGCGAAATGTACAATCTGAGATGGCCTCTAACGGAGACATAGCCCAAATCAATCATCGGTTGGATGATATCATGCAACATGTAAAGGGTAACTAGTATGGCCCAAATCTGGCCCATATCAACTAAGGAGGATATTCAGTTCAAAATCATGGACAAAATAACCATGTTGGATCACTTTTCCAAATTTCCAATCAAATCCAACTTATTCGCAACCACTTTAACATGATGTCGAAAGTGGATATACACAAATTTGATGGTAAGGATCCCTGAATTGATAAATCAAATGGATAACTTCTTTGAGTTACATCAAACACCATCGGACAAAAGGTGACATTGGCATCGGGCCATATCTTGAACCCAACCAATTTGTTTGGTATCGATGGTTATGTGCTCGAGAGATAGAAGAATGGTCTAGGTGTCACTTGGACAGGCTTTTACCAAGGAGTTGCAATTGCACTATAGTTCCAATGTTTCAGAAACTATTTTAGTCAATTAGCAAAGTTAAGGCAAATAGGATCACCAAGGATTATGTGCATCAATTCCAAAACTTATTCTTAAGGGTGGAGAATATTCCAGAAGAGAATCTGAATGACTTGTTTCTTGGGGATCTTAAGGACCACATCGAGCATGAGGTATGTATGTTTAATCCACTCAAGCTTTCTAATTCTATTATCATGGCACGTCGTGTAGAGGAAAAATTTCTTTGTAGTAGGAGGCCACCTTTCATTAACACCAAAGACCGTAGTATCTCTTCCCCTTCATTTGTTAGGCCAATTAGACTGACTCCTCAACAAATGGAAGAAAAGAGAGCAAAAGGATTATGTTTTAACTATGATAGCAAATATGGACCGGGACATAAATGTGCTGAGAAGAAGTTGTTCTATATTGACAGAGGTAATGAGGATGATGAGGAAGCTGAAATTATAGGAGAGGCTAAGGAACCAAAGAGAAGATAAAGTAGATGATCACCAACCTACAATTTCTTACCATGCATTGTCAGGTATTAGTACTCCTCAAACACTCAAGGTTATTGGCTATCTCAAAAAATAGAAGGTGACGGTGTTGATTGACTCGGGGAGTACTCATAACTTCATAAATAGTAAGTTAGCTACTTGCCTCAATTGTTTTATTTACCCAACTCCAAAATGCAAGTTATGATTGTGGATGGTGGGACAATCAAGTGCATAAGAAAGTGCCATACTATCAAGCTTTCCATGGGAGACTACATGTTAGACTCACCTATGTCTCTGCTATTTCTATGGTAGGGGCAAATATTGTTTTGGGTGTCCAATGGCTCACAACCTTACGTACTATAGAGATGAATTTCAAAAATTGTTCATGTGATTTCATTCAAATGGAAGGACAATACAATTGAATGGGATGGTAGCTAAGTCTCCACAGATTATTAGTCTGTCATCAAATGCGTAAGGTTTTCGAAAAGGAGTAGATAGATTTATAGCAAATTTATTTTCCATAGAAGTACAAAATCTAGAGTCTTCAATGCCACCCGATCTTCGAAGATTGTGGATTCTCACTCATTTGTTTTTGATGCAATTCCAAAGGGACTACCACCAGCTTAGGGGTCACGATCATGCCATTCATTTGATTCCACGAGCCGGACACCTAACATCGACCATACAGATACCCATATTCCCATAAAAGTGAGATCGAGAAAATGGTGGAGGAAATGTTGAAGGCAGGTATCATCAGGCATAACTAGAGTGCATATTCTTCACCAATGGTCATGGTACGTAAGAAGGATGAAACATGGAGGATGTGTCCAGATTACCGAGAACTCAACAAGTACACCATCAAAGATAAGTTTCCTATTCCAGTAATTGATTATTTACTTGATGAATTGCATGGTGATGTTTATTTCACAAAATTAGATCTTCGTTCATGTACCATCAAATTAGAATAAAAGGAAAATGTTCATAAAACAGCTTTCAGGACTCATGAGGGCCATTATGAGTTTTTGGTAATGCCTTTTGGTCTTACAAATGCACCCTCAACCTTTCAAAGCTTGATGAACACTATTTTTAGGCCATTTTTAAGGAAATTTGTATTAGTTTTCTTTGATGACATATTGATTTACAGTAAGACATGGGAAGAACACTTACAACATGTAAATAAAGTGTTGGAAGTTTTAGAGAAAGATACTCTCTATGCAAAGCCATCCAAATGTTCTTTTGGTGTACAAGAGGTAGATTACTAGGGTCATATTGTATCCCATGAAGGCGTCAAAGTTGATCCTTAGAAGATCAAAGCTATGGTGGAATGGCCAAGGCCCAAAAATCTAAAAAAAAATCATGGGTTCCTAGGACTAACAGGGTACTACAAAAGATTTGTGCGGGAGATGGCGAATAGCAACCCCACTCACTGCATTGCTAAAGAAGGATGCCTTCCATTGACAGACATAGCCACAAAATCCTTTGAGCAACTGGAGGAAGCCATGTGTAGCACCCCAGTTTTGGCTACTCCCAACTTCTCAAAAACCTTCATTGTTGAATGTGACGCTTCAAGATCATGATTGGGAGAAGTTCTAATTCAAGAAGGAAGACCAATTGCATTTGAGAGTCGCCAATTCAAAGTAAAATATCTGCTCAAACTTATCTATGAGAAAGAAATGATGGCTATTCTTCATGCAATCAAGTAATGGAGGCCCTATCTCATGGGTAGACACTTCAAGGTAAAAATTGATCATGATAATCTTAAATACTTTTTGGAGCAAAGGTTATCATCTAAGGAACAAAAAAAGTGGGTAACAAAAATGTTGGGTTATGATTTTGAAATCATATACAAAAAGGGTAAAGAAAATGTAGTAGTTGATGCATTGTCTAGAAGGGATACATCCGCATATGCCTTACTATGTGTAATGTCCATATTGAAGGCCGATTGGGTGGATGAAGCAAGATTGGAATGGAATAAAGACAAGAATACACAATCTCTAATACGAATATCAAGGAAGGATCTATGACATCTAACAAATTTGAGTGGAAAGGTAATGCCCTATGGTATAAGGACAAGTTTATACTTGAGTAAATATTCTAGTCAAGCATAAGATTCTTGCAGAGCTACATGCCTCACTTGTTGGAGGACACTGGGTTTTTGAAGACATATCATAGAATAAAATGAGAATTATTTTGGGAAGGACTCAAAGGGGATGTACAAAAGTTTGTATCAGAGTATTTAGTGTGCCAACATAACAAAGGGGAAACAATTAAGACACTAGGTCTGTTGTAACCCTTACCAATTCCTAGCCAAAGATGGGAGGAGGTCTCCATGGATTTCATCACCGATTGCCTTGTTCGAGGGTAAGAATGTTACTTTCATGATTGTGGATAGGCTCACAAAATATGCCCATTTTTGTGCCCTATCACATCTATTTGCATCTAGTATAGTCGCAACTATTTTTTTGGAGACAGTTCAAAGGCTACATGGAACCCCAAAGATAATTATAAGTGATCGTGATCCTATTTTCACAAGTAATTTTTGGACGGAATTATTTTCATGTTTGGGTACTCAACTAGCTCACAGTTCATCTTATCATCCTCAAACTGATGGGCAAACAAAAGTGGTCAACAAATGCTTAGAGGGGTATCTACGTTGTTTTGTATCAAATAAGCAGGAAAGGTGGATTAAATTTCTACCATTGCGTAATGGTGGTATAACACATCTTTTCATACCTCTTCTCAAATGACCCCATTTTTAGCATTATATGGTTACCATCCACCTTCTATCACTTCCTCCTTGAGGGGGCAAACTAAGGTCGAGATGTTCAGAACACATTCAACATCAACAACAAGTTTTGGCTAGTTTGAAGGAGAATTTAGCATTAGCACAAAACAGGATGAAAGAACAAGTAGATCAACACCGTAGTAAAAGACATTTTGAAATTGGTGACTGGGTTTTTGTACGTCTCCAGCCTTACAAACAGATGTCCCTAAAGCAACAAAAAAAGGAAAACAAACTTTCTCCTAAATATTATGGCCCTTATCAAAGTTCTCTGAGAAAATTGGCAATGTTGCTTATAAACTAGAGTTGCCTCCATCTTCACACATACACCCAATATTCCATGTTTCATGCCTGAAGAAGGTTATTGGACATAAATTTGAAGCCCAGACAGAGTTACCAGAACTTGACGAGGAAGGAAGAATCATTTTAGAGCCGAGAAGATTCTCGCTAACACGTACTAAGAGGTTGAAAACCGGAGACATTAAGGAATATTTGATCAAGTGGAAGAATCGAGCATAAAGATGCATAGAAGGTTTTCTCAAACAACATCCAGGATTATTCAACATTGAGGACAACATTGGTTTGAAGGGGAAGGGCATGTTATGCCCTTAACCTATTGCTTGTATTAGGATATGAGTAGCCGACTTGTGGGCTTACTATATCATTTTATTATATCATTTATACTCTCTCATGCTTAATAGGTTGGCCTTGGTGATGGCCATAGCATATGAATAGTATATATAGGGATTATAGGTATTATTTCATTATCATTTGAGCATTTGAGTCTTATTATATGGTTTGAGGTTGCCCCCTCGAAGTGGCGAAGCTATTCTAATTGCATATTGAGATCATTATTCGAAATATTGTATTATTTGGTGTTCTATTGTTGCTCTTAATCTAAATTATACAAGTAATTTAATTACATAATATTGGTAATCAAGAGTAATTGAAACAAACGCAGCTTGTTTATTATAGCCACAAGTTGTAACGATATATATATATATATATATATATATATATATATATATATATATATATATATATATTATTCGCTAAAAGTTTGTGGTATGTAGATGTGAAGGCTCGGATGCTTTTACATTGGTTGTCGCTCTTTTTTTTGGGAGGTGGGGTTATAGTACTATGTGTAGAATAGTTCCCAAGGATCTAGATGGTATCTTCACTTGCAATGGTTTCCTGTTGTAGTGTTCTGGTATGCTTGTTCTATTTTTTCATGGGTAAGCAAAGATTCTATAGATTGTATCTCCATTTGTAGTTGTGGCGTCCATGTAGTGTGTCTATACGCATTCGGATAGTAGGTGTTATATGCGGTTACAGTCATTGTCAATATGTACTGCTATGGCGTTCAATTTGTTCACCATCTTTAAAGTGCCTGCATTGGGATGGGAAAATTTGTATTCGAGGCATATCGTGTTGGGATAAAAGACTCTATTTTTAAAAAAATTGTATCTGAGAACAAACTCAGCATTTGTTTGACATGAATTGGAAATCATGAGATTTCTTTTTTGCTTTAGTAGAATGGAACTGGGAATTGAAATCAATTTGGGTTTTTTGGTTCTTTATAGCCAATATGAGAGAATTATAATTTTAAAATGGTTAGTGCATATATTATTGGCTAGCCTTATGTTTTCCTATAAATAAGGTTTGTTTTTCGTCGTTGGTTACACTATAACGTAGATTGGGTGAACAATGATGAATAATAATCTTTACACATTGTAAATTTTACCAAAAAAAAGTGTTCGCCTTATTTCGTATGCTTCAAATATAGTGCATGTCCAATTGGAAGGTAGCTAGCATTTGCACTCGGAGTGGGGTGACTTATGATATTGGGATGTGTATGGTGGAATGTATAGTGTTGGCATTGATGTTGAATGTTGTAAGACCTACCGCAATTGCGTAAGTAAGTGGTGTGTAAGAGAATCAGCAAGAGGTGATTGTGGTACATATTTACGATGGAAAACAAACAACATATATAATTTTCATAAATACGTATTGGAATTGAAAATGCAATGGGATTATAATATAAATTTTTATTTATATATTACCAATATTAATATCACATCAATACATTTCGAGTCCAATACACAGTGGCAATCTTTAATTTCCTTAATTAAAAAACCAAATTTGTAAGCTATTTGTAAATATTATTAGATCTTGCAATGTTATGTAACAATTCACATGAAATCATTGCATGAGAAATTTTTTGACGTACTTGCTCCTTGTGAGATATTATGGAGCCTACTTGGCCTATGAACAGTTGTACCTTCTTGATATCATTTCGATTTGTATACACAAAGTGATTTCTCGTTGTATACTTGTTCTTTAGTAACTCGATCTAAAATTGTCGGCATTTTCTTCGTAACCTCTTTTTGTATTCATTTAGAGATGGAGCTTGGCTTCCATTTTATCATCCACGTTGCGGATCTTTTGAAGGAATAGAGTGGTGTTTGCCTTGTGTTCAATTTCATCTTGATGGATGAAATGTATAACCTTGTGATTCTCGACTAAGATATGTCAGCATATGCAAGTAGACATTGACTTGGGCATTGTAGATTTCATTTGACATTATATGAGGAAGCAACATTTGGCACTTTGTCCACTCGTCATTTCTTAACCTATGATGTAACAATGATCCATCATGAATCATGTTGGTTTGTTTTTCATGTATGGCTACACGTATCCCTGGTGTGTTCGCCACCTCATTTTTTTCTTATTACTCAACAACATTTATTGTGTTTCATCCATGTCCCCACAGAGGGCCGAATTAAAGTTTTGGAGCGCCCTAGGCAGTATTCGGAGTGTACGCCCCCAGTCTATTCTACACACTCGAAATCAACAAACAACCCTTTCAACATTAAGTCTGGCCAAGTCTTATTTTAGAACGCAGACTCACGTCTTTGCGAAGACAAGTTGTGGGGTCACCAAGAGCCAACACTTATAGAAACAAGAATAAAGAATAACAACTGAAACAAATATTCCTCGAGAAAACATACAATCCACCGATGTTTCAAAGCGATCGAGTCCTCAGAAAAGGAGGAAAAATGCTGAGCTGAAAATGACGATAGTGTTGCCGAATCCATATGCATTTTCATTGTATTGCAACAAACTATCTGGGAGACTGGATGAATGAGAAATTAGAATCGATGATATTGTATTACAGTTTACTTATCAGTGATATTCCTTGAAAAGGAGCTTGTAAGGTTGTACGGGCTGTATAAGTTCTATAAGATTAAATAATAAAAATGAGATAAAAATAAAATTTGTAGCCTATTACCTGTTCACAGCTCAGAGGGCAGAGGCCGAAGGCGATTGACTTTAGTCTTTAGTTTTAAATATTTGATATTTGTCTAACTTATGGACCAGTCCTGAGTCACCACGATTTACCCTTTGTAACAATTGAACTTGTTTATATATATGCAAATGGGCTGTGGGAAAATGCAATGGTGTCGGTTTGGTTAATATTTAATTTTTTGGAAACTTATAACTATGGCAAACCCAGAGCCAACTGCCGACTTAATTTTTTTTTTGAAAATTATGGCGCCCTCTCCATTCAGCGCCCTAGAAACGCCTAAGTTGCCTGGGAAGAAACGCCCGGTCCCCATTATTCCCTCATGGTCATCTTGATCTCCTGCTCTCGCAAAATAAAATTTGATGCCAAAGCTCTAACTAAACTTTTTCCCTCATCTTTCCTATACAGGTTTCTCTATTTGAAGATTACAAAGAAATCCCTCTGCCTCGAGCTCCCTGATTTCTCCACTTCAGTTACCAATCATTTACAACAAATCTCGTGAAACCTGGTGATCTTTTTAGAGTCTTACTTTTTATATAAATATGAAATAAATGTGTAGTGGGGATAGCTAATTTGGCAAAATTTACCTAATCAATATACATGTCATATTCAAAAAAAATTGGCATGAGTGTTGCTTGATATGCAAGGGAACATTGTGAAATTATAAAGCAATTTGCCATAGGCCCAACTACCAAATTTCCGTTCTGATAGTCGTAGTTGCCAATAGAATCACCACAACTAGAGAGCACCGGATAGTCGGTGGAAGGAACATGTGAGCAAACACAAAAGGAACTAAGCGGGTGAAGCTCCCGTCCGTCATCAACATGCTTAAGGAGCTTGAGTGAATGGTAGTCACGCCCTAGGCGTAATAAAAACTATAATATTAAAAACATTAACCTTTTTGGAAGCCACACTTGGTGTTCAAACAACTATTTAAATTATAAACGATGATGCTAAATGATTTTATACTAAGTATTTATTGAATATTGTCATTGATCGCATGTGGAGCATTATTAGCCACTTAATTTTTGATCCGTTAGAGATAAATACGGTGCCATGCCAAACATGGGTGAATTTTGATAACCATAAAGAAATTCAAATTTTTCATGAATCTCCTAAATACTTTAAATGACTACCTAGCCTTAAAATTCTCCAAATGACCACGGTTTTAATATATATAGTTATTAACTATAACTATAGATATCATTAAAGAATTTATATTATAGTTCTAAAATAATGAAGGTGACTCTTATTTAAAGTGGTACTTGGAAACATAAATAAATATATTTTCGAATAGTAAAGGTGAATAAATTACCTTGGGGTTTTACCACACTGGGGGACAATAATTTTGTCTCGACCAATGGAAAAAATTGAATTCTTAATCTCATGGAACTTGTCTCTTGGCCTTTTAACCTTCCTTTTAACTTTGAATGTCACCCCAAAATTATTTCAACCACATTTGAAAACTATAGAGAAATGATAGAATATTTAATTAAAAATACATTTTTACCTTTATTTTGTCGGTTCTTCCACATTCGAGTTTTCACGCGAGGGTAACAACTTGAGGGGTCTTGGAAATAATTTACTCTTGTGCACAAACTCATGTAATAATGTGTCCCAAAAGGGAGGGGGATATATTAAATTTTCCAACCACTTAACCACCCAACCACCCCAACCAACACACCTATTTGATAAATAAAATTAAAATCAATTACATACATTCACTCTAGTACCATGTTAATGTGAACACATAAATAAATAAACAAAGTAACAAATAACACAGGAACACGAGTTTACATGGAAAACCCCCAAGGGGAAAAAAACTATGGCAAAAGAGAATTTTCCATATATGAGAAACAAAAATTTACAATCTAGTAAAATCCCTTTCCTCACTTCTCTCCAAACTATTCACCAAGGTGAATTACCAATATAACTCACCGTCATATTTATTTGACCCCAATTTAATATACATTAGTTAATAATTAACAAATTAAACATAAACACAAAGTTTATATTAAATAATTAAGAATATAACTATTCTAATTTATTTAATTATAAACTAAGGATTATAAGCACTTAATATTACATTCTAACAATTACTAGTGGTAGGATATGGAGCAATTTTCTCGATAATCGGTTGGTAAGAGGGATCACTAAGCCAAGAGTGATCGAATGTGTGATGCAAAGGGTGACAGGTGGTGGAGGTTCTGGACTATAACAAGGATGGTGGATACCCTGGGAAGCGAGATAATTGCTAAGGGCAATCGGATTGGTGTCTAGAATTTCTTCAAACAATGGATCTCCATTGTGAAAGTGTTATGGAAGGGATTCATAGGGAATTTCAAATGTATATGATTGTATGTTAGGAGAGCTTGGAGGATCTTGTTTTGATTCAGGGGATTGTTCAATGCAATGGGTTTGACATGTCTGTGGTATTCTGAATACGAGATTGTTGTCTAGTCAAAACCATGAAACAACAACTAAATAATGACATAAAGATGTTTAATTAAGATGCAAGTCACACAATCAAAGAAAAGATTTTAATTATCTTGATTAAGTTAAAACATGTGAAAAGTAAAAGATGGCTAATAAAGGGTACTAAGAATTAAGTCAACTAAGGCCGGTTTCGTGAGTGTTTAAGGCTGAAGTCCTCGATATACCCAAAGGTACGAGAGGCCCAAATCTGTGTTGGTGTCGGTAAGGCATGATATTGAGCCTACCCCCTCACTTCACAGTCCCACAACAGTAAGGGTGTCGGGTACTTAGCCGATATACCGCCCACCAATTGTTTATACTCAACCAAAACATCGAGTCGACTTCCCCCTTGGTGATGAAATCTAAGTAGGTATACTTGGAAGGAAGTGTTTAGAATGCAAATTTGATTTGAAATGTGATTAGGTTGTGTGTGAGAGGAAGCAATGAATGCAGAATTTTAACCCCTATTTAAGCTAGATGAGCAAGAAAGAATAAATATTCATTTTAAGACTCGGAAGAAAAATTGATTTCGATAAGGACAAAACACAAAAGATGCAATGCTAAAAGAAGACTAAAAGAAAAAGGAAAGGCATACATTGGTTCACTAAATACTCCTTTTTTATTAGCTCACGCATTTTTGAGAAAGCCACCGAAGGACTCCACACTGAAAGGGTTCGATAGCCATTGGGTGTGCCAGAATGTTTGTGGTAGATTTTGATTCACTTTATTGCATGGAATAAATCACCAAAACTCAAAAAATAACAATGTTTAACAATACATGCATCAACAAACGCGAGATGTATTAGTACAAAACGGGCACGAGAGACTCCTTCCAAAGAATGAGGAAACATGCACACATGTAAATATTTTAACAAGAGAGATGTTAGATAATATGATGACGAGTTACTTAGAAAATGGCAATCCCATGAACCAAAGGGCTTCCTTTAATAGGTGACAACTCATTTTTAGAAAGTTAAGTAATAAATAACATAAATAAAAATAGTATCGGAGGATTTGGATAGAGAAACTTAGTCGACATCCTCGATGATAGGCTAGGGAGGGTCAAGATGTTCTCCCAATAACGGTTGGCTTTGTCGCTCTGCTCGAGGACTTATGGGGGTAGAATATGACTTAGGTTAGGACTAAGATATAAGGATTAAAATATAGATATGAGTTATGTGGGTAAGTCACCTAGGGGTGCCGAAAAACTAGTGTCTACACATGTGACAACTCTCACACCTATGTGCAATCCTTCCTCGATTCCAATGCATTACCTCTTCCTCATGTGGAAGCCATCCCTCCCATCAGCAGACTTTAATCCTCAATTGATCAAGAGAGCCCAAGGTTACACCATGCAAGGGAAAGCCAATGATAAGTGGGTTGAAAGGATTCTCGAGAAAGGGAAGGAACTACTACCAGAGGTTCTCTCCTTTTTCAAGTATGTTCTTACCATTGTTTCAAAGTAAAGATGACAAGGGAAGAGATTGAGAGGGAGAAGACTCATTGGGATAGTGTGTTCCCACTTGTGTCTGAAATGAGTTGCCTCGATTCCCACACTCTCATGAGTAGGAATGTGTTCACATATGTTGCTTTGAGAATTTGTCTCTAGTTTGGACCCACACAATGAATGTCAAATGTGACATGATAAATGATGTTATCTCCGAACTTGAATCTTGTGGGCAACATGCCTTCGAGATTTTAGATGATGTCAACAACTATGTACAAAAGCTCGGATCACTTCCACTCACTAAACATTCGTCTTTGGAAGGACTCATTAGTTCCTTCCAAGAGTTGGTCAAGAAAGAGGTAGGTGATCCTTTCTCCTTTAACGAGGATACTTTGGAGTCCTTGTAGACATCGAAGCTCAATCTCTAACACTGCAGGAGATCATAAGGTGTGGTTTAATCAATGCAAGACTATCAGTGATGTTCTGAGACATGGATCAAAGTGTTGAGCTATGTTCGTGTTCTATATGCAAAAAAAGTGGCACCTATGGTATCTTGTTTCAGTAAAGAGTTCAAAGGCGAGGAGCTCATTGCAGGAGTATTTCTCAAAGTTCACCAGGGTTAGTTCTTCATCAACAAAGGTTTCATCTTCATCAGATTGATACATCTCTTCTTCTCTCTCCATATTCTAATTCTTTATTAAGAATGTATTTTTCACTATTTTGTCTTATTCACTTAAGTGACCTTTAGTTGACATTATAAGAGTTCTTTTTCATTAATAAGAAAAAGACTCACTTTTATTCCCTAAGAATATGAAAGGTCACAAGTGATGGAAAATGTGAAAAGTTATGTGGGAGGGAGGTGAAAGAACATTTTTGTAAGCTATAAATTAGAATGGCTTCTCCATTCCAAGGGGTTGGCAATTGTTGATTATTAGTTGTTGGGCTTTATATCACTACTATTGCAAGCAATAAAGTTACATTTCTTCTATCTCCTTTCCTTGCCTATGTTTTTCTACTCTCTCTACTCTCCAACTTTGCAAGCATTGTAATCTTGTACAACTAAGAAGGAACTTTGTGTCTTTGATTAATGAATCCATAGAATTTTGTCTCTAATTTATTAGTCTTGTTATTGCTTACATGGTTGATTTATTCCTATTGAATGTGAACCTACTCTAGTTAATATGTGTGAAATATGTAAGTCTACTTACAACATTAACCCCCTCTCTCCATTTCTCCATCTCCTCTTTACCTCTCTTCAAAGAAAATTTCTCCCTTATACACTATACAAGCAGTTTGCCACATGTTTAGTGGAGTATTCATGTGTGATCCCAAACTAGCGTAATGACCACCCCACATTTCTATTTAGATAAATGGGAGTCTCCCCATACCCAACAAGGAGGGTCTTAGCCCCGTGACCATAGGTGAAAACCAATAATTTGTCTGCAACAAATTATTTCACCAACAATACCTAAGCCCGCACATTTTGTGTATCTTGTTTTTACTCTACCCGCCTACTTGCCTAGCTCTTTTGACAAGCATACTATTGTTTTTGGTTCTCACATGCTTTGTTCCATGGGATTTGTTGATGAAGGTATTGGCATTGCCAAGGTATTGCTTCCCCTATCAAGAATGTTAAGTGGAATTCTCACCGTGACATTGGATGCAAAGCGTAATACATCTTCTATGGAATCACTTGTTGATAGAGCTCATGTTTTTTGTTTCCGACTCTTGGTGAGGATCATGAGCTACACACGAGTTCTACTACACTTCACGCATGGTTGAGAAACCCGATATTTCAATTGTCAAATATGATCAACTTGGCACAAATTCTAATGTTTTCTTGCATGCTCCAGTTGTGCACTTTGTACTAAATCATATGCATGTATCCTCCTCAACCATTTGTGTTCATCTAGAATGGATTTCTGATCACTTATGGTGGCAACATAAGTGTTTGTTGAGAGAGCACTATATGTGTGGCTCCTCCACTATTCAACTTCTCGATCCATTCATCGGTCCTAAATTGCAATGCTCCTTGTTGTTTGAGCTATTTCCCTTTGCAATTGTAGAGCAACTCTCATGTTTCAAATGGCGTCCTTTAGAGATTGACAACATTTTAGAGTTCATATGCATCACTCGGTGATGCTATTTTGTATGGGACAATTTTGTAGTTGCACTAAGATTACAAAGATATGGAGTTTTTTCATGCATATGTGCTCCATTTTGAGCACTTCTCTCCTTCAATTGCATGACTCTTCCAAGACCATCTTCTTGAGAGGCGTAGTTCATTTGTATCTTTAACTTTTTTTAAACATGTTGAGAATCTCTTTCATCTTGTATTTGAGTTTGCCCTCCTTCTAAAGCCTAGCTAATCTAGTGAAGCCTGGTGTCGGTTTTCCAGTGTTCAAGTAGTTGGTTTTATCCACTCATATAGATTTGTAGTGTCACTCCACCCATTCAGTAGTATGGAGGGGTATGGTGTTGATCTTGCTTCACATGATGTGCCCATTGCCTTCATTTGTTTTTGGTATTTGACGTACCTCATCTTCCTCGCAATAGATTGACTTTAAAGTTTGGTTAACTCTTACACTATCAACATTGTTGACAGTCTCCTTGCATGGAGCTATTTTGGTGAATTACGTACCAATTTTTTTGTTTTGTGTGATCGAGCAATAAATCAATACCACTATTGCAAAATTAGTTAAAGTGAACATATGTCTACCAAACATTTCTTCTAGTTAGCAAAACTTTAGTTCTCAGGAAGAGCAATGGACACTAGCTTGGCAATGTTTGCAAGTCCGGCTTCCCAACACTTGTCAACATTAGTAGCTTCGGACCACGTGTTATCATCGTATTTTTGTGACTTTCAATTCCATTGAGTGCATTTATGTTTGATGGGCTTCGTTCCATCGGCACCTGCTTTACCATTGTGGTTAGTCTTTGAGTCGTGCTTCTTGGGATGCCGTGCAATGTAAGTTTTTACTTCACTTTAGTTGTTTTATTGGTTTTTTTGGGTACCTTGCGTTGACAATTTTCATCCATAGTCACTCTTTTTTTGTAATTGTTTTTAAATGGGTACCAAATCAGGGCTAGTTGTCAAGACCCACATGTGGATCGATCTCCTAGTTTTAATCATTTCTCACCCTCAATTTTGTGCTTGAGGAAGGGTGTTGGAGTGTTCACACTTATTGATTGCTTAGTTTATTTCCGAACAGGTTTAGTGTTAGTTGTGTTCACACTCCAAGTGAGTTAAGCTTTAAATTAGGGAGTTAGTTTGTTGGTTAGTTGTGAGGAGAATATTTGCACGTACTATTTAAGAAGTGCAAATGTTCGACCCCAACTAATGTTTGATTCATGCAACAAATTCTTGTTGCATGAAACAAACTATTTCAAATTGTTCATACCTAATCTCCCTTGTGTACACTACAACAGACTGAATATTGTGGAGGCAATAATATGGAGACTTCAACCTATTTTATGTGTGTTGTGCATAAGCTTTTAGTTGTTGTAATGGTGTCTCTGTTGGAGAGATCTTGGTGAGAGAGTGATCTCCACTTTGATATAAAGGAAAAGACATGTTTCTGCTAAAAAACAGAAGAGGCTTAGATCCGGATCAAGATCTAGAACCTAAAAAGCAACGTAAGTAATCAGAACCACCAAAAGTTTGGGTTTCCTTTCTACCATTTGGGGCATTAAAGGCTGGAGCTACAACCCCCTACCAAACACATATATAAAGATTCTTGGGACAATAAGGATTGTGATGTCCTCTCTTCCTAGACAAGCAAGAACGTGTGCTTGATGTTAAATTTTTGGTCTTCCCTTACCTTAAATGGATCAATTCATGCCTCACTTTCATTTTTAATAACATAGAAATTCTTCACTTCTTCCAAGATGCCGCCCTTGCATTTGTTTGTTGTATCAATATGTAATTTTTCAGAATCAATGAAATAAGTTTTTACAGTGATATACTCATATCCAAACGAAAAACTATCAGGTGGTCTACAAACATACAATATGAAGCGTTTGTAAAAGTTTTGCATCTTTTCCATCATAAAAATATTGCATTTAACGTGTGTCCTGAAAATCTCATGCCCGTGTAAATCCTAGTTATATGACTATTCCACTGCCTCATTATTTGGTCACTTGGCGTGTTCAAGAAGTGGATTGTAACAAATACCACACTTGTTGCAAACATTATTTTCCTTCTACATACCTTGAAATCAGAAATATGCATTAATTGTGAGAAAGCTATTGCAATTATTGAAAACTGCATTTCTTTTAATGATTAAAACAAGCCTCTGTAAGTAATCTTTTAAATGATCTGGATAAAAAATGCATTAATATATCATTATATACTCAAAGGAGGGAGTTATTGGTCCTCCAGTATCATCATGAGGAAGAGGATACAGCAAAGACCTCTAAAGCACAATTCACAGGAAACACATCCTGATGCAGAAAACTATATCAACTATAGATCAAATCTTACACGAATTTACAGCTAGAACATCCAGGTAGCCTGGCAGGCAATATTCAAAAATCTAATTGCAATCCTGTATATATAAAATTATTTAAAATATGTAAATTGAATTACTGAAACTTTGATACTCTATCATTCTGCAATCTCCGCAATAAGGATTTACTAACAACGAGACCTTTTCTTCAATTTATAATGTACAATTTCATCTCTCATAATCTTTACATTTGGACAGAACTTTTCCTCTCATGAAATAATAAAAATGGCCAAATGGGAGAATGTCTCAAATGCACATTCTAAACCTGTCTTATCTTGTGGGAAAGACTTCTGCAAAAAAAAATCAGGAATGATCTTTATAACATCCCATCATATGGAAAAGCCACAAACAAATGACAGATTTCTGAAATTTGGCAGTAGCTTCATCTTGAAGGGGAAATACAAGGACCCAACCTAGACAATAATCTAAATCTTGGTATGTATTAAGGCACCTAAGCTGCATTTCTTAACCTGGCATTAGTATAGAAATTTTTAGGCATGAAGAAGAGGTTCAAACCTTACAGAGTCCATGGAGACCTTAAAGATAGGCCTTGTCCAGTAATATTCTGCAAATCAGAACTCTGCTGCCTGAAAAGGGCAATTTGAGAATTTGGGTATGAAGTAGGAGATATGTTTATACAGGGGATATGAGCATATGCTGAACCTGTCTCATGTGGACGGCCATATGGAGGATTAGCATGCGAGTGTTCGAATTGGATCCAATCATCTTTGCCATGGCCATTGTTACTAGTAAAGCAACCAATACTTGTATAGTTTTTCATATTTCCATACTGATCATGATTCAAGATTCCATACGTGCTTGAAGCGAACCATCCCATTGCGGTAGTGAACCAAACAATTTTCTTTCACCGCTGCTTCCAGCATGACCATGACCTGTAACAGATGGCCTTTGCAGGAATTCAGGAGGAGACCAACTAGCATGAAATTGATTATTAGAGCCATTCCGATGACCAGCGTATGTCTCTAATTGTGGCATGGCTGTACCGGGCAGAGGTCTACAAGGTACAGCCGGTGGAGAAACATTCCAATTTGACAGAACTGCTGGAGAAAGGCCAGGTAGAAAAGGTCTTGTTGCCATGAAGACTGCAAGGACTGATTCTGCCCTGAATGTTGGAATAAAAATGTTGATTCTCTTGATGATGATTCTCCTTGAAAATATGTTGCTCTTGAAGGTGGTCATTTAAACACTCCTGCTTGCCAGATTGCATTGAGTCTCTATGTTGCAATTGATGGTTATGTTCTTTTGATTTTTGTTGGTGAAAAACTGCAACTCCTGTGTTGAATGGGAAGCATGTTGGAAGCCTTGCTGAGTTTGTCCACTTACCGAGCAACAAGGTAAAGAACAGCTATTTCCAGCCTGGTTGATCTCATGGTTAAGGCTGGGTTGTCTCCCTCTAGCTTGAATGTCATTACATGAAGAAAGAAACAACGAATGGGTTTCATCTGACTTCATGTCTGGAAGATTGGCTATCTTTGTTAAATCACCCGAGAAAGGGGAACACGGAGAAATTTTCCTTTGTTGTTCTTGAAATATCTGTGTGTCCAACTTTAAGTGATAATTGTTATCGGATTGTTGTGGATTCCCTAAAGATAAATGAGAAGGGTGATCCCTGCTTAAGGAAAGAATTTGTGTCTCTAAATGGCCCTGTCTATTATTAAAGGGATGTATCTCCGGCTCTCCTGTAGGATTTTCTGCAGTCAATGGTTGCTTTACATGAAGAATGTGACTTTCAATACCAGCCTTCTTATCTTTTTGTACAAGAAAGGAACAGCTTTGATTTTTGGCTGATTGGTCTCTCTGTGGAGAAAAATGACTCTGATAATATGCAACATTTTGCAGTGTGCCTGGTTTTTCAATACCAAAGCATGGTCTCTTCTCTGGTTCTTCTCTAACAATGTTTCTCCTGATAGAATCATCAACGGAAGTCTCTCCTGTGAGCAATGAACGTGTCCATAAGATTGACCTTTTTCTTCGCAGGAAATCAGAACTTTCTTTACCGGTTGAACCAAATGCACAGTGTGAAGAAAATTCTGGAGAATCAGCATAGGTAGTAGACAATGTTTCTTTAATTGAGGACAGCACATCATCTTTGCAAATGCGAATGGGTTGCTCATCAGAACAATCTGAACTCTGCTTTAGCCTTGAGTTGGGGGAAACATTTTCACCTGGTTGTGGATTCTCTATTCCTGACAAACAACTACCATGCTCTTCATACTTAGTAAATTGTGGTATCATTTTCAGGCAAGGACTCCAATGTACACTTGATATCTGAACTGGAAGAGATTTGGTAGTTGACAAGGCTATCTCAACAGAGGGTTCTTCTGAATCAAATGGTTCACTAGCTGCATGTTCAATATTTGATTGAGAATAAGACTTTGTAAAATCCACTTCTGATTTTTCCACTTCTTCAATTTCAGCAAAAACATGACCTGACAGATTGTTGATTGGTGAGAGATCCATTTTTTCTTGGCCTGTGCCCCTTCTGTTGTATTGCATATATTCATTGAATCTATTAGATTCTCTTTACATTTTACCTGAAAAAATATTCCACAAACAGGAATTAGGTAACAATTTCAAGAAGCTTGATGCTAGACTACTGGATGATTAATAATAATAAATTAGACCTACTACCATGGAATCCACATTTACACCAGAGGTGAGTGTAAGAAGTGTTTTATCAACTTCAAGAACAAAAATTATATCTAACGGAAAACGTGTTTTATCAACTTCAAGTAAAAACCCAAAATCCAAGAAATCGCTGTGTTAAAACAACTTAAAGAAATTGTTTTTTTACAATAACTAAAGTTTAGCAATAAGCTCCTCCAAAAAGTAAGGGGCACAATTCCATAAAACAAAAGAAAAATTTCAACTAAAAAGTTTTTTAATATTCTGCATGGACACTGAGACTTGTCTGCATGGACACTGAGACTTGAAAGCAGTTCAATAGAGTCAAAGTTCATAACTAATGTCATAGGTAATTGGATGTCCACCGTTCAAACTAAACATCTGGGAACAATCTCAATTACAAACTACAATGGATAATTGGGACTTCTGAAAAAGGGTTTAACAAACACAAAATTAAATCAACTAAACTGGCAAAATAATGTTTGTTTGATATATACCTTGTCCAACACAAACTTCTGACGCTCCAAAATCTCTTTCTGTAAATTACTTCTCTGCAAATGTCTCTGTAAGTGGCCCTCCACAAATGTGGAATATGCTACTGGAAGGTCTCTCAGTACCAAAAACAGCCTGTACGGCAGTGATAAAAAAATCAAAAGTGTTTAATACCAATCAAAAGCACCCCTTCTAAATTTATAGAAGCATCATAACTCCAGGGTGCTTACCAATGTTCTCGCAGCATTTCCTCGCTTGACTCTTTGAAAGTCGCATGCAACTGCACATCAAAGTTTGTAATGTCACCAAAAGTTGCACCCAGAGATTTCAACTTAGGTTCATCAGTTTGCTTCACCTTAACAGTGCTTTCACGCTGCTTCTGGATAATCTAACATCAATCATAATAACTACAACTTGAAGTCTGACTAAATTTTCTTTGTTGTAAATATCAATGCCAGTGTCTTAATTAGCATTGAGAAGAGTTTTAAAAGTCTAATAGCAACAGTTTCATTTTGAATTCCAATGAACAGGAAATACCCATTGGGAAGGCTTACACCACTAAAATTTTAGCATCTAATTACAGCCTATAGGTAATTGGTCAACCTTTAAGCTCATATTGTGAGCATATGGATAATATGTATTTTCAATTCTCTGCTTTATATGGCTATTCCCTAGCCCCTGTAAAATGGATGCATAGTTTGTTGACTCGGTAAATAACATTCACTATTTCCTTCTTTAAGTATCTCCCACATGAAGGCATTTAATATTTCAGGTTGAATTATAATGGTAGCAAAACTCAAAGCATTTGTATTCACTTTCTTAAATTGGAAAAGTTAAACATAAGGCTCATCCCAAACACACTAGATCACGAGGACCACAATAAGAACACAAGATTACAATTGGTTGTCAACTGAAAAACTAGTAGAATCTTCACCATGACTAAGAGATGTAAATAATCCCAATGAAAGAGATTTATGAAAATTGGGACTTCATCACTAATTTTAGAGATCTCATTTTTGGTGAAATCCATCTTGGGGACATGGAAAACTTGTGGAAAATTTCTCCACAACCTTGACATGCCAACAAGGAAATGAGAGGACTTCGTTCTATATCCTCTAGGATGTGTCCCCTAAAAGGGGATTCTAAGGGAGGCTTCCGCGTCCTCGTTCGGGGAAGCATATCTCCAAAATCAAGTGGCATGTCTCTCATGCAAAGGGTAACTAGAGAGGGTCAAAAATAAAATAAAATATAATCCTAATTAAATTTAGGATACATAAACATGATAATATAATAATGCTATCTTTAAATAGTACCATTAAATATTCTACAAATATAACCTACAAAAAATTTACAATTAAGTTTAATATGTTGTAGACTATAGTCTTAAGTTCTAAACTATATGAAACATCCAATAGCGTGTTGCACAAAGTGAAGGCTAAGACTCATGAGAGATATCTCATAATACAGCTCTATGATGAGAGGATTAGACTCATCATTCAGTATAGGTAGGACCACAAGAACACATTCTGCACATGGCAGCTTATGATGCATTGACCCAGAATGGTATTTGCATAGGTATGGGAGAGTACCTGAGCTCAAACAAGGTTTTTGTGATTTTATTTAATAGATGTATACTAAGAAGGGTGTGAAGCTTTGGGAATAGTTTCTTCATTTTGCAGATTAGCAGGCTATTTCAAAAATCCAGCAAAACTAAGGACAAAGCACGTTTGAGAAAAGGAATCCAATTTGGTGGTGGAGGATTCATGGCGACAAAATCCCAAATCTTAGACAACTTTCTATGTGGTTGTTGTCTCAAACTGCTAGTTCCTCTGAGATAGATAGGAATTGGCCCACTTATAGCTTCATCCAATATATCAAGAGGAGTATACCTTCCTCTAGGAGAGCAGAGAAGTCGGTTGGAGTTCATACTACCTCATATCTTACTCGTAGAAGACTAAGTATTGAGATGTTGATGCTGAGGATGCCAGAGAGTTGCTAAGGACAAAGGGTGGATCTTCAGCAAGGATTAGTTCGGAATCCCCTGAGCATGTTTGATCAGGCAGAGGGTCCTAAGGGTAATGATAATATTGACATCTATGACATCGTGCCTCAAGGAAACTTTGGAGAGGATAGAATAATAACAGTGGCAAAAACATGAGCCACATATCTGGCTTGCTCTATGTTTTTTTCAACTATTTGCAAGACTTGCATTTTTGCAATTTAGTATTGGGTTTAAATAATCTTAAGGATTTTACAAAAGTTGATGAGTGGAGCATAAATTTTCAACAAGGAGTGGTCAGGGATCCCTGAGCATATTTGATCAGCCAGAGGATCCCAAGAGTGATGATAAAGTGCCATGTATGATGTTGAGCCTAGAGGAAACTTTGAAGCGCATGGAAAGTGGAAACTGAGGATAGAGCAATAGCAGTGACACAAACATGAGCCAAGAGTTGGGCTTGATCCAAGATTTCTGCATTATATGGAGGACCTTCACTTTATTCTCTTTGTTATTTAGTCTGTAGAAGCATTTATTACTATTTTGATGTCTGAGATTTCAATTATCTAAAGAATGCCAAACTTAGGCATGTTGAGCCCAAGGATGCGCATGTGGAGGGATTAGATTGGTGCTCTGGGCCTATTTGATGAGCCAGCGGATCCGAAAGTGATGATAACATTTCTGTGTATAATGTTAATCCTTGAGGAAACTTTGGAGCATGTGGAAGACGAGAAGAAAGCAACAGCATTGGCACAAACACAAGACATGAGCCAAGCTTACTTTGTGCATTTTTGTTATTTGTAATACTTTTAAATTTCTGCCATTAGTATATTCAATAGAACTCATCACTCTTGTATTTTGGTGTTTGGGATGTGTATTATCTTTTGTGATTTACGATTTTATCAAACATATATGATATTAGTCTTTACACTTGTCATGAATAGCATTTTTAAAAATGTGATAGGATGACTCGTATTTAATTTTTTGCTCCATACTGAATTATCAATTAATGTTAAATAATGAGATTGAGAAGTTGACGTAGAATTCAATATATATACTAAATTTAATTGTATGATAATATATGACCATTCTTCAAGCTTCAATACATTGTTCCTTTGTGTTTAGTCATTAAGTCATTAATATAAATCAGATTCTTACATATTTATTTTACCTGTGTTCCCCCAAAGTCCTCTAAAATTTTCCAAACAGCCCTGGGACAAATCCCCATGTCCAAGAAACTCGTAAAATTTGATCACAACTTCAAAAAAATCCAAGGAATGGAAAAGCTCACCATGTTAAAACTGGAAAACCTAAAACAAAGGCAGGTATGCTGTTAATCCTTAAGGCAACTTTGGAGCACGTGGAAGATGAGCAGAAAGCAATAGCATTGGCATAAACACGAGATATGAGCCGAGCTTCCTTTGTGCATGGTTTGTTATTTGTAATACATTTAAATTTCTGCCATTAGTATATTCTATATAACTCGTCACCCTTGGTATTTTGGTGTTTGGGATTTGTAGTATCTTTTATGATTTATGATACACATATGATATCAGTCTTTGCACTTGTCACTTCAAATTTTAGTGTTATGAATAGAAATTTTAAAAATGTGATATGATGACTCATTGTATTTTATTATTTTGTTCCATATTGATATATCAATTAATGTTAAATGCTGAGATTGAGAAGTTGAAGTAGAATTCAACATATTTACTAAATTTGATTGTATGATAATATGTGATCATTATTTGAGCTTCAATACATTGTTCCTTTGTGTTTAGTCATTAAAATAAATAAGATTCTTACATATTTATTTTACCTATGTTCCTCCAAAGTCTTTTCCAGACATCCCTGCGACACATCCCGTGTCCAAGAAACTTAATGTAAAATTAATCAAAACTTCAAAAACAAATCCAGGAATGAAAAGCTAGCCATGTTAAAACATGAATAACCCAAAACAAAGGCATGCTCATTATATGAACTGATAGAAAACTCAGAACAAGAATAACAACATTTATTTTACTTGACCAGTTTTTCTGAGGTGGGAAAGGAAGCAAAGCCAAAAATGAGTTTTGTCAAGAACATACCGTGATGGGATAAAGACCCATAACAGGTACAAAAATGCAAATCCTTTTTGTCAGAGAAATGGTATTTCTTTAAATAATCACTTGCAAACAATAATTGAACAAAAAGGTGTACAAATATCCTACAAAAAGAATGATAGATTGAAAACCAAATCAATCTGATCTTCCATGACTACTGTAAAATGCATTTATGCATCCTCCCTCCCACAGGATGTTATGAAAACCCATCTTAACAATGAAAAACATGTTCAATTGATACAGAAAGCATTGTTGCAATTAGATAATTGCCACGTGGTCATGTAACAAAGTGAATGATGTCAAGTGCAGAATCAACTCAAACATTCATTATAAAAAGAAATCTTGAGAAATACAGGCCAATTGTACTATAGAATTATTCCAAAATGCACACCCAAAAGTCAAAGATAACAAAAATGGACCCAAGAAATGTGGCTTGATGAAAGATATGAATCTGGTGACTTTATCACTTTTATAGAATCGAGGTCACCTTATCTTGCTTTTTGGGATTGCTGACCACCATGTTGCCTCCTTAGTCATTACATCCATTTTTGCATCATCATTCATCTGCGATCCTTTCCTTCATAAGAATTCCCACAATCAACACCAAAGACTTGGGAGTTAGAAAGTTCTAATGTTTGAAATTCATCCTGTAATTTCACAGTTACTGGAGATTGTATATCCTGGTTAAATACTTATGTTGCAGTAGAGTTTTTATATGTAATATAAAATATGCAGACAAAAGTTGACATGGCAGGAAAAAAAACATTTCATGGGAAAAATAAACAAAGCAATCCAATTTTATGGTATGAAAATAGTAAAGTAATTGAATTTTGTACAGAACATGGTGAAGGTTCCGCACATACATATTTTCCTGTGGAGTTATTCTTGATTTTACAATTATAATGTCATGATTATCTTCCATTTTTATGTTTCTCAATATAATGCAGCATAGCACACCAATCTGATAACAAGAAAATACTGCAACTGTAGCCACAAAGGCTAACAAGAATTTTGGAGAAGGGAGCATGTTAAAACATTAAAAAAATTCCATAGAAGCAGATAACAGCTAAAACATGCATAAGTTTTAAAAAAATGTCGTGTGCTGAAGCAAAAGAAGGAAGCAAAGCAGAACACCATACATTTCAAATTTTCTAGATTTGATGTGCATCTTCCTTCTTTGAAGTTCTGAAGTAAAAATTGCATCACAGTCTGATGTAATAGATAGCAATGTCATAGTCTCTCATGGACAATTAAGTACTTTTCAACATAAAAGATATGGCCATTTTCACATAAAAACACTATATATTATGTACTTTTCAAGGAGAGTGCACTAATCCAAAGATGTTAGCTATTCTTCAATGTCAGTTCTACATTTTACATGTAATTTCCCCTCGCATTTCTGGGTTAGCTCTATGATCTCTCTCTTAGGCCATACAGGCAGAATTAAAACTTTTAAGTTTTTTTGCATTATGCCATGAATTTAATTCTTTCTCCAAATACATATGCTACCAAATTTTGTGGCTTTTTATAGTAATTTGTTTGAAATTCTACATTTTATATATATTTAGGTTAGCCTGTATAGTAATGAAGTGGATGATGTCACTTTTATTTGCAATTTGGATGTGTAGACACCTAATTTTCGTACAAGGCATGTGGCAACAACAATTTTGACATCTTTTAGCACTTGGACCACCAGTGCACATTAGGCTCTTTTTGACATACTTTTGCCCCCTTTCAATCAATCCCACACTGGTTTTGCTACCAGCAATTGCTCGTAGACACACTCACATTCACTTTCAGTTTGCCTAGGACATCCATTTCACAGTTGCACCTATTTAGACTTGTTCATCCATTGTTTTTGAGTTTCTACCCCCTCTGACCACTGACGGAAACACATGACCAGGCATCCACTAGAGGTCATGACCACTAACAGCGTTTGTTTCTGGTCATCTTCATTTTCAGAGTCTTTATCCCACTTGATCACATTTTTGTAGTTGGCCTTCACATATTTTGGGGTTGGCTTGCACAGGAAACTATTCTAGGTAGCCCTATGTATAAAATAACTCTAAAGGTCAGTTAGGACATCTCTACACATCTCCAAGTATTCATATTCCTAGGGCATAACACAAGGGTACTTCTAAAAGCAGTGAAGCCTTCAAGCCTGTCGATTGTTGTCTAAGAAGTCTGCCCTTACCCTATTCTATTATTGAAGTCATATTCTTATGCCAAATGAAGGATTCATTTGTTTGCATTTATTGAGCATTTACAGGAGAAGGTTGAGGCTTCTCTTGGGTTGGGACACACAAATCTGCATAGAACTAAATGAGCCCTAGTTCCATTGGTAATATGTAAAGCAACACCCACTTGAGGTAGACCAAGCCAATTCTATTGCATTATCTCTATGTTTTCTTGAGTAAATTGCTAGGATTTGGAGTCGGATCAAAGGAGAAGTCATCCACACATTCTCACACATCAATTTGCACATCCGGAAGAGGTATCAGCCAATCAAGAGAAGAGAAAGTCATAAAGTTTCAAGCCATCAAAATACACATGACCTGTAACGGTGGACCCCGACCACTACCAGAAAACATTACCGGCAGTGACCACTAGCAACAGCCGTTTCCAATCACCCCTCTGTTTTTGGCAAGCCTCATCTGGGTGTAGTGAGACTTTCAGGAGCAGTTCCAGTCTGTTTTCTGATTCTATTTTGAGTGTTTTCAGTCCTCTGTTCTGATTTAGGTATGTTTTATTAAGGTACGGATTCTACTCACACTCTGTCCATTCTCCCTCTCCATTTCCTTATCAATTTCTTACACTTTTCAGAGTCTCAGTTTACTGTATTTGCTGCATTTATTTAGGCTCTGCTTTAGTTTCATGTTTTGGTACATTCGTGCACTTGTGCAAAAATCAATCAAAACAGGATGAAAGGTGAAAGAGGAATACTGAAATATTACGAAAATTATAAACTACAAAGAAAGCAGCAATAGCTAAAGTCATGGTAGCAACATCATTTAAGGAAGAAAAGTGAAATACCTCCAATATATCCAAGATGCTTTTGCTGCTGTTAATCCAATGTCACAGGCTATATGTTAAATAAAAATTAACAAGGCTCTTGTGAAGCTGGGATGCATCATTCCCTCTCAAGAATGGAAGAACCAAAAATAATACTAAATTGTCTAATATTGCAGCTCTACAGATTCCTCAAACTTGAGTGAATAACTTATACTTGTTGGAAACACCCTTGTTAGAATTCATACTATTAGCGAGCATTTAATTGCCTCATGAACATCTACAGAGTTTTTGGCTAATGTATAGATTAAATTTTTGTGCAGGTGAACGATGGTCTCAGAGAAGCTATAAGAACTTCTTCCCTGATTTTGCCACAGCTTTGGTCTACTTTCCGTTGCTGCTGTTGTTTAATTTAATATTCTCCAGTTTCATCTAAAACATTGGTAGGATAGTTTTTCAAATGCTCACTACCAAATAATGTTTTACGTGAGGATGTGGGATATGATGTTAATTAATAATTTTTGTTTGGAAACATTTGATAAGCACTAAGGTCCTTTGATGGGGTATGTTCTTCCAACGAAAGACTACAATTGTTACAGGACAATGGATTACCAACTACTATATCAGAATGTTGGGTCCTGTTGCCCAGAATACTAAATTCCTAAAGCTGTCTATGCCAATCTGACAATTTTAGCAACCCCTGGTTGCACCCATTAGCATTTTTGTTTGCCATAAAGTATTCCATACTTTTCACTCCAACGTCAATAAGTAATTTTTATGGAAGCTGTCCAGAGAGTTCTAGAAGCTGACAAAGTTCCATGTGATAACTTGTATTTCCTAAAGCCTGTCAGGAACAATGTACTACTATGCTCATTTGCAAATTGAAACCCAGAGCATATTATTAAATCAAGAAATTCCTACTCATAGAAAAATACTTCTGAATGAACTGAACAATCAACTGTGCTAGAATCTTTAAGTTAATGCTAGTAGTGTCGAAACCATACAGAAGACCAAGAAGGACATAAAGAAGACATTGAAAAGGTGGCCAAAAAGAGTGATACACCTTCCTAACACAAGAATTTCCTCCAAAACCAAAGGTTTCAAGAAAAATTGAGGATATTCACCTTCAATACAAAGAGGAAAATAAAAAACCTTGGAACCCATCTTTCAAAAGAGTATGCAATTTATTTTCCTCCAACTCAAAAGGATAAGCAATCTCAATATAGATTAGGTCAACCCAAACAAGTTAGTGGCAGACTATAAGGATTTACTTGGCTAAGAAAATTAACTGATTATTAATAGAAAATTAGAAACATATTGCTTTTATGCAATTATGCTCAAGTAACCTAACATTTTTATTTTGCACCAAGACACCCTTCAGATAAAGTATACAAAAATTTGGCATGCTACAAATGCAGATGACCTACATTTTTGGGAGCGACATGTTTGGTTTGTAGGAATAGACCTCGCCAACGACAAGAAATGTAGAGATATGCATGTGTTATACTGCAGACCAAACTACAATATTAATGCCATAACAAAATCTATTTCAACAAGTTTATGGTTCAATGTCAACCATACAACTTTAAAAAATTAGACCAAATAATGATGTACATGGACTTATTTGCATCTCTATCAAGCAGCTGCAATTCTACTTTGTTTTTGAAATACCCGCAAAAATTGGTACACCTTATGAGACCTACTCAAAATGGGTCCCCGGTGATGAATCCAAGTTATGCAGCTAGCCAGGTACAAATTCTGATACAATGACAGTCTCCAATTTGTAGTTACTCATGATCCAGTCATGACAGGGAGGTCCACGGAGGTCATTTTTAACTTAAAAGACTATTGCCTGATTCTGACTCCCTTAAGCTTATGGGATGGCATGCAACTTTCCAAGCTTCCTTGACCCAGCTCATTACATCATATTTTCCCTAAATTGCATCTAATATGTTCTAGACCTAAGTTACGAGGAAATGGAAACAAATCTGAAATACAGAAATGCTGATTTTCAATAAAACCTTGGGTACAAAAACATGGAAACGTCGATACAATATATTATAATAATATATAACTATAAATTGAAAATGCATAATACTCATTTTTAGTCCATCAAAGATAAAACACTTTAAAAATGGACTATTCATGAAAGTTCAAAACATCCACATGCTTAAGTATAGGTTTAATGTAGTGTGTTCTAGAAGTTTAGGAATTTTGTTTTAGTGTTTTAGCTTTTTTGGCTGTTTTACAGACCTGTCCCACTGGAAATGGTTGGGCATTGTATGCGCCCGAGAACCAACACATGACTCCTAGACGCACGCGACCTCCCGAGGTCATGCCGGGACAGTTGGAATGAAATGGATGGGATGGCAATAAAATGGGTAAATGGGATCTGGATAGAATAGGTGGATGCGATAACAAGAGATCAAGGCAACCTAATGTTCTCAATTGGAAAAATGGGTATTTGCTCGTTGAGGGCAATAAACACCTGTCTCACTTGTTCGAGGGTAATGGTACGATCAAGAATGATCATCGTATGCAAGTCACGGTCAATATCGGTAGAACCGAATAAGACTCGACTCGGTTGTGGAACACATGGGAATTGTCCTTCGTTGTCTACAAATTCCTCTCCAAAGAGGGTCATGAATATGCGACACGAATGGGATAAGGACAAGTCTAATCCCTACCAGGCTGGTTTGCCTAGAACTCCTCGACAGTGTCTACCTCGTTGTTCAAAGCAATCAATTGTATGATGATGGTAGGCCGGACTAGGGTAGTCTGAAAGATAAGTTGTAAAAGGCCTTGGTCAATATCAGTCAATCGTGTGTCGATGTTTGGTTGTGGCACGGTTGGGTCACAAACTCTTTGTCTTGGTTGACGTGGACCCTGAATGGTCATGTGGGCGCAAAGCAAGCAATTGCGGATATAAACAAAGCACGAAAGAAACCAAAGGGGGTTGAGGTTAAGATCAAGTAACCTAGGCCGCTATGAAAATGTGGGGGTTGTTGTTCATTACCAATCTAATTAATATTCCTACTTTAAACAAACAATACAATCAAATTTAAACTAAACAAAAGTTGATTACTCTCCTTTTAATTTAATTAAACTCGAATGCAACTAATTAATTAAATAAATGCAAGAACAAATTAATCTACTTGTTTTTGGTATTTTAATGAAGCTTTTAAACACAAATAAATAAACAAAGCTAATTAATTCCTAATCTATGTTTTTGTATTTTATGTATTATTGGAAATAAATAAATAAAAGCTACAGACAAAAAAGGAAATTGCTTCTAATTAAATAAAACTACTTTTATGCTAAAATAAAACAAACAAGGATGTGGATCTAATTTAATTAACAAGTTCTTTCTAATTTGTCATTGTGGATGTTTACTACTTCTAATGCCTCATCTTAGAATCACGAGAAGAAATGAAGCTTCTCAGAAGCAATTTATTTCCTGAAACTTCCCCGGTGAAACAATCAATTACACATGAAATTGATTTGTGAAGAAATACAACAAAGTACATAGACACAGAAGCTTCCTCAAGCTCCTTTCCCTTGCAAATCCACAGGGATAAGCAAGGAGGAAACTTTCAATGAAAGCTTTGTTCGTATACAATCTAAATCTAAGTAATAACCAAAATGAAAGCTACATGTGCTATTAATTGAAGAAATGAATAAGTATGTGCACAAGAACTTCCTCCAAATCCTTTCACAGAAAATCCACAAGGATGAGCTGAGAAGGAATTATCAATGGAAGCTACTTACAAGCTACAGACAATTTGTAAATTCTACCTTCTTAAAACAATTGATGATTTGATAAAGAAATGTAAATTCTAGATTAAAGAAAGCTTTTAAAGAATTTGAATTACACCCCAACCTGGAAATGTAGAACTGTGACAATATCCGAGGCGATTGTGCTTTTACAGCCCCTTAGCTTCTTTTCCAGAGATGAATCCAAACGGTCCAAGGAGTCGTGTTGGTTGCTTTATGCGAGAAGAAGTTGTGTAGATGTTGGAGTAGACTAGTTGCAGGCTAGCTAGTCTCAAATGCAAGCAAGGAAGTAACAAGGCAAAGCTCTGAGTTGTTTGTGTGCTTCTTGGCAAGATTTTGGCAGAATAACGGTGCAATCAAATTCAATGGACTCTAACCAATGCTTCGGGAAAAAGCTTGGTTTTTATAAAAAGTTGGCGAGGAAATCGTGACAACACACTTAGGAACCAAGACGTGCCAAATCATCCACCAAAGGGCAGCCAACTTACTAAAAATAGTAAGTAAAGAAGAAGAGATTCATACGCATCTAACAAGCTCAGAATCAAAAGAATTGGCTAAGAAACTTGTGAGAAAAACAATGGGAAACTTGCAACATGCGTATAAAATTGGGAGTGTTAATTCTCGGATTTATGAGCACGGAACCGCAGTCTCTGCATAGACCGGTGGTTGCATAACCACCTCTCAGGCAGGACCGGCGGTTACGTAACTTAAAGGCAAACACTAAGGAAAAGAGGGCGAAAAACATTTGCGAAGGCAAGTAAAGTTAAGGAAATGATAAGGAAGAGTAAGCCACATAGACAAGTTGTAAGGAAAAAGGACCTGGATTCATCATTTATTCTGGAAATGAAAGTTATCATCATAGAGGATTTTACCGTTCCAAAAATATAGCACTGTGCAATTTTGGGTGCATACAGCCTACAAGCACATGCCGAAAACATTACGGAAAAGGAACTTCCATTTCTAGGAAAGTAGCACATTTTGGGTATGAATCAGTGTAATTCTATAGGCATGTGAATCGTCCTGGCATGTTTCCAAGCAGAAACGGCACAGGGAGGGGGGTTGTCCCTGCAATGTAGTTCTAGACACCTTTAGGACCTTATATGTCAAGTTTACAAGTGAATTTTGTACCTATTTCCAATATAGAGGTCCAAGAATAGAGCATTTGTGTCAAATGACGTGTGTGCATGTGCTAAGATACATAATTTGACATGTTTGTGCACGTACTCAAACATCATACGTGTATGACCCTTCTTTTGTACATTTTTCAGGCTGATTTTAGTGTCTCCAAGTTAGACTCCAAAAAAGGTCAAAGTTAAGAGGTTTGGCATAATTACAACCCAAATGCGTGGATAAGGTGAGGATAAAAATGAAATTGCCTCTAGAAATAAAGAACTATCCGAGAAATCTCCATATGCACCCTTTGCATTGTTCCTTCATCTTGCATGGCTTTGCATTCTTATGCATGAATGGGTCCTTTAAACCCATGGAATTATCCTACCTAAAATTGCCCTTCTTCAATTATAAATGAAGAGGCTGGAAAATCATTTAACATCATCTTCCGATCGACTCTCTCAATCATGTCATTCATATCAAGGATTTCCTTGATCAAGACTTCTCTGATACAAGCTCTCTTGATCAATGTTTTCGGCTATGTTTCTCTCTGTTGTGCCCTAATCAAGTAGCTCACTTTTTATCACCAATCAAGTGATCAAGTTAGTATTCAAGTGTGAATTAGCTATCTAGGTTTAAATCTAAGTCTATAGTATTCGATAAAAGGGTCTCTTGAGAGTCTAACATTGTAGCTAGCATATTGCAGCATTGGAGCTACCTCTTTGGCTTAAGTTAGCGTAGAGTCTCATGCTATCAAATGTCATTGCTTCATTAGTAAGGTATTGTGTTGTCTTTGCTTGTTCTTTAGTAGAGATAGGATACGTAAGAATTCTTGTAAAGGGTGACTGGATCTTTGAAGGTTCACACCATCACTATATAAATAAAGAGGTTGGAAAAGCATTAAACTTCATATTCTACTCGAATTTCTCAATAATGTCATTCATATTAAGGATTTCCTTGATCAAGACTTCGATCCAAGCTCTCGTGATCAATGTTTTCAGCCGTGATCCTCTCCGTCGTACCCGATCAAGTAGCTTTGATTTCTTGATCAATCACCAATCAAGTGATCAAGTCTAGTACTCAAGTGTAAATCAAGTACCCGCACTAGAGCTAGTCCAATTGCTCCTCTTGTTGGCTAAGTTAGCATAGAGAGTCTCGTGCTTTATCAAATGTGGTTGCTTCATTAATAAGGTATTGTGTATCGTTAGCTGTCCCCCCTAGTAGAGATAGGCTATCTAAGAATTCCTTTAAGGGAAAACTGGATCTCTCGAAGGTTCACACTTTGTCACATGTATGAATGGAGGAAATTTCCAAGGCCACCTCACCGCATGAGAAACTGCAGGAAATTATTTCGAGACACCCATGTATGCTTCCATTTACCTTATTTATTTTCAACATCGACTTTAAAGCTATGAAGCACGGATACAAAACCGCCCCGAATCCGCCAGATACGTATCCCGGTGCGGATACGATTCGGATTCGCCCCGGATCCGTACGGGATACGCCCGGATACGTGGCGGATACGCATGATATCCGCCACATATCGGCGTATCCGTCGCGAGATGGATCGCCCCGGGATCCGTGCAGTGGCGGATCGTGCATGATATCCGCCACATATCCGGCGTATCCCGTACGGATCCGGGCGTATCCGGCTCAAAAAACGTTTTTTTAAAGTTCTATTTCATTTTTTTAATGTTTGACTTTTCTACTCCCTAAAACCGAACCCTAAACACTAAATGAATAAAATAATACACCCTCTCCCCCACAAAAAGTTATAAAAAGCACCCACCCCTCTCATTTGAAATCACACAAACAATTTCATTGTCTTTTTGCAAGTGAATGAGCAAAGAGCCAAAGAAGAGTTGTGAAGAGCTTAGTGGAGGCAAAGATTGGAAGGAGGTTTTGCAAAGAGCTTAGAGGAGGCAAAGATTTGAAGGAGGGGCAGCGATTGCTTCTATTGTTTGGAGTCCATCATTGCAAGGAGGAGAACTTAGAAGGAGAAGAAGCCATTGTTGAGACTTGAGAGGAAGAGATTGTTTTAAAATTTTAGAGGCAACCAGGATCTACGATTCTACACTACACTCTACAGGTATACCGTATTTTAATTTTATTTTTATTTTTAATTCATCCTTTCGTTTTATTTTTTTACGGTTATTTATTTATTTATTATGTTGCATTTTTTTAAAATTTATAATTTAAACACATCCTAAATCTGTGTATGCTCTCACCTCACGCCTTTATGGCGATCTTGGTGATCAAAAACAGATTAGGATGGCATAGTTTAGGGTTATTTAATTTATTAATTGGTAAAAAATCATTTTTATTTTAAATGCATTGTTCAATGTTAATGTATTTGTTTTTTTTTTTTAGCTTCCTAAATCTGTGTATGCTCTCACCTCGCGCCTTTATGGCGATCTTGGTGATCAAAAACAGATTAGGATGACATAACTAATTAGTAATTTATTTATGTTAAGGCAAATTGTGTTTTAATTTTTTAAACATCCTAAACCTGTGTATGCTCTCACCTCGCGCCTTTATGGCGATCTTGGTGATCAAAAACAGATTAGGATGACATAACTAATTTATTTATGTTAAGGCAAATTGTGTTTTAATTTTTTAAACATCCTAAACTGTGTATGCTCTCACCTCGCACCTTTATGGCGATCTTGGTGATCAAAAACAGATTAGGATGACATAACTAATTTATTTATGTTAAGGCAAAATGTTTTTAATTTTTTAAACATCCTAACTTTGTGTATGCTCTCACCTCGCACCGTTATGGTGATCTTGGTGATCAAAAATAGATTAGGATGGCATCAAGTTCTGCTTCGGGTGGAGTGCAAGGCCAAGCTGAAAACACATCAATTCCTATGAGACATGATCCTAATTCCCCTCTTTGGAGACATGTGACAGTGGTAGACAACATTGTTGGTGGTGGGTGTCGGGTATGGATATGTCATGGTTGCCAAGCTCAGTACAGATCCTCATATAGTCGAGTGAAAATCCATTTGACTGGTGTTGGAGGTGTGGGGATAAAGAGGTGCCCAAAAATATCAAATGAAAAAATGGCAGAGTACCTAAGAGAGCAAGAGGAGGCTGATAAACAAGCTGAAAGAAATAGAACTAGAACAATTCCTTCGCAAAGAAGGCCTTCATCACTACCACCCACACCTAGACCTACTTCTCATCCTTTCATTCAAACTCAAAGTCAACCATTTGATGAAGAGAGTCCAGAGAGCTCACGAAAAAGGCCAAAAGGAGCATTGGAGAAAGCATTTAATATTGAAAAGAGGGAGGTTGTTGATGAGGTTGTTGCTCGATGCATTTATGCATGTGGGCTGCCCTTTAATGTATTGAGATCTCCATATTGGCATCAAATGGTGAAGGGTATCAATGAAGCTCCACAAGGGTACAAATCCCCAGGTTACGAAAAAGTTCGAACCACACTCTTGGGAAAGGAAGTGGAACACATTCACAAGACTTTGCAGCCAATCAGAGACTCATGGAAGGAAACAAGGGTTTCCATCATTTCAGATGGATGGAAAGATGCTAGAAATAGACCCCTCATAAATGTTGTTGCAGTATGCCCTAAAGGGGCAATGTTCCTTAAAGCCATTGACTGTGAAGGGCAAGTCAAGGATGCACAATTTATTGCTGACATTTTAATAGAGGCAATTGAGTCGGTGGGCCCCCATAATGTTGTCCAAGTCATCACGGACAACGCTAAAAATTGTAAAGCAGCAGGAATGATCATAGAGGGTAGATATGAGCACATTTTTTGGACCCCTTGTGTTGTCCACTCCCTTAACTTGATGCTCCAAAAGATTGGGAAAATCCCATGGATTGAGCAAATTTATTCTGAGGCAAATGACATTCAAATGTTTATCACAAACCATCATATGTCACAAGCCATTTTTAGGAAATTCTCAAGGTTAGAGTTGTTGAAGGTTGCAGAAACTAGATTTGCCTCTCACACGCTTGTTTTGAGACGGCTTGTGAAGGTGAGAGAGGCTTTAAGCAGTATGGTGATCAGCAATGTTTGGTCAGTGTGGAGGCAGTCAAATACAGAGAAAGCTACAAGGGTAAAATCATGGGTCCTTGATGAGGATTGGTGGGCCAAGGTTGAGTACTTGTTGAGTTTTACAAAACCCATTCTCTCCATGATCCGATATGTAGATATTGATGAAGCATGCTTGGGAGAGATATATGATGGCATAGATTCCATGCTTGAGCGTATCAGAGATATAATACAAAAAAAAGGTCTAGATCCAGAAGAGACCTTCTACGGTGAGGTCAAGACTGTGGTCATGAAGAGGTGGAATAAAATGACCACCCCATTACATCTCCTTGCTTATGCACTGACCCCAAAGTACTATAGCTCTGATGTACTTGGGCTACCAAACAGGTAAGCACCATTTTCTGACTCCAAAGTTGGAAATGGAACTAGGGCAGCATTCAAAAGAATTTTTCCTGATCCATCTATAGCCAGTGTGGTCAAAAGTGAAATGGGCATGTTTACTGGTTCAGAAGGCAACATGGGATCGATTGAGGCTCTTTTCAACAAGAGTAGCTTGACTCCAACCACATGGTGGTGTGTACATGGCCATGATGCCAAGTACTTACGTCCTATTGCTATAAAAGTTCTTTCACAGGTATAACATTTATAAATTTTAAAATTTAGAATCATTTCGAATATTTTAAATTTTATTAAGTTAGAACTTAGGATACTAACTTGTCTTTGAATTTCAATTTTCTAACTTTGTTGTAATAGGTGGCTAGTAATTCTTCCATAGAGCGGAATTGGAGTACTTATAGCTTTATCCACTCAGCTAAAAGAAACAAGTTGGCATCTAAAAAAGCTGAGGATTTGGTATATGTGCACTCCAATTTGCGCCTCTTGTCACACAAGTCTGAGGAGTATGCTAAAGGGCCTCACAAACTTTGGGATCTTATTCCAGAGACCACAAACTTGGATGCCTCCGTAGCCATGCTTGCCCAACTTTCATTATTTGATGGCGAAGATGACGCTCAAGGGAGTTCGCAAGGAGCGGAGAGTGGAGTTAATGAGAGTGGAGCTAGCGCAAGTGGCACACATGAACTTGATTTTGAGGAAAATCTAGATGATATATTCTAGATTTGTTTGTATTCCTATATCATATGTATGGCAGCCACATGAACAATGAAATGTAAAATCTTAAGTATATTGTTTGTTTTGAAAATTTGAACATGGATCTAGTTACTAGTATATTTTTCAAATTTCAAGTTTTGTTCGTATTCATGTTAACATGATATTCGTATATCATATGTATGGCAGCCACATGATCAATAAAAATGCAAAGTCTTAAGTATATTGAATGTTTTGAACATTGATTCAAGTTTTGTATTACTATTTCAGTTTTTTATGGACTAAAAAATGAGTAAAATGAGTAGATGTACATAAATATATATATATATATATATATATATATATATATATATATATGTACGACGTATCCAAGACGTATTGTATCCAAGGGTTTTTTAAAATTGATGTATCCGCGTATCCTATCGTATCCGTATCAAACGGATACTCGTATCCGTATCCCGGCAATGTTTTAAAGAGATGCCTAGAGTACGCTTCTTTTCTTGTTCTCCTAGATATAAGGCAATCTCCCTTCTCAAAGTAGTGTATCTCTGCAAGTGTTGTTTAACAGTCCTTGCAGGTCCACAGTATAATCACACACTACACCTGGTAGGCCCTCGTACCTAGAGGATACTTGCATGCTTGTGTGCATTGTTTTATCCCCTTCAATAACTTTATGCTTTATAGGGCTTGTTGTTCAAGCATTTAGCATTCTGGTTTCAATCAACTCTACACATAGATCATACCCCATCTCAACCAGAATGACCACCATACTAATTAGGATTACAGAGCACACAAAAGATCCTCTTCTATACAAATCACCTCCATGGGGCATACCAATGGACCTTTTTATACGGATGGAAAATATCATCTTCTCATGAGTTGCACAACGGATCATCTTATATTGCAAAGGCAAAAACATCTTTCTGTGGACTGCATACTAGACACTCTTGTAACGTGGAGCCAAGTAGGCACTTCATCATACATAGAAAGGATTGACATCTATCGATATCACACAACTTCCTTAGGCCAATTGAAATAGGGTTACAGGCATGTATAAAAACATTCTTTAGAATATAATTTTGAAGCAATCTTAGTTCTCGAATTCATGATTTCTATTCCATTTCGTTCAATTGAAGCAATATTCAAATCTGCAGTATAATGGTTTAGTGTTCCAGAAACTATATATTTTAGAACAGGCTTGATGCTCTCCTTTCTGCGCACTGTATATACTATATACTGTTGGGTCCACTGTAAATCCAATTATCCATCTACTGCCATGAGCCCTAGCCCTTTTTATTTGAGTTTATAACGAATTCACTTCAACGGAGCATTGAGGCACACTCGGCCATTTCAGTCCAGCAATAAGAGTATTCCCAACAGAAGAAAAAGGCAATTGCCTTTCCATGTCACGTCTACAGACAGGTCTAAGCCCAATGAATCGTTCATTAGACTCCTCATCAGGGTAACGATCAGATCAGTGTAATCCTTAGGCTTAGAAGTAACCAGAACTAAGGATAGTGAAATCATAGTCCGCTTAGACAAGTAGAGTCTAGGTGATGTTTGGACCTTGACCCCGATCCTCTACAGTTAGAGTTGTCACATCTACGGACAGGTCTAAGCCCAATGAATCGTTCATTAGACTCCTCATCAGGGTAACGATCAGATCAGTGCAATCCTTAGGCTTAGAAGTAACCAGAACTAAGGATAGTGAAATCATAGTCCGCTTAGACAAAGTAGAGTCTAGGTGATGTTTGGACCTTGACCCCGATCCTCTACAATTAGAGTTTGAGTTACTATAGGAGAGTGGGTGACTCTAGTGGCTTTGGTGAGGAGAGGAAATTATTGGCATACCAAGCACAGGTCATAGAGAAGACTTCAGTAGCAGGTTCAACAAATAATTAGTAGATTTCTAAATTACTGCATCGTTGGACATTACCCATAACCAATACCAAATGAAGAACTCTTAGGTAGTAGATTGTTTCACTTAGAAATAGCAAAATTGGCCCAAATATGAGTCAATATATAACTGTTCCAAATTTTAATTCAGTTCTGAAAATTGTTAGTCCATGTGTAGCTCCAAGACGATGATGCATTGAGAATATTCTTTAACATAGAGGTCATTCGGTTCAAAACAAACATAGTGTAATGTCCCCTTTTCAAACTAGTTCGTTTTGGAGACTTCTAGCCCATTCCACTTCCCATGGGCAAGAAGGAAGTGAACAAGGGAAGTGTTTGTCATGTTTTTCAGTCATTTTCATGAGCATTTGCATTTTTTTTTCATAGTTTCTCTCATAAGTCAAGTCGGCTGGGTTGAAGAGGTGAAAAGCCAAAGATAAAATTAAAAGCAAACATCCTTATGAGGTCAGTCATGGGGGAAGACTCCCTAATTGGTTTTGGCGCCACCAAAAGGGTATAAAAGGGGTCACTTGGACTCATTTTGGGCATCTATCTTATCATTAAAATATACTTGCATGGTTTTGGGCTGATTGCTCAATTCCTTCCACTAAGGGGCGAAAATCCTTTGGTGTGGCATACAAGGAGGACGAAACCCTTCCTTGTTCAAATTGAAGAACGAAAACTCTTCAATTGGTGGTTCCTAAGTGCTTCAAGGAAAGTGATGTTGTTGGTTTTCAGCTAGGGTGAGATACGAGGAGCTACTAAGGTTTCTACATCAATTTTGGACCCTCTCCTAAGGTAACGACTTGCTTAGAGGAGGAGTTGGGTGCCTTCTAGGGCACATCTTGGCAATTGGAATTGATATTCATCTTCCTCATAATTTTAGAGGCTGATTTCACACTTTCATGATATTTTTGGGGATTGGAATCTCCTTTTCCAGCCATTATTGTGAGTTGTATTCTTGTTGTCATTAATTTTATTACAGCTGAGTAGAACTTCATAATTGCACATGTTTTGGAGTACTTTCGCTTGATGATTATCCCATTGGTTGAATATAATATTTAGGAGAATTTATACATCCGTTTTCAGCTTTGTTTGAGGCTGTTTGATGCCCTAAAAGTGCAGATACAATTTGCTGCTAAGGTTTCTTCTATTTCTATTTCTAGATCTGCTGTCATAAAAATCAGATTATTCTCATTTGTGTTTGTGTTATTTCCCCGTTTTTCAGTTTTAGCCCTACAAAGGGACATTACAAAGGTATCGAGCTTTGATCTTCCCAACCTAAAGGTCATTCTGCAAGAAAGTGACAAAGGGTACATATGTTATCAAGAGAGAGAAAAGAAGAAATCAGATCAGCCATTTGAAGAGTCTAACATGGCCAATTGAGGTTCCCAAGAAGCCAAGATTGATAGACTCGTTGAAGGGGAAGAAAGGTTGGTAGACACCATGGACTTGCTAGCCCTAACCCTACAAAAACTTCATGAACTAAGGTTTTAAAATGGTGAGGGCAGCTTATCCAGAGTTAACAATTCACGGCAGCCCCAAGGATCGATTTGTGGATCAACCACTAGACTTGCTTTCCTTCCGAGGGAAGAAGCCATTCCAGAGATCGATACTAGGGATTCAGTAGGGCACAATATTGTGACTAGCTACGAAGAGTATAGGGCCCTTCTGAATGAGATTTGTGAAGTTATTTCGCTTGCCGAATTCATAGGGGTAAGCAAGGGAAGGTCAAGGCTGGAGTCTAGACCTAATGCACCACAAAGGGACCTTCAAAATACCTTGGGTAAGATGGCATTCTCCACATTTGATGGTTCCAACAAGCTGGCAGCTTGGGCTTGGATACAAAAGTTGGACACTTATCTATCATTGAGGCCTATGACGGAGGATGATGCAATTAAATTTGCAACCCTTCATCTTGAAGGAATTGCACGAGTGGTGGTTTCATGGATTGGTTACACAAGGGCACAATCTCATCCACTCATATGATGAGTTTTGTAAAAGACTTATTAGGAGATTTGATATGGTGGATCCCGAAGTTCACTTTCAAGAGTTAGCACAATTGAAACAAGGCATAGTAGAAGACTATGTCACTGAATTTCATAGACTTTCAGTGATGATTACGGATGTGACAGAGAAGAGACTCATTGTTTTGTTCATTGAGGGTTTGGTTGAACCACTCAAGGGTTTGGTGAGAGCATTTGACCCTTTGTCTCTCCAAGAGGCAATTAAGAAATCATTGGATCTTGAAGGTGTTGCTCCAAGGACAAGTGATTAGTGAGCAGCCAAGGACATCTTGGAATGGTGGACAGCCAAAGGGACATTTGGGACAGCCAAGAACCACATCTTTGGACCAACCAAAGAGGCCATTTCAGCAAGCACCAATTATTCACAAGGAGTTGTCCAAAACCAACAAAGAAGGAGAAACAAGGAATGAGCTAAGAAGGAAGAATTTGTGCTTCTCTTGCAAGGATCCATGGTCTCTGGTCATCGTTGCCTAGGTAAGGGTAATGTGCATTATATTGAGGTATTTTCAGATTGTGAAGAAGAAAAAGCTTGTGTTGACGAGGCAAAGCAAAATCATGATCCGAGAAGAAGATCCGGAAAGTTTGGATAGCACTCTTGCCACCTTGTCCGGTGCTCCTAGATATCATCCATTTCGGGTGAGAGGAGACCTACAAAGGCAAAGAGTCATGGTCTTGATTGATAGTGGAGCTACTCATAACTTCATTGATGAGAGCTTGGTGAAAAGATTAAAATTGAAGGCTGAAAATTTCAAAGGGTTCAATGTTATGGTAGCGGATGGCTTCACCCTCCCATGCACAAGGATACCGCAACTCATGCTCTCTTTGGGAAGGCACGAAGTGAAGGATGATTTCTATGTCATTGGAATTGGTGAAACCGATTTGGTGTTAGGAGTTCAATGGCTACATTCATTGGGTGAATTTACCCAAAACTACCAAAGCATGGAGCTGAAATTCAAGGTGGATGACAAGGAGGTTGTGCTACAAGGTATGAAGAGTGGAACTCCTCAAGTTGTGACAACCAAGAGCATGGAAA
The DNA here is from genome assembly GCA_018340775.1 of Taxus wallichiana var. yunnanensis. Classification (NCBI taxonomy): domain Eukaryota; kingdom Viridiplantae; phylum Streptophyta; class Pinopsida; order Cupressales; family Taxaceae; genus Taxus; species Taxus wallichiana. The sequence continues at coordinate 351,433,356 of CM031239.1, forward strand.
GAACCTTCAAAAGAGGGCAGGTCGCATGGGCAGCTCATTGCTTGGTAAGATCTAATTCTTCTATTTCAATTCAACAATCTTATCATGAGGATATTCAGCCCATAATTGATAGGCATGCCAAAGTTTTCAATAATCTACCTCATGGGCTGCCACCAGATAGGGGATTTCAACATGTTATTGAGTTAGAACCGGGTACCAAACCGGTAATAACTACTCCCTACCGCCACCCAAGGGTCTACAAGGAAGAAATTGAAAGAACCATCAAAGAGCTGTTGGAAATGGGACTCATTAGGCCTAGTTCCAGCCCATTTGCTTCTTCCATGGTACTTGTTAAGAAGAAGGATGGTACCTTAAGGATGTGTGTGGACTACCGGTTGTTAAACAAGAGGACAATCAAGAATAGGTACCCAATTCCAAGGATTGATGAGCTGATTGATGAATTACATGGGGTGGTTTTCTTCTCCAAGATTGATTTGAGATCCGAGTATCACCAAATCCGAGTAAGGGAGGAGGATGTTCACAAGACAACCTTTAGGTGTCATTTTGGGCACTTTGAGTTTCTTGTCATGCCATTTGGGTTAACCAATGCCCCGACCACTTTCCAATCATGCATGAATCATATTTTTGGTAAGCATTTAAGGAAGTTTGTGCTAGTATTCTCCTATGTTGCCGGATACGAATACGAGTATCGGTTTGGATACGGATACGATACGCGGATATGTCAATTTTAAGAAACCCTTGGATACGATACGTCTTGATACGTCTCAGTACATATATATTAAAAATTAAATATATATATATATATATATATAATTTTTATGTACATCTGCTCATTTTATTCATTTTTTAGTCCATAAAAACTGAAATAGTAATACAAAACTTGAATCAATGTTCAAATTCCAAAACATTCGATATATGATTACTTAAGACTTCTGCATTTTTATTGATCATGTGGCTGCCATACATATGATATACGAATATCATGTCAACATGAATACGAACAAAACTTGAAATTTGAAAAATATACTAGGATCCATGTTCAAATTTTCAAAACATACAATATACTTAAGATTTTACATTTCATATTTACTTGCGCAGGATACGTATTGTTGGTCGTCAAAAAGGACTTCAAGAAGAGCAATAGTCAGGGGACAAGAAGTCCCTCCTCTTTAATGGGAGAGGTTCCCTTATTCAGAAACGAACCTATTTACACATATACAAAGCATAGTTTTACTATAGAACTTGGATATTATGAAAGTGTTTTCTAAAAGGATCATCAATCACAAAAGGACTGAGGAATGAAAATGCGAGAACGAGCAGAAAGGCACCATTCAGAATTATAGATGACAGAGTAATTCCTTATGCATGTGAGGGTACAGCTGAATTGGAATAAGATCATTTGTATCACATTAATAAGATGAAACTTGAAAAGACACAAAGTTCTGTAAATAACATCTGCAAGAATACAAAGCTTCTCAGCATAATACAGACAAATGATCTAACAAGATTAAATGAATAGCTTGAGAATAAAGGAAACCAGATAGACAAAGAATGAAAAATCCTTCTGTATTGATTTCTTTATGATTTATTTACACTTTCAGAAATAAGCCAAGTTCTTCCCCTCTTCAAAATGGCGAGGAGAGGCCATTATATAATTTACAAATTAGTTACTCTTGGTAACTACTTTTAACTAATGTTTAGTTAAGGGCTGCTAATCGCAATACCCCAACTAATTACAACAAATCCGAGAGGAAAAAGGGGGAAGAGAAGAGAAGAATTAGGAGAAGAAGACAGGTGCTCATGACTGGGAGGGACCCACCATCTTTAAGATCCGCTGTCTGAATCTCTTCAACGCCTCTGCTATGTCTCTGCCTCGTGGGACTGATGTGTTGGCAGTAGATTGAGTCCAAAATCCGAGGCACTTCTCCATTTCCTTGTCGAACTCGACATGAGTATGATAATCTCTATTTGCTTCTTCTATGGCAGATTGAAGAGAGCAGATCTCCTTCATTTTTTCCTTGGAAATGGAGCTTTCCTTGAATAGATCGCCTTTGATAAAAGCTCTGAATTGAGCTTTGATTTCTTGTAAAGTGAGAGGCACACCAGAAGTCTCATCATGAAGATGGCAATGTATATCTTTGAAGGCAGATATGACTAGTGTTTTGAAGGCCTCACCCTTTTGCCAGCTATTCTTTAACTCTCCCAAAGCCTCCTCCAACACCTTGATTTTCCATTCCACGCTGTAGACCCAGGACTTTGACAAATTATCCTTGGCATCCTCGAAGACCTTGCTTGCCGTGAGAATATTTTCATCTGTTTGTCCCATTAGACGGAGGTCTACTATGCAACTGCCCCAAAGTTTAAGTTCTTTATCAATGCTCCCAATAGTGGAGGAGAGCTTCTGTTGCAAATTACTCACCTTCTCGTGGAGTTTGAAGGCTTCATCAATGAAGTTTAATCCTGCAACCAACATATCATCCACCATGGCCTCCATAGCCCTTCCATATACAGAATACTTGTGCATGTCTTTGATACTCGCACTTCATCCCGGCTCGAGAATTACAGTGGTGGAAGAGTAGTCAATGGGGTAGGATCCAAAACTTTATCCTTGGACAGAGACTTGATGAAACTTGTAAGAATCTGGGCCTGTTCCTCCAACTGCTCTATGGTTTGCTGCCCTTTCTCTACCCTCCCAATGACTCTGGTGACTGTTTCCTAAGATTGTGGATTTCTCCTTCAGGGGTAGACTCTCCCATGGGAATTCTCGAGAGTTCCAGATCAGATGCTTGCAAATCTTGCTCTGGCTTGTCCGACTTAGGTTTGGCTATCTCCAGGAATTGTTGGCCTTGAGCATCAGACACTATCCTGGAGGTAGTTCTGGCTTTTTTGGCGTGAGGAGGAGTAGTGCCCAATAAGGCTGCCACAACGCATCAAAATTGGGTCCTGAAATCCGGGAGGAAGACTTTCTCTTCCTACTGTCAACAAGAGGTTGCACCCATGCAAAAGAGGAGGAAGAAGCAGGTGGGGCAAGAGGACCAAGAGACAGAGAACTCATGGCGCCCAAGGTTTGTACTGTTGTTGCCTCGAGTTGGGATATGAGTGGAGCGCTTGGGGCTCCTGGTGCAGAGGAAACAATGGTGCTTGGAAGTTCAGCGCTCTGGACTTCTTTGTCCCTATCTATTGGGGCTTCAGGGTGCTTGCAGGAGCTGGCACTTCGCTCTCTTCACTTTCACTGAGAACAATAATGTTCTCTAGTCCCGAAGGCAATTCTGCATGCTTCCTCAGGGGGTCTTCTTCCACAGGCTCCTTCTTAACTTCTTTGACTTTCTTCTGGTACACCTGGGTGGATGAGGAAGGAGTAGAGACTGTAGGTCCTTGAGTTGATGAGGCAGGAGGGGTTTGCACAGGTGCTTCTGATCTGGGTGTCGATGCTTCCTTCCTTGGTGTTGAAGCATCCTTGGAGGAGGATTCCCCTGAGTGCCTTCTAAATTCACGGACTTTCTTATCAAACCAGATCTTGGTCCTGACTAAGACCGGAGCTAGGATTTCAGCCAAATCATCCTTCTCCTTTTTGAACCAATCCAAGTCCTCCAAGGGAGTGTGTTTGACCACATTGTCATACTCATATGAGTACAGGTCAGAATTATCATCTTGAAGCCCTTCAGGAACTTGGTACAAGTTGAGTTCTTGAATCAATTGTAGAGAAAACCTGCCGTAATGCCTCCTTCTTGCTTCAAAATCATCAACACAGTCAGCCCAATAATCCTCTGTGTCTGCCCTATGATGATAAGTGATCTTGATGTTCTACTCAATAAACTTTTTCAAGTCAAAGCAAGTTCTTGGCCTGAAGAAATGGACAGTAATGGGAGCTAGGGCCCTTTCTATATTTTGTGCATCCAGGTTGTTTTGCAGGTGTAGTTTCCCAAAGAGATGGGGAAGTGCAAGCCAGTAATTTTCTTATCTCTGCAGGTTCTATGCAATTTGTCCAATTGCCTGCACACTTCTATCAAGACCATTTTGTCATTGCAGAACATAGGAAGCTTGAGAGGAGTGCTCTCATAGCCTGCAAGCCTTATATAGGAAAATTTCCTAAATTGGATGAAATAGGCACCGTAATGCGCTATCAGGCTCATAGCTTCATCAGAAAATCTCCTCGCCATGTCGCTCTCAAGAAGCCGGACAATGTACATGGTGAAAGCGTCATTCACCCTTCGGAAATTGCGATTCTGGTTTCCGTGGGGAATCATGAAGGCGTAGGCATACACGGGGTCATCCTTGTGAGCATCGATGTATGAGAAACCAAACCATTGCCTCGATGCTGCCAGAGTATACATCAGGTATGAAGTCATATAGAATTTCTTTGTTTGTTGTACATTAGACAGCTGCTCTGCTAGGTTCATACTGATGATCTCTGCCCAGTTGATACTCTGAGTTCCTTCGCACACCATGTTGATAAGTGGGCACATCCAAAAATGGAACTCATTGGTAGAGGGTAAGCCCATAACCCGAGCCAGTAGGATTATGAAATCTGATAGTTCTTCGTTGAAATCGGCACGAAAAAAACCTTGGATAGACGGGATGCCCCCTTTTTAGGGTTTTTAAGCCACGACTTCGCCACCCTTGCCTTGTACTTCTCACTGTCTTGGTCGAAGAGGGCCTGTGCCTGGTTTTGAGAGATTACTATGGAATTGTCCATTTCTGGAATTCTTAGGGCAGTGCCAATGGCGGGCGTCAAGTTTGGCGATGAGCTCCCCATGCACGTTGGCCAACTCACTCGAGTCGGGGTTGAAATGAGCACCGCAGGAGAGCACTGTATATCTGCGCATTGCACTGAGATAGGGAAGCCACCGGCGAAAGCCAAACCACTGTCATGGATCATCTGTGCCATAGGTGAAGGGTTTGCATCGTCATCCTTGCCCAAAAATCCCCAAAATCAAGGTGGCGAACTTCACTGTCCCCAATATCGGGAACGGCAGACTCGAGTGGTGAAATTTGTTCCTGCCCCTGGAATTTGATCTTCATGTTGATAGTAACTCGGAGAGCAAAGCTGCTGGCTGGACTTGGGATGGAATTGCAGGGGGAATGGATACGCGTGCAGGAATTTTGGTCGCAAGGGTTCGAGCAATAGATAGCATGAAAGCAGTGTGCAAAAACGCATAGGGGGCAGCTTGTTATATAGCCGTTTAGGAGAGAGAAAGACAATAAATGCGCATTAAATACACATCTACCAAATTGAAAAGCAAGATATTCGGGTAGAGCGGGAAAAATTAGCACGAATGGCACTTGGTTCATTTGGGACACGAGGGACGCGAAAGCACGAAGTACGCGGTTCGGCCGATTCGGGCGACGCGGGGAAAAGACGCACAAATGTTTTTGGGACATGCGGGACGAAAGTACGCGAAATACGCGACTTCGGCCGAATCGGACGAAAAGGGAATAACGGGTCCGGGCGAACTTGGGACACTTGGGACAAAAAGTTCCAACGGGCCCGAAAAGAACGGACTTCGGGTAGACCGGCCGATCGGGAACAGAGAGCCCGAATGAACACTGGACACGCAGGACAAAAATGTCCGACAGGCCCGAAAATCACACAAAATGACCCAAAAAACGCAGATTTTTTTAATTTCTCGACTTTTCACATTACCAGGATAACAGAAAAGACACTTAACCTCAAAATTTTAATTTTCAACTTCTTAAAAGCAGGGGAATTTTGAGTGGACAACACGTATTTACTTAAAAATGAAAGAAAACTTTAAAAAATGAAATAAAACTTAAAAAGACATATTTACTTTGCGGGGATACGTGTGCGATAGCATGCGGGATACGTCACGGATATGTCTGTACATATCCGTGACATATCCTGATGTATCCGTGACGTATCGGGCACGTATCCGTATCGTGATCCGTATCCGATCGTATCAAAGGGGATACGAGGGGTCTTGGGCGTATCCATGCTTCCTAGGTATTCTCTCGATGATATTTTAGTGTATACTAAAACATGGGAGGAGCACCTCCAACACTTGGATAAGGTGCTGGAAATTTTAAAACGACAGTCCTTCTATGCAAAAGAATCCAAGTGTGAGTTTGGAATGATTGAAATTTTGTACTTGGGGCATGTTGTGAATGCACAAGGGGTTCATGTAGATCAACAAAAATTCAGGCCATCTTGGATTGGCCACCACCAACCAACATATCACAGTTGATGGGATTTGTGGGTTTATGTTGTTATCGCAAGAGATTTGAGAAGGGGTTTTCACAACTTGTTGTTCCTTTGACTGATTTAACACGAAAGGGAGCTTTCAGCTGGTCAAAAACAACCCAAATAACTTTTGATGAGCTGAAAAAGGTGATGAGTTCTTGCCCAGTACTTGTTCTAGATTTCTCTATTCCATTTATACTTGAATGTGATGCTTCGGGTGAAGGTATAGGGGTTGTTTTGATGCAAAATAAGCATCCCATTGCATATGAGAGCCAAAAACTCAAGGAGCATGAGAGGAATTTCTCCATCTATGACAAGGAAATGTTGGCCATCATGCATGCATTGATCAAATTCCAGCAATACTTGGTTTGTGGAAGGTTTGTGGTCAAAACCGACCATAATAGTTTGAGATTCTTTCTTCATCAAAGGGATTTGAATGACCGAAACAAAAGTGGGTAAGTAAACTCCAAGCATATGATTTTGATATTGAATATGTCAAAGGGAAAATAATGTGGTGGCGGATGCTTTGTCAAGGAAGCCACCTCCTTTCTCTCTTGATGATGTTGCCATACAAAATGGGAAGATGAAGGATACGAAGTTTCAGTTCAGCCAAGCTTGCAATTGCTTGAGGACAAGCAATTTTGGGGAGGGAGGACTGTAATGTCCCCTTTTTCAAACTAGTTCGTTTTGGAGACTTTTAGCCCATTCCACTTCCCGTGGGCAAGAAGGAAGTGAACAAGGGAAGTGTTTGTCATGTTTTTCAGTCTTTTTCGTGAGCATTTGCATTCTTCTTTCATAGTTTTTCTCATAAGTCAGGTTGGTTGGGTTGAAGAGGTGAAAAGCCAAAGATAAAATTAAAAGCAAACATCCTTATGGGGACGGTCACGAGGAGAACTCCTAATTGGTTTTGGCGCCACCAAGAGGGTGTATAAGAGGTTGCTTGGACTCATTTTGAGCATTTATCTTATCATTAAAATTATACTTGCAAGGTCTTTGGGATAATTGCTCAATTCCTTCCACTAAGGGGCAAAAATCCTTCGGTGTGGCATACAAAGAGGACAAAACCCTTGTTCAAATTGAAGAACGGAAGCTCTTTAATTGGTGGTTCCTAAGTGCTTCAAGGAAAGTGATGTTGTTGGTTTCAGCCAAGGTTTAAATTCAAGGACGAAACCCTTTCTTGTTTAAATTCAAGGACGGAAACTCTTGATTGGTGGTTCCTAAGTGCTTCAAGGAAAGTGATGTTGCTGGTTTTCAGCTAGGGTTTGATAGGAGAAGAGCTACTAAGGTTTCTACATCAATTTTGGACCCTCTCCTAGGGTAGCAACTTGCTTGGAGGAGTTGGGTGCCTTCTAGGGCACATCTTGGCAATTGGAATTGATATTCATCTTCCTCATAATTTTAGAGGCTGATTTCACACTTTCATGATATTTTTGGGAATGGAATCTCCTTTTCCAGCCATTATTGTGAGTTGTATTTCTGTTGTCATTAATTTAATTACAACTGGGTAGAACTTCATAATTTGCATATGTTTTGGAGTACTTTTGCTTGATGTTTATTCCATTGGTTGAATATAATATTTAGGAGAATTTATACATCCATTTTCAGCTTGTTTGGAGGGTGTTTGATGCCCTAAAAGTGCAGATACAGTTCGCTGCTAGGGTTTCTTATATTTCCAGATCTGCTGTCATAAAAATCAGATTACTCTCATTTGGGTTTGTGCTATTTCCCTATTTTTCAGTTTCAGCCCTAGAAAGGGACATTACACATAGGCCACAAATGTCTAAAAATGCATCTTCCGATGAGCTCGCAATCATTTCAATGTCTAGTTTTAACTTATGAACTTAATTAAATAAGAAATATAAAAAGATGCTTGTGATGTATGGCTACAACTTGGTTAAAGAGAGAATAATGCTCAATTATTGGATATTACTCGTATTGTAGTCCAAAGACTTTGATAATTATACTTCTTCAATGATTAGTTAACTCAAATTTAAGTTAGATTTTTCCCCTTTTGAAGTTAGGCTACATACCTTTTGTGAAGTCTCTAGCAATCCTTGGTTTTTAGCATATTCCTTTAGGGATGAAGGTAGATGTACAAGGGCATGTATCAGATCGACAACAATGCTCAAGGATGGTCCTAGCAATGTTTGGGTCAATGACCCAAATTATTTCTTCGCTTATTTTATCTCAAATGCTCATAACTCAGTAACTCCTTGAAAACATGAGAAATCAATGTCATGCTGCAAAAGATAGATAATGATGTCATTGCTTGAAGAATGTTCCAGTCATCCTTGAACTGCTGTGATCATCACTACTAAACCTCTTGCTAAATCAAGATTTGAATAGCTGATGTCAATATTTGAGCTGCTGATTACAGCAGCAGCTTTCCTAAGTCCTCCACCATTCCTAGCATCCTACTCGAATCACCCTTTTGATCACGAACGCCACCTCCCATGTCGAACATCTTCTTTCATGCTATAGTCATTCATTTGGGTACTCAAGAATGATGTCCTTGGGATGAACACCCTTCCTTGAACTTTCATGCAGATATGGATGAATATATGTTCTCCTTCCTCAGATGTTGATGGTACCTTGATGTTTATGCCTCCTCCAACATTGATACCTTATAAACACGGATGCCCTTTGATTCAATTTTCATACTCCTTTGTATTTTCTCAAAATTCATACCTTTGTTAGCCTTACTCCAAAAATTTGCCTCTTGCTCGAGTTCATCATACGGATCTCAAAATTGGTGACCTTACTTGAGTTTGTTTCACCCCCTTGAGTTTTTTTCACCCAATCTTGAGTTAGCTTCAGCCTTGTGTATTTTTCAGAGTCCAAACATCAAAATTGGAAGGTCTCTTGAATTTGATATAAAATGTGCACCAAGAATTGTGACATTGTGGAGGATAAACTTCCTTGAGACATCCATGCTTCTCTACTAAGCTAGTCGCCTCGGAGGGCAAACCCCAAAGAAACTCAAGAATTTACGAGAGGGGCATACAAAATGTTGTCTTTTTTTCTCACCTATCAATGATATAGTCCTTTCAAAATTTGGATATGCCAATTGAGACGACCTCCCAATCGATCATACTTGGGCCAAAATTTGAAATTGACTTTATCTTCTTTTCCATGCTTAAAAAGTCAATGGAACCAAGTAACTCATTAAGTAGAGAACGCACTACTTGATCAACACGCAACTCGATATGCTTACAAATCTTCTTGCAAATCAGGATGTTGCATCTCATTCTTCTCATCAATTTGAACTTCATATTAATTTAGAGCTAACATATCTTTCATCTCCATCTTGGTCGTAGAGATGACTTTTTGTAATTCAACTTGAATTGCACTAACTTGCTCATTTTCTTGTCTACAAACAACTTGATTCTCACTAACTTGATCATTCGCCTCCACCAACAAGACAACTTGATTCACACTAACTTGCTCATTCACCTCCACCTACAAGATAACTTGATTTGCACTAACTTGCTCATTGGCATCCGCCTGACAACAACTTGATTCACACCTTTTCTCATTCACCTCTATCTGCAAGACAAGTTGATCTTCCTCTTCATGCTCTTGTTTACTTCAGTTTTCATTACAATGGTATCCATACTTCGTACTTGTTTTTCCTGCTCCTTAAGTTGTGTTATCATGTTGATAGTGGAATAGATTGCGCGTCTAACTCTCAAACACACCTTGAACTTGCATGACTAGATTTGGGGTATGCTTCACTTGCCTTCATTTATATTCCTCCAAAATAGACCACCAAGCTTTCTTACTATTTGCTCACTCGAACACTCATGCGGGCACTTTCATGTCTACTTGTGTCTTTTGAGATTGTTTCCAAGATAAATGTCATTTTCTATTATGTTGTGCTCTTCCCTAAAGAAATATAATGCTACTAAACTTGAATGGCACATTTACTAAAACATGAGAGAACATATTGCTTTCAAGTTTCACTCATTATTATATCCATGCTAGCCTGCAATGTTGTCCTTTTCCTCCAAAAATTAAGACACGTGCCTCAACTGCAATTCTCCATCAATATTGTAATGTCCCTTTTTGGGCTGAAAATGGGCAGCAAGAATATCAAACCAAAATAGTGAAATCAGCCCTAGAACATACAAAACCCTCCACCCATGCAAGTCACCTAGGGTAAGAAGGGGGAAAAACCAGCAATAAACCACTTTGAAGCACTTTGGAAACCCCTATATGGGATTCCCCTCAAGCTTGAGGAGTTTTCGTTCCTCAATCTTCCAACAATGGAGGTTTTCATCCCCAAAGTTGAGCCACACTAAAGGTTTCATCTTTAGTGGAGAGTAGGGCACACTATGCACAAACTCAAGATATCAATCTTCAAAATAAACATGCATAACCTTTTCAAATGAACCTTCATGTCTTTATATATCCTCAATTGGCGCCAACATCCAATCAGAAGCCCAATGCATAGGCCGACCTTCAAGTAATTCTATTTCTTCATTAACCTCTATGTAGGCTCTCCAACCAAGGCCAACCCATAAAGATTAGAAGTCCTTCCACCATTTTCAAATCAATTAAGAGGCCTTCATGCCCAACTCGCCATAAAAGTATTTAAAAATACTTTTACGCTATTACATCAAGTAGAATTCATCATCCATTGAGCCAATATTGACCCAAACAAAGACATAATGGAAACTAGAAGAAATATGAATGCAATTCTCATTATGTCCCATTTAGGGGACATTACAGTCCTCCCCACTCAAAATTGCTTGTCCTCAAGCAATTGCAAGTGCCCGGATCCCAAATAAATCTCAGTTGCTTCTTTGTTGTACTCTGCGCACATGAAACAAACTCATTAAAGAAAAAATGTGTTCCCTTCTTCATCCACTCATGCTTTGCAGATGTGATGACCAGCTCTTCTTCTTTGCTGGCCAAGGCCTTACAATTACCATCCAAATGATGGATTCCCAAAACTTTAGTAATGTTGTCCCAAACACAGTTGTACCCTTGCATTTTTCTCTCAAAAATCAGAATGTTAGTGGCTGGAAACCACCTTAAATCAGCCACAAATATGCCAATGTTAGTAGTAGCTTGGATTTTCTTCAACCATATGATTGGAAGCTCCTTTTCAAGTGTCTTATAAGTAGGAAAGTAGCTGGAAAAGTTGTGAACAAATGAAAGGAGGAGGGTACAGCAGTTGTAAGCATGACATCTCTTCAAAAAAATCCACACTATCAATGTTATGGGGTCTGGCAACAAAGTTACAGCTGATAGCAACATGGAGAAGGGGCTGGAAATGTTTATGACAGTCACATAAAAGCTTATGGCAGCATGCTTGAAATCCCAAAATTTGGTATTCTCACTACTTCCATTCATACCAACAACTTCCAGCTGATATACAATATCCAAAACTATTAGATAACATTCATCATGTTCGATTTGAGACACAAAATTTGTGAACTCGGCCTCTTCTCTTAGTGGAGTACTTACTTCAAGAGCATACTTATCATTTTTCCCTTTAGATACATCATCAATTCCTTCTATGACTGATATATGTACAGCTGCAAATTCATCATAATTGCTTCCCTTTTCCCACATTCCTTTCGGTTCTTTCATGGAACCATGGGTTAGCAATACATAGATCAAAAAATCAGAATTACAATTCTTACCTTGATGACCCAAACATAACAATTGCATGGCATAAAAATGATGCAAACAATCTCCTCTATGAAGATGATCATATTGCTTGTGTTCCCCATAAGATTCATTTGATCTTTCCCTCATCCCAAGCACTCATAATGATAAAATTATCAGTAGTGTTGATCTTGAAATCAGAAGTTTCTCCTTTTGCAAGACTCACAAAAACACCCATATCCCATATATGGAAACAAACTTGAAATTGAATCAAAGATGTGCTTCTCACCTCATCATTCCTTGTAGTATGAGATGCATGATGATATCCATACAACAGTGATATAGGAGCTGGAAATGATCCTATATTGATTGCCAACAATGCTTACCATGAGCTGTCCCCTCATCTTCAAAATCACTTCTCATCATGTTGGCTATAGCAATGGGTGGAATTCCTTTTGTCATGCCAATATTTTCCTTATGTTCTTCAAGGACCAATTCTGAATTCTTTCCTTCCCATTGGTATGAGATGATGAAGGAACTAGCAAGAGTAGCTTCAATGTTAGAAACTCTATTCTTCAAAATATTACCAAGATCCCATACCCTTATGCACACACAAATCTGAATTTGCATCAAGAGGTCTACATGCCTTATGTTGCAAGTCACATCCATCATTCTAGCATGCTTTCCATAATGACCCATATCTTGATATGACATAAATGGAAGCAACAAATCTGAAGTATACCCATACCTTGGACTGAAATTAGGGAGCTGCCCCTCTTGACACAAATCTGAAAATGCCTGAGTATGGAGCATTGAATATGGAGAATGATCATCATACCTTTGGCTGCCATGAAAATCCAACTTATAGGGAATGCTTGGAAGATCCTCTTCCCATTTATTTTCCTTCATCTTCTCACCATTGTTAGAATAGCCCTCATGATGACCAAAGCAATGTAGTAACCTAGTGTGATGCAATATACTCATGCTATGATCATAAAATAAATCAAGTGGCTTACCCTCAGCTGTTGTTTTGGAATTTACAGCAGGCTGAAAATCCACACAAGTGTCCGGTGAGGTCCCTTCCTCATAAACCTCCTGCAGATCTGATTTTTCCTCTTCAATTAGGGGCTGATCTGTTTTGTCTTCATGCTCCAAAATGACAATTGGATTACCCTCTTCCAATGCATCCTCTTTACCCTTATGCAAATCTGATTTCTTTTCAACATTTAGCCACACGCACCCATTAGAAACCAATGAAACATCATTAAATATTAAGGAACTTTTACCTTGGGACTCATGCTCCATGATTTCCCTTTCCTTTCTAGGCTCATGCTTCAGACTTTCATCACACCTTGGTGCCTTCACATTGTTGTTCTGAAAATCAGTCAAGAGCTCTACTTTGGCAATGGTGATGGGGGCTTCTAGGGCTTCAATGGGTTGTTCCCTCTCAATGCCCAACAACTTTGGTTGTTCTTCTTCCTTCTTTGGCTCAAGCTCCATGATTTCTCCCTCTTCAACTTGCATCGTGGGTTCCTCTATGGGTTGTTTCTTCTCCATTACTCGCAGCCCTAAATTTTCTTCTTATGTAACTTGTGACCTAGACTTGGGCCTTGATCTTGTTGTAATCTCTCTCTTACTACATATAATTTAATTTTGCCCTAGGCAACTTGCTTGTGAGAGTGTTTTGGAGTATATTGCACGGTCTTTATGTGATCTAATTGCATGGTTGGAGTCTCCATAATTTCAGAAGGTGAAATCTATCATTTTATCGATTGTTTGGGTGCATATAAGCGTTATTTTAATTTTGAAATTATAATTTAATTGCTGCAATGGAAGGATTTCATGGTAAGTTTAGAATAGCACTTGTGAGCCTCTAAAAATCGTTTTTCTTGCATGTAATGATTGTTGGTATTTTCTTATAATTTTTGGGCATTTTTTCGAGGGTTTGAATAAATTTTGTGCATAGAAAAGTGTGCTTGAATCTTCCTAAGGGTTCTTTACCCTAAAAGGAAAATTGTTGGCAACTCTTGCGGGTTTTCATAGTCAATGTCAGTCATCTACAGCCTGCCCTAAATCTAATTTCAATCCTTCATGCTCAACCTTGGGCTATTTCCAGAGGATCCTCAAAAGGACCTTACAATTGTATCGTAGCTTCATCCTCCCACTGTGAAGTAAGGCGGATGACAGAGATATGTAGTACTACCAAAGAAGAGAAAAGAGGTGTAATGTCTCTTTTTGGGGGACCTCAGGAAATGGCCAAAAATCTCAAATCAGATTTACAGAACTGTTGTTATAACCCTGCAAATCTGCAAATTAAACCTTGTTCTAGGGCAGCAGCCTAATTTGGGGTTTCAACCCCACTTTTGAGCCTTCAAAACCCTTTGAATTAGCTTCACTTGAATTTCTAAAATTATGATATAACCTCAACAATCATGTAGTGCAAGAAATCTGATTTTTAATGCCCTAGATATGGAGATATGAATTTCACGAAACCCTTATCTACAGTGTTATTTTAAAAAATTCATAACTCAACTTAGAAAGCACCAAAAATCATGAAACTCGAGATATTGGCCTTATGAAATATAGAGAATAAGATGATAATTTCAGATTTTCCAAAATGTCACCACACATACCAAAACACCACCTCAATATAGGTCGCCCTACTTGAAATAAAATATAATTTGCACCAAACAATTGATAAAATGGAAGATTTCACTTTTATAAATCACAGGGAGTCCAAACATGCAAAGAGGTCACATAGAAACCAGCAATATCCTTGAAAGCGCGCCTCCAAGCAAGTCACTTAGGGCATAAATCTGTTATAACTAGCAATAAAGAGAAATCCACAAAAGCTTAGTGTGGGGTTTCGTCCACACCACTTATCCACAACGGTTTTCGTCCTTGGGAGTGCCTCAATCAAGGGTTTTCATCCTTGAGAGAGGGAAAAAGATGCTTAACAAGTAATCCTTTACCAAAAATGAGAAATCCACATAGCATAATCCTCTAATGGCCAAACAACATCCCCTTTATAACCATAAAGGGGTTATAATGTAAATGATGGTCGACCTCTTAAGATAAGTATTTTATGATTTCTAATTGGTATTTTTGGAGCCTACATGCTCACCAATAGATTTTTATTTCTAATTTATTGTTGGGCGCTAGGCTCACCAATAATTACAATGCCAATTAAGAAATGAACATGAAATGAAGCACATGATGACATTGTTAGCTTCCTCTAGCTTGTTCGCTTGGACCCATGAGGAAGGGAAATGGGCCAAGGTCTTCAATTGGAATTAGCTCGAAAAACGGACATGACAAGAGGAACCTTGGAGACCAGGGAAGAAAAATTGGACACAATCATGAGAACACAAGGAGGGATAGTTGAGGCACTAGAGAGGCTTACCCTAGCCATCCAAAATATGCAAGGTGGTGGTTTGCTCAAGGAGAGGGTTCCTCCAACCCTAACGCAAGGAAAAAAATTCTTTTGCAAGGCCCTACAAACCCAAGTTCGTGACCAAGGAGGCAATTGCTCCACATGGGAGCCCTAAACAAGCCCATGACTATGTTGTATGGTTTGAAGAGTACCAAGCAATGCCGGAGGAGTTTTAGGAGGCCATGTCTCTCACGATTTCACCAAATTAAGGTCAGAAGAAAAGCAATATGGGCAAAGAACCCTAGCGCCAAAGGGAGAAGTACAACATGCCTTGGGAAAGATGAATCTTTCCACTTTTGATGGCTCCACAAAGGGATCAGCTAGGGCATGGATCCAAAAGCTTGATACCTACTTATCCTTGAGACCTATGGCGGAAGAAGCAATAAAATTTGCAACCCTTCACCTTGAAGGAGTTGCCCATGATTGGTGGCATCATGGCATGTTGACACAAGGGCATCATCTCATTCACTCCTATGAAGAATTTTGCACAAGGCTCGTGGAGAGGTTCGAAAGGATGGATCTGGAAGCATACTTTCATGATCTTGCCCAGCTCAAACAAAAAGGTACGGTAGAAGAGTATGTTGCTGATTTTCAAAAGATTTCAGTCATGGTAGATGATATTTCCGAAGGGAGACTCATGGTGCTGTTTATAGAAGGGCTGGCTGAACCCTTAAGGAGTCTAGTGAGGGCTTTTAACCCATCTTCTTTGCAAGAAACCATAAGGAAGTCTTTGGATCTTGAAGGTGCAATCCCTAGGACTGGTTTTTCATCCAAATTTATGGGTGAAAGAGGGCAGAACAGGCCAGCAATAGGAGGGCAACCAAAGGCTCCTTCATCTCATCCCAAAGTGCCTCTTTTGAGGCAGCCCATGAAGCCTTTCCAAGGGGCTAACAACCAAGAAGGGTTGAAGCAAGAAGACAAGAGCCAAGAGTCCAAGAATGAGCTGAGAAGGAAGAAGCTTTGCTTCACATGTAGAGATCCATGGTCACTGGGACATAGGTGCCTTGGAAAGGGGCAAATACACTACATAGAAGTGGTATCGGATGATGAAGGAGAGGAAAAAGAAGAGGAAGAAGTGGCAGCAAATTCTGAACCAAAGAAAGAAGATGCACCAAAATCTAATCCGGGAGAGAGCAGCACCCTTGCAACACTTTCCGGTGCTTCTAGGTACCACCCATTCAAGGTAAAAGGTCTCCTCCGTGGGAAAAAGGTATTGGTCTTATTGATAGTGGGCCTACCCACAATTTCATTGATGAGGGGTTAGTGTCCAAGATGAAACTAAAGTTAGAAAAGTTCAAGGGTTTTAATGTCATAGTGTCTTATGGGTTTTCTATTCCTTGCACTAAGAAAGTATCACAGCTAAACATAACCCTAGGAGGACATAAGATTCAAGATGTTTTTATGTGATTGAAAGAGGGAAGAACAGGCCAGCAATAGGAGGGCAACCAAAGGCTCCTTCATCTCAGCCCAAAGTGCCTCTTTTGAGGCAGCCCATGAAGCCTTTCCAAGGGGCTAACAGCCAAGAAGGGCTGAAGCAAGAAGACAAGAGCCAAGAGTCCAAGAATGAGCTGAGAAGGAAGAAGCTTTGCTTCACATGTAGAGATCCATGGTCACCGGGACATAGGTGCCTTGGAAAGGGGCAAATACACTACATAGAAGTGGTATCGGATGATGAAGGAGAGGAAAAAGAAGAGGAAGAAGTGGCAGCAAATTCTGAACCAAGAAAAGAAGATGCACCAAAATCTGATCCGGGAGAGAACAGCACCCTTGCTACACTTTCCGGTGCTCCTAGGTACCACCCATTCAAGGTAAAAGGTCTTCTCCATGGGCAAAAGGTAATGGTCTTAATTGATAGTGGGGCTACCCACAATTTCATTGATGAAGGATTAGTGTCCAAGATGAAACTAAAGGTAGAAGAATTCAAGGGTTTTAATGTCATAGTTGCTGATGGGTTTTCTATTCCTTGCACTAAGAAAGTATCTCAGCTCAACATCACACTAGGAGGGCATAAGATCCAAGATGATTTTATGTGATTGGGATTGGAGAAACCGATTTGGTGCTTGGGGTACAATGGCTCCACTCATTGGGAGAGTTCTCCCAAAATTACCAAAGCATGGAACTGAAATTCAAGGCCAATAATAGAGAGTTTTACAAGGGCTGAAAGGGGGATCTCCTCAAGTTGTAACAGCAAAGAGTATGCAGCGAGCTATCAAAAGAGGGCAGGTCTCTTGGGTTGTACATTGCCTAGTAAGGTCCACTTCGTCCATGGAAGGTAAGAAAAATGTTCATGATGATCTTCAACTCATATTGGATAAGCATGCTAATTTGATGATTTGCCACATGGGTTGCCGCCACATAGAGGGTTCCAACATGTGATAGAATTGGAAGAAGGTGCCAAGCCGGTAATTTCTACTCCTTACCGACACCCAAGAGCATATAAGGAGGAGATTGAGAAAACCATCAGGGAGTTGTTGGATATGGGATTTATTAGACCAAGTTCCAGCCCCTTTGCTTCTTCTGTGGTTCTTGTTAAGAAGAAGGATGGGACTCTAAGAATGTGCATTGATTACAGGATGCTAAATAAGAAAACCATCAAGAACCGGTACCCCATTCCACAGATAGATGAATTAATTGATGAGCTACATGGAGCGGTCTTCTTTTCAAAGATTGATTTGAGATCCAGCTATCACCAAATCCGGATAAGAGAGGAAGATGTGTGCAAGACAGCCTTTAGATGCCACTATGGACACTTTGAGTTTCTTGTCATGCCATTTGGCTTGACCAATGCACCGGCAACCTTCCAATCATGCATGAACCACATATTTGGTGAGTACTTGAGAAAAAAATTGTTTGTTTTCTTTGATGATATTTTGATCTATAGAAAAACATGGGAGGAGCACCTCCAACATCTTGATATAGTATTGGGAGTTTTAGAACAGCAGTCTTTATTTGCAAAGAAATCCAAGTGTGAATTTGGATTGAATGAAATTTTGTACCTTGGGTATATCATCAATTCTCAAGGAGTGCATGTGGATCAACAAAAGATACAAGCAATACTTGATTGGCCTCCACCCACCTCCATTTCACAACTTAGAGGGTTCCTTGGGTTATGCAGTTATTATAGAAGGTTTGTGAAGGGTTTTTCTCAGCTTGCAGCCCCTCTAACTGATTTAACCAAAAGAGGTGCATTCAACTGGTCACTTTCAGCTCAAAGGACATTTGATAAACTCAAGGAAGTCATGTGCTCATGCCAAGTACTAGTTGTACCTGATTTTTCTCTCCCATTTGTAGTGGAATGTGATGCTTCCGATGAAGGAATAGGGGCTGTTTTAATGCAAACCCAGCATCCTATTGCATTTGAAAGTAGGAAACTCAAGAAGCATGAGCTGAATCTTCACATTTATGATAAGGAAATGCTGGCCATTATGCATGCTTTGGCCAAATTCCGGCAATATCTTGTTTGTGGCAGCGGATGCCTTGTCGCGAAGACCAGCTCCTCATGAGGACCATGGACGGACAAAAGAGGAGAACACGCAAGAAGTAGCCTAGACTTTGGAGCATCTGAGTTCACCTTTGCTTGAGGACAAGCAATCTTGGGGAGGGGAACTGTCATGTCCCCTTTTGGAAACTAGCCTTTCTTGAAGACCTTGACCCATTCTTCTCACCGTGGATCCAAGGAAAGGAGCACGGGGAAATTCTCGTGATGTTTTGATGTTAATTTAGTAGTTATTTTTATTTTTACCATGTATTACTATTGGGAAGCCTAGCACTCCAATAGAAGAACTTATTTAATTAGAAAATAAAGTATTTTGAGCATGTAGGCTCCAAATACAAATTAGATTATTAAAAAGTACTTTTGAAGTAGGCCATCATTTGAATTATAGCACCCTTTATAGTTATAAAAGGAGGTTGTTTGGGCAATTGAGAGAGAGGTTGGATTTGATAATTTGGTTTGAGTGGATTGCTTGTAAAGCATTTCTCTATCTCTCTCAAGGGCGAAAACCCTTGATTGAGGACTCTCTCAAGGATGAAACCCCTTGAGGAGAATCTTGTGTGGACAAAACCCCACACTATCTCTTGTTAGAATCTCTCTTGCTATAATTAAATTCTACCCTAGGCGACTTGCTTGGGAGAGTGTTTCGAAGGATATTGTTGGTCTTCATGTGATCCAATTGCATGGTAGGATTCTCCATAATTTCAAAAGGTGAAATCTATCATTTTATCGATTGTTTGGGTGCATATAAGTGTTATTTCAATTCTAGAATCATTATTTAATTGCTGCAGTGGAAGGGTTTCATGGTAATTTCATAATAGCACTTGTGAGCCTCTAAAAATCAGTTTTCTTGCATCTAATGATTGCAGGTATTTTCTTATAATTTCTTAGTATATTTTCCAAGGGTTTGAGTGAATTTCATGCATAGAAATATGTGCTTGAATCTTCCTAAGGGATAGCTACCCTTGGAGGAAAATTTTTAGCAGCTCTTGTGGGTTTTCACAGTCATTTTCAGTCATCTACAGCCTGCCCTAAATCTGATTTCAGTCCTTCGTGTTCAGCCTTGGGCTATTTCCAGAGGATCCCCAAAAAGTGGCATTACATAGATCTAGTGACACCACTAGTACATATGGGCCAAGTGACGACTTAAAACACCATTCCTCTCACTCCCTTTTGAGGATAGTTGCGTCAAACGATACCCGACTTCTTTTTTACCCTATGCGTTGGGTCAAGTGACACCCAACCTCCTTTGGTTACTTCTATGTTGGGTCAAGTGACACCTAACCCCTTTTGGTTCATCCTACTTCTACAAATTGGGGACTGATGACCCCCAATCTTCCATTGGTGCAATTTCAATCCCTTTCTCCAAGTGCTTCATTAGGAATCTCCTCACTTCGCAAGCAAAAAAGTGTACTCCTTTCATGCTTTGTTCAATTTCAGTTTTCAAGTTCCATGTTCAATTTCAATTTAGAGTTAAAGTTCAATTCTTTTTAGATGGACATTGACTACATTTTATGTCGCAGTTTTCACTTTGGGGATCTTACAACCACTCATGCATCTCAAACAATTGAGAAAAGACAAAGTGTGTTTACACACTCATGTATATATTTCCTTTAAGCAAGCAAATTTCATTTCCTAGCTAAAAGGGGGGGGACAAATGTAGATACCTCAATTTGGTAATTTAGTACTTGATAATGTTAGTGCTGACTTAATCCCTTTAGCCATGACTTTTGCGCCTATAGTGAGCTTAATTGTTATATCCTAGTCCATCCTTAGTCCTATTGCAAGACTTGCCCCCTCAATGTAGTGCTCGGACACTTACAAAAATGCTCATATCAATCATAAGAAGACCATTACTCTTAACTATCGTGCACCAAGCTTCACAACACCATCCCTCATTTGCTGGACCAAACCGTTCAACAATACCAAACAATTAAACGGTTCAATCCTCAATAGAAAAGTCCCATCTTGGGCCACCCAACAATTAGTTTTCCAATTTGTATATCTTTTATGGGTTGACATCTCCACTATAGGTCAGCCTTAATAAGAAATTATATCTACAGAACCCTATATAGGTAAGTGTAAAGCACATTTACTTACCTAGCACTCACCTTGGATTCTCAAGTACAAATAACTAAAAGGCAAGCAAAAGCTCTCCTAATCTTCCATAAAGTAAGAGAAGATATTGGGAACATCCCCTACATAGGTCTAAAGAAATCTAAACCAAGTACAATCCAAATTATCAAATATAGTTGCATCCATACAATATTATGTCGCATCTCTAGGCAGAAACTACTTGCAGCTTTGAGGCCTCTTTGGTGTAGTCCCCACATGGCAAAGTGTACAAATTGCACTTCAACCCAACCACTAATTTTTCTACAAAGGTTTTTACCAAGGATTAGGGTTTTGGGTCAAGGTGGTTAATTTCAAAGGGTTTCACACATTATCGAGACCTAATATTTCATAGAAGGCATATACCAATTACTTGCAGAGGTCTTAGGAATTACAAAGTTTCATTTGGAACCCAAACCAAACCATTTAACAAAACCAAACCATTAAACAATTCAATCTTGGGCAAAAAGGTTTTGTATTTGAGCATAGTGCAGCTCCAAAGTGAAAGACAAAGCATCTACAGGAGATTTCTAGCTAGTTCATCCCCTTATCACACCCAACTCAATATCCAATCCAATCAAAAAGTTGAGTGCACTCATCTTCTCATGTTTTACTATATTTAGCATGTGCCCTAATTGAGTGTAACTTCTCGATATCATTTTACATGTATTGTCAGATTTGAATGTTAAAGTATTCATCTATTAATCTGATTGCACATATAGTCTCTACGATCTCTATCCTAATTAGGGTTTCCAAACTCTGATTTGGGTGCAATCAAACGTGACGAATTACAACATACTCTATTGTGAGGGGTCAATAGGTGATATTACATTACCAAATGCATGTGCCCCAAAGGTTGTCGACACACTATTATTCACGGTTCCCATTGTATAATAATTCAATGCAATGCATGGGAAACAATGGTTAGAAAAAATGGGAGCAACAGGTTGACGATATAAACAAAAATATTGCACTTGAGTTTCGAGGTAACAACTAACAATACAATGAGATAAATTGGATGAAAATCCAAAACATAAAAATCCTAAACGATAATGGATTAACACCAGCATGCATGCTAAACATTGAGATAAATGCACGTCTTAAACATGAGCATCTAAAAATGGCAAAGAAAAAGATAAAGAAAGTAATACAATAATTTCAGCAATGAAAATATGACATGTGATGAGATATTATATCCAAAAGTCAGCACCACATGGGGATCTAGGACCATCACATCACCCTCTCGCTGACATCATAGTTTAGCACTCCTAACCCATCTTCATATGGCAGAATGACTACGCAGTTTATCGTACAAAGGTTCTAATAGCTTGATTGCGTGTTCACTTGTTTTTTCTAGATCACCATCTCTTAATTTGATTGATTGATTCCTCCATTCTTCTCTTGTGACATTGAAATTTATTGTTTCACATTGATCATTTTTCTAGCCCCTCATCTTTGATTTGTTTTCTATGTTTCATTAGGCTTTTCCTTTTGATTTCCTATCTTGTTCTCGACACTTACACATTAGCTCTCTAATGATAACAAATGCATACACATTCACTATAGCAGTTTGACCTTAGTACAATACTTTGAGGCATGTTACACCTCATTGTGGGCATACTATTTTCCCACCTCTCCATATTGACTAGTTCTCGTTGCTTTTATCATGGCACACATTGAACTTACATGATCACATATCTTTATACCTACACATCTTATGGTATTTTCTTATGCACCAACTCTTTCTGGCTGTGAGTATGTGCCTACAATAAGTATTTTCACATACTTCTTTGAGACATGACTTTACTAGCCACAATTACATTTACAATGGGGAATACCAAATGCCCCCACTCTCTAAAGACTACTTCGCTATTACACTCGGTGCACGTTATGTTTTGACAAAGATGCTATTGACTGTTCAAAACCCTCCATATTATTCTATTTCAAAGGTAGCGCCTCTTGGCTTCTATTTATTTGATCACCTTTCAACTTGGATTGATTGTTTACATTTGCAATATATTTACTTATTTCGCCTCTTGGCTTTATTTGATCACTTACTTTTTGGATTTGATCATATTGCTTGCCTCTTGGCTTTGTTTGCATGTTTGCCTATTGGCTTAGTTACTTAGTTGCCACGTGGCCTTGTTTTCATTGTTTGCTTCTTCACTTAGCTTGATCGCTGCTTGGCTTTGGTGTGAATAATTTTTTCTTGTTACTAAAATATTCAACAAATACAGAACCAGGACCTATGCACAACTTGCTTTCACAGTACACGTTACTTGATGTCATTTGTCATATACATGGTGATTACATATCCATTTTCAAGCAAGTGCTTTTCACAATATACATGAGTTTAGATGCAAGACATAGAATTTACTTATACACGTGGACATACAGATGCTTGACATTGATCACACCCACGAGCAACCTTTCCACATAGGGGCAAGCCCACACTAGGGGTATTTTAGCACATTTGTTAGGTTCTATCTTTCTACACTAGTCCATTGATCATGTTGAGCCACCTAAGACTGTTTATGCATGATTTGCTCTTATTTATATTGTTAGAGTGCTACTTTCAATAGATATCATACTTTTCTATATTTGATGATGACATTGATTGCTTATATGTATTGATATTGCTTGCTCCATGCTTAATTATAACTGATGACAGTTATATTGACATTTACATTACTTGATCACTAATGTGTGCTTATAATGATTATTCTATACTTATGTTAGTTTATATTGCACGTTCCAATTGATGGTGTCATATATGCTTGTGTCACATTGTGTGTCAGTTGTGTCAGAATATCCTTGTCAGTCTATCGCATCAATTGTCAGGTCACATGTCGCTTGTGTGCTTCTTGATCATTGCTTATAACTTATTCACTATGATGTTGCATGTTTGTGTGTATTTACATGTATTAACTATGGAACTACTTGACAGGATTTGACTATTACTATTTGTTGTCACATGCTTGGTGTTGTGATCTATATCACACACATCTCTATTGTTTGCTACCTGTTTTCGTTGTCATCGTCATAATATATATCATGCCTGTACTGTGACACTTACTACTACATGTTTCATTGTTATACCTTGCTGACATTGACTCCTATCTCTATATGACTTTTCATGATTATATCTTACATGCTACTGACAAACAAATGCTTCTGCATTGCATTACATGTTTCATATGTGCTTGTAATGATCAAGTCTTTATATGATGACATATCCTAAATGTTTGTATACTTACTTTACACAGTTAGATTTTGTTTTATCTTGTATGCACTTTACACGTGGTGTGCATAACTCTTTCTCGTGGGATGAGTAATTTGTGGGCTTCATCCTCCACTTCAAAAGAGGGCATACAATGGACTTGTTTGAAAGATTCGGGCTATGTCAGACAAAGCATCTTACTATTGGACAGATTTAGAGACAGGATCATATGGGTCAAGTTGATCTTTTTGAGACATTTCACATAATTTTGAGAGACGTGTGATCACACATTTAAACATTTTATATGATTTTGCAATACTTTTGATCATACATATGCACATTTTGTATCATTATGAGAGACATTGGATCACGTGAGATGTGGATTTCATCCATCTTGAGGCACTATATTCACATTTCGAGGAAACACATTTGCATAGATGGATAAATTGATCACATGGGGCATGGATTTTATCCATGTAAGCACATTTTTATTTCTATGTTTGAGATCAATAGTTAGCATAGTATGTAAGCACAATTTATGTCAATCTTTTGTTAGTAGTGGAAGATCCATTTTTACATACGAATATGGTTTGAGATCCCACAAGTCGAGGTTATCGTTGCACACTCGATCAATTCTTTGGCCAAGAAGAGGATAAGGCTAGTCTCTTTTCTCCGCTACAAGTTGGCTTATTTAAACACCTAGGACAATGTGGTTGGGAATTTTGCCACTTTTTACTGATGCAACATCGCCTTCTTGAGTGGTAGTCGGGACATTTACAACACTCAACTCTCCAGTCCAGCAGCTACAACTCATATGGCATATTCACCACAAGGCACTCTTGAATCAAGTTCAACAAGTGGCAACTTGATTCATGTACCATCCGGTGTATTTGTTTCTTAGCTTTTCAATTTCTATCTTTTCGATGGTTCATATATTTCAGTTTTCTTATCACTATGGGACATTAACCTACACATTTTTGCTTGCAAATTTTCATATGGGACAAATGGCACATTCCAATTACACCTGTCCACACCCATAGCGGTTATCACAAATATGCATTTCTTTTATCCTTTTAATATAGCATTTTTCAAATACTAGATAAAAAGGGAGGAAATTGTAAATGCCTAAATTTGGTCTTTAACACTTGGCAACATCAATTTTTGCACTCTTAGACAATTGACATACATTTGACTCTTGAGCACACTTCCCTCCTATCCATTGTCATGGTTGCCTTTATCTACCAATCATATTTATTTGCAATCAACTCAATCTATGCAATAAAACCTTAAGAATCTAAGACATTCTCCAATCATCGATCTATCCTCCCCGCCTCCGAGATAGTACCAACAACCTCGTAGACTACCGTCTAACAATAGTGTCCCACTTTGTCGGTGAGTGTCAAATGTGGGGATATTTATTAGATCAGCCTAGACACGTTTCATGGCTCAACTATGGCCATAAATTAAGACACACCTATATATACAAATGGCTCCATAGGTCATTCCTCACCCTTATCTCTCTTGAAGCACTCCAATTGAATTAACCTAAATGGTTAATCTTTAAGGGTTGGTAACCAACGGTAGATTATCCTAATCAATTAGTTTCCAAGGATAATTGCAGCAATATCAGGAATAATCATTGAACAAAGCTAAATAACAATAGACAATGCAACTAAGCACTAAAGAATGACAAAGAGAAGAAGAATTAGTTAATATTCGACTTATGTGCTAATCAGGCTGACTTGATGACTAGAAAAGGCTGGAAATGATCTAACAAAGCTTTGCTGCTGAAATTGTGTCTTGAATAGCTTGCACGCCCAAAGCGTACCCCCTATGGCCCTTTTTGTATGCCCTTATCCCTTTGCACTTTTAGCTCCTGAAACTTCATGTGTCTGTGCACCTCTTCCTAATTTGCTCTTGTCTGCAATTTGGACCTTCGACATTGTGTGATGTTCGTTGTCGTCTAATTGAATCTTCAAAACCCTAGATGGTGAAGGAATCCTGCAAAACAAACATTAGTTGGGTTGTGGGCACCCTTGTGCACCGCCAACGTCACCACTACTCCAAAGAGGGCTCAAACCGCACATTGTTCTCACCTAACATGTGATATCTAGAATGTATGCAACCAAATTGATAATCATGACCTTGCAACAATGTGATTGTACTTAAACCTTCGTCCTAGCTTGACTTGGGATGATGTGCTCTTTTGTGCTTGCAAATTTGAGTGGATGACTACCCTAGAATGAGTATGCAAAGTATGTGAAGCTCAAGGGAGTCTTGGAGTAGCTTTGTTTGTGATTGCTTTTAGTGTTTGCTCATTGGAATGCTAGGAGTCAAGTAGATAGAATGCCCTCTTTACTTGAGAGATGGATAACTTGCTTATATATGTGTTCGGATCTAGAAAAATTGAATAAGGCCAACTAGAAGCATACCAAAGAAATTCAAATTAGAAAAAGAACCATTAGAGGAAGAGGGACCAAAGTGACCAAGTCGGCCCATAGTGTATGGGCGTTATGGCCCTTTCTCGACGCTATGGTCCCGATGCATGTGTGAGTAATCGAAGTTGGAATTGTGACATGCGACAATATGGCTTGATTTTATGGATTAATATGACCGTTGTGCGAACAAATAGGTTGTATGTGCAAGCAACAATGAGTGGGATATAGCTACAAATAGAAAAATTGGCCAAATTGAGCAAGTGTGGGCTAGTGCACGAGTTTTGTACAATTTGTGTTGTTGCAAGACATGAATTACCAAAATATGAGTGTCTACACCTATCACCTAAGGCACTCTTACACATCTTGGAGATCATTACACAAAAGGCATAGACACATCTTAAATCTTCAAAGAGCAGACCTAGAGCAATCCACTGAGCCAAATCTGAATACAAAGAAGTCAAAGTTGCATGATGTCAAGTGTCAAAATTCAAGGGAAGGATCACATCTAGAATGCACATGATTTCGAACATTCAAGTAGGTGACCGTGGGAGCACTGTGTGGTTTGAGCCCTCTTCGGAGTAGTGGTAAGTGGGCAACACTCAGCCATCACGGAGGTGTGTTGAGATCAGTCCAACCCAAAAAGCTAACCCCCTTTTAAGGTATTTGTTATCAAGCATGCATTGTGAGGGTTTGGACAAAGGAGATACCTCACGGGCTTCGTGTCGTCGGTTCAAAGGCCCAAACACATCAAAAATCAAATTGTAAAACACAGGCAAAGAGCTCCAACTGGTTTTAAACTATAAATCCCACCCAAACACTGCCAGAAGACCCAGATATTGCCATCAGACAGAGGTGTCTGACTTTGATGGTAGTGTCCAAACAAGCTTCCTACCTCTGCTTTTCACTTGAGCCTCTGTTGACTCATTTCTGGGCAGTTCCTTGAATTGTAGCAGTTTATAAGATCCACAGACAGACTGTAACCACCAAGTATCTTCTCCCTTTTGACGGTCTTTCTTATTCGAAATCAATTAATTGTGAATTTACCTTAACCATAACAATTCAAATTACTATATCTAATTGCCTTTATTTCTGTAATCTGGATTAGGTCAAGTTTAACTACATTTTATACCATTTTGTGTAAAATAATCACAACAGTTTTAAGGAATTTATACTACTTCATTTTAGAGCTATTTGGGCCCGGTTGCACATATTATTAAATTATTATTTATGTTATCCAGCCTTGCAAGGATGCAGGAAGACAGCCACACAGCAGACATGGGAAATGTAGACCACTGCAACAGTTAGATCATAGCAAGAAGTGATTGCTGTTGCAATAAATGATCTATAATAGATATATCTATCGATGCATGAACAAATTATTAGTAATTCTTTCATTGATATATACTTTTATGGTATACTTGCTATAAATATCATAACTACATATAATTGCAGACAGATAGAAGTAGGACCTAACAAAAAGTTCAAATAAATTCTCTCAGAAAAACTACCATATGCTCTGGGGGAAGTCTCTTTCAGGATTCTCACAACTCTTCCAGGCTTCCTTCCACCTCTGCAAAGTCTCCAGCATGCTGCCACAGAAAATTGGAACAGCTTTGATGTCATGCAAACATGTTGTAAGCCTGGCTAAACATTGATACATAGATGCTAGTGTAAAATTTCCATTTAAACAAGAACACGGTGTGCAATAATAAATAGCAATACTTATGAGGAAACTGACAACTTACTTATTATGATATTTTTGTAGTTCAGAATAATATGCTTTCTTACTAGCTCTCAACTCAACCTCTCTCAAATGAACCACATCTGGATGCATACCACCACTGCAAAGTAATAACCCCTGCAAAAAACACGGCTTAAGATATCAAATTCAATCAGCACTAGTTCTAAGTCCAAGATAGCTTGTACTATCATCTGAAGCTTTTGATGCATTATGGCGAGAGAAACCTTGCAAAAGTCTTCATATATGGGCTTTACAAGTAAAGAACATGATGAGAAGAGGACATATCTGTTTGTATTCTTCCAGAATGATGAAAAATCAAAAAACGAGCCAACCACAAGGGGTATGTACAACCCTCCCCATATGATTTTTAGATAATCTTCCCGACAGGAGTATCATCTGCCTTACTTGAAATACTCACATACATAATTTTCCTTACTACATGGTTTATTTTCCTTGTACTGACCTTCTGCACTATTTTTTTCTTCTCCTATCTTAGGTAAGGAAAAGCATTTTTTTGCAGACTGCGTATATATTTTAAAATCAAAACTAATTCTTTAATCCTTACCATATGCAAAGGAACAATAGCTGGCTTCGTTAAACCAGAAAAGGCGAAGAAGAATGGAATCTTACAGAAAAAAACCAAGGCAAAAATAAAACATGATAAAATCATAAAACAAGATATGCATTTCTAATACAGGAATACCTTTTCTAGTCTCCAGAATCTTTTTCTGACCCCTAAAAACAGTATTCTAGTCTCATCATATTGCATGATAGTTTCATGAAAAAATTAAATCAATGCACGTATAGCCTTTATTTATATATCAGTGTATGATTCTCTCTGAAATTTTGGAGGATGCATAGTATGTGAAACAAATATTTCAATGAAGTGTACGAATGATATTCAACAAAATACGATATGCAAAATCTTGGAAGCTAAGCCCCCATGGGAAAATTGAATTTACAACAGAAAATCTCATTACAATTAGCAATACTGTTTATGTCCAATGAGCAGCAAATCCTCCACAAATATCATACGGAGACCAACCATATAAGTATCAAGTCTTGTTGAAAGTGAGATAAAGAATATGAATTCAAGAATCAATAGTGGAAAGAAAGAAAGAAAGAAAAGCAGAGAAATTAGATAAATGTCCATGAATAGCTAAAATAGGTCAACAGGACATATAAATTAGAATCAGCTATAAATGATAAGTACTAGGGTGAAAATACTCGGTTATGAAAAGTAGCTAAACACACAAAGGATGTGATCATATATTTAGATTTACTGTTACATTGTTGATCAAAGAAAAGAAATACATACCAAACAATGAAAGGATTTCCAAAATGGAGATTGTGGCCAATGAGTAAGGACTGTATGACTTCTTCTGCATCCAAACCTTTGGGAAGGAACTCCGAGAGAAGTTTCCGTTCTGAATCTGAAAAGCATGTATGCCAAGCCTGTCCATCTTTTAAAAGCTTAGATCCATTACAAGCATGTAATGCACATTTTCAAAGTCAAAACATAAGAACAAAATAAAGTTACCATATAAAGAAACCAAACCAATAGGTTCATCTACAGAGAGCATTCCAAGCAATAGAAATAGCTAACCTCATATGTAAGAACGTCCTTGAGATCCTTCAGTTCATACAACTCCTTCGGAACAATAAACACATCGGCCAAATCCACACAAGAATGACATGAAGATGGATCCTGAAAAGGTAAAAGGTGCCTCCACGTTACTCCCACTTGTTCCTTTTGAGCCACTGCTTTCCTTTCGTTATCATCCCATTCTAGAGCAATATGAGGTCTCATTGTTTGGAACCATTTAGATAGCTCCAGATTGATTTTCATCTTTTCTGAACAGAACTCTAGGACACCATTATTTGAAACTTCATGAATTCTATTCAATGGCCTCATTTGCTGACCAGCTGCCATTTCCTCTCCAGTATGTCCCCGCTACTGAACACCAATTCAGGGCCACAAATTTGCAGTTTTGAGTATGTAATCCATCTGGTTATTATCCATGAGGAGCTACATATGAGTTATCAAGAAATATAATGGGAAGGGACATCCATATAACAGTTTTAAAAAGAATGAAAGGAAAAAAATTATATTAATGTCAACAAATGACCAATGCAGTTCAGTGGGGACTTGAAAGAGCAATCAGTTACACTAGCATGATGACTTAACAACAATCCAGGATGTTTTGCTTATGTTCTATTAACATACATCCATCAGCTTCCTGAAGATGATGTGAAAACTCAGAAGAACAGATAACCTTTCCTAATAATAAATCTCAATACAAATTCTAGAGCTGCATATGCAATTAAATAAAACCAAAGAACTTAATAAAAAGCAACAACCAACAAATCTAGTAGACAATCAAATATATTTCAAAATAAAATAACAAACAGCCGACTAATGGGACTCGAAAGAACGGTCAGTTACAGAAGCAAGATGACCTAACAAATATCCACGATGTTTTGCTTATACTGTACTAGCTTATATCCATCAGCTTCCTGAACATGATGTGAAAACTCAGAAGACCGGATAAACTTTTCCTAAAATTTGTTCTCAATGTAAGTTTTAGACCTGCATATGCAATTGAATAGAACCAAAGAGCTTAATAAAAATTCTTACTTCATTTGGAAAAGCCAAGATATCAAGTAGTAGATGATACAATATGTTTCAACTCAAAATAACCATCAGCTGACTAACGAGTGCTGAGTGACACTTATGAATAATGCAACATAGATTCAAAAATCTTTAAAATGATATACTCTTAAAGTTTGGCTTGCAGTTTAGGTTTCACCCAGCTCCTTAAGGAATATTTGGTAAGTTATCTCATTAAACGTGGAGTTTGGATTTATTTCAAGTCTGATAGTTTCTGATTTTTTTTGCATGCTCCATCTTTACTACTGCCTAAGTCCCTAAACCAAGCATTGTAAATTCCAAAGCTATGTAACTATCTTTGGTGCAGTTGGATAAGGGAAAGAGGCAGGCTCAAAATATTAAGGACCATAAGCCCCCTTAATGGGTGTAATTGATTTATCCTTTGTTTGGCATGACATATATTTTTTTCTAAGACATCCTTCTATGTGTACGTTCTCCCCATGCATAATATAATATATTATCCTTTTGTAAAAAAAATGCACAAATTGTAAAAGTTACCAAGGGGAAAACTTAAAATTCAAATTAATGAAGAAAACATTCCTCCTCATCCATCATTTACTACACCATCGTTTCATCCTGTATATGCAGCTTTGATGAATCTGAACTGGTTGTTAGAGGGTAAACACCTTAGCCAAGTGATCTCCCACCTGTATATGCAGATGTGACGAATCTGAACTGATTGATAGAGGGTAAACACCTTAGCTAAGTGATCACCCACTTGTATTATTGTATAAAAGGGGGCAATAAACCATGATGGCACAAAAATGACACAGCTCAGCCTGACTTCTGTTTTATTTTCAATTACTCTAGTTTAAAATAGGAAACACGGGAAAATCTTGGATTCATTTTAAAGGATATAATAATAATAAAAAACAATAGTGAAAAAACATACTATGCTGTAATATAACTTCAAGAATGAGGACCTGTTTGGAGACATCATAAATGAGGTAGTGCAAAGGCCTTCTACAAACATGTGACAAAGGGCCTTATGACTTAATGAGACACTTCATCTCGTGCCCCGCATTTGAATAAGAGGTGGAGGATCAAGGATCCTGAAGTGCTTTGGAACAAGTAGTGACACTCTGTTTAGAAAGCAATTTCCATATTCAAAAACAAAGTGTTGGGTTGGTTGATACTCCACCAAGGTTTGGCAATCAAGAAAAGGCTTCACAAAGTTGATATTACAGGTTCTTTATGCTGCCTCTGTGATAGAGAGTAAACTACTGTCCTTCTGCAGACCTTTTGGGATTGATTTCAAGATGAGTCTATTAATAAGTGATTCCCTCTTGAAAGCACATTCTACATGGCAACATTTGGATGATCAGAGATAACTGCAAATTTTTAGGGCACACAGTTTGGTTGACCGTGATTAAATGCCTATGGAAGGCGAGGCATACAGTTACTTTTCATGAGGAATCTTCTCTGCGGTTGTGGTCATTTAAGCCGGATTCGGCTTTGTTTGTCAAGGGTAACCTCAAGTGTTTTTATGAGGATGTTGATTCTACACCCCTTCAGTAATAAGCCCAGATATTAGCTTTTAGCTTTTACAAGGAAAAAATTTCCCTGTACCCATGTTGTTAAATTGATGTAACTCTTTTGTTCCTTGAAATAAATACAAGATACATTTTTCAAAGAACAAATTCCTCTTTTTCCTTTTTTCAATTGCTCACATTTGATTCCTGTTTTTTCAACTATAGGGCCTGTTTCTGAATTGCATGTAAGTTTGGCCAAACAATTGTCAGGTTTGACTACAAGTCTTGACAATACGGTTTACAAGCAAGGAACATTCAAAATGCATGTAAATCTGATGTCTGCAACTATGCTATAAACCCCAGCAGATTGCAAAGGATTGATGGAAGTTCAATTCTGGGGTAGCTTTCTACTGTTAGAAAGTATCCATGCCCTATTTTATGGATCTTGTTCTAACATAAAGCTTCTATGAAGGAAACTTTGTAAGAGAAATTAAGATCAAGATAATAACATGCTATCTAATGATCATGACAGGGAATTCGATTGAAATTTGCAGTAATAATACAGAAGTATGCACTAAGAAATAAACCATAACACCAAATTTACGTGGGGAAAGCCTGTTACAGTGAAAAACCCCACACACAAATACACTGTCCAATTTTATTAAACTTGAGGAATACAAACCCAGTTACAGAGAATCTCTTTCTCACTTTTCCAGTACAAATAATTTGATACAATAATTGTTCGATATAAAAGTGCTACTCTCCATGTTGGAAAATTCTTTTATAACAGGCATGAACGGTTATAACAGTGAATGGTTATATCAATTCCCATCTCAACCACTGAATTAGTTGATAATTTATATATAAGATACAAACCTTAGGTTAGATAAGTTTATATTAAAATATAAACTTACGTAATATATATGTAGAGTAATGTGTGTTTATACGGGCCACACCAAAATGTAAACCCACAAACATTATATGCTCTAACACTCCCCCTTAATGTTTAGTGGGGATACATGCCATCATCACCTTTTTATTAGAGAAGGAATTATAAACACACCTCATGGAAGGATTTTACAGTTATCACCTTTCTATAAAAGGAATTCTATTCTTTAAATCATCCTAGCATGTTAAAGGGATATAGTATCCCTATGTTCCTCAGGACAAGTGCATACATGAAGTCTTATATGAGTTTTTACAGCCATTTATAATACAAGGAATCTCCATAACACAACGCTTCTCTAAGTTCTCTTATAAACTCACATAGGGTGATGTTTACACAAAATCACATAGGATGATTTTTACAATATAGAAGTGTAGAGAAGGAAGATACAACAAGGCCGTTAGAAGGTGGCATTGTCCTGCACACTCCCCCTTAATGGAATTTCTAAAAGGCCTAGCATTTCTCTAAACTTGTAAAACTTTACAACACTGAAAGGCTTCGTGAAGATTTATGCAACTTGATCTTCTGTACAACAAAATCATACGCCAATATCACCTTTGAGAACTTTTTTCAAATGAAATGCATATGAATCTCGATATGCTTTCATTCTTTGACATTGAACTAGATTGTTGGCTAGAGCTATGAAACTTTGGCTATCATACAAAAGTGTAATGCTTCCTTTAACATCCATATGTAGTTCCTTAGTTGCTTCCATAACACTTTTATACTCAGCTTTCGTAATTGAGATAGACATTATTAGTTGTTTTTTACTGCTCCAAATGATAGCACTTGTACCGAACTTGAAAACATATCTAGACGTAGATTTTATATCTATAATATCACCAACATAGTCAAAATCACAATAACCATATAACTTAGCATCATTTGTACAAGAATAACATAAACAATCAAAGTGATCGCACATTTAATATATTTTAAGATTATTTTGGTCATATTCCAATGATCTGATGTGGATCCTACATAAATCTAGAAGCAACACCTACTGCATAAGAAATATTAGGCCCTTTGTAATAGTAAGATATACTAAACTACCAACAAATTACCCGCAAAAGGTAGGATTTGCTTTGTCACATGTAGGTTTAGGATCAAGTTTTATACCAAATTCAATAGGAATGGCAACAGGTTTACAATCAATCATGTTAAATCTTTTAAGCAAGTTATGAGCATATTGAGATTGAGAAACTATTGTTGACTTTGAAAAACTACTATTGAGTTTTGATCCTAGAATAGAGTCATGCCTAGAAAGTGATGAAGCAAGCCTAGATCAGTCATCTCAAAATATTGTTTTAACTTAGATTTAATTTTAAAAATTAAACTAGTCTGATTGTTGGTTATAAGAAGATCATAAACATACAAAACAATTAAAATAATTTGATTATCTTCAATTTTCACAAATAAATCATATAGTACTAAGCTTTAGGAGTTTGTTTCAAATGATACAAAGAATTATTTCATCTACAAACATAGAGTTCTTTACTAGGTTCTTCAAAACCTTTAGGTTGATTCATATAAATTTTTTCTTTGAGATCACCATTCAAGAATGCATTCTTAATGTCCATTTCGTGTATTTCCCAACCATATTAACCTACAAGAGCTACGAAACTTAGTTGTGCTCATTGTTGCTACATGAACAAATGTTTCTACATAATCAATTCCAGGTTTTTGAGTAAACCCACGAGCCACTAACCTTGCCTTAAAGTTGTCAATTCCCCCTATAGAATTGTATTTGATCTTCTAAAGCCACCGGGATCCAACAATAATTTTTTTTGTTCGAGGGACAGGCACCCAAGTTTGATTTTTAATAAGAGCATCATACTCAAATTTCATGGCTTCCCTCCATCTTTCATCTTGGTTAGCTTCTTCAAAAGATTGGGGTTCACATTCATATAAGGTCATTAAGGCATAGTAAGTGTATTAACTTCTAGTCATTCTTTTGAGATTATTGGAAGTAAAATCCTAATTAAGGATTGAGCCCATTTAGGCCTTTTAAATTGGTAAACACTTTGTGATGTCTCTCCCTCGAACTCAATATTCGGGGTTCTCGATTTGGATCATCATCCTCTGGGACATTAATTTCTTTACTAAGAGAAATAGACGAGGGTTCATAAGAGGACACACAAAATGTTTTTTCAAGGATTTAAACATTCCTATACTGTCAATGATCTCATGTTTAAATGGATTTTAAACCCTTAATATTTTTGTTCTTCCTTCGTAGCCAACAAAGATGCAGGAATAAGAAGTACAATCAAGTTTTCCTCTTTTAACTTGAAAGATGAAAATAGAAGTAGGATTGCCAAATATCTTACGATAGGATACATTTGATTTCTCCTTCGCCCACAACTCTAGAGGTGTAGTTCGATGCAAGGATTTTGTAGGGACTCTATCTAGGATGTGGACAGCAATGTTCATGGCTTCTACCCACATATAATTAGGAACATTTGCAGAATGCAACATGGTCTTAGCTATTTCTAAAATGGTTTGGTTTTCCTTTTTGCAATCTCGTTTTGTTGTGGATAATAGGGAGTGGTTAGCTCTCTTTGGATTCCACAAGAAGTGCAGAATGCACCAAACTCTTTACTTACATATTCACCTCCATTGTCAGTTCTTAATCTCTTAATTTTTAGGTTAGAAGAGTTTTCAACTAGAGTTTTGAATACTTTGAACTTAGATAAAATATTAAAAAAAATCTTAATGTAATAGGTTTGGCCCTTGGGTCATCCTAATGTGATCATCAATGAATGTTACAGCATAGAGAGCACCACTAAGAGAGACAACCTCAAGTGGTCTCCCTGACATCATTAAGGGATGAAGGCTCAAGGATGAGAAGAGTTGAATATGTTGCTTACCACATAAGCATCCTTCAAAAGTTTCATGATGAGTTTTGATTTTTGATAGACCTACTACAAAGTTTTAACAAGACATATCAAAAAGACTCCAAAAATTGAGGTGACCAAGTCTTTCATGCCACAACTGAGTTTCATTTATAATGCGGGACAAAAACAAGTCTCATTAGCAAAGCCATTAAAGATATAGAGGTCATTCTTTTGAATGCCTTCAACAATAACAAAGTTAGATTGATCTTTTATAAACCATTTGTCTTTAAATAAGGTAACACTAAAGTTATCTTGAGTCAATTGAGAACATGATAAAAGGTTCTTTTTAAGTTTAGGGACAAGTAAAACCATATCAATGAAACAATTAGAGATTGGCTTTACCTAGACTTTTAGCTTCTACGATAGCGTTATCACCTAGATAGATTATTTCAAGACATTCTTTAACATTTGTGAGGATATCACACATGTAAGTCATGTGTCTCGAGGCACCACTATCTAGGATCCATTCACTACCATTAGATGCAGAAAATGCAGTGTCAAATGCAATGATTTCATTTGAATTATGATTTTGATTCAGATTTTGATTTTGGTTCTGATTTGACTTCTGATTGTTGAACCTTTTCCTTTGTTATTTTTTTTTTTCTTAGAAATTTTCTTGTTCTCGGTATCAAACTTCTTTCTTGTGGCCAAATTTGCCACAATTAGACCAGTTACCATTGAAATTGACTTTATAATTGTTGTTCAAATTCTTCTTGTTCCCATATTGTTATAGTTGTTAAGAGGGTTTGAACTTTGATTTGAAATTAGACTTACCATCCATTCCACAATTTTTAGGAACAAAATTTTTATGATCCTAAGAGAGAAGAGCCTAAGTGGCATTCTCTTTCAAATCAAAATTAGTCATTACATGTTCTTCTTGGACAAGAACAGCAGATAAGGTGTTTGAATCAGGAAATCATATTCATTTGGATATTTAGAGTTCAGCATTGAAACTAAGTTCCTATACTTTTCATAGATGTTCTTTTTAAGTGCGAAATATAGGAGCTTGTCTTGGACTACGACACAAATGCAACCATCCAACTGTGATTTTTTTATTATAGCAAGATAATTTACAATTTTCTCATCTCCTTCCATAGGAGTGGTCATAAGTTCTAGAATGAGTTTATAATTTTAGAAAACCTAGTGCCTTCATGCATTGATTCTAAATGTTTCCATGTGTCACAGGGGATTACTAATTTCTGATATGGGGCAGGAATTCATCACTAACACTTCCCAAAATAATGGACATGACTTCTTGGGATTTTTGTTGAAAGACATTTAGGTTTTATGTGTTGGCTTGCCTACCAATAGGTTGTTTCTTGGTTCCGTTTACAAAACCCCAAAGTTTGCAGGCCATAAATTTAGCCTTTAGCCTAATTTTCTAAATGGTATAACTAGTCCCATCAAGCAATTGAGATTTATCCAAGCTACAATTACTTAAAGAAACTATTTTTAAAAATTTCTGAATTTTTACAAAAATATTGGAAATTTTAAACATTTTTCTAGGTCTGAAGTAATTTTAAAGTCTAGAAAAATTAGTTTTCGAACAAAATCTTCTAAAAACTTTAGGGACTAGATACAATTTTAATTTTTGAAAACACATTTTTAAGTAATTACACAAAAATTGAAAGGCCTAAAACAAAATTTACAATTAAAAATGATAATTTAAAAATTAAACACAATTTTTGAAAAATTATGAACTTATTTTTAAAAAAAGAAATACTTTGGAGGAAAAATATGCTTTAAAAGTTACTAGAAAATTCCTTTTAAAAAATTGTGGTTAGGGTTTTGAACCCCTAAAATTTTGTTTTATGAAAAGTTCTTATAAAATGGCCAACTAGGCTACATAGTTAAGCAATATCATATAGAGCATAACCTCTATTTAAGCTTTAGTTTAATGTAATTTGATTTTTTAAAAATATGTAAGTGGATGGGGCGAGCCCTCACCTCCACCTCCCCAACACTTGAGGATAGTATAGCTATGCTGTCTAAGCTAGCTAGCTATCCAAGCTAGCTAGCTCGATAAGACTAGTCTAGGCCTAACTATTATTTAGGCTTTAAAACAAAGTGCTTAAGTTATACCAAATTAATAACTTTCTTTATACCAAATTAGGGTTACCAAGTCTTTAGGCTAGGTGAACTTAAGAGTTTTAAGTAGTTAATGTTTGTTTGTTTGTGCCACTTGTGGAAGAGCTCTGTCCATTTGCCTTGATGGAAGGGCCCTACCTTTTGAGGAGCTCAAGAGCACAAGGTATGAAGGAGTGTGCCAAGCTTGAACAAAGGTTGCCTTACTGATGTTGAAGATTTCACTATCACTAATTGGTCTACATATAAGACAAGTTTGAGAGGGTGAGTGCCAAGTTAAGGCTCAAGCAAATGGTGTTTCACAAGGGCGTAACTTGATCCAAGCAATCTATTAAGAAAAATCTTGGTCACACCACGATGTTGGGTGATGCGAGGCTAAGTTTGGACCAAATTATGTACATAGTGCCAAATAAACTGCAAAGTCGAGTTATAGAATCGCATTGAGAAGATTGAGAACCTTTGATGTAGAGAAAGGTCAAGCTAGCTTGAGAGGGTCGAAACCCACCAAGCTCGAATCGGTGTTGAGTTGGACAAAGTATCAAGCAAGAGCAACGTTATTTGCTGAGCTCACCTGAAACTAGAGCCAAGCCAAAATGTGATGAGGAGCTTGTCAATGTATAAGGACCAAGATGGTAGGAGGAGCTCTGTGGAGTATAGAAGCGGTCCAAGCCAACTCGCTGGATGATAGGTAGCTCGATAAGGGAGAGTGAGCTCCTCTTCAATATGGCCTAAGTTTACTACCACCAAGGCTTGTGGGCCCATGCAAAGTTTCTATTTTTTTTTTAATATTATTTTTCTCCAACTTCACTATAAAATATTTGCAAATATTCTAACATTGCAAATTGCAGTCATAAACTTTCATTAAAAAGAATCTTCTCTATAATCTGTAGAAATTTTTTTGTATTATTATACACAGAATTTCCTTGAATTTTATGTATAAGGCCTAAGGGATCTACTAGCAATGCGGTTTCCTTAAATAGATTTTCCACAAATTTTTGATCTTCCACAATTCTTTGATGACACAACCTCACTCTAATACCATGTCGAGAATTTGAGATGGAGTATAATAACATGCTATCTAATGATCATGAGAAGGAATTCAATTGAAAGAAGCGTAACAATATAGAAGTATGTTGTAAGAAATAAACCATAACATCAAATTTATGTGGGAAAACCTATTAAGGTGTATAAACCCACACACAAATACATTGTCCAATTTTATTAAACTAGAGGAACACAAACCTAGTTGCAAAGCATCTCCTTCTCACTTCTCTAGTACAAATAATTTGACACAATAATTATTCGCTATAAAAGTGCTATTCTCCATGTTAGAAAATTCTTTTATAAAGGGTGTGAACGGTTGTAACCGTGAATGGTTATACCGATTCACATCTTAACCACTTAATTATTTGATAGGTTTATATATAATATACAAAGCTTAGGTTAGATAATCAAAATATTATATTAAAATATAAACTTATGGAATATATATGTAAGTAATGTTTTTTATACAAGCCACGACTAAATGTAAACCCACAAACATTATATGTTCCAACATACTTGCAT
Source organism: Taxus wallichiana var. yunnanensis (assembly GCA_018340775.1). Taxonomy (NCBI): domain Eukaryota; kingdom Viridiplantae; phylum Streptophyta; class Pinopsida; order Cupressales; family Taxaceae; genus Taxus; species Taxus wallichiana. Next base: position 351,473,242 of record CM031239.1, read on the forward strand.
ATAAATGCAATTAAAGTCAAGCCTTGAAAAGATGATCGCCCGCCTCTATGTTGAAGTATTGTAGGTTATGCGAGGCAAAAAAATTGTATGCTGATTTTTACTCCTTGTTTTCTCTTGATTACCATTAAGTACCATTTTTAAAATTCCTTTTGTTGTATATTTTATGACTTATACTCCGTGATTAATCAATTACATTTGCACGGATGATATTTTATCGCGAATTTAGTGTACTCATTTTCCTCCCTAGAGGCATCTACCCTAGGTCAATGATCAAGTATGAATTATTGGTATGAGATTAATGGAAGGTAATGGGAGGAATACTTGTATATGTAGAATGTAGGGGAAAGAGAAATTTGCCTCATGTTAGCAATATGACTTCTCTATAGCTAGTAGCATATTGGCGAAATATTTTGTCGAGGACAAAATATGGGTTTCATCAACACTCGCAGGACTAGGTCCCTCCGCTACTAAATGGGGCGGCTCCCATTTATTGAAAACTAGAAATTATATACACTAATTCTAACCTCGAGGGTGGTCAAAGACCGGGGAATGTGTAGGAACACCCTTGTAATTGCAACAATAGATTAGAGAGGGAAGAGTTTGCAAGTAGGAGAGGAGAAAAGTGTAGGAAAAGAAGGGGAAAAGTAGGAGAGGAGTTATGTCAATGAGAGAAATACATAATTCATTAACCAATAACTCATAACAGTTTTCCAACTCAATCAAAAGAAATAGGCAAACATATGTAATCAAATAAGGAACATGAAACAATAACATAAATTGACACAAAGTTCAACCAATGATTCTCATTTCATTTTAGTAGGTACAAAGCCCTTGCTTCCTTACAAAACTTGCAATATGTTCAACTGAGTATCAAGAGAGAGAATGGAGGAAAATATTATGGAGAAATAGAAGAATACAACATGTTAGGGAGAGAAAATACCAATCCTTTAGAATGGAGAAGTCATTCCAATATATAGCCCTTTTACATGTCTTTTCACATTCCCATGTGACTTTTCATATTTTGATTAAAAATAAGACATTTTTCCTTATTTTGAGAAAAGTACTTTTACAATGAAAGAATATGAAGTCACTTAAGTGAATAAGATGAAATTCAAGTGAAGGTAGAGAAATAAAAGAAGAGAGAGAAGTCATATTCAAGTGAAGGTGATCGAGGATGGAATTCTGCTCTTGCTTCATAAATAATGCTCCACATATTATCTGGAATGATCATCTTTGGTCATGCCTCAGAAGTTCTCTTTCAACTCTTCGTCTCTGTAAACAATGGTGAATATCTCAGACTACACAAATCAGCTCCTGTCACAAACATGATCTCTTGCCTCCTGCTCAAGTGCTATGAAAGATCGGAAATGGTTTTTCTTTGAAGGTCTTCATTCTCCATTGTACTATTCAGGGCCACCTACATGAGAAATTATCTCCCGCATGAGAAAATACTTGTCTTGAAAATATCAGGAAGCCTGTACCCGTATCACACATGCCCCAAAGTCGGGAAGAAGACTTTCACAATGAGATCTCTTGGCATTATTAGTGCACTTATGAAATATAGCAATCCTCTAAACAAAAACACCTTCTCTTTGTGAGATGAAATCAAGCACTGATTGAGTGATCTTTCTCTTTTTTGAATGGGAGGACTTGTTATGTCTTCTCAATGGAGAATTGGGATAATCAACTTGAATGGAGGATGGTGAGAGAATCAATAATACATGAGAACAAAGGTCTCCAGTCATGGAAGTATTCAATTGATCTACTTAGATGTTTCACATTCAACAATCTCCCCTGTGCTCTCTGCTTCAGGTTAGCAAAACCATGAGATTAGGATATTCAGAGCTCAAGACTGGGAGAGGTCCGTAGCCAGAGAATTTGAATTTCATTGTTGTAGGAAGTTGAGTTGGAATGTCCGAGAAGTGAATTGGCACTTGGGAGAGTTTGCAAAAATGGTTTTCTTCCTTTTCAAATGTTTTCAATGGTCTTCAATGGTGTTTCCGGCTGAAACACAAAGGTGATCACCTCGGATGAAATACTCAACCAAACCAAGCAAGAATGGATTCAAATGAAAGATATAGGGAAATGCAGTTATGCTCCAAATTTGAGAGAATTTTATGAATTTTATCGTCAAAAACGGGAAAATGCAAAAGAGTTCTTGGTCACAAAGGAGAAAAATTGGTTATTTTAATGGAGTTTGGCTGCAACAAAACTTTGATCATTACAAATGGGATACTCCACCTCAATAATCAAGATAGGACTCAAATGAAAGACATTTGGGAGAGGAAGTTTCAGTCAAAATTTCAAGCAATTTGGCCCATGGGATCTCTTGGAATGAGCAAAATGGTTTTTGACAAACTAGGGCATAAAATGACTTTTCCAGCTGAAAAATTCTTTTGTGGATAAAAAATAACTCAGTCCATGGCAGCATGCAAGGTTACATTCAAATGAAAGGTGTTTTGGAGAAGAACATTTGGTCAAATTTTGGCAGACTTTTGCCCATGGAATCATTGGAAATGAGCAAAAATGTGTTTTTGAAACCTAGGTCATGGACCTGGTTTTCATGGAGTTTTGGAGCAAAAATGAATGTTCCTCTTCTATTTGGCCATTACTTTTCTTCTAATTTGCCATAGGGAAGTTTTGAGAGAAAAGAAAGTTCAAAAATCACTTAAGTGGAGTGTAGAGATTTGGTTTGGCTTGTGCAAAGGAGAAATGCACCCAAGTTTTGCATTCCCCCTTATGAAAGTGCGCTTCCATTCATCCTAGGCACACTTTGGAAGTGCATGGGGCAATTTGCAAATGCATTTTGCATGGGAAAGCTTAAAAGTGTGCTTTTGCATGGAGGAGAGCAAAAATGCGCTTCATTCACAAGGAGGTTTTGACTTTGGTCAACTCAAAATGACTTATAGAAGAGAGGCACACTTTTTGGTGTGGAAAAACATAACTTTCAAAACAAAACTTTGCATGGAGGAGCTTAAAAGTGTGCCCAAGTCACTTAAGTGACTTTAAGTTGTTGACATCATCATCCCAATAGAGAATTAGAACAAAAAGCAACTTTATCACACCCGAAGCAAAACTTGGAGTTTCATAGGGGTATAATATATGATTTTGACTAGAAAACACCCAACAAATCCACTCCCACCATGCCCAAGGGCTGGAAGTGCTTGCATTTTGATTTTTAGGCCAAAACCTAATTGACCAAAACAACCACAAGGAGGCAGCAGGCGGTTTTATGCTATCAAGAAAGATTGGAATGACTACGATCAAAACCAATGTTGGGATCATGTGAGGGACTCCATGAGCTTTCATTTGACTATTGGTAGGGTTTCCGAATCCATTCGAGCTCCCATAACCTTTCGTACAAGATCACTTCTTCATTGGGACCAAAACACCCTAATGCTAGAAAGGTTTTCGTTTCCAAAACATATCCAATGTTCCCATAATCTTACACTAAGTATACCAACGTGAAGTAGACTCAAGTACTTTCCGTGATTGCACACAAGACATTTGAAACCACATAAAACTCTCATAGGGCCGTTCACAAGTTGACACTCTCAAAGGGGCAAAATTTGTAATTTTGGCCAATGTTTTCAACAGGATGGCAATTTTTAAGGGTTGTCAAGCAAAATGACTACCGACATTTTGCATGCTAAGCAAAAGGATATATTTCAATCACCTAAATAAGTGCCCACACACTACATGATAAAACATACTATTGATTTGATTACTTGAATATCTATCCCTAGTGCATTTGTGTATCGCAAATCATTTCACGAAAATTGTCATGCACAACAAGTATACTAATTTTACAATTTACGACATACTTATTACGCACACCACAATCCAAGGTCATATCCACATTCCATTCAATTTATCGGAATCAAATTAGTACAAGCACTATAATCAATCAACATAAAGCAATTATACTTAAATCAACATTTTAAATCAATCCAATGATCATTCCCCAAATCGATATTCTAGCCATTCACATGCGACTTGTTCAAAACAATTTCATGTGCAATCAAAAATAATCGCATTCATAATCAATATAGTAAAAATTTAATGGCTTGCCATTGGAGTTTAGGTGGATCGGTTAAGACGGACAGATTGTGTCCGTGATCCACCTGTTCGATCCCGCCAGCACGCACCCCCTTCAGGGTGGTTTATCGGTGGTGGTGGGAGTTGCATCACCGATGGGTGGTAGCGGGAGTTGCATCACCAATGGCCGCGGCTCATGGCTTCGGCTGGTGGTTATCAATGGTGGCGGTATTTGCATCGTTGGCATTGGCAGCAACTAGTGGCTCTAAACACAACGGTGGCGGAAAAAAAACTGCATCGTCGATGCAGGCTTCATGGTCGCAATTTGTGTTGGTTTAATTGTAATATCTTGTCTAAAGGACATTGTTGTAGGGTGGGGCCCCACCAACCCTCTGGTTCATAGCTCCATCAAAAGTGTTTATCAATCAAAAATAATAATAATAATAATAATAATGGCCACTATATCCAAACCAAAATACACTTAATCATAGGAGTTTTTATTCTTCATCAATGTTGTAATACTTATATCAACTAATTCTATAACAACTTTTCAATCAAAAGAAGGCCACTTCTCCTATATTATTCATTGTTTTCAAACAAAGACATAATATTTATTCTTAGCGATTCACTCATAGTCAATATCATAATAATGCATGATCTGACCAAGTTTAACAATTAATGTTATAGTAACTCCGACTCAAATGCACCCTAATTACTTATCAAAGTATCCAATGTGTGTGTTTATACCATAATCATAATTAACACAAGAACCCTAAATTATCTCCATCATTATAAAATATATATATATATGCAATCGATAATAGTCTTAACATCAAATCTACATCCATAGAGCCACTCTATCAAACTCGGCACCCCGTGTCATAAGCAAAACATATACATATACTAAAAGTATGTCAAAATGTCAAACGCATTTGTCTAAGCATCCCTTGCTGAAGTACAACATAATAAACGGTACTTAGCAAAATATAAAAAGTCTAAGCATGGTCAAAAAGACGTTGTGGAAAAATAGGCATTACATCCCCTCCCCCCTAAAACACAACTTTCTCCTAGAAGTCACTAAAAATGCAAGGATGAAATGATCTTGATGATGTGGCATATATCCATGCCGCTATCGTCCCGTCATTTCCTACCACGAGACCCATTACATTCATGCTTACTACTGGTCCGACGATATCCATCTCCTAGTATGTCAAACTCTACTTGCAATGCGATCAAGATAAGATAACAAAATCCAAGTGTTAAACTATCAAACAACCAAATGTAAGCAAATAGTGGTGGTTGGAGATGAGAGGGGACTAGGCAACACTCGAAAGAAGGAGCACTCCTAACTCTACAATTGTCACAAGAAACTACACCAAGGCACAACAATACCTTTAAAAGGATGGTCCAACAACAAGAGAATTATGGCTAACATACAAGTTCCTAAAACAAGGGCAAAGCTACCAACACAAAGCACTGCATGAGTTGCACATGCATGTCGTCTAAATCAAAAGAATAAGAAAATCAAAATCTTCATATTCTGTGAAGATTGGTAGTTCTCTCTTTTACGCAATTAAATTTAACAATTCAACACAACATTGTATGAGCCAAAGTATTACAACCATAGTCAAAACAATGGCTCCAACATATCTCCTAGCCATTCATAGGGTTAATACATCATTGTTTACGCTTGATAGATCCACATCTAGTCCCGAACTTGTTACTGATGCACTTAAGGTCCAGCTTACTAACTTATTATACGGATTTATCTAGATTTTCCTCCTTCATTACCTTTACTGAGGTTTATCATCTCAACATTCTAAATTTCAGATTTTCGAGTTAGACAACATATTACTTTACCCCCATAGACAACAATTTTATTTCCCTATATTTGAACTTTACTTTTTATATTCATACTTAAGCCTCCATTCACTAGATAAAAACTTCTATTTTATACTTCTTATTTGCCTCTCTTACGATTTAGGGTTTTGTTTTTCTTAAATGTTTTATGACCAGTTCATGGTTTGTTATAGGGTTTCAACTATTATTCCTACCATTCGGTAATTTAAGAGGTTAAAACCATTCACATCATTTGTTATGTTTGTATCTTCTACTTTACGGGTTCTTATAAGCTATGTCACAAGGTACGTCGAATTTCATTGAAAAAATCGAATTTAGCCAAACTTTATTCTCATCAAACTTCATCCATTATTTCGTATAGGAAGCTTTTGACATGATTTTGCATTATTATACAAATGAGTGTATGGATACATATACTTGGCTGAAAGAAGAGGGCATAAAGATCTCTCCGCTCTATTGCTTTGACAATATTTATACAATTTTTCAAAAAAATAAAAATGATAGAAAAAAATTGTTTGAACTTAAAGGCGTTTTTTTCTCGAACTTTATCCCTTCGTGAACTTGAACCAAGTTGTATCCTCGTCGAACATGAACTCGAACTTGAACCTTGTGACTTAATTATAAGTGTACTTGGTTAAAGTTCTCATAAATTTCTTATTTACACAAGGTTTTGACACTCTAACACCCCCTTTTGATGACTTATCAAATGTTTTTGAACCAATTTACCTTCTTATATTATCCAAAACATCTCTACTTCCACTTGTTCCACTTGTTAGAACAATACAAGCTATACTTTTCTAACAATTATCCATTTAGGGTTTGCGTTTTGTTTCCCATGTTTATTGATTATCATTGTTCGAAGTTCCAACAAACTCTTTCCATTTGATTTAACACTATTTTACACAATTGTCCACTAAGAATTCCACTTCACTTCTTATGTTTATTAATGTATCCTTAGTTGTAAGCTAATTATCAACTTCACTCTATCCTATTATCATTAATTTCCTCACATGTACAACTTATTGGTGTTTTCAAAATAGCAAAATACACAACCATGTGCCCAAGGCACTCCCACATGACTAGAAGACTCAAAACACAATGAATTTCTCAATTCTAGAAAATGCCTCCTCAACAAGTTTTATAAGGCTCTAAGGAAAAGAGGTACATACTCTTAGGAAAAACACAAGTACACAAGGTTCTAAACACGGGCCTAATTGTCATCTCCTCCCATATAGATCAAAAATTCCAACCAAGTTCTAATTATTCACATATAATACTAAAGATGGCAAGATGAAATCACTAATAAAGTAATAAAACACTCCAAATTGGAGAGTCCTAAGCCCCATCATCATTAGGGCGATAGAAGTAGATGTGGGCACACCCGTACATAATGATCCCTAGATCCACATCAATAGAAGGCTCAGGGGAATATCACCCTCTCGCTAGGGCTCTATGTGACCCACCGTCAATCCTCGCAGCTCAACGTGGGTATGTTGATCTTGTATCCTCTGAGATCTACCTCGATATAGCAAACCTATCCTAAAATGATCAAAAGATGTTTGCATATGGGTGAGGATGCTCCTCCTTTATCTCCGCACAATGCTTCGGTCGCTCATGTGTACCGTGACAAAATCTATCTACATATGTAGCACTCTTCATGAGTGCCAGGGTGGTGTCTCGCCTATACCAAGGTACAATGAGGCTTGTGAGGTCATGCCTCACGGTTTCTAACTTAGTGTCGATGCGGGGGCTACATCAGTTGGGCACAGGGTGGGGCCACTCTCTTGGCAATTTGTTGTCTTGGTGGGAACCACTCCTGCTAAGGATCTCTTGCAGAGTCTAAAGAATCTAAACATTCAAGTTTGTCAAATCCAGTCATTCTATTGGTGGTCCTTGTCGTGCCTCATTTCCCGTGTTACTAATGCCCTTCTCCCGAGACATCATCACAAGAAGGGAGTTAATTAACTGCGGAAAAAGATCAACCAAAATAACTTCCCAAAGTTCCCGAAATTGCAATCACGACTCGATATCATGTGTCATGCCCAAAATTTTCATTCCAAAATAATCCCGTTAAGAAAATCCCATATAATTTTTTTGGTAAAGTTCAATACAAGTTACATTGAAGTTCAACCAATTAACCCATGGTGGCATGAAGGGTTAGGTCATGCATACAACCAAAGCTATGACCAAGGTTAGAATTTAAAATGATGCGAAAGCTAAATTAACTCAACATTGGTTATAAGGTTAGCAATTACTATCTCAACTAGGAAGTGCAATATAGATAGATTATTTAATGGTTATGAATTCATTATTTTAGGCTAACCGGAGTTCCAATGCAGTCAAAATGCACATCCCACTTGTAGAGGTTATAATGTTGTGGAAACCGCTCCCCAGTGATAATCAAATTAGGTGTATATAATAAGGGGACTTCGTGATTAGTTTTACTATGTGATTTAAATAACTTTACGAGTTTTTAAGAATTTGGCAAGTTATCTCTAATTTATTTTAATTAGTTTTTAATTTATTCCTTCATAAATTTAATTAATAATTCAATAATTAAAATAATTGCTTTAGTTTCATTAGGATGAAATAAGAGTGCCCACTTAAATAATTTAACCAAGTCTATTTTAATTCCATATCTCAAACTTAGAAAGTCAACACCCAGTGGCATTGTAGGGACAATTTTGTGCCATAGAAGTGAATCTTCACCATTGGATTTTAGGGTTTGATTGTTGCCCTAATTTCTCATTAGGTTTAGATATAAGTTTATTTCCATTTGTAAGCTCATTTTTATTCTTATTTTTGCAAGCTAGGGTTTGAAGAGGAGTTGCATGAAGTTGCCCAATTTGGTTTTGGATTAAGGCATTGGGGTGTATACACGTGTGTATACAACCACATTTTTCACTTATTGTTTGTTTTAATTACATTGGGAGTGTGTATAAAAATCGTATATACACACCTTTACTTAGCAAGTGTAAGCAAAGGAAAACTAGTAACCTCTTTACTTAGCAAGTGCAAAAGATGTGCATTAACCTAAGTAATGCTGCCCTTCCAATCATCCACACAAATATTGCATTTCCAATACTGGCTCCCACTTAATTATTTCCTTGTTTTTGTCAAGCACTATTGCGAAGTGCCACATGGAGTCTTTCTCTCTTTATGGCCCCTCCACAAATTTGGCAAACACTTGTGATAGGTGATCAAAGATGGAAACACTCCCAACTGAATTTCCAATGTGAGGGCCACCACTTCCTCCCCCTGCCCTACTTCCACAATTTATTTCTTACATTGCATCCTCTTCGTCAAAGATGAAACTCATCTTGCCCTGGTTATTGCTGGAAACTCAAAACAAAAACAAACCCTACAACAGTTTAACAGATAAATATTGAATAATGAACATGTACAATGGAAAAAAGATTTTAAAAAAATCTTTTAAGAAAATTCAAAGTGGAAAACATAAAATAAAACAGCTACAAAACCAAAATGAAATGATAATTATAAATCTGATTTTTTATACAGTGAACTAATGACCAATGGCAAATTTATTGTTTATTGGCTCAATGTGTAAAAATCAGATTCATTTTGATTTGAAAAAAAAACAATGCAAAAGAAAAGAGGGAAAAATAAATATCTTTCACGGAATGACAATGTGATGGTAGAAGCCCTCCCTTGGCAGCAAATCCCTCTTTCCTCTTCCTCTATTTTCTAGATATATAATTACCAAAATGATAGTTACAGGATTTGGGGAGCTGTACTAGAGTGGGAGGCCTTGACGGACCCTCTTTCAGAATTTTATATATTTTATTTTTGTAAATTGTGTTTGTTAAGTGCTTTTAAACCTAGGACTGTCTCTGGCATTGGGGACATGTAAACATCCCAAGGACAAATGAGCAACATCCCCACATGTTTGAGACATCTACAAATCTCCCATTTCAATGTCTACAAATACAGGGGAACATCCCCAAGATGTGTCAAAGGTCAAGGATGTCCCTAGATGTTATTTTTTTGTAAAGGAATGGGAGAGGGTCGTTTTCTCCACTTCCAGTGGCATTCAGATGTGAATTTTTTTCTAGAGACATGTCCCCATGGAAGAACACTGGAATGCAGATTTTTGAGTTGTATATGTTAATTTTCATATTCTGGCATAGGAGAGGGGGTATAATTTTATTACTAACATTTCACTCTTATAGGTTTAGGAAAGAGGGACCATTCTATACTCTATGAGTCTATAGCTTTCAATTAATTTCCAGGCATAGGAAAGGGGGATGATTCTATTCTCTGTAGATGTCAATTAATTTTCCAGGCATAGGATTCGATTACCTTTTCAGGTCCAGAAGAGGGGCATGATTCTATAACCTGTAACTGATTATTTTGCCATGGGAAATGGGATTATCCTACAATGTTCTAATTTACAATTGAATGTCCTCTTTGCAGTACCAGTTGCGAAATTATGATTTGAGGAACGATTGTGTCTTTCATCTTGCTGGAATTTTTTTCATTGTTCTCTTCTATTGTGTTTTTACCTCGCTACCTTGTTTCTCATCTTACACCCTTAAACTCCTTCGTGGAAGTTGTAAAGTGAGTTGGTTTATCAGATTCAGTAGCTATCCACACTGGAAAATGAGGAGAATGTTGTTGGATAGTACAATGATACTCCAGCCTTCAGCAATATACAGTAAGCAGACATCCTCTTTGACCCGATCAACTTATTCACCATATGCCTTGGTATAGATAGATGATGGAATTCACAATTCAACCGCTAGTTATAGGAGCACATAAACATCTTGCAAAAGATTACAATCCTTTATAAACTATAAAGAACATTAACTTTTACTTAGCCAAGTCCATAGATCCATTTGATCTAATGCTCCGCCAAAAACAATAAGGATAAAAAACACATCTATGCCATATTTGAGAAAGTTTTTGTGAAGTTTCCTACAGCTGTATTCTTGTCTTTAGACAAAAATGAATAGGGGGCAAGGATCACTTTGAAACAATCCCCAACCTTCGTCACAAGAAATTTATATACAATCAAATGTCCTCTTCGCAGTGCTAGCTAAGAAACTATGATTTGAGGGACGACTGTGTCTTTTCCCTTGCTGAAAATTATTTGATTGTCCTCCATTGTGTTTTTGTTTAAATGCTGTATTCTTCTTGCTACCCTGTTTCACATTTTATGCCCTTAAACTCATTCATCGAAGTTGGAAAGTGAGTTAGTTTCTCAGATTGGGTGTCTATTTGCAGAGGAAAAGAAGGGGAATGTTTTTAAATAATAGGATCATACTTTAAACTTTAACAACAGGCAGCAGACATCCTCTTCGATCCCATCAATCTATGCACCTGCTGTGAGAGTGGTCTTGCGGAAAACAATATTTATGCCTTTTGTGGTTTTGGTAGATAGAAAACAACCACCAATTACAGGTACACATATTCATTTTGAAAAAGATTGCAAGTCTTTCTGAACTATAAAAATCATTAACATTAACCAAGTTCATAAAGCCATTCAATCTAGTTCTCCACCAAAATTAGTAAGGATGAAAAACGCATCTGAGCCATTATTGAGAAATTTTGTGGAGATTTTCATAGATGGTACCTTTAGCAAAAATGAATAGTGAGACAAAGGAGCACTTTGAAAAATCTTTAGCCTTTGTCACAGAGAAAGTTGTATATAATTGAATGTCCTCTTGGCAATAGTAGCTGCGAAACTATGATTTGAGAAACACTGCGTCTCTTTCTCCATCCTGTAATTTATTTGATTGTTGTCCTCCACTATGTTTTTATCTTGCTACCTTGTTTCTCATCTTACACCCTTAAACTCCTTCATGGAAGTTGTAAAGTGAGTTGGTTTATCAGATTGGGTGGCTATTGCCATGGAAAAGAAGGGGAATGTTGTTAGATGATAGGATCATACTTCATATTTGACCAACATACGGTAAGCAGAAATCCTCTTTGACCCCATTAACCTATACACCCACTGTGAGAGTGGCCAGGTGGAAAGCAACATATGCCTTTGTGGTTTTGGTATAGATAGAGAATGAAATTCACAATTGAGCCACCGGTTACAGGTGCGCATATGCATTTTGCAAAAGATTGCAACCTTTTCCAAAATTTAAAGGCCATTAACTTTTACTTAGCCAAGTCCATAAATGCATTTGATCTAATGCTCCACCCAAATTAATAAGGATGAAAAAACTCTAAACCATGTTTGATAAAGTGTGTGTAAAGTTTTGTAGATAGTATTTTGTCTTTAGCAAAAATAAATAGTATTTTGTCAAACAATCCCCAGCCTTTGTCACAAAAAAAGTTATACACAATTGAATATCCTCCTCATAGGACTAGCTACGAAACTAGATTTGAGAGACAACTGTGTGTCTTTCTCCTTGCTGGAAAATATTTGATTGTTGTCCTCCATTGTGTTTATATTTGAATGTCATATTCTTCTTGCTATCCTGTTTCACATCTTACACCCTTAAACTCCTTCATGGAAGTTAGAAAGTGAGTTTGCTTATGAGATTGGGTGGCTATTCACAATGGAAAAAGGGCAATGTAGTTATAATAGGATTGTATTTTAGACTTTAGCAACCAGCAGTAACCAGACATCCTCTTTGACCCCATCAACCCATGCACCCAGTGTGAGATGGTCGGGTGGAAAGCAATGTATATGCCTTTTGTGTTTTTGGTATAGCTAGAGAATGGAAACCACAATTCAGCCACTAATTACAGGCACACATATTCATTTTCCAAAAGATTGCAATCCTATCCAAAGTATAAAAATCCTTAACTTTAGCCAGGTTCATAGAGCCATTTGATCTAAATCTCCAGCACAATTATTAAGGATGAAAAATGCATCAAGGCCATAATTAGAAAATTTGTGGAAGTTTTCCTAAATGGTATTCTTTTCTTTACCAAAAATGATTAGGGGTGCAAGGAATACTTTGAAAAAATACTCAGCCTTTGTCACTGAGAAAGTTGTACATAATTGAATGTTGTCTTGGCAATAGTAGCTGTGAAACTATGATTTGATGAACGACTGTGTCTCTTTCTCCTTGCAATACTTTATTTGATTGTTGTCTTCCATTGTGTTTTTATCTTGCTACCCTATTGCACATCTTACACCCTTAAACTCCTTCGTCAAAGTTGTTAAGTGAGTTGATTTGTCAAAATAGGTGGCTACTACAATAAAAACAAAAAGGAAAAGTTGTTGAATAATAGAATTGTACTTCAGACTTTAGCAACATGCTGTAATCATACATCCTCTTCAACCCCAATAACCTATGCATCTGATGTGAGAGGATTGGCTGGAAAGCAATATATGCCTTTGTAGTTTTGGTATAGATAAAGAATGGAAGTCACAATTCAGCCACCATTTACAGGTGCACACACTCACTTTGCAAAAGATTGCAATCCTTTCCAACTATAAAGATCAGTAACTTCTACTTAGCCAAGATCATAAAGCCATTCGATCTACATTTAATGGTTTCTACATTCAAGTGATCAAATTCATCATTTAATCCTTTGTCTCCTTCCACTCTACAAGGGATCTTTGGTTCATCCCGTTTTCAGTGTGCACTTTTCCCAACACATGCGTGTCACCTGGATTCCCTTGTTCAGAGCTTTTTCCTGCTATATCGAACAATTTATCCCCTGAGTACTCCTCGTCATTGTGGATATTGCGCATATTATCTTCCATTTCTGTGTCCTTCTGAAAGATAGTTTCTTTCATTATCTCCAATGGTCTGGCCAACTCTAGATTGCTTGCATGAAACCTAGATGCCCGTGTAAAATGTTCTTTAGTAATCTCCCAATCTGCAATTTCGCTTTTGGTCTCACTTAGAATGCATCATACATTTGCCCACATTTTTAAAGTGTCATGCATCTCTTTCTGGTTTCACTTAAAATGTATCATGCACATGCCCATGTTTTTAAAGTGTCATACAACGCATGAACCCATAAGCAAATTTGAAGTATAAACTCACTCCGAGTCCAAACGTCCTCGCATGCCTTAAGATGCTCTCAAGGATTTGTATTTGCCAATGTACACTAGTATTCCCTTCATTATATAGTTATTGAGACCAATATTGCAAAGTGGGCAGATTTCGAAAAGATCTTTGGGACAAGGCACTGGAGGTTATGGCTGCACGGTTGGAAAAGGCATACATGAAGAAGACTTGGCTGAGGACAGAAGCAATTTAGTGTGGAAAAATGTTGACCCTAGAAAAGGCACATCTAATAGAGTACACTATGCAACGCCCAGGCAGGTGAGATGCACACAGCAGTGAATATATCATGCGCAAGCAACGAAAAGGATGAGTGTTGCATATAGAAGGCCCTGCAGATGATCTGGGATCGCAGGGAGACATGCACATGGAGGAGGCTTATAGAACCTTGGAGTGCATGACAACTCAGTGATAACTAGACATCTTAGAAAAGAATCTAGAAGGCTAACAGTGGGATGAAACTGTGCATCAGCTGGCTGGGCCGGGCGTTCAAGAAAAACTATAAATACCTCTCTTGGGCTCTTCATTTAAGACACACAGAGACTTGGATGTTTTGCAGAGACAAAACAAGGGGAAGGATTTAGCGAAGCAGCTCAGGTTTGGGAAGTGTTGTAAAGACTTATGACCATCATGTATTGTATTGTATGATGTTGTATGATTGTAACACACATGGTGCACATCGTGATATGAACTCTGATGTATAGCATATTCTTCTGGTAAACTGAATATATTTCTTGTGATGTTATGAAATGTGTATTTACACATGAATGTGTGCTATCTTTATGGTTGAGTTGTTCTTTTTTTACTTGTTAGTTAATGCATGTGTCTCGTCTTCACAATCTCTCAAACAAAATGGTTCTCAGTGTTCTCTCTGCACTTTGGGTGAGGCCGACAAGCTTATGCTTGATTAAATATGCCAGCGTAGGTATGAGTGTGTTTAGCTATCTGTTGGGTGAGGTTTGGTCTGACGCAGGGCTAGGATTTTAGGCAACAATGTCTATGTGAACACAGAGATCAAATTACAAGCCTGGGCATACAAAAATGTTTACATGGCTAGATACAAGGCTCAAAGGAATAATTTCCTTCTGCAGATTTGATCTTTTGCTGCTGTTTTTGGTTAGAAATTCCCATGTCCTCCCCACTCACTTTTTCAAAAGGTCAAGCATAGTGTCAGCTTTCATGATGTCAGGGTTTCCAGTTTGGCTGTCATTATTAGCTGAGAATTCAATGATAAAGTACCACTGTCTCCACTACCCCTAATGTACAGAATTAGAATATCCTCTCCTTTATACAAGTACCCTTTCTTTTGCTCAGCTCTTTTATCGTTACCGCTCTATGGAATACGACGGTGTTGTTCTCACTTGCGACAGCAATGGCTGGCGATGCCCCCGACACCCCTCGACAGTCTACTGCAACGTTTTCCGTGATTGTCTTTTGTCCAATTTCGACCCCCATTTCATTCTCGTAATTTTTCTAACAAGCACGATCTCTATTGGAGATCTTCAGGTACGGTACTCTCAGGTACGATTTTCTGTTATTTGTGGCTCTCTCTTTGTCACACAATTCTGGAACAATTTTGTGGCTCCTATGATTCGTGGCTTCTCTTTCATGGCTCTCTGTGGTTGAATCGTGACTTGCCTGTGTGGTTCATGGCTTTCCGTGAATGATTCGTGGATCTCTGTGACTCCTTTGTATCCTCTTCTTGTGAACTGTGGCCTGAATCATGAGTGGTTTTTGCCCTAGCTCATGAACATCTGCTTGTGTCTCGTTTGCTACCAAGCTCTCACGATTCGTGACTCTGGTTCATAGTTTGCTTGCCCCTGGATCGTTGGCACATCTTTTTCTTCCTTGGATTGGTCTTCTTCTGATTGGTTTGCCTCAAATTGGTTTTTTTCTGACTATGATTCGTGGGCCCTCGTGCCCTCATTCCTCCTGTGGTTTGTGGCTCCTTTGTGCCCTGTCTGCAAGCACAATGAATTCGATTGCAGGGGAATCGTGGCTTCTCTAAGGCTTCCTTGATCAGTGCATCTATTAAACGTGTGGTCGTATCTTTGGTATGCTCTCTGATTCACCTCTCAGCCTCTCCCCTCTTCAGGTGGTTTACCTAATGATTTAGCTACAATCATGGCCCCGGAAACTCCTACTGGCAACGGCACGATCGGGAATCCACTGGGTAACACCTCTAGCAGCACAGCAGATATTTTATTGGAACTTCTCAACCGAATCCAGAAAATTGAAAATGCGAACCAGCAACTCCAAACTGAGGTATACACACTTATTAGCAGGGTTGCGGATGTTGAATCTGAGAATGCCATCTTGAGAGAAAAACTAGCCAACAACACAGATAATATCAACCCCCTAATGATGCCCTACATGCAGAAATTGTAGACCTTCGGTCTCAACAGAGAGAAATCAGAAATAACCAGGCTTCCTTAAAACTAGAAACAGAATCATGGTCCAAGGTTGTTAGCGGGAAAGACAGTGCTCCCCCACCTTTGGTTGCGGTAGAGGCCATTGTGCAAGCCAAGTTAATTGAGGAACGTACTAGGCGTGACAGGGAACTAAACCTCAAGGTGAGGGGTCTCCCACCCCCACACCGACACAAGACCCATTGACGGTTGGTAACTCCTTTATCACAGATACTTTGGGGATCCTGGGATTTCTCTAGAGAGAGCTTGGGTTGGCTATGATTCCACACTTTTCATCTGTTTCAGGACAGCTTCTGACAGGTTGCGAGCTCTCAGAGCTAAGAGGATTTTGTTTTCACGTCCAGACAAGGTCTTCCTTGATGAAGATCTTACCAGACACAAGTTGAGGAGCTCAAACGCTCTAGGGAGCAAGTTATGGCAGCGAGGAAAGCAGGTAAATGGGCGGTTATCAGGAACCTCCGGGCTGTTATTAGGGACTCACCTCCTCCTGGTTGGGAGCCCCAACAAGGGGCTTCCAAATGACGGGCCAAGGGGGAGGTATCAGGTCAGAGGCTTATCTATCAGTTGTTGGAATGGGAATGGTTCCCTTTGGTCTTCCCTTGGCCTTATGTTAGATGCTCTTGGGGCTGCCGATATCCTCTTCATCACAGAGACACACGAGAGTTCGGTTCGTCCTCTCCCGGGTATTACTGGCTTTCTTTGGCTTTCGGCCATGTGACACAGAGTCTCGGGGTTCAGGTGGTGTCAGGGGCTCTGGTGGGGTTGCTTGTCTTTATAGGGACTCCCTCCATAATAGAATCTCGGTGGTTGGTACCGATGAGTCTGCTAGGTACATGTGGATTCGTATTAGTGGGGTCACTCGATTCTCTAGGGATTTCTATATAGCAGTTTGCTACTTTCCTCTCGGCATCTTCTCCTTACGCCATTCACAATGGCCCAGATGGTGATCCTTTCTTTGACTTATACGACAATATTAGTCAGTACTCTACCGCAAGGGAGGTTATCATTTTGGGTGACTTTAATGCCCGCACCAGGCACTTACAAGTTCCTCTCCATGACAGATTAGAGGATACGTTCTGCACACAGGGATCGACTCAGAGTCAGTTGGTCTGCATAGGGTTTCTGATGATACCGATGGTCCTTTCACAACTTATGGACAATTTCTCCTCCAATTGGGGGAATCACAGGGATGGTGATCCTTAACAAGATCAAGCACTTTCCGATTCACGATTCTTCACTGTCGCGCCCCACGGCTATGGGACCAAGTGTGGTAGACTATGTCCTTGCCAACCCGGATATCTTACCTCTTTTCTGCTCTTTCTCTGTTTCCCCCATTCCCCTTGCCGACCACGTAGTCCTATCTTTCTCTCTGGCCACTAGTCCTTCTCCCACCACCACCCCTCCTCCCCACTACCCCCTCGCATCTCCTTCCAGTTTGACAATGGGGATTACGATACTTACTCATCCCACATTTGTGACCTTCTCCCCTCTGAGCCTCACTTCTCCAACCTGCCTAGTGTGGAGGCCAAGTATTCATGCCTATCCTCTGCCATGTGGGAGGCTGCCCTGAGATCCTTTCCTAGCTCCACCACCCATCCCTTGGCCACTTATACTACTAAATCTTGTCCTTTGAACCAATGGTATGATGTAGAGTGCAAATCCCTCCATCATCGCCTCCGTCATGCCTTTACCCATGCCCTCCCCTCCTTCCCCACTCTCAAGGCAACCTATTGGTGCCTTCTCCGCCGCAAGAAGTGATCCTTCATTTCCCACCGCAAATATATTCTTTCCACTTCCCTTAGGACTAATCCTCGGTCCTTCTGGCGTACTGCCTTTCCCCGCCTCTCCCCTCCTTCACGGTGATCGATCCTATCTCCATTTTTTCCCACACCTCTACCCTTTTCAATATTTTGGGGCAGCAATCTATCTAGATTGGCATTCCGCCACCTGGTAATCCCTTCACTTACAGTAATATCAAAGAGGCAATAAGGCTCTTGAACAATAGCAAGGCAGCTGATGTGGATGGATTTCAAGCCGAGTTTTTCAAGCAGGGTTTTGAGGCCTTTGGTAACTTTTTGACAGATCTTTTCAATCAGGTGGTTCGCGTGGGTTTTCCTCCTACTTGGTCTCACTTGGTCTCATCATATCATTCACCTAATCCACAAAGTTGGGTCCATTTTGATCCGAACAATTACAGGACTATCATGGTGGGTCACTCTTTCTCCAAACTCTATGCTACGGTTCTCCACAGTTATTATCCGATGTTTTGGAGCAACGGCAACTTAGAGCCAAAGGTCAGGCTAGTTTTCGCCCTGGTTACCACACCATCGACCACATCTTCACCCTTCGGGCCATTATTGAGGAGGCCCGTCACCGCTCCTCAAAAGTTTATTGTTGTTTTGTAGACTTTCGAAAAGCTTTTGACTCCATACCTCGCATGGCCCTCTTTCAGAGACTCAGAGACATTGGTATTTCTGAGGTACTTATTATTGCCATCATGCGCCTCTATGAGTCCGTCCTTGGTCGTCTTCGTACTGCACACGAATGTCTGATTTCATCAGAAGCACCATTGGGGTCAAACAGGGCTGCCCCCTGTCTCCTACTCTCTTTGGCATTTACATTGATGAGTTGGAATCTTTTCTTCAAGATCACATTCAGGAAGGGGATGGGTGCCTTCTTCACCACGTTTTGATTTCTATTCTCCTATTTGCCGATGATATTGTTTTACTCGCCTCTTCTCTTGAGGGGCTTCAAAGACAACTTGATGCACTTGCTCTATTTTGTGATCTTCGGCATTTGACTGTCAATCTGGGTAAGACCAAGGTCATGGTCTTCAACGGGTTGAAGACTTCACACCTCCATTTCTTTTTCAGGGGGCAAGAGGTTGAAATCACTAATACATACACTTATTTGGGAGTCCAGTTCTCAGGGCCTAGATTCAGTATGAGGCATGCTCTTCAGCCGAGGGTGAATAAAGGATATGGGTCTCTAGCCATTCTCGAGAGACAATGTTTTCGGCACCACTTTCAGGACATCTCTTCCAAGATGTCACTTATGAACTCCCTCATCCGGCCCACCGTTCTCTATGGTTCAGTTGTCTGGGGCCCTCCCTCTTAGACACCGATTGGGCTTCTGCCGAAAGGATTCAAACTCTCCTCCTTCGCCGCTTCATCAGATGCAAGCAGACGGTTCCCAACATATTATCTTAGCAGAGTTTGGGGCTCGTCCTTTCCGCCTAGAGACCATATTTGACATATCGGCCTTTCTTCACCGTATCAGGAGGTTTGGTGATTTCTCCGATGGGCGTGACAGGTACCCGTATCTTGCTTATTGTTCCTCTTTGAGTATTGCCCAGATATGGGCCACTGCTGGTTTTCCGGACTTCTGCTTTATTGGATTCAGTTGGTATCCAGATTGATCGTCTCCCCCTTTTCAATATTCCCTGAATGCTCCCAATCATCTCTTGCCCACTAAGCAAGTGTTGAACAGGTCCATCCAGGAGGATATCTACAGGTGTTATATTCAGACTATTTGGGTGAATCCCCATGGGGGTTTGCGCCCTAAGATGTCCTTTTATGCAGAGCATTTTCTTGAGATCAGAGATGGGCTCATCATCCGCCCTCAGTATACCTTTCGCCACTGGATGCATGCCCTCCGCATTCCTCTAGGTCAGTTTCGGGTTGGCTCCCATAGGCTTCGGTGCGAGACTGATCACCACATTGACCAAGATGACAAGCTTTGTAGGCTCTGTAGCCTACAGGAGGTGGAGACCGAGACTCATTTCATCTTTCGCTGCCCCATATACTACGAGATCAGAGGACGATTTCATTGCCTCTTCAAAGGGGTTCAGACCCTCCCGGTTTTCTTCAGATATATTGACCAGCGGTGTCTTGCCCTTTACATCCGTGAGTCTCTGCTACTCGGGACCAAATTCTTCATCCCCCTCCGAGAGTCATTCCTACGAGACAGATTACAACCTTCTTTCCGGCTCTTCCTGCAGTTGGAGGGACTAAACGAGTAGAGCCATTTTGACTCAGTTACAGGGCATAGATCAGTTCATCCCCGGTTGGACCTTCACATCTCCCTCGGTTACCACCAACGGGCTCGGCCGCACACTCATTCCAGAGGACAGCCCAGCTCCACCCGTCGCCCTGGCCGTCGTTTTAGTCTCAGATCTCAGCAGGGAAGGGGGTCCTCACCCCCCTCTTCAGATTGTCATTCCATCAGAGCTTCTTCTCATCAACCTCGAATGTTAGGAGGGGTGTGGCTACCATTTCCGAGTAGACTTCTAGTCCTTGTTTGCACCCTCCTTCATTCCCTTCTCTGCTTCTCCCTTCTTTCCCCCTGTTTGCTTCATTGCCCCGCCTGTGGGGGTTTGGCTTCGGGGTTTTTGTTTGTTTGTTTTGGTTCTTTTCCTTTCTTCCGGAACTCGTTTTGAGTTTTCCCCGCTCACACTTTGTATATTGTTTGGGCTGCAGTCCCATTGACCTACTTTTGTGGTCATTCATTGGACATTAATATATCTTATCTTATCTTATCTTATCTAGAACATCTACTAGTTTACATGCCTTCTATTTTCTCCAAGTAGAGTCGATCATTGTTGGTGCTTCTAAGGAGAAGTACATGTTTTTGCCATGAGTCTCTCATATGGGACGATGGCCTTGATTTTGAAGCTGCCTCTCATCAAATGCCTCGGAGTTATTTTTATTTTTATCCATTTCAAACTCAATGTGCTGTTATCCAAAACCTCACACCCATAGGGCATCACTGAGGTATAACTACAAGCAACCCTTATCTGTTTTGTTTTTCTGTGGAGGGAGAAAAGCAAAATCTTCGCTTTACTGATGTTTACCTGCACCTCAACTTATTTGCAGAAGAGTTATAGGGATTTGAAGCATTGGATTAAGTTCTGATTATGTGCCTCTGACGAGGCAAGGGGAAAACTATCATTTTAAAACAGAGTACCTCCAAGAAAGGAATTATAGCAAGCATCCAATTGACAAATATTTCAACCCGAGGAGGTAAATTTCTCCTCTTTTCTCTAATTTTTAAAATTCCTTTTGAGTTCCTGCTAGACTGTCTTCAAAGATCCATCAAAACAAAAAATCCAAGGGCAAAAACTCAAGATTCGAGAGTCTAAATGGTGAATGCTAAGAGCACCACAGCAGAAGAAAGTCAACCTTCAAAAGGACAGCAACAAAACATTGAAAACATTAGTAACATTATATGGGACTATAACTACTAAACTATATCACACCATAGCAGCCAAAAATCTCAATGAATCAGTATAAGAAGGCATTAAAAGACTCATGGATCACATCTTGTAAATAGGAAACAACACAGATAAAAAACAATATAAAATGCAAAAATTAGGCTGCAGAATGTTCAGGACTGATGACTAATTTTACTTGAGAGTCAAACAAATAATTAAGTAGAGACTAGAGACACAAAACCTTCTCCAGGAAAATTGGACCAAAAGAACTTTTCTAAAATGTATAACAAGTCTGTGTTTAGTAAGGAGTTACTGCAATGGACTGTTTCAGGTAGAGATCTCTCATTTCTTTGTGTGTATGGGCATATAAGGATAGAGGTCCACAAATGTACTTAAGGTTTTGTCATTGTTTGTTGTAAATAAATGTCCTCCAAATGGTGCCACTCACACTTGATTCTAACTCGTATTATGCAATAAAAGTGGATTTAACTCATTCTGTAATTCAAACTTTGTTAATAGGATTCTGAATTCATTTTGAGTTTCTTATTTCGTTTTATGTTTGAAAAAATAAGGTCTTTTTAAAATATATCAAAGCATGTTTATTAAGGAAACGTTTTAAATTAATGTCAGCTTGATAATGTTGCCACCGAAAAACATCAAATGAAATAGTTCATCTCAGCAATATTCCTCTGCTTTGTTTCAAATAATGTGTTTTGAACATAAGTCATCAAGTATTGGATGCAAAAACTGGATTGCACTTCATCGCCCCTGAATAAGCATTATTAGTAGTATAGAAAAACAAAGTGACAATATTGTATTCTGAATTTTCACATATTATATTAGATTTTCCCCACACATTCCATAGAGTACCAAATTTTAGGAAAATTATAAAAATTAGACTTTATTGAGGTCAAATCATACAAGAATGAAATAAAGTGTCGATCTCAGTTAGACACTGGACTCATTCTAAGCAAGATTGATAGGCCAAATTGACCCAGATGGCATTAAGAAAGCTTAGCAAAAGACTTGGTATTCCAAACAAGGTCTTTAATCTGGAAATGATGGATTTTTTCCTCTGCTATTTGAGAGGCTGAATTTCATGCTTGGACTCAAGAGTTTCACTGAAATTGGAGAGTAGAGAATCCACTTTGACTCCTTTTTTGGTTCACACGCCACTCATACTCAGGAGTTTTATAGCTAGTGGGTAGGAAAGGAAATGTATTTAATGATACTCAGGTTAAGTGTATGGAGACCCCAACTGTGGAACCCATGTTAGATCTATGGAATCCATGTTAGATCTCTTGGAATCCAAATTAATACAAGGAAAACCTGCATAAGGAAGCAATATTGTCTTAAAGTTCAGCCCCTCTCGACAGTTGAGATAGCAGTAACATATGTGGTCATAATTCAAATCATTTCATTTCACATATGAATATTATGGGTTAAGTAGAAAGAGGAGGTATTTCATATCCATGTGAAAATGTGGGCTATGTGAATATGGTTTTCCACCCTTTTACACAATAAACAATTCTTTACTTTCTTCGCTTGTTCTATGAATCATTTTTCAGAGGCAAACGAGGCTTCCTTGAAAAAATTACCAATAGTGATTATTATTTTATTGCTCTTAGGCAAAGATCTTTGCAACAATTCACTGCTTCGTGACAAATATATTTTATAATGCTACAGTAACACAACAGCTGCCATCGCCACGAGTCACCCTCAATCTAAAATAACACTTTACCATAACTGCCATAAGCAAACCCCTCCTAATCGAAAAATTACACAAACCAGAAAAAACAGAATGAATGAGAAAACAAAAAGTAAAACCCTCCCCCCACAAAAAAGAAAAAACTCAAAGAATTGAAAAAGAAAAGCCACCTGGTTTGCAGAGAAGTGTCGTAACTAAGTCTAGGGTTCAGTCCTCATTGCTGCTGCCACGGCGCTAGCGGAAAGTAGTGTAACATTAGGAGGAGGGAAAAACTCCATTCTTATCCGGAATCGGCTTTAAAGCTTCACCTCTGCATGGCCATGAACTAGACTACTTGTTATAATTAATAATTACACGAAACCTTGACCAGGGTTTAACCGCGAGTCCATAATATTCTTTTTATTTTTCTACTGCCAGAATGGCGGGCATGAATTGGCTAGCGACTTCTCGTTCCGCAGATTTCGATCCGATCTTTTCGAGAGCAGAACCTCCCCTTCGTTTTCGTTTTTATTTTTATTTCCTTTCGATTATATAAACTTGTTTTCTTCTTCTTGTTGCTGTTGCCAGGTTTGCCATGGATTTTGAGGAAGGAATTTGATGGTGTCATTTGCGCACGTGATGCCCTGCACCAATGGCAGAGGCTAAGAGTAGGGGAGGCCAGTCGTAATGCCGCGTTTTATGATTGGATGAGGATGCAAATATGGGATTTTATTGGGCCACCCCACAAAATTCGGAATGGGTATATATATAGATAATGTTTTATAATTCGGAATTTTTTTAAATACTATTTTTGCCCTTTTTAGTGTAGCAATATGGCCCATTGAATTTCCACACAAGATTATTTGTTTTATTTCATTTTGCTAACTTAAGATTTTAATTTTCTTTCAAATTTGAAGTTGTCAATGTCCTTCAAATATATTTCAACTTGTAATAGAAGGGTGTTTACAAATTTACATTTCAAAAGAAATTTAAAATTACATGTCAATACTTGAAAATGAAGTCACTTATATTAATTTTTCATTAAAAGGACAATGAAAAATAATTTGTCATATAAATATTAAATTCTATGTTAATTTTTATAACTAGCAATCGCATGTGTTGAATGCAATGTGAACGCCGAACGATATATGTTATTTGATTTAGAGGTAAAGGTATAATTTGGAGGGCAAAAGTTGGTGGCTATGAAAATCACAGGAGGAATCCCTAAAAGACACCACTGTGGATCATCCACACACTTAATCTCAAAGCATGAACCACAAGCCTCTTCATTGTTGAATAGAGCAGTGCTCAATGCAGTTGTGGTGAGACCATATCCTTGAGAATACAAGTTCCCATATCCACAAGCACCAATATAACAAAAAGAACAAAACAAGACAATAATTAATGGATTACACCTTCAATCAGGGTTGTTCTCAAGATGCCCTAATGCTTTTTTTTCTCAAAATACCTAATGGCCAAAAACTTGAGTGTATATACTATGATTAGAGCTTCACATTCAGCTTGATGACCCACTAGTTGGAAGCATTTTCCTACATCAGTTACCCATTTCCTCACCAAAACAATAGAGCAAAATATTTTGGGTGCAAGTGCATTTGACATAATGATTATTATACCAGTTTCCCACAAAACAACAAAAAAACTATAAAATGATAAGTTGGCAAAAAAATGACAAAGTTGAAGAAAGGTAGGGTTACCCATTGTGCCTGAAGCATCTGAACCTAAGTAGAAAGTTGCATGAGGATAGTTCCATCCATCTTGGCTGTCACCATCAACTACTGCACCATGCAAGTGTTATTAATAAAAGAAACTTAAGCATGTGGAGGGTTCTCATCTTACAAAACTAAATTCCAATCAACACCAACTTAAATTTTCTTGATCTAGAAACTACTGCACACCCAATTCTTCTCATGCAAAGGAAAAGTGGTATACAATGACCAAACAATAGGAAAAAATCTCAATGATAACTGCGATCAACAAAACATTTGGAAGTCTTTCACAATTGTCATCTAGATAGTAAATTTCACTCCAAACACAATTCTTAATAGCCTATTGGAAGTATAACCAAAAATAAAAAATAACTGAACTCACAATGTATCTAAATTTATAATATATCCTAGCTCTATCGAAATTGCTCCCTTAATATTGTTTGAGGATAGATTCCTGTAAAAGCAATAACAAAATATTCTATGGACTCATTAGACTACATGTGTATTATATATGCATGCTTAATGTGCTTGACATAACCCTTCCACAATCATCATATACATGATCGATCAACAACAAAAAATATAATATGAAAGAACTTACAAATAAGTACGACTTCCAAGATTCTAAAATTCAAATAGCAAATTCCATGTAAGCACTTATTTTAGAAGAGTACAATTCTCCGACCATCACAAAAATTAAATCAGAGAGTTTAGTGAAGTTCATTCTTTCAAGCAATCAGAAAATGCATGGTAAATATAATTTTTTTTATGATTAGTAGAGAGATGGACCCAAGACCACTTTGTGCTTTTTAGAGAAACGCAGGGAACCATCATCGACACCAATTAAACAACCAACACTTGCAAAACCCACTTTGAAGATCACTACCAATCATCCATTATCAAGAAAATGTTGATGATGGAAACGTCTAAAAATTTAAAAAATTGTAAAAGCCTTGAATGTTTAATTTCTTTAGTGAAACATCAAAAAGAAGCAAAGACGAGATAAGGGTTGGACTCTTCCCGAATCCTAGCATCAAACCTACCCTTTATGGAAGTAGAGAAAATTAAATGTGTCCATCAATAACCATGAATAGATCCAAAATAATGAAGCCTGAAGACTCCCCCAAAAAGAGAGGAGGATTGTACCCAATTGGCAAGGCTTCTACATGGCAAACAAATATCAGAGATTACAACTGGAGGATCGCTATAAATACACACCCACCTACAAGTTTGAACTCTATAAATACATACCCACAAATTAATTATTTTCAAATTATAGATATGGAGTACGAAGCAACACTAGTATTGTTCCTTAATTGTTACGATTCAGTTCATCCAAAAGATAACTATTATAGTTCAATATACCAGTTTGGAGACTCATTGGTTGATACAGGGAACCTTGTTATCTCTGGTCTTGGTCTTTTTAGTGTAATCGCAGAGCTTCCATATGGAGAGACTTCATTATTGTGTATAAAAGTAAAATGAGGTTGGAATTCGATGATAAAATCATACCTCTTCAGCTGAATAATCATTATGTTGAGCGAGCCCTGCAGACACATTACCCGGAAAAAAGGCCCAAGATCAGTTCATCTAGGTCAACAAAGGAAATGAAAGTGTTCACACAAAAATATTGGGAGGGGAATATAACACACCTGTTTATCCTCTCTAAGAATAAGAGCCTTGCCAGGTGATAGGAGATCCTTCACAGCTTCATTGTACACTTCAAGATAAGAGATCCAAACAACATGTTCACCATTAAAGCTCAGCTCTTCAAGCTTTGCAAACAAATCCTTTATCGCAATGACCATGACACCAGACTCCCTACCATTCTAAGCATTGTGTAGGTTTTGCTTGCCCCTATCATTCTAAGCTCTATATAAAATTCTTCCCAATCGTAAACAAGTTACGTGCAAAGAATCACTGCACAAACACACATAATGGTCTAACCAATGACCTTACAATACCTGTTAAAATTAGCCACGAAAAAGCAATCCATAAAAATAGCCAACAAAAGTGAAAACGACGTCCAAACTGCCATCAAAATTACACGCCTTTTAAGGCCCTGTTATTGGAAAATATGGTGAAAGTTTTGTTATAATTCTTCAGATAGTGCATACTGCTTGGGTTTAGAATGAAACCAGACCCACTTTTTTCAAAATTGTATTCATCAAGTGACAAACTTTTCTTGTAGTTAGATTGTGCTAAGAAATTAGAAAAAGGCCTCCTTGATCATTAACTATGATGGAGCTTTTTTTCTAAATTCTTTTCCTTTTTTCATTCATGGTATGAAAGCCAGCCTAGCACACATCAAGGAGGTCATGGACTATTAAGGGGTGTATTCGGCATGGTGGAGATGCCAATAAAGCAAATTTTCACATAAATGACCAAAGTACAAATCCCAGAAGTTACCAAAAAGAGATGAGACGGGGTAAATGCTAGAAGACATCAAAGGATCAAGATAAAGAATTTCACTATTCCACTCATTAGAATCTTGTGTTCTTCCTATTCCTAAAACAAAGGGATATGTTACAACTACTTACAAAAAGCCCCTTTGAAAGCTAGGAAAGCAAAGAAGTCACGGGGAAGAATTAGTAAGTTTTTCACAATTTGTTACTCTTCTAAAAATTGAAATATAAAATCTATTTTTTGGTGTAATATTACACAATTACAGGACTAAGTCCACAATGGACCCATCCAGTAGGACACCACAACCTTGGACATTTAATCAAAATCCTGAAAGCTTTAGATTTTGTCCAATAATTGAAGCATAGGATTTTTTTGATGCCACTTCAGGGGGCACAACCAATATGTCAAGACCTGAGGGTTGTTCATTTTGAACAACTTCAGTAGTCTCAAAAGTTTCATGGAGTATTTTAGTTTCCTTTCTAATGGAGTCACTAACCAAGTTTAACCTGATTAAGTCATCTTCAATCAATCCCATATTTCCATTAACCTAGATATTGAAATCTAACAAAAAAACAATTCCATCACATAAAATAAAATGATGTCTCCAAAGATTTGTCTTTCCATGTAGTGAAAAAGAAAGGACGCAAATACTTTTACCCTATTTTTTAAGTGTCAACTGTGCCACTGGAAGGCTTCCTCCAATCATGTAGGCTCTCCCTTCAACCTTTACACAATGAAGTCTCGTTTGAGTCTATCATATTGTCAAGATTTTCACTACATTTTTCTTCTTCACTGCACTGACAGATTATGACACTCTTCTTCAGAACATCTAAGATTTAAAAGATAAAAATCTGCAAAAATTCCCATATATGATTTTAACCGAGGTTGTCGCACTGACTACATAGGTTTGTCTTTTGGTTTGTATGGAATGATCCACAACCGCAGACAAAAACAATTGTCAAAGCTCATTAATACAATGCACATTATAAACTGTAACCTTTTTCGAAGCCTTGCAGAAGAATTTTTCTGACAAGAGTGATAGGAGGAAGCTTTGCCATGATGGTTAACAACTCTTCGTCTGAGAGGCAATAGAACATACCTCCTTAAAATGCCATAGGAAAAGCCAGAGTTAGAACCATACCTCAGTTTTAATCAACGCTTTCTTCACAACCAGCTACTAACATACATTCCACACTCGCATGCGAGCCACTACCTAAACAATCCTCATTTCAATTTTCAGCAAAGATATTAAATGATATAGCTTTGAATTATTTTATTTATTTTTGGCTCATACTCAAGACCACCTGCATGCAAGACTCCTGCAATTGTCCTCCATTTCTGACTGGTGCAAATTTGAGTCATTGTCCACAACTTCCTTCCCGTCAGCTACTCTAGAAGAACAATTCCGTAACTGTAAATTTATGACTGGTGCATATTTCAAAACCAATAACTATATACATTTCTAAGCTATCATTGCATGAAAACATATCCACATCTAAATTTCACAGACATTTAAAATAAAGGGGATAAAAATGTAGGATTACCTAGGTTAATCCAAAAAATTCCATGGTTAAAGCCTGAAAATTGAAGATGCCACCGGACACAAAATTCACACCAACTAAATTTAAAGATTTCCATTTGAATTTACTTTCCACTTCGAAAGAAAGACCAGAACACAACCCCTAAAAGAAAAAGAATCACAAACCCCCTCAAACAAATTTAAAAGAAATTAAGAAAAAAACTATTGTTTTCATCAAACAAATACCCTGAAAATGGAAGAATGTATGGCAATACCAACCTCAAACTGAAGGGCATATAAGATAGCTTCTTCTGAGAACCGTATTGTCTGAGAAGAAAAAATCGACCCTCGTTTGAACATCCGATATATAAAAATAGCAGCTGATTTTTTACCCCACAATAAGCCGCTCCAAGCTCTGTATAAAATTCTCCCCAATCTTAATAAAATTGCATGTAAAGAATCATTGCACAAACACACATAATGGTCTAAACCAATGACCTTACAATACCTGCTAAAAATAGCATGCACCAAAAACCAACTGTTAAAAATAGGCAGAAAAAGTAAAAACGTCCGCATTTACTATCAAACCGTCAAATTTAACATAGTCACAGAAACGTCTGGAAGGGCCTTTTCCATAAGGGAATGCCTTTGGCATAATAATAAAATCTTTATGTATAAATTAATGATGTCTCTCCCCCAAAGTTAGATCCTGAAAAAAAAATAGAAATAATATTAACCGAAAGCACATATGGGATCATCTACTATATTAAAGAGAATAATGAGCAATGACTAATGTTTGACTTGTGGTTACATGTACTTCTGCTAACCACATGTCTTGCAATGGAATCCAAATAATTAAAAGTTGGTTGTTTGTTTTGTTTTTGTTTTTTTTTTTTTTTTTGCACAAACAAACATGCAGAAAAAACCGGGATTGAAATGAACAAAACAAAAACAAAAATCATAAAATAATGGGAAAGAAGGTGAAGGCCAAACAAAGCCAGCTCAAAGCTCTTGTAATTTAACATGTGTTTGAATATGATGTCAAGAGAGGGTCAGCAGAGTATATTTATTTATTTCAACCATTTGATCTGATGGAATCACTGTCTCTTTTGTTAAGTTAGATTGGGTTGTCAATGTTTTAGTAGGTGGAAGGACCCTGCGAGTAAGGAGAAGAGATGACAATGTATCATTCTAATTTTGAGGTGGTGATGTGCAATCGCATGTGTATAATGCAATGTGAATGCCGAACGGTATATGTTATTTGATTTTGAGGGATAGATAATTACTTTTGTAGTTGATGTTGATAAGGGGTGTGATTGATAGTGTAAGTGTAGGAATATAGATGAAGCATTATATTGAAAGGTTCTATTTGTACATATCAAATTTCTTACAAATTCGTAAGAGAAATTAGTTGTGTTGGGTCCCAAGTCTTCCAATCATTTATTCTGGAAGGAAGTGCAATTGGAAGGAAAAACATTTGCAATGAGTGCTCTGTGGATAGATTGTCTAAAAACATGGAATGCAAAAACAAACATTTAAAGCCCCCACCCATTTGAGTTGTTGGAACAAGTCTCCCTATGCAATGTGTGTATGTTAGTGTGTGAGTCGATTTACTTGCTGACCATTGTTGTGAAACTCAACTCATACTCAACTTAAAGCTTAACAAGAACTTCAACAATGAGGTTTTTATTTTGACAAAAGCTCTACTAGAATCCATTGAGGAGGAGAAAATCTACCAATAAGGGGTTCTAATTGGTGGGAATTTATAGTATGTGAGCATTTAGTAACTGCTTGCTTAACACATTTAATAAGAGAAAATGTTGTATTGTATAAAGATATCCAACCGCTCATAGTTACACAAAATGACAGTCTATACTTTCATTACAGAGTACATAAAAGTGATAAAACCTTAATTTGTATTCAGATGATCTTTGTTTTGTCCAAATGCAGGTGAAAGCATCCATCTTTGGGCCTATTCAGCAGATTAAGCCAACTCTGTGGGCCTTTTCTTGGGCTTCCTGCAGAGTCAAGCAAATGTTTATCATGTGGATATTTTAAATTCGATGAATGTGAAGGTGATGTGTTTTTGTAACTTTCTTATTTTTTATCATAAATGTTGTCTACTCTTGGATTCTTTTTTATAGATCTGTATATATGAGCAGAGAAGTTGATGTTGTATTTATTTTATATATTCATTCTTAGAAATTGTGGATTATTAGAATATATAGTAGCAACTAAGAAAGGCTGGAAAAATGAGTATCCAACTACGCATACTACCGATAGACATATACCAAACACTCGCATGCCTACTGTAAAAAAAAATATGCGAAGGCAAAGAGAGCTAAAAACACAGGTCATTAGAAACCGACTAACACTATCCATACTACTAGGGAGGCAACGGGTCGTATCTAGAGAGTTCATTCATTTGCACCAAAGTTGATTGGTTGACAAGCATTGTGTGAGGAGGTGATCCAAATTTTCCCTATCTTCTTCACATTTAAGTCATCTGAAAGCACCTTAGAACTCTCTCTTGCCTTTGGTCCAAGCTTAGGATCTCATCGTTGCATGGATCTTATTGTTGCATGCAACTCAATAAAAAGACTTAAGATTTGGGGAAAAGAAACACAATTCAAATGATTATTCTTTCTAGTTGTTGCTAATTTTGTTTATTCAAGCTTGAAAGCATATTCTCTCAACTTTTCCCCTCCCATCACTCATCCTCCCCTGCCTATTGATCACTATAAGGCCCAGTTCATCAATTTGATGCATCTTATGTTGGCCCCTCTACATAGCTTTGAGAGTCACATTCTCTTCCGGTGTTAATGGTATTTCGTTTCATTCCTCTTTACCTTCTAAAGGAATTCCTTGCCTTGCGATCCTAATCTTTGATCATATCGAAGGAAATACATGGAGTAATTATAGAGGGCTTGAATAAGAACCTTCAAGAATCAGAACTTACTTGCAGTGAAATCCATTTAGCAATCCTCCTTCAAGCTTTTTTCTATATCTCTGAACTCACAATGTATCTAAATTTATAATATATCCCAGCTCTATCAGAATTGCTCCCTTAATATTGTTTGAGGACAAATTCCTGTAAAAGCAATAACATAATATTGCTAGACTCATTAGACCATGGGTGTATTATATATGCATGCTTAATGTGCTTGACAAAACCCTTCCACAATCATCATATACATGATCGATCAACAAAAAAAAATATAATATGAAAGAACTTACAAATAAGTACGGCTTTCAAGATTCCAAATTCAAATAGCAAATTCCATGTAAGCACTTATTTTAGAAGAGTACAACTCTCCAACTTTCTGAACAAACTTGGGTTGCAGAGGGCTATAAACCCCACTGAACAGAGATTTTTTGCCATGATTAAATCAGCATTATGCAACCATTGTTCCAAGCAACAAAAAGGTGCTCAACAACCAACAAAAAGGTGCTTAACATTGCAGAAATTTGTTCCCATCAATTACAATATGGCACAAATGATTCATATGGTTAATTACTAGATACGATGCTCAAACGTTTGAAATTGCTACAAGATGGCTCAAACTATATAACAAATTAAACCAGCCACAACTACAAAAGGGCGTTTTAATAGAAGAGCATTCAAATTTTAATAGAAGAGCACTGTATAATGGCGTATTCTAGGCAAGGCACTAAAACAAACCAGAGTTGAGGAGACCCTGTAACCATAACTTTAGATTTTTTATTTAGTTCAATTGATGCAGTAAAACAACTATGAAAATGCTAAGAATACTTATCATTTTCAAAATCTAGGGAAAAACAATGAGATTACACCCAACCAGGCACCAGCCTCTCTCAACCTGCAGAAAACTTGGTTGTTGCATCTCCATGTGGCATGCCTCCTTTGTTATACCCTAGAGAAATATGAACCTACATGGATACACTGAAAAGACATTGTGTACTCATGTCAATCACACTTTCGTGTTTTAACTTTCAATTACATGCATATGTCTAAACCTTCTATGGCAATGTCACCAAATTAGATCTCAACAAATAATGAAGACAACAATATTACACCTAGATTATCTATATATAACACAAGTCACTATCACGTAGAACTAAAAATTCTGAGCTACAAATGAACATAAGATGTACATGTGGGGATATTGAACACACCTGAATAGAAAGCCATGAAATTGCTCATTCATTGGGATCCCAATGATAAATAAGTACACTAAACTGAGTTTGTCCTAAAACAGAAGTGTGGCTTGAATCTCCCATAGTATAATTACAAAACCCTTTACTTAAAGGAAGACCTAAAATTTACAATGGAGAAGAATACTTGCAGAAAAAATGTTGGCTCCCATATTCTAAGATCCATGATTGTCATTAGAACTTGAAGTTTCTACATTCATCAAAAACAACTTGCATTGCTTTTGCAGCAGGTCCAAGCTATCACAAAACACTCCTAGCTCCTTAATCTTAAGTGTGTGCCATTTATGTGGTTTAACTCTTTTCTGAAACATCCATCAACTCTTCCATTTTTTTGACAAAAAGCTCCCCAATCCAAACTAAAAACAATAATTAGTCATAGAAAATCCTATGATTGTATTTTTTAATAGTTAAAATGTTGATTTTTAATATTACAAACACCCTGCTTAGGAATTTCTCTATTTTGAATTTTCTGAATTTCTAATTTTTTTGTTGATTACTTCAAAACTGTAATGATGGGAAAAATCTCTATTTTTTTACTTTACTGAGTTTTTTCTAATTACTCTCCCAAGTTTGATGTCTCAACTAAGTTGGGACACTCTTGCAGTGTTGATGTCAAAAGGAGATGAATCTTCTGGTTAATGTGACTGCTGACACAGACTATGGAGTTGTTCCACGAGATTAAAGCTTCATGATAGATGTCAATATGGTGCAAAAAATAATTGAACAAAAAAAGATGTGCATGGGGGAAACAATATAAACTATAGATTTTGTAACTAAATTACAAGTATCAATATACACAGAAAAGTTCGGAAAAAACTTCATTGCATAATATCAATGAATGAATTTCTTTTGTAAGTGCTAATGAATGAAGGTCTAAAGAACCATTCTTCTTCTATATATTGTCGCCAATCTCTATTCTCCACCTTCCAAGCAAATTTCTTCCAATTATGGCTGAAAAATAATAGACCCAAACATAAAAGCTATATGATAGGCTTAAACAACTAATGTAAATACTCGGCCTACCATTAAATAAAAAAAAGAAATATCTACAATAAAAAAATTCCATCACAAAAAAAGAACAGATGTTAATACCCAAAAACTCCACCTTTTGTCTCTGCTCGAACTTTATATCAACAGGAGACTTGTTTTGAAGACAATGTAGTAGGCATAACACCTAGCTTATTAAATCTAATGTTGTTATTTCATGAAAAGCGTACACAAATTTTGACTCGCTACATAAAATTTGTCTATGTGCTTCTAGTGCTAAGAACTCCAAAGACTAGGGAAATAAAATTTTTGCATAATAGACTAATCATTTCATATTGAACCAAAGACTCGAAAATTATTCCAATGTATCTCTTATAATAGAAACTCCATAAGTAGAGGAAACTACCCCTCACGATAGCTAAGAGCCACACAATCAGGATGACTTGTTATGGTTTAAAACTCTATTGTGATAAGTTATTTAGTTCATTCATGTTTTCATTAATTAACGTAAATATTGCGATCTGATGAAGGTTGCTCATTATAAGGAATGAATATGCTACCAAAAAAAAAACCAAATTTGAACATGGAACTAAATAATGTTGACCTTGTGTAATGACCTAAATAAAATTTCTTTGGCATCCAAATCTGAGGTCGATTTGAGCACAGGAAAATATAGCATGCCCATGCAAAACACCCATCCGACCATCTCCTCAAGCGGGCCTCTGCGCCAAGTAACCTTCAAAAAAACTACAAATGGCCGCTGCCCTCATCTTCTTCCACATATTTTGGTTTTAGGGTTTCTTCACCCGCCTTTAGGTTTTTCCAGAAATCTGCGATTGTGAGCCTTCTGTAATAAATGTCCTATGCGCCCTAAGCATCAATGCTTCTCACGTGTGCAACTAGAAACATTTTCTGCTTTGTCGATAGCAGCTCTCTTCATAATGGAAACATGACCCCGACTCGCATGATAAAACGAAAATATAGCATTTAAAAACGCAAAACACAAAAACACAAAAACATTTGGACGCTTGTCAAAATGCCAAAATGGACGTCAGTTTAATCACCTTGAGACAACGCCCAAACGAACGTCAAATCAAACATAGTCTCTAAAACGTCTGGAAGTTCCTTTCCCATAGGGGAACGCCTTCAACGTAAATATTGGATTCATTTTAATAAATTCATTAAATGAATAATTGTAACATTGCATAACTCATACTTACTTTCTATTTTCTGTGTTAAAATATATCTACTTTCACTTTACACAAATCATGCACAAAATCTAGGGAGAAGATGAATCACCACTAAATAAGTAATTAGTTGAGTGTTTCTATTTTCATAAGAACAATATTAGTCTTTTAGCTTTTTCTAATAATTAGATCAATTTGGAATTTTATTCCCAATGCACTTATTTTATTTTGGAAATTAAGTTCTTAAATATTAGTTGTTTCTCTTAATTAAGTGTTGTTAAGATAATAATGCTAATTGTTATGCCTCTAAATTACCAACGTCAGTATTGTGTAATCAATGGATATCTAGATTATTTAAGGACTCCTCCATGCTCTAAATTACCCTTGTATTTGAGATAGATTAAGGTATGTAATATTAAACCAACATTTAGTTTTTACATTTGCTTTGTATGTAATAAATAACTTGTGATTATTATTGCAACTTTAATAGGCTTTAGAAAATTACAATTTCTTTGATCACTCTAAATTGTCTAACAAATTTTATTCATGAATAACAAAGAGTTTGTTTCTTTTTGGAATCTTATATTTGTTATACCAACAATTTGGCATTGAATGCCAAAAGAAATTTATTTATAGCCCTGAAAAAAATTTAAGACTGGAAAATATATGAGAAGTAAAATATAAGTTTTGTTGTGAATCTACATAAAGCACATCCGAAGAAGACTATGTTCAAGGCATGAGATTAATGTGGTGAAGATGAAATGTGGAAAGATTCATTCCCTAATTTAATGAAACTATGGAAAATAGTTCTCACACTTCCAACTATGTGAGTGAAGATTTTCTAAGTTAAATCACATTCAAACTATTGAGAGGTCTAGACTTTGTTTGGATACATTAGACACATTAATGTTTTATCTCTTTTGCACTTCAAAAGTTGGATATAGTAGATTGGAATGAGGTATATGAGGAATGGAAAAGAATGAAATCTCATAGACCTCTTCCTTTGAGTGATGCAAGTTGAACATGTAATTACTTTTTTGAATCTTGATTATTTAATTTAACTACCTTTCAAGATTTTTAGTTGATTTTTCAATATTTAATAATTTTTACTTTTTTCATATTTATTTTATATAAAATAATCAAATATATATTAAAAGGTAATTAAGATTTTATTTTTTCATTGAAAAACAACGCATGTCACTTACGAAGGGTCAAGTTTAACCTAGCCCTTCAAATTAAAATATAGGGAGCCTTTCAAATTTAATCACAGTTGAGTGTAGGTGTTAGATTCATGAATATGGATGTAGTTGTCGATAATGACATATGGTAGGGAATAGGTCTAGTTAGTAAAGGTGAGTCAACCATTGGAAGAAAGATCCAAAAAAACATACACAACATAATCTTACATATTTGACCAAAATCATAGAGATGGTGAAGACTACAAAAATGGTTAATTTATACAAAAATGGCTATATTTTGTTGAGGTGATTTTAATTGTGTGAATGTGTTCTTCATCCCCTAATATGGACAAGCCTCATTTTATTTCTCTAAATCTATCGCAAGTGACTTGAGATCTAATCTCCTTTTCCAAAACCTTAATTCTCCTTTAACTTATTACAAAACCCATAAAAATGTTAATGGGGGCATGTGTTATCTCTCATTATTATTAAACCCCTCATGATTTGGCAAAATCACAAGTAGCACTTGATGCAAGTCGACAATCAATCTAGTGTATGCAAGTGTCTCAATCCTTATATTCCAACGTGTGCAACAACTACTAATAGAGGCTATAATAAATCTTTAAATGCGTGAACTTGACTTTTGTCAAGGGAATGCTTCATACAACAATACATTTTGCTCCTATAATTTTAATATAATGTGTGTACAAAAATAATTCAATATGTTATTTTCCATGTCCCTTAAACACATTAATAGACCTTTAAATTTATAAATTTCTTTGAATTCAAATTAAGACCCTATTGGTGCACAAGTTGACACGTATGGGTGGGAAAAATGAGTAATGAAGCCACAAAACCTAAAGAAACTAAAAACAAGGGATAAAGGGGTCCACAGGGAAATGATCATAAATGTATTGATCATTATGATCGAAACTCTACAAAACTAGTCAATTCCCATACTAGATCAAAAATAGGGGAGGTGAGAGAAGATTAGGGGAAGGTGGAAAACATGGACTCCAAAGATATAAAATGACAAATAGGAGGGAAGATGAGGCTAACAGAAGTGAAAGAAATAGGGGACACAAAGGAAAATCTACAAATGATTGATACCATAAAAATAAGACAAAAGGTGATAACTCAAGGGAATAATCGCCAATTAGAGCCTAACTTGAACCAATAATCATAAACACATAAATGCACTACACACCAAATAATTATTTCTAATCTAAAACCAAACATAGGTGTCACGTATATTGCCCCACTTTGATGTATGTGTGTGTGCAAACATATCAAAGTAAAGACAAATAAGCAATTACCAAATAAATTTATTTGATTTGGTCACCTTGTCATATGTTGAAAGTTTTCAAAGTTAGTAAGAGAACAAAAACAAGTTGAAAGTCAAATGAATGAGAGGTCGCCTTATCTCCCAAATGGAGGGTTGTGGAGATCATATAACTAGTGTGTCTAGAAGTGTGTGCTCATGCAAACACATAAAAACATGTGCAAGCAAAACTATGTATGTATATAAAATATATAATCAAAGAATTGTTGAAATCTAGAAAAGAGAAAGATTTTTTTACTATTTTACACCCAAGAGATATAAAATGGGTAAAACTTGAAGTAATCCAAATTATAAACATAAATGTAGTAAATTCATCAAATTTTGAATTGTAATAATAGGGTAAATATGAAATCAATCAATTTGAATAAGTGAGACAACTAATGTGGATAATATCTTGAGCATATATATAGTGTTGATATATCCCAAAATTTTCCACTAGGCCTTAAACAACTTGGAAATGTGTCGTTAATGGCTCGGGTATAAAGTAGAGGTGGGAGGAGATTCCTACACATTAATGAGGTATCGTTTGGTGGATTTCCTATATTGAGTAATGATCGATTGATTTACTTATTAATAAATCAATAGATTAATAATGCCCCAAACAACAATGTATGTGATGGAGAAAGTTTGATATGGTTACAAACTAGATGTGCCCCAATCAACAATATATGAAAGGGGAATTTGTGAACATTTCATTGATTGAATAATTTTGAAGCTCTGACTTGGATTTGCCCCAGAAAAAATGTATGCAAGGCGAGTTACAAGATTTAAACAATTTGATTAATGTCACGCCCACAATTTTTGACACACAAATACAACAACAAAAATACCAGAATAATTTTTTTACTTACATTATTGGATACACAACACCACATGAGATCACTTAGGATAACACACAACACATGAGACGTTTGCACAAACATGAACCCACATAGATAATATGAAAACACATGATGCACATCAAAGCCACTTTTCCCCAAATGAAAAAGTACAATCAACGATCCAACTACAATATACATTTACTGATCGGGAACTTTCCACAACACAACGTTTCATGGTTACATATGTATTACAATCCTATTTTAATTATTCGACCTTAATTACTCACCGAATCCTTAACATGTGATCCTTCATTCCTCTTAAAACTAGGCTGCATTTTTCCTTTATTTCATTTAACATTTCACATATAGTGGTTCCATTAGAATTTTTTTGTTTCCCTTATTGTAATTAATTTATATAACTTGATGGTCATTAGGAGCATTTACACACCCATGAGTCTACCAATACTTGTCCTAAGAATTCATTTCTAAGAATCATGTTTACTTGGTTTGGCATTATACTTTCATTACAAGGAGGAAAAATTCATGAAAAGTAAAAGGAAGGTTATTAGGTCAAGAGTGGACCTATTCTGAGTTCTTTTCATAGTATTGTTTAAACACTAAGGATACACTCTTTTCATCTTCAAGTTATTACAACCAACTATGTAAGTTAACTAATTAATTTACATCATTTGTGATGTGATTCACAATCCATTTTCTCCAATTAGGACTCCTTGTTTTCACAAATCATGTTACACATGGAAGGGTACATTTCACCTATGTTAACATTATAGAGGTTTTGCATTGAGTTTAAGTGATGAATCTCACATTTCACTCTACTTCTAATTCATCATCTTAAGGATTCATTCTCAATAGTTATGGGTTAATTACAGGTTTTCACCATAAATTCTACTTCTTGAGTGATCCTAGGTTTAATGTATTCCCATCTACACCCAGGGTTCTACTAACTTTTACAAGTCAAACTAGAGTGCAATATCCTTAACTCACAAGACCTTGGTAACAACCCAAGGTATTCCATTCTCAAGGCTTCATGTTCATTATTTCATTAACATCATTGTTTAACCACATTTATGCGTACAAAGTATGTGTTCATGCCTCAGAGGTTGTTTCTGGTTTAATAGGTTGTTTTATCACCTGTGAAGCTCTCCTTTATTACATTCATTTATGATCACATTAGGCATTTTAGTTGGTTTGACATCACTCAAGGGCATACAATTTTTCGTAGTGATCATTCCCTAGTTTAATCTTATTTACCCTTGTTCTAACTACATTTACGCAGTTACTTTGGTCCTGTGTTGGCATCATTTTAGAAACAAATGTAATTCATATAACACTTACTTAACACTTAGGGATTTAAGACTACAAAGAGTACGACCTCACACAAGACAACTCATTTCATTTCTATAAGATGCTCTCAGGTATTAAATGCATATTACAAGTGAGACATCCCAAACAATTTTATGCATTTCAAATGCCTTCCAAGGAACTATTTCAATCATTGGGTAAATATGCATTAGAGTTTCTTTCATCAATAACCTTAAGAGAGGTCCCATAATCTACTAACTTCAAAATCATTCAAGGGGGAAACTACACCCTACTACAGACATTACAAGAGAGTTCATCATTACCTCTCAACACCTTCGATCAACCCGAGGTAATCCACTACTACTCACCAAGGGAACACTTTCATCTAAGAGGGACAAAAGGGTTCAATGCAAGAGTTTAATGTGTAGGTAATTTGACATGTAGCCTCCACTCGTGTAATTTAGATCTCACATGAGATCAATTGTAGGTAAAACCACCAGCTATCTTTACAAGGCTTTGGCCACCCACTAGGGTACTAAAGTCATAAAATCACACACTTACTATTAGATTTATACCGCTTGAAACATGTTATTTTATATATGGATCTTAAGTAAGAAAATTATTCACTAATGACCCACCCCCTAGTCCTGTCATTAATTAATTGGTCATCATCGTCATTTATCTTGCATAATCGTCAATTGTTTACATAGTTCTAGTCATTTTTCAGGGAATTTTAGGTGTCGTTATTTGGTCATTTGTCGTCTCTAGTCTTTAACTAGGGCACCTAGGGTAGAATCAGGGCGTGCATGGGTGCCCTTGGTCCTTATTTTAGGCGCCTAGTCCCGAAACACTCACTTGGTCTAATTTAGAGTTTCGAGGTCAGTATTTATAATTTTCCCTCTCATTTCCCTAGGTACTAGTCTACATGTCAAGTCATTAGTGTTGAAATTTGAGCAAGAGATCCCTATATAAACATGACATAATTACTATCTTATGGGAAAACTATTTACTATTAAGGGCTACCTATCTAATAAGTCAAGGGACTACGTGTTGGGCATCATTACATCACACACAATGCATAAGAAGGGTTGTATTCATTCTATTACATCCACCATTTGCATTTTACATCTAGCTATTGCCCCTATCTCTGCGTCATTGGCACTAGGTCACCTAGGCACACAAATTGCACACACAAGCACACCGAATTAAATTTGGTATGGAATGTAGTGCAACGCTTAGTTGTAAGTCTACCATTGTGGTAGCTAAGGTCAATTTGACCCCTTCATATGCATCTTTCTTTTTTAGGGATTTGATGTTTTGTATGGGGTTTTATAGGTGAATCTTCATCATAGGTTTATGGCAACATAAGTAAAGTTATTGCGAAAATCACATGACAAAGATCAAGACATTGCGAAGATCTAGCGACACTTCCAAATTTAGGTCTGAGATTTTCTAGAGACTAGAGTGCCCATACTATAGACTAGGGCACCCACAGGCACCTGGTCCTCTTAAGCGCCCAGTCTAGTCGCACCTTCATCTGTTGTAATTTCTGGGTTGTATCATCATACTTTGCTTCGTCCGCACATCATCCTGTTCAGTCTAGAATCATAGTGAGGTAAGTCATTTTCAGGTTAGTACTTTATCCCTCCTATTTCAATTATTTCATTTCAATTAAACATCAAATAAAATTACTTAGCATTCATATTTCACTCTATATCATTTATTTCATTGTTGTTCCTAGTTTAGATTAACTCTAAAATCCACATTTCAGTTAATCATTTTGGTGAACTTGTACTTTAGAATATTTTTCCCTGGGA
This sequence comes from Taxus wallichiana var. yunnanensis, assembly GCA_018340775.1. Taxonomy (NCBI): domain Eukaryota; kingdom Viridiplantae; phylum Streptophyta; class Pinopsida; order Cupressales; family Taxaceae; genus Taxus; species Taxus wallichiana. The sequence goes on from CM031239.1 coordinate 351,514,966, forward strand.
TCCATTTCAAACCCTAATGGCTAAGGATAGTTCATCTTTTTTTTTCCGTCATGTCGACTTTAGTGTTAACCCAATCTATGACGAGGCCGTCATTGCTAAGCTTACGTATCTCTATGGTAATCCTACTCCTATGCCGGATCATATCAGGATAACAACTTCTAAATGGTCAACACTATGTGCCTACTTGTTTTTAAGATTCTCCCATTGGCATTATTATTGTTGAGGATCTGATAGCATTCACTCTTTGTACACCATGTTATACGGCTACTTCTGATCCTCCATCCGATCTTTCTAAGGAATTTTAGACGATTCCCTTATCGATTACTTGCTTGGTATTGATAATTGTTCACATATGCATACTAATTCCTATCCTAGTCAAGCCACCACTACAGTTCTTTCTCATGATACTCCTACTTCTGATATTTCTTCTCATGATACATCTCATACTAGCTTACATACTCCTTCATGTTATGTCGATGATCCTATTGATAGCATCCTTAGCGACATTCTCATTTTTGAATCTCTATCTGATATTAATGAGGTGGTTGATAGCCATGGTTCTCCTTCTTTTCATACTACCGAGTGTGAATCTCTTATTCCATCATTACCTTCTCTTGATATTGCATCTAGCACTATGCATGAGTCACCCCCATTTTGAACTTCTTATTCACCTACCATTTAATCTCCTCTTATCACATCATCTACACCTATTAGTTCATCTTCTCCTATAGATGTCTCTCCATCGAGTCACTTTACCTCCTAGGGATGTTTTTGATGCTACTCCTACCATTGTTATGGATATTCCATCTATATCATCTACTATAGCTTCCTCGACACCTACTCCTAGTGTTCCCTTAGCATAGAAATCTCCCTTATCACCTCTTGATATTCCTATGATCACTCACAATGGAAAATTACAACCTCTTAATACATTATTGCCATCTTCCACTATTCCTTCACATGATATCATCTCTCTCATGCATGCCGTAGGTCAATTACAATCTTAGGTTCAGTCCCTCACTTTAGAAAGTAGGGCTTACTATGCTTCTATTGACAACAATTCATTACATGGTAACCTTGTCCCTAAGAAGATTCATAATTATGCATTTCCTAAGGACTTTATCATGCCTACATTCACATGTTTTGATGGTACTGGTGACCCTCATGCTCATCTTCTACATTACGCTTTCTTATGACCTCTTATTCTAATGATAGATTATTGCTTAAGGCCTTTTGATACAATCTTATTGATGAGGTGTTACAATGGTACACTCATCTTCCATTTGGGTCCATTAGTACTTTCTATGACATGGAGGATGCTTTCCTCCATGTCGGATTTATCAATAATGGCCCTAAAGTTACTTACAATCGCTTACCTACTCTACGGTAGTGCTCATCCTCAACCTATTAAGGATTATATTTTATTGTTTAATGCTTGTATACATCAACTAATCTTCCAACCTATTTATCTAGAGAAATAATTCATTTTCTATCGTGGTCTAAATCATGCACTTAAGCAAAGACTAGAGTATGATACATGTGAATCATTCATTCTCCTGTGTTACAAATTTATTAACTTAGAACAAGATATTCTCTCAACACACATCATAGATCCTTCACACATCTCTACTACTGTTGGCTCTTCTACTTCTCCTCCATTGACATTGGATACACAGTCTCCACCTTTGCCTCATAAGCAAGGTAAACAAGCTCAACTTACTTCACCACCACATCACACTTTTTCTCCTCCTCTCGTGACATGAAACTTTTCCTTCCACCCCATCTAGGTCGCATGAGGCTGTTACATTTATCTCATCACACTCGACCACATAATGTGCTAGTGTGTTTTACTTCATGAGCATTTAATTTTCTTACCATCCAACCAACATCTTCCACAACACATGCTACAACATCGGTGTGACCCCTTTGTTTTGTAATTATCATTGCATAAATGGTCATAGGACAATGATTTTCTTGCCCTTCATGATATATTGCAACAATTAGAGGATAAGGGCATCATCTCCTTTGGCTCTCACTCACGTGAGTGATCCATCTCTCCTCTACCTCATCAAATATTTTCTACTACATATTGAGTCATCATCTTCTCTATTTGGTACTCTTGGCCATTGTCGCCCACCACTTGTAGTTCGTTACTCATACACACTCTCTCTTGCATCCATACACCGTTGCATCATCACATTCATTACATCCACTTCATCCATCTCATTCGCATTCATGTTATCCACCACATCACGTTGTTCCTTCACATTGGCTTCCACAACCCACTGCCTTCACACATACCACCGTAGCTCCATATGACATTCAGTTCGGTTCATACACTCATACTACTTCCATCCCACATGCTTCCACCACTTCGTGTCACCTTGGTCTTTAGTAGGTGATTACTATCACCTTACCCATTGATGACGCACTTGTGTTCTTATAGTTCTTACATGAATATTAAGGGTTTTTCTCTAAGAACCTTTCATCACGCACTCCATCGTTCACCCAACGCACCCATCCAATTTTCCCGATGACGCGTGCTCTTGCTTTATGTGGTTCATTCTTGATTGCTAAGGGGTCTTAATTAAATGAACCTAATCATCCATATGTTGGGGGCATCACTAATTTTATTCGTCCCATTCATCACACTAACATATTTACGCTTACATTACATTATCACGACACACAACATGTTAGTTCGATAATCATGAATCATCTCTTTTACATTCATTCTACTATCATCATCACATTAACTACGAGTTACAAATTCCATTTAATAAACATTTCACTTAGCTCATCACTCACATTACATGTGTTATATTTTACACATTCTATTTGTCATCATTGCACAAATATTACACCAATAAACACTAACAATAAACCAAAACATCACATACATCTCAAAACCAATCACCCAATCATACACATCAATACACCACAAATTAAGCTCATCATATATAAATCACATGTGTCCATACATATATAGTGAATACAATCATCACTAGGGGGTAACTCCCCTACATCATATACAATAATCCCCATTAAACCTCATCATCACTATCACTCTTGGGTACTATGAGAGCCCTAGAACTAGATGCCTCGTCACTAACTTTGTGTCATTGTTTATGGCCTCGATACCTCTCCACTTTCCTACGTAATAAGGTGTTCTCCGTAGACTGCTTTGAGAACTACCGCTGCAAATCCACGTATCATGTGAACACATCCTACAGTAAGGTACCACCACGTAATGCTTCTTAGGCTCGTCGGGTCTCCTTGTGTGCCTCTTCCCTCTCACTCAGCAATATAGTACACATCACAACTAAGTTATGGCCACTTGGCTCAAAAAAATGGGCATGCTCACATGCTAGATCATCCACTCACTCAAGTATCCCTCCACCAAGTACGTCGGTAAGCACATTATGCATCAATTTACGAATGGATGTATCTACTATCAGAGACCAATACACATCGCCTACAACAGAAATAACTCAACGCGTTAGACAACCATTACAAATCCATGAGCTAACAACAAAATACATGACATAACCATATATAGATACTTACACTCCACTACAGCCACTGCCACATTTTCGGGGCATGTGCTTCCCCCTCTCCTACTCCTCCTATGGTAACCCCGCTACATTTACAAATAATGGAAACAACAATACCCATCGATGTGCTACCCACCATGCACAATAATCCTCTGTGTAACCCACATCATCCGTGTCTCACTCGTCGTTATCCCTACATCTACCTCATCCTGGCCTAAGAGGTGCTAACTACTCTAAGGTGGGCCCCGGTCTAGCCCCATCCCTCCTTGGTGCTCACGATAGTTCTCAACCATATATGTGGCTGTGGGGCATATCTGAGCCATGCCAAACTACTATGATACTCTCTCCACCTAAAAAATCTCAGCCACACACAGGGAATTGATCCTCTAGCCACATAGTCCTCCCACATGCACACGAAACTCCATACCATCCTTGGGCCATCCCCCATAATCGCGGTATGGCCTCCATGTAACTTCCTCAGGTCCCATCCTATCTATCGCCAGTGCCACCTTAGGTATCCTGTGTTCATCCCACGACCATGAATATTAATCCACCTCCTCGCATATATTCTTGGCCTATTCCTCTCTCCTCATAGACCTTCAACGGGTCTCAACACTACAATGTACTCATATTCCCATACATGTAATAACATTATAGCTCATATCCCACCACCATGCTCATCGTGAGTAAATCGGTATAGATCTCTATATAAGTGGGCCATCACACACATTGTGGCCACACGTATCTAGTACTCTCCTCCTCTATACGCCAACATATATCATGCATCTTATAAAATATGCCTACACCTCCTCCCTCCACTGTGATAGATGAAACAATCACCACAGAAATGAACTTCCGCAAGCACGAAACCCCTGGACCTCGGGATGACATCCAAACTGATATGGGCCTTAGAAGGTACTCAAGTCCCCATAGAATATCGTCTCACAGCTCGTATCTACCTCTCCATATGCTCTAATGGCATAACTCCGTACTCTCTCCCCAACAATCGATAACCGTAATATACGATACACATCCTCTAGTGTAGAGTAAATCATATCACCCGTCAGATGCAGACCAAAATGTGCAATGTGCACATGGATTTGCACATCATCTCTAGCATAGTGTATTCATCATAGTTCGGTGACCGACACGATCCATCACATCTTACTCATCATTTGATAGGCCCAGCCCAAGCAAAGTACTCAAATGATGTCCACCATGAAAACTCCCTTGAGTGAATATCTCTCTGCACACCACAAAATGACAACAAACACAACATTAGAACACTACACAAATTAAAAACACTCATTTATCACATTACTATACATTACACATCTAATTTTCACCATTCTAGGCCACATACACACTTTTCTGACCAGGGACGCCCGGATACGGGAGTGGGCGCCCGGAGTAGGACACCAAGCGCTTAGATCGGGCGCTCTATCCCAAGGGTCACTAATGCCCTCACCGCTATTTTCCAAGTCAAAAACATGTCAGAAAATTAAAATTCTCAAATTTACAAAAATTCAATACAAAAATTCCAACACCATACATTTTTCGAAAAACATTGCACTTACCAACTCCGCGGTCGTGCGTGACACTACGACAGTCGCCACCCTCTTAAACCAAATAAGACGCGTTGTTCTCACTTGCAACATTTTCACTCACTTCATGCTCAATCTCACAATTGGAAAACAACAAATAAAGTGACTAAACACTTTTTCACTTCACTACTTATAGTTACTTTTTCACCTACTTTATTATAGTCATTATTTCATGCTTATTCACACAACTAATACACACCACACCATTTTTGTCATATCTTGAGCATTTTTACTCCAATTTACACCCCGTTTGTGGAATTATTTTTAGAATTTTGCCTACCACTATAACATACACATTACACGTGCATTATCTCTCCTTGATTTTGTCTTCCATCTAATTCATACACATTTTGTGACTTTTATCACTTTATTTTTGTGCTTACTTTCACTTAACATTTGTTCTTATCATCATTTTCCCTTTCTCGAAAGGGGGCATATCATTAGGGGTCATCGTATGATTCCCCTATATCACCACATGTTTAGATAAACACCATCGATTTGATAATTCCAAACATTTACTAACACATTATGCAATATTTTTCCATCGATTCCCCCTAACGACCTAACTTTGGGGCAAAAAACATACAATTTCTCCATACGACATTTCATTAATTCCCCCTAATGACCTAAACTAGGGGCAAAAAGCAATTAAAAATATTTCCATGATCATTCACCAATTTCTATCGATTCCCCCTAATGACCTAACTTAGGGGCAACTAGCATAAAATCTCTCTATGAGTAATAATTTGAATCAATTAAGAACTAATTAATTAATGTAATTCAAATTTCTAATGATTGAAACCACATCACTCAATCAATATAATATAACACAATTAGCCTCCCAGATGACCTAACTCGGGAGTTACATGTGTTACTTTCCTAGATGACCTAACTTGGGAAGTTATTCTATTATTTTACTGTTTTGCTTGAGATACCTAACTTGGAAGCCATCATACATTTTGTGTTTAATTCCAGATGACCTATCTTGGAAGCCATCACGTTGTGGTGACACCCATGGAGTGGGGGAAAGAGTGTCTTCCCTATACTGTTCCTATATGGGTCAACTGTTTGATCAAAATTATTTGGATCCAAAAACCACAAATCTTTGATCTGAGGTTGGGCACAACGACCGATCTTGAGGATGTAGTTAGAGATTAGAGAATAACACACTTTTCTCCCTACACTCTTCCTCTGGTGGTAGGATGCCAAAATCCTCCAATCGATTATTTGTTTACACGTATTCGGGTTGGGAACTGATTACTCCCTTCCTCATATTATTGTCATTATATGCATTCGAAAATCATCATGTATTGCAATCATCACTCTTATTTAGTGCACTTCATCATATTAGTACATTTTTTGCTACATTACATGGATCAACCTATTTATCCATGGTTCGTCACACTTTATGGTTCTTTTGGCATGATTTTACTACCACATATGTGCATTCTAGTACAACATGGGCTTCTCCAAATTTCTCTCAGGTACACATCTCTATCTACTTTATGTTACGAGCTTTGCACTCACTAACATAAAGTGGGGGCAAATGTAGTCACAAAATCACACACTTACTATTACATTTATACTGCCAAAACATGTTATTTTATATATGGATCTTGCGTAAGAAAAGTATTCACTAATGACCCATATCGTAGTCCTGTCCTCAATTAGTTGGTCATTGCCGTCATTTGTCTTGCATAGTCATCAGTTGTTTACACAATTATGGTCATCTTTCGGGAATCTTAGGTGTTGTTATTTGGTCATTTGTCGTCTCTAGTCTTTGACTATGGCACCTAGGGTAGAAATGGGGCACCCATGGGTGCCCAAATCCTTATTTTAGGTTCCCTGGTCTCGAAAAAACTTGGGTTTAATTTAGAGTTTCGAGGTCGGTCTTTATAATTTTCCCTCTCATTCCCTAGGTACTAGTCGGCATGTCGGGTCATTAGTGTTGAAATTTGAGCAAGAGATCCCTATATAAACATAACATACTATATTATGGGTGGAATATCTACTATCAAGGGCTAGCTATCTACTAAGGTAAGGGACTACATTTGGGCATCATTGCATCACACACACTACATAAGAAGGGTTGTATTCATTCTATTCCATCCACCATTTGCATTTTACATCTAGTTATTTCCCCTATCTTTGCGTTATTGGTGCTAGGGCACCCTAGGCACACAATTGCACACACGAGCACACCGAACTACATTGGGTCTGTAATGTAGTGCAACACTTAGTTGTAATTCCACCATTGTGGCAGCTAAGGTCAATCTAACCCCTTCATATGTATCTTTATTTTTTAGGGATTTGATACTTTGTATGGGGTTTTATAGGTAAATATTCATCACATGTTTACAACGACATAAGCAAATTCTTGTAATAATCACGTGACGAGATTGAGACATTGTGAAGATCTAATGATACTTCCAAATTAAGGTCCTAATCTTTTCTATAGACTAGAGTGTCCATACTACAACCTAGGGCACCCACAGAACCTCGATCCTCTTCCAAGTTCCCTAGTCCGATCGCACCTTCATGTGCTACAATTTCCTGGGTTGTACCATCATACTCTACTTCATCCACACACCATCTTGTTAAGTCCGAATCACAACGAGGTAAGTCATTTTTTAGGTTAGTACCGTATCCCTCTTATTTTAGTTATTTCATTTTAATAAACATCAAATAAAATTAGTTAGCATTCATATTTCTCTCTATACCAATTATTTCATTTTTGTTCCTAGTTTAAATTAACTCTAAAATCCACATTTTAGTTAATCAGTACCAAGGGAAATTACGCACATGAGGATTAAACTTATACATGATATGATCATACTAACACCTAGACATGTTGGCCTCACTCACCCAAATATGACAGGGTTCACAAAGTATATTCACCGCCTCATAAAATACTTAAGGGAATGGTCCTTAGTAAGACTTGTCTTAGGTGCAAAACAAGAAGACGATTAATGAGATTAGAGTATTTTATTAACATGATCAATGTTTTATACCTGAAAAGGGTCAATTGGGAGGAGAGAGTACGATAGGGATTATAAGCTCGAAATGGAGAGGGTACGATAGTTTGGGTAAGATGAGATTCTACCTAGCATTATGAGTGTTAAGGAGATAAATCAATAATTAACATAGTAAAATATTAGTTTAATATCTTTACAACATAAGTACAACATTTGAGTACAACTTCACATCCATTTCGACACTTACAAAATATAGCCAAATTGATATTTTCCTTTTCAAAATGTACATAAGAACAATTCTTCAAACAACACTACATATCATTATTCTAAGGTAATACACATATTGCAAGATGAATATAACTTTTCAATGACAACTCATTAAATACAACATATCACATCCTAAATTCCTCTTGTTTGGAGTACCTGTAACCAACGCAGGTCAGTCCTAGGACTAGTATGGAAATCCCCTACACTCAAGCATAAAATCCACACATCCATCATTTCAAGAAAACCAAAATAGAAAGTAGAGATAGAGATAGGGAGAGAGAGAGGTCATTTCTTCACACATTCACATTTCCACATTCTATTGCATTTTTTCTAGAGAGAAGAGTAAGGAAGAGAGAGAAAGTATAGAATTCATTCTCTTTTTTATTCACCATATCATAACCACATACATATCGTATCTAATTTTCATTTCATTTCAAACCCATATACATTTTTAACCCATTTATATTTTCAAAACCACCAAAATTTCATAGTTATTAAAGAGAGAAAAAAGGAAGAGAGAGAAACATCATAATTTCTAAAACCATTCATACAAGAAATTGATCAATTCATACTCTATAAAGTATGGAAATGATATCTACAAGGTTCCACGAGTAGTTAGGAGTCAAACGAGACCCTTAAAAGGTTTGTCTAGCTAAAGTTGTAAATTTGTAAAATTTGGCTAAAATGGCTAAAGTGCTTACAAATTGGGTCCCAAAAATACTCGTTTTAAGATCAAACACAAAGTTTGTTGATTCCTACTTACTACCATGTATACATAGAATTCATTGCATTCGATGGAAGTTGATTACGACGAATAGGGATCAAGTTATAAAGGAAACTCGAGGCCGATTATCGTCTTTGCTTCAGAACTCTTTTTCGCAATGACCAGGTGGGCCCTAAAACCCACTTACAAAACTAACCTCTTAAAGTGTTTTCGTTGAAATGAGGTTTGGTTACAATTCTCATATTGGCAGTCTAGAGGTAAGTGGTGGTGGTTTTTAGTTTTGCTCAAACTAAGTGGCAATCGTAAGCCGGAATTGATCGTGTTTTATTAAAATGTGCACGTCACTACAAGTGACCGATTGAAATGTCCCACTTCTTAAGATGATCATGTTGAAGACCCTTAGCCTATTTTATCTTCCCGACGGCTAAGGAATAAAAATTTATGATAATTTATTATAAAGTGCAAAAAATAAAAGAAAATATTATAAAACACTTATAATAAAATATTATGAACTTAATAATAAAATAAAAATAGAAAAAGGAAAAAAGGCATTAGCAATTGTTATTTATTCAAGGGAAAAATGTGACTTGCCTAGGAGAGAAAAGCAAGTGGGGGAAAATATTAAATAAGGGGAAAATTGATTGGATGTGAGAGTGGCCATTTGGGCCCTATTCTTCTATTTAAGCAAGTGGACTTGCTTGGAGAGACATCACTTGTTTATTCTCTAATTTCTGATTTGTATGTTGAGCATTTTTGCTTGCATCTTCACTCTTGAGGATGAAAACCCTCCAAGAGATCTAGAGAAGGATGAAAACCCTTCCTCTAGTTGAGAGGATTCTCCACCTTGGGTTTCCATTGTGCATAATGAGTTGCAAATTTTTCCAATGGTTTTCCAATCATTTTGAGAGATGTAATTCAAAATATTTTCATGAGGGTTTGAGGAAGAAGGTTGGAGCTATGTTCTTCCTTTATTTTCAGCCTCTTTCATGGTGGTGCGACTTGCCTAATGGCTGATTTGCATGTGTTTGGAGCTGCTAAAACCCAGATTTGATTATTATTCTCATTGCAGATTTTTAGAGATCTGAATCAACTTTTGTGGAGGGGATTTTGACTCCAAATTGTCATTTTTACAACTATGTCTAAAGGCAAGTTCTGCATAATTTATAATAAATTATTTTAGCCTCTTTTGTGTCTCAAATCTGGATTTTTCTTCATGTTTTGGCTTTACAAATTTAGTAGATCAAATTGTGATCAGATTATCATGAGTTATCTTCTATTTTGCATGAGTTTCATCTCCTACCCTAGTCACATTTTCTAGGATTAAATTCAAATATGCAGTAATAAATTTGGAATATATTTTATAATCTACACTTTTGGGTTTAGATTTGCCGAAATTCAATTTGAGGAAAAAATATTCCTTTTGGGGACATTACGGTGGTTTCGAGCTTCAAATCCTGAACCTTTGAGGAAAATAATCCAAAATCATATCTAAATGTAAGTAAGAAAAAGTTCTTTAATATATTAGAGAAGAGGTACTCCAAAAAAATTGACTATGGAAGAGCATGATCAAAGAGCTCCTCCCAATGATGCACTTAGCTACATGCATGAAGTCATCACTAGAAGTCGAGAGAGCTGTAACAAACTATGAGGGAGAATCAAAGAGAAATGTGTGATGTATTTACTAGCTCTATTCAAGACTCGAACAAGATTCTACAAGGGAATAATGTATCTATCAACCAAGGAGAAAACAATAATGGAGAAGGGAGCTCTACAGGGCCAACTAGGACCCCTTCCAAGGCTACACATCAAACTTTTAGAGCTAAGTTCCTACAAAGAGAAGAACCAGTTGAAGAGGAAGCCCAAAATGATGTGGATGATGTGGAAGCATAGGGTGATGAGTATGCAAATCTAAGCTACAGCGTAAGAGAGATGTTATCCTTTCGTGATTATTGCCAAGTAAATAATAACAAAGGATCGGGAAGAAATCGAAGAGTGCAACAAGAACAACCAAGGAGAGACATTCAACAAAGGTTGGGTAAGGTAACTCTTCCTTCCTATGATGGATTTGATAAGTGTTCTACTAGAGCTTGGCTACAAAATCTTGATACATATCTTTCTTTAAATCCAATGTATGAGGAAGAAGCCCTCAAATTGCAACATTGCATTTGGAAGGAGTGGCACATGAGTGGTGGTACCATGGGTTGATCACCCAAGGACATGGTTCAATTACCACCCTTGAAGAATTTGGCATATGTTTGACAATTTTTTTAACAAGATGGATCTGATTTACATCTTAGGGAGCTAGCCCAACTCAAGCAAGAAGGATCTCTAGATAAGTATATTTTTGATTTTCAAAGAATTGTAGTGATGGTGCCTAACATTAGTGAAAGAAGGCTTGTTTTATTATTTGTTGAAGGGTTAGGAGAACCATTAAAAGGCCTTGTTAAAACCTTTAATCCTCCATCTCTTCAAGGTGTCATTAAGAAGTCATTGGACTTAGAGAGTTCAGTCCCAAAGGGGAGAAATCTGCAGTTTGGGAAGCAACGAACAACGCCTTTAGGGCAACAAAAGAGCACATTTGAGTAGCCAATAACAACTCAAATTGATAAGCAAGGGGTAGTAGTTAGTGGGTAGCAAGGAAAGACATAAGAATGGGAAAGAAACATGTTTGAAATTGAAGCAAGGAATGAGTTAAGGAGGAAGAAATTATGCTTTGATTGTAAGGACCCATGGACACCCAACCATCATTGCAAAGGTAAGGGATCTATCCATTACATTGAAGTAGTTTCAGATAATGATGAGGATGAAGATAATGCTGATCCAAAAGACCAAGCAAAGGAAGGTGAGGTGGTTGTCATAGGTGCTACATTAGCTACATTGATGGTGTTGCCTAGTTTCTATGCTTTCCATGTGAGAGGTGATCTTCATGGGCAAAAGATCACCATATTGATTGATAGTGGAGCAACACATAACTTCATTGATGAAGATTTGGTTGCCAAATTGGGATTGCAAGAAGAAGACTTCCAAGGATTCAATGTGATTGTGGCAGATGGACATTCAATCACATGCACCAAGAAGATTCCACAACTCCAATTCACCATGGGAGGTCATGAGGTAAGTGATGAGTTTTATGTTGTTGGTATTGATGGTTTGGATTTAGTACTTGGTGTACAATGACTTCAATCTTTGGGTGAATTCATCCAAAACTATCAAACCATGGCATTGAAGTTTAAAATGTAAGACAAGGATTTTTTTTTAAGGTATGCGGAAGGGAGTTCCTCAAACAATAAAGAACCAAGAGCATGATAGGATTATTCCAAGAAGGGCAAATTGCACAAGATGTGAATGGTGAAGAAAGAAGCATGTCATTGCAGCAGTTGAATTGTGAAGAAATTCAGCCTCTTGTGGATCATGGTGACATCATAAGGTATGGGACAAGTAAAATAATGTCATATATATTGCATATTCAGATTTGTTTTGAGAAAATAACGAAGTTAGAAGATGAAATCTGCAATCTGAATTATGTAATAACTTGGATGCAACCTTATTTATATGAGCATCTTGTGAGTGATAAATGGTGGCAAGTTTTAGCCCACTTGACAGGTACAGGGGCCAAGCTTTTGGACCATTTCAACATGTTTTGTCTATTGTGTATGACACTTAGACAAAAGAGTTTGGAATTGCTTGAGGGCAAGCAATTTTGGGAAGGGAGGACTGAAATGTCTCACTTCCTAAGATGATCATGTCGAAGACCCTTAGCCCATTTTGTCTTCCCGATGGCTAAGGAATAAACTTAAGGGGACTTAAGTTATGATAATTTATTATAAAGTGCAAAAAAATAAAAGAAAATATTATAAAGCACTTATAATAAAATATTATGAACTTAATAATAAAATAAAAATAGAAAAAGGAAAAAAGCATTAACAATAGTTATTTATTCAAGGGAAAAATGCGACTTGCCTAGGAGAGAAAAACAAGTGGGGAAAGCATTAAATAAGGGGAAAATTCTGATTGGATGTGAGAGTGGCCATTTGGGCCCTATTCTTCTATTTAAGCAAGTGAACTTGCTTGGAGAGACATCACTTGTTTATTCTCTAATTTCTGATTTGTATGTTGAGCATTTTTGCTTCCATCTTCACTCTTGAGGACGAAAACCCTCCAAGAGATCTAGAGAAGGACAAAACCCTTCCTCTAGTTGAGAGGATTCTCCACATTGGGGTTTCCATTGTGCATAATGAGTTTATGATTTTTCCAATGGTTTTCCAATCATTTTGAGGGCTGAAATTTTGAATATTTTCAAGAGGGTTTGAGGAAGAAGTTGGGAGTTGTGTTCTTTCCTTATTTTCAGCCTCTTTCATGGTGGTGTGACTTGCCTAGTGGCTGATTTGTATGTGTTTGGAGCTGTTAAAAACCCAAATTTGATTGTTGTTCTCATTGCAGATTTTTAGAGATCTAAATCAACTTTTGTAGAGGGGATTTTGACTTTAAATTGACATTTTTACGGTTGTGTGTCTCAAGGCGAGTTCTCGCATAATTTATAATAAATTATTTCATCCTCTTTTGGTGTCTCAAATCTATATTTTTCTTCATGTTTTGGCTTTACAAATTTAGTAGATTAGATTATGATCAAATTATCATGAGTTACCTTCTATTTTGCATGAGTTTCATCTCGCTACTCTAGTCACATTTTCCGGGATTAAATTCAGATCTACACTAATAAACTTGGGATATATTTTATAATCTTGCACTTTTGGGTTTGGATTTTCCTAAAATCCAATTGGGAACAAAAATAGTCCTTTTAGGGACATTGCATTGATATGTTAAAAGGCTTTGAAAAATCAGCTTGGAAAGACATTAAATGGGTTTTAACAACTTGGTTAAGGTTCTCCATGGTGTCCTACATTACCAAGGGTCATGCTAGAAGTTTCATATTTGTGGTACATTTAGGTGTGGCACTCCATGTGTGTGACTTTCGAGGTCAGATTTTTGATGTTTTGACAGTTTCGATCGAGGTAAGGTTTTATCATTTGTTGGAATTACATTTCCTACTATTCAACATTTAATTTCCAAAAGTAGGAAATGATGAAAGTGAAATTTAATGTAGGAGGAAAGGGGAAAACCATACCTATTTTGCACAAAACTCGCGATCATCGCATTCAATGAGACCACATCACCTTCAAGCATTCTAGCAAATAGTTTATGGCTTGCTCATGTTTTCTCGTTTTTCTTACCAATCTTCCAAGGCATTTGTAACCACAACATAAGATGAAAATCCTCTTTTTAAGGTATTTAGTCAAATAGTTCACATGCCTTGTGGTTTGGGCATACCTCTCTATCACAACTTAAAACTAGAATAAATCCCATTTTTATTATGCTTGATGGTGTTTATACCCTGTGTCTGTAAAAGACTGGATGATTATATCCTGGTTACTAAATGGAAGATGAATCAATCCTTGTAATTTAGAGAAACTTATCAATTTGAACCTTTAGATCATTCCTTATTTCAGCAATCATGTTCACATTCCATGTAATTTGATTTACATGGATTTTGGATACCGTAGCCCTTGATGTAGATGAGCCTTTGTTTTTGTAGATTTTTCTCAAATCTAAAGATCAAGGTGTGTTAATGAAATGGTTGAGTTCCCACCTAAATTTCCTTCCCACATCTAATAGGCATTCCCTCTTTGCCAAGAGATATTATTTCAAAGGAGAGTTATACCTTTCTACAACAATTTGGTGACTCCTAAAGAAGTCAATAGCCAGTTGTCCTATAGCGGATTATTGTGGAAATTTGGCAACTATTTTTCCTTTATTATTGTGCTCCGTATTGACAGGGCTCCTTACAAAATATCCCAACAGCTAGAGTTGTAGTTAACTCCTGAAGGGGTCGAATATTGAGGCCACCATTAGCTTTTCTCTAGCAGATTTTTCGCCCAAAGACCAAAGTTGGCAACTTATACTTTTGCTCCACTTCCCCATTTAGCACAGTGGGAGAATGTAAAAAAAAATTGATGAATTTGGCCTATAACTATGTTAACTTGGATTGATAGGTTCACACATTTACTTCTTACATAAAAATAAAACTAAAAGCAAAAATGACTCACAAAACATACACTGAATCTAAGAATGCCTATCCCAAATCTCTTATCTTGGCATGGTTGGGAGTTCACATTCTTTGAGGCATTTTTCCAAATAGATGTCATGTCTTGTCTTTTCTCCCATGCACCACAAATTCTTTAAACATTTTGTCAAACAAGTCATCTTCCATGTGTGTGTGCATCCACATTTTGTAGACATGGACCACATTCATTTTGAAACATAACAGAAATTCCAAACACATCTCATGCCAATCTTAATCATAATATCAATCTCATAGCCTTAGGTAAAGAAAATGAGCTGAAGAAGATGATTCACATTGCTTTGTGGCATTCAGACAAATAGTTCACATGCCCTATGTGTGCTACCATAGGACACTAGGGATATATGCAAGGTTAGAGTAGACATATTTGGAGGAGCACCTAGTAAGGAGGAAACAACTGACAAATTTTGTAGGAGATGACTTTACCCATGTCAATTGTATATGCTTTGAAATATTTGAAGGCCTTTTCAACAACCCTATTATGTACACGTCCTGCAATGTTTTTAATCATGACACTCCAAGAGGTCATATCTCGAGCATTTTGTCAAGTAATCCACATGCCCTATCCGATAAAGGCCATGTACCTCCCATACATCTCCTCTACCTCATCACGCCTCATTACTCTCACCAAACTCCACGTTGTCTTCTCCACCCACTCCTACCACCGCCTTCACTCCCTCACCCACCTCTACATTTACTTTCCCACGCATTTCTTTATTTTTATTTATTTATTTTGTTTTATTGAAATGACACTATAGTTAATTAATTGATGAAAGTAAATGTTGGGTTGATAATGATTATAGGATTTAACTAAATTGATCGTTAGATAATTGGTTGTAAGCATGATTTCAGGAGTTAACTAGCTCCAGAGGATGATGAATAGGTTTGAAATGATCAATGGGGGTGAGAAGATGTCCATAGGGGTGAGTAGGAGGGGCATAAATAATAAATTGGGGGTGAAAACATTAATTTATACCCTTTTAGTTAAAATTTTTGAGCTTCGATCCGTGGAGACCTAGAGCAAAAATGGTGAGGATTCTAGTAAATCAACATCACGGTGAGTGCATTTAAGAGTATCATAGGGCTAAAGATTGAGGACTTATGGTAAGTGATGCATTAAATGACTATTTTTAGTTAGTTAAAGGTATTTATGGTGATATATGCAAGGGAAATCATGCTTTATGCGAAATGTCGTTGTTGAAGTGACATTTTCGTGATGAGGCCATCATTTTTTCAAAAATATGGCCCAAATCCATGTATTTTTATGAAACATAGATGGGGGTGATGTTTTTCATCAAAAATGTCGCAAGGTAAAAATAGGATTTTCATTTTTGAGGAAAATGACAAGGGAGGGGGTTAGTATTTTCACCCTTTTTGAGAATTTGATTAGGGTTTTGGTATGCTCAAAAAAGGAAAGAAAGAGGAGCTACATGGGGTTATTATGATTAATTAACTTCTAAATTAACCATTCAATATTAGGATAAATCATTAGTACTTGTAATCAATGTACATGATGTAATAAAAACCCACAAATACATGGGATTGAGTGCACTTAGCTGATTATAGATGATTTTGGACTGATCTGGATGTTTTCAATGATGAAATAAGGGTTTTGGACCTGGCAAAGCTTTGGAACTAGAAATATGAGTTGAAGACCACCTAGGGCAGGAATAATAGTATGATTTTTCCCCTTTGTAATTTTTTGCACCTACTCGGTTACTACAATCTATGACTTTCTAGGTTTGTCATTTGTTTGATTCTCTTCATCTTTATTAGTCACCACTCTTAATCACAATGTGAGGGTCTCTAAATAATATCCTCAATCTTTCAAATCCCTAACCATGGATGGAGTCATGTAAAACAAACATTACTTGGGTTGTGGTCACGCATGTGCACTATTGATGTCAACACTACTTCAAAGAAGCTTCAAACCACATGTCGTTCTCCACCTAGCATGTGATATCTAGTTATAGTTCAATCAAATTGACATCTTCTCTTTGTCAATGCTTGATTTGAGTTTCTTTCTTGTTTAATCTACTTGAGTGGGTTACTTTGGATGTTTGCAAATGTGGGAATTGATCATCTAAACCTAGTTGGAAGATTCATATAGGTAGATTGTGTTTCCCTAATGAATGTGCAAAGGTATTTTCAAAATATAGGGAGCTTTGGGTGCCTTTTGTGCTAGATTTTGCAATAAGAGTCCATAAGAGTGCTTAAGAGTGTTAGGTACTAAATGAGGTGAGTTTCACTTTCTTATATATGCTTCCGAAGGTGATTTAAGTTTAAAATATTGAGGGAAGTAGGTGACCCAAAGAATATTGTTCAATAGGTAGTTAGGTACCAACGTGAGCTAGGTAAAGACCATATAATAGGGTGAGGACCATAAAACGTTCTTGCCCCTGCTATATGTTTTTGACCCAAGAGTGTAAACCTATAATGTGAAGTTTGGAAGTTGGAAAGTGGAATTTCTTAATGTGTTTCATGTATTTACTTCACAAAAATTGTCAATGGGTGAATGTGTAAGATCAAAAAGCTAGAAAATAGCCCTAGGGATGTATTAGATGAGAATGTGTAGACTATAGTTGTTTGAGTAAGAGAGCAAAGTCAGAATAACATTTTCAAAGAGTAGAATTACTAAATTTGAGTGTCTACATTTACCCCTTTAAGTATGAAATGAAATTACATGCTTAAAAGAAAAGGTACTTGAGTGTATAGACACACTTTTTCTTGGCTTGATGTTTATTTTACAAGGTCACGTTTGTATTGGTATTTGCACGCTCCACGATGAAACTTCCAACATAATGTGTAGTCAATTCCCATGAAAAGAATTGAACTTCAAATAAAAGATGTTGTGTAAATGAAATTTGAAATTGTAAGAGTGCAATAAAGAGATGCAAAACATGGAAGGATTACACCCATTTGTTTTGTAAAGGGAAGAGCTTCTCATTTTTTTGCTTGTGCTTAGAAATTTTGGATTACTAAAATTTACTAAAGGATTGGTGGTGATTAGTCCCCAACCATGCCGAGGATATGTTTGAGTATTGGGTATATAAAACCAACACAAGAATGCCGAAGAGAGAGAATAAGAATGATGAGTCGAAACACCCCATGAAGAAAGAACATTGTGTATCAAATTCATTCAAAACTCTAATATCTTCCCTCTTAGGTGTAATATGAGACGAAAGAATGCCTATGAATAAATTAGTTGCTTCACTATCTTCCGTAACCCCACGGATCACACACATACAAACGAATCTAGACCCAAATTTATTAATTGGGACACATAGTATAAACGAGAATGAAATGCCCCCATTCTCTTCCCATGTTTCACATAATTGAGTAGAACCGAAATGTGCTAAAATGTAGTTGGAGAAAGGAGACCAATGACAACAATATCTCTCGAAACTAAAACTAAAATTGAGTATTGTGGAGGAGGAATGAAATATTTCATACCTCCTAAACTGATCTAAACTAAGTGATTTGAGTATGAAATTGTGTTAAAAACATGTTGATGAGGCCATAATATGTCCGATTAATGTATAATATATGATCTCATCATACTCTCCTTTTGATTAAGTTTGATTGCATTGTGTGACTTTTAGTTGATCTGATATGAGTTAGGATGTAACTGCCTATCTTTTGATTGATTGTGATTCTAATGTTAGAAGCTCTGAAATTCCTAATGTAGTGTGTGTTTAAATTCAATTTTGTAATAAAGCAGGTCTATTCAGTTGAGGAAATGAAGCAGGTGGCATTCAATATGTTTTTGATAGCATCTGTTCCTACACAACTTAGTTCTGAAACTTCCAAGCTAGTTCCAAAACTCCATCACACAATCATCATTTAGTTCTGGAAATTTCGGACTTAGTTCCAAAACTCCAGAATTTAGTTCCGGAATTTTTGTACTTAGTTTCGGAATCCTGGGGAAAGCTCCATAACTCTCACAACTTTTGGTTTTTAACATTTCCTATGGTTCCTAACTTCTCCAAATTTCTCGGAACCGATGGGAGTTATCTATTTTAAACCACATCCGAAGATTTTACATCTATAATCATGAAGGATGAGAAGATTTCAATGTAGATCCAGAAAAAATTATCCTACAGCCTATCCGATCAACCGCCATCCGACTCAAGATCTATTCTGGGCATGATTCAATTTCATCAGAATCATTGAGACAAATGGGATTGTAAAATGTATATAAAAACAACCCCAGTATTAGATAGAATAGAGAATTAGAGATATAGAACAAAGAAAATAAATAGATTATTATCTAGATCCAATATGTTTTGTAATACAAATGTTTTCATCAATAAAATAGCCATTCGATTTTAGAGAATTCTCGAGTTGTTAAAATCTTGATTCAAGGAGGAGTAAGGGCCCACTCCCCAAAGACCAGGATATTCATTTATTTGGTATTTATATTTCTTTAGCAATAGCTTAGATCTGTTAATTTTGTATTGCTTTAGTTCTTTCAGTTAAATTTTGTTGTATAATTGTTCTTGCAGGTGTTTAGATAAATCTTTATATTTCTTGCAATTGCTTTCAAGCATTTTAATCTGAGTGTTTACTTTCAAAATCAAGTGTGTTTATTTTCCAACAAGTTTGTTTCCTTTCTCGCAGGTGTGTTTGCTTTCAAAGCAAGCTTTAAGTGTGTTTTTACTTTCAACAAGTTTTCATAGTTTGATTTGAATAAGGTTTTACCAAGAAGTCCTTAAGACATTAAAGAGATCCCCCAGAAAATATAAAAATAGTTACAGTCAACTACTAGATTAGTTAAAGTACTCTTATTGCATATAGCTTTAGACACACCTGGTTTAATATGACATCAATAAGAAGTTGATTAAATGAAGGAAATGACGACACCCATCATTTTTGGCGCCGTTGTTTTGGGAACACCAACTTGGAAATTTTCTAATTAAGTGTTAGCAAGAGCAATAAAAGATACATTTAGTAGTTGAAGAATCTTCCTACTATATCAAAAATATATGAGTAGACCAAGAGACTCACAGGGGTAGATTCCTTCCAAAAAAATATTCACAAGAATTGGAGGCACCACCATCCCCGTCAGACAAGAAACAAAATTACCATTTTTGGAATTCTTAGATCAATCACCTGAAGGGAGTAGAACTTTTAGGAAAAGGCTTATTACCCAAGATCCATTGAGGGTAAGTTTTGATTCTCAATTGAGTAGTCAACCTCCTACTCTTGATTTTTCACCTTCCCCAAAGCATACAACTTACCACATTGATTGGGAGGAAAATTCAAAAAATATTTTTGAAATGGCACGAGAAGTTGAGGGAGTACCTAATAGGACCTTTACTTATCCAATCCAATTGGGAGATGATGACACATCAATGAAAAATATCTCACCTGCACATTTACCCACCTTCAGAGGGATGTCATCTGAAGATCTTGACCAATTTCTATTTGAATTCAAGGTACTATGTCAGACCTATGATTATAAAACAAATAATCAAAAACTCAAGCTGTTTCCATCCACTTTGAAGGATGCAACAATGAGGTGGTTCATGGGATTAACATCCAACTCTATTAACACTTGGGCACAAATGGAGACTGCCTTCCTAGATAAATAATAGGATTATTGCAGAGAAAGAAATAGGAAGGAAGAATTCTCCAAAATCAAGCAGGAAGAGAAGGAAAACATAGAAGACTATTTAGACAAATTCCTCTTTGTTAGCAAAATATGTGGATTTGTGCTTATAGAGGAATTAAGTAAAACCATTTTCTCAAAGGTTTGGATGATGAATCTAAAGAAGCCCTTAACTTGATAGGAGGGGGAGACATTGACTAGATAAGAATGAATGGAATTAAAGAGATTTGTAGAAGCTATTCCAAAACAAGAGGTGGAGCTAGAAAAGGAAAATCAGTAAAAAGTCCGAATCCATATATGAACAAACTAATGGATGAGTTAGCAAAATTTAAAATAGACATTTTAGTACAATTAACCTCTACTATGGATGGATTACAGGCTAAAGCAAATTCCAAAACTCGAACCATTGGCTATGTATTTTCCTAGATGCAAGAAGAAGCATGCATTAAGAGATTGTCCTTTGGATAAAATAGAAAAGTGTTTTATTTTGAATCTAAAGAACATGATACCGATGTTTGTTCTTTACTTCTTCATTAAAAATCAGCTTAAACAAACCTATGCCTCATCTACAACCAAGAATTGTATTTTGTTCGAGACAACCCAACCAAGGGCGCTTTATGCCAAGATCAACTCCTAATCCATGGACAATGCCATGGGCTTCTCGTAGTACCACAAAATCGGGGACAACCACCTTGGGTACCTCAACCAACTGGAACCCTCAAGATTGGGCAAATCAAGCCTAGTATGCTCACTGCACATCAACAACCATGGGCTAGTCAAGGAAATCTTTATGCTTGGTCACAACCTAGATGGAACCCTAATTATTCCCAAGGAAGAACATATCCAAATCAGAATCAACAGCCATCATGGGATCCCTACACAAAATTCACAAATTGAGAATGTAGTCCAAACACAAATGCCAACACAGCCAGTAGCAAACCCTAGAAACAAACAAACAACTCCTGTTTATGGAACAGAACTAGAAAAATCAATTGATTTACATACTATGGATTATAAGGATATTCAAACTAGATCTGGGAAAATCATTAACAGTCCACCCTTTATAATCACTGAAATAACAAGAAAATGAGAACCCTAGTATTGTTGTTCCAAAAGAGGATATAGAAAGAAAAGAAAAGGAGCTAGATAGCAATACAACCAAGACTCCATTTCCTAAGAGATTCAAAGAAGATATAGAAATCAAGGAGTCTCAATTGGTTTAGGAATTAAGGAAATTGAATATTGAAATACCATTGTTACAAGTAATTAAAGATATTTCAGAATTGAACAAATTGATCAAAATGTTATGCATGAAAAAGCCTAAAAGAAAGAAACAATATCCCAAGACTATCAAAGTAGATGGGAAACTTTCTAATTTATTAGCAGGAAAACTATTACTTCCCAAATACGAAGATTCTGAAAATCATGTTATCTCTGTCTTTATAGGAAATAGAGATGTACATAATGTTTTGATAGATTTGGGAGCTGCTATCAATGTAATGATAGTGGATACTTTGAAAACATTACCATTAACGGGTATATAACCTACTAATAACATATCGGATGGATGGTAGATCACCAGAAAAAACCGAAGGAATTATTGAAGACGTTGTGGCTATGGTAGAGTCATGGGAATATCTAGTTGATTTTCTTATATTACAGCCAAAAGGTAAAACATTGGGTTATCCCATTATTTTGGGAAGACCATGGTTAGCTATAGTTCCGCTTTGATAGATTGCAGTCGTGTGATATGACAATCTCAAACGGTAAGAATTCTAAACAAATTTCCTTATATCCTACTACGTAACCTTTTTGTGACAAATCATGAACAATTTCGGGTTAATTCTCCTGAAACTAATAAGCAAAATTTGTCTTCTCTAACTATGATCACATTGCAGGATCATGTAAGAAAAGTAGAAGAGATGATTAATCCACCATTGGATGAGAACCTACTATCTTTAGTGTAATCAAATAGTTCCGAACCCGCAAACTTAGTTCGGAACTCGAACTTAGTTCCGAAACCCATGAACTTAGTTCTGGAACCTATGGCTATAGTTCCAAACCACTACGCTTAGTTCCATGACAACAACAGTTCTCTTTGATTGAAAATGATTTCACTCCGAGGAATGAGATTTATCATGGGGAGAGGATGAATCAATAGCTTCAGTTTCAAGTACATCAGGAAGTGGTGAAGAATTTCTGGAAAGTAAAGCAGTGACGAGGATTTGGATTTGGCCTCAAAGAGATAAGTATCATAATTCTCATTACTATCATTTTTCCAAAGATTTTGTCTCAAGGAATTTTTGGAGATATTGCTACATACCATATGTTGTTACCACATGCATGTCCATTAAATACTTTAATGAAATCCTTTCCATAAATTAGTTCATCACATATTGGAACTAAGCATTTTGAAATTCAACTAGGTAAAACTTTAAACATCAATAGCTGGTTGAAAGAGGATGAAGAAGCTAAATTGTTTAATGTTCTAAAAAATCATATTAAAGCTTTTGCTTGGGATTACAAAGATATGAAGGGGATTCATCCAAGTATCTGCACTCATCACATCTATACTAAAAACACTAAACCAGTTAGGCAACCTCAAAGAAGGATTAACCTAGCTTTAAGGGATATAGTCAAACAAGAAATTGAAAACTATTACAAGTAGGTTTCATCTACCCTATCTCAGATAGCCAATGGGTATCTCCTCTTGTAATTGTTCCCAAAAATAACGGAAAATGAACAATATGTGTTGACTATAGGGAACTAAAAAAGCCACAATGAGAGATTATTTTCCCTTACCATTCATAGATCAAGTCCTAGATAACCTTTCAAGTAAACAATACTTTTCTTTCTTAGATGGCTTTAGTGGGTATAATCATATCAAAGTTGCTACTGAGGATCAAGACAAAACTACATTTACATGTCCATGGGGAACCTTTGCCTATAGAGTGTTACCATTTGGTTTATGCAATGCTCCTGCAACTTTCCAGAGAGATGTACTTGCAATCTTTGCTGATCTAACAAATGATTATGTTGAAGTATATATGGATGACTTCACTATACATGGAGATACATTTGAAGATGCTTTAAGAAATTTGGATAGAGTGTTAACAAGATGTGAACAACACAACATGTCTCTTAGTGATGAAAAATGTTTGATGATGGTGGATGAGAGAATTGTATTAGGACACCATATTTCATAAAAAGGAATTCAGGTGGATCAAAACAAAATTAGGATCATTTCAGATTTACCTATCCCTCAGAATCCCACAGATATCAAATCATTTCTAGGACATGCTAGGTACTATAGACGCTTTTTAAAAGATTTCAGTAAAATTGCTGCCCCCATGTTTAATTTGCTAACCAAGGAATGTGAATTTCTTTGGGATGAAAAGTGCCAGCATGCTTTTGAAGAAATTAAAAACAAATTAATCAGTGCCCCAATATTGAGAGGTCCTAATTGGGAAACACCATTTCATATCCAAACAGATGCCTCAAATTATTCCATTGGTGTAGTATGAGGACAACAAGATGAAGAAGGAAAGATGTATGTCATTTACTACCTTAACAAGAATCTTACTCCCACTGAAAAGAATTACACCACCACTAAAAAGGAATTTCTTGATGTAATTTATGCAATCAATAAATTCAGACATTATATTACAGGGTACAAGATATTTGTATACACATATCATTCAACAATTAAGTATTTAATGAACAAACTAGTGGTTGGAGGAAGAGTCATTATATGGTTATTACTTTTGCAAGAATTTGATATTACCATTGTGGAAAATCTAGGTAAATCTAATGTGGTAGCTGATTTTTTGTCAAGACTAACCACCACAAGGGAACAAGATCCACTCAAGGATAACTTTCCAGATGAACAACTGTTTGCAATCTCACCAATTACACCATGGTTTGCTAATATGGAAAATAATCTTGCAATAGGGAAGTTCACTCCTTTCACTAAGAAACAAATAAAGAAGTTAATTAAAACTAGTGCACAATTCAAATGGTTAAATGGAATTCTATTTAAGTGTGGTCCTGATTTTGTCTTGCAAGCAGTGTGTAAGAGAGGATGAAATCTTTGACATCCTCAGAGCATGTCATGATGAACCAAGTGGAGGACACTATTGAATAAAAAGAATAGCTCATAAGATACTTGGCATTGGTTATTATTAGCCATCTTTGTACAAGGATGTGAAAAGATATATCAAGAGGCATGATCCTTGTCAAAGGATGGGGCAACCAACTTTCACCAATGAAATGTCTCTTCACCTCAAGTTGTGGTTGAGCCATTTGAGAGATGGGGATTGGATTTTGTTGGTCCTTTTAATCCTCCTTCACAAGGGAAGGAATATATTCTTGTATGTACTCGACTATGTGACAAAATGTGCGAAGTGCAGCATTGAAAAATGCCACCGAGGAAGCAGCTTCTTGATTTCCTTTGGAATGAAATTATGATCAAGTTTGGAGCACCAAGGAGCATAGTTTCGATCGTAGGACCACAATTCATGTCTAATATGATCCAATATTTCACAAGGTATTACCAAATCAATCATACGAAGTCATTTCCTTACCATCCACAAACAAATGGACAAGTCAAGTAACAAACAGAGAATTAGAGAACATCCTTACCAAAATGGTTGAAGCTGGGAGAAAAGATTGGGTAAAGAGACTACCTAAAGTTGTCTGTGTATAATACAACTTGGAAAACTACAACAAGGTTTTCACCATATGAATTAGTCTATGGGAAAAATCCCTTATTGCCTATAGAATTTGAACTTCAGACATTGAGGACAATAGTGAAGGTGGGAATTGAATTAAATGCAACTCAAAAAGAAATAATCCTTTAACTCAATGAGTTGGATGAATTAAGGTTGGAAGCACTTCAGTAGACAAAGATGATTCAAGAGTAAAGGAAGCAATGACATGACATACATATCAAGAAAAGGCAATTCAAAGTAGGAGATTGGGCATTACTGTTTGAATCTAAGTACCAACAGTTCAAGGGTAAATTGAGAACTAGATGGTCGGGACCTTATCGATTGATCAGATTTTTGACAAAGGTTATATTTAGTTACTTCCCATTAATGGCAGCAGCGAAACACTCTTGGTCAATGGACATAGGCTAAAACTCTACAGAAGCCTCCCACTAAGAATGAATTTTTGAGGAAGATTGAAGTAGACAAAGAATTTGATCATATGAAAGAACTCTGTTCTTCCAAAATGATCAAATAATCGATGATAGATCCAAAATAAAGGGAAGAAGATGAAAACCAGCAAATGGCGTCTTCTTCCCCCAAAAAAAATAAATAAATAAAAATAAAAAATAAATAAATAATATATATCTATATTATATATATATATATATAATAAAAATTCTCTCAAGGTCAATCAAAACCAACAAATGGCAACTGACCTCTTTTTTTTGGCTAGTTTAAATAACCACTGCCTTATCAATCATGTTTTGTTCCACTTTTAGGAATGATGAGTCATCATAGCAAAAGGCTTACATCATCAAGGACGGTAATTATGTCTTTTAACTTATTTAGGGTTGATTAAATGTTTGCATGTGTGATGTGACTTAATTTAAAAGTAGGTATGATGAGTCATCTATTTATACATTATGATTACAAGTGTGTAATCATGATATTGATTTGGATGGAATAAGTGGTGGCATGGTTATCATTAGTAATCATTATTGCAAACATCAAGTGAGATAAAGATTGCAAAAGTATCTTGAGGAAGGAGCAATGAATTGAGTTTGTATTCCACAGCAAAGAACAGAGAATTCGACATTTCGTAGCTAAGAACTAAGGTTCCACAACTAAAAATAGAGGTTCCAAACCAAGCCATTAGTTCCACAGCTAAGGAGAAGGCCTACAACCAATTCACATAAAATCAAGGGAGATAAAACTCAAGCCGATATGGGGATTAAGAAGAAATCAGAACCAGAGGATGATTCCCAACTACTTGTAGATGAAGAAGTAGCATCCATCTTTGAGCATGCAGGATGGCTTGAATTCCTGAAGAAATTTTCAAGGCATAATGATGAATTGGTAAGAGAATTCATCATAAATCTAGAACAATCTAGAACAAAAGTAAGAAATGTCTTTATTCCTTTTTCTGTAAATACTGTAAGTAATGTGTCTGGAGTACCCATTGTTCATGTCCCACAACCTGTAAAGGGGACTTTGAAAGAACTAGTAGAAGTCTTGCTGCAAGAAGAAGAAGCTGAACCCCAGTATATCTATAATACAAAGAAAATCATAAAAGGGGTCATAAGGGCGCTTTTCCCAAACCCTTTGATAGGGTTGCATTTTGGATAGTAAAATATTTAACCCGTGACGATCGATCAATTTGGGTTTGTAGGAAAAGAAGTCTTAAAAATTCTCATATATCCGAAGTATGGAGTCACCAAGCTTGAATACATACTAAACCCCCGGGTTTTCTCTTTGATTCCATTCGACATGATGGATCGTAGATATTCTTGGGGTGTTGGAACAATTAGGCATCATGGTCTAATTCACTTGATATGCCAACACTATTTCCTGTCAAAAAAGAATGGAGAAGAAATTTGGGACAAGTTTCTTAGCAAGTTCAAGAAAAACCCTAATATTATCAGGATAATTCCAGTCCCATTCTCCCCTTCAGCTAATTTGGAAATTGATGCCCCTGTAGAAGGACAGAGGGAAATGGAAAGAGAAAACATACCAAGGAAAAGAAGGTCGATGAGAAAGATAAAAACAACAGAGCTTTTTGTACCTGTGAAGGAAATTCCTTCTTCCACAACAACTTTAGAAGAACCAATATCTATCTCTGACAGTGATAGCTCACCCACACAAGAACTAAAAAGAACAATAAGAAGAAGTTCTAGAGGGAAATTCACTCTGGGCATGTTGAACTTCCCTAGATAAGAAAAAGTCATAAGAGGTCAAGGGGAACTCTAGAAGTAAGGAGTGAGTAGGAAATGATGGAAGAGGAAGTTGCTGACATTTTGGGTAGTATGACCATGACTCCACCTTGGCCAAGTCATGCTGAAATGGATAGAGAAGAAGAGATATTTGATGATTAAGATTTTTAGGAGTTGGCTGAACCCTCAGCAAAGTGCCACATGAAGAAGAACAATTGGCATCTAGGATAAGAAAAGGAAAATTTCCTTTAATAGAGGAAGAATGTCAAACTCCTTAAATAATTTCAGAGGAAGAGGAAAGACAACAAGTTAAACATGCTCTATTCTTATCTAGAGTAGAGCTTAATATCAGAGAAAAAGATGAGGAATTGGACTTCCTCAAACTTAAATTGGAACAAAGGGAAACACTCATTGATGAGCTAACAACTCAGCTTGCAGCCAGAACTAAGGAATTATCAACGAAAAAGAAGCAACTGATAGAAAAAGAGGAAGAGTTCCAGACTTCCGAAAAACAGAGTCCGTGGTCCACAACCTCTCGCATAAACCGAGTTGACCTATTTGCCACTAAAACAACAATGGGATGATATTTGCAAAGAGCTCAAAGAATCCAAAACATCAAATGAGGAATTAAATACCAAGATGGAGGAAGAGATGAAGGCAAGAAAGGAATGGGAAGAAAAAAATTTATAAGGAGGAAGGAAATAAATATAAATGTCTTGCCAAAATTCATATGGTCTCGTATTATGAGTGAGAAATTTCTTGCATGCATGAGACCTTCTCCTACATATAGTGTGTTTTTGAAGAGTAGTTCATTCACCGGTAGCTTTCAAGAATAGCATGCGGGCTTCCACATGAACTACAAGATGAATATAAATTTATGGCAGCTATTTCTCTATCTAACCTTGAACAAAAAAATCTCCCTGTGTGAATTTTATCTTTGTAATTATATGCTGCGTAAAAATACAGATTTATGATTAACTTATATGTAGGGAAAGCCGCCAATGCATTTGTCTCTCTTTTGCAAAACCAAATTACATGGAAGGAAAGAGAATCTGAATTTTTATTGAAAGCTAGCTCAACAGGCCTCTGCATGAGAGCTCATTATGGTAAACCTTCTGCCTTCCTCACACATTTTAGAACTCATGCCTTTGATAAGAGATTCAAGACACATTACCCTGCTATTCTACAAAAGAGTATTGATGCCTTCACCTCCTATGAGGAGGAAAAATTTGAAGATATTTATGAAGGATGCTCAAAAAGGTGGGAACTCCTTACTATTTCTTTGAAAAGAAGGGAAGTAATTTCCCCTACAAATCTGATATGGAGTTTAGAGAGGGCCAAAGCATTATACACAATAATTCCCCAAGTCAATGAAACCTACAGCCAAATATGGATGGGAATGCGAACAAGGCCACCTCTACTTCTCACCCCCATGTCTCCTCGCGTAACAAAGAACCTCGGGACCCCGCTGAATTTGAAAAGTGGGAGAGGAAAATAGAAAAAAGAGCTAGGTATAGTACATTTGAACTTAAGCATAGGAAAATTCAATTTCAGCCATTTAATCTGAGTAATCAAATGGAATGTAGAACATATGATACTCACTTTTGAAGAATGAGTTTGTAAAGGACTTACAAACAAGTAAGTTTGGGGAAATGATGAGGCCATAATATGTTTGATTAATGTATAATATATGATCTCATCATACTCTCCTTTTGATTAAGTTTGATTGCATTGTGTGACTTTTAGTTGATTTGATATGAGTTAGGATGTAATCGTCGTATTTCAATTGATTGCTATCCTAATGTTAAAAGCTCTGAAATTCCTAATGTAATGTGTGTTTAAATTTAATTTTGTAATAAAGTAGGTCTAATCAGTCAAGGAAATGAAGTAGGTGGTGTTCAGTATGTTTTTGATAGCATCTGTTCCTACATAGCTTAGTTCCGGAACTTCAAAGCTAGTTTTAAAACTCCATCACATAGTCATCATTTAGTTATGGAACTTTCGGACTTAGTTCGAACTCCAGAATTTTTCGAATTTTTAGTTCGAACTCCCGGGGATAGCCGAACTCTCACACTTTTGGTTCTTAACATTTCCTATGGTTCCGGAACTTCTCCAAAGTTCCGAACCAATGGGAGTTATCTATTTTAAACCACATCCGAAGATTTTACATCTACAATCATGAAGGATGAGGAGAAGATTTCTGGACGCAGATCCAGAAGAATTATCCTACTACAAATATGTAATCAACTGCCATCCAACTCAACATCTATTTTGGGCATGATTCAATTTCATCAGAATCATTGAGACAATTGGGATTGTAAAATGTATATAAAAGTAGACCTACATTAGATAGAATAGAGAATTAGAGATATAGAACAAAGAAAAGAAATAGATTAAGTATCCAGATCCAATACGTTTTGTAATACTAAATGTTTTCATTAATAAAATAGCCATTCTGATTTGAGAGAATTATGAGTTGTTAAAATCTTGATTCAAGGAGGAGCAAGGGCCCGCTCCCCCAAGGACTAGGATATTCCTTTATTTGGTATTTATATTTCTTCAAGAAATAGCTTAGATCTCGTTAATTTTGTATTGCTTTAGTTCTTTCAATTAAATTCTGTTGTATACTTGTTCCCGCAGTGTTTAGATAAATCTTTATAATTCTTGCAATTGCTTTCAAGCATTTTAATGAGTGTTTACTTTAAAAAACAAGTGTGTTTATTTTCCAACAACAAGTGTCTTTCCTTTTTGCATGGTGTGTTTCCTTTCAAAGAAACTTTCAAAGTGTTTTTACTTTCAAAGAAGTTTTCATAGTTTGATTTGAATAAGGTTTTACCAAGAAGTCCTTAAGACATTAAAGAGATCCCCAAAAAGTATAAAAATAGTTACAATCAACTACTAGATCGGGCTTAAAGTAATTTTGTTGCATATAGCTTTAAACACACCCCTAGTTTGATATGACATCGACAAGAAGTTGATTAAATGAAGGGAATGACAACACCCATCACATGTACATGTAGGTAAAATTATGAAACTATTGAGAAAATTGTTTCAACTACCCCTAGGAAAAAATGTAGGAATGGTTCAGAACGTCCGTATGGTCTTGACCCTATTGTATGGGTTTTCCCCTTAGCTTTTTTATTGGTTTTTTGTGTTTGGTGTTGTTTCGATTGGTTTTACTTGTTTTATACCTATGACCAAGTCCAAAACCTATCTATGTCTATTGTAGGTGTAGAATATACCCAAATGAATGCCCCCTCTTTTGAGGTGCATTTGATGAAGAGTTTGAGCGCATGGCTCAAAAGAATAGCTGTGCAACCACATTTGACAAGTCTAGTAATCTACGTAGAAAACTCATTGAGGGCTAATATGGTGGCCACCAAGAAGAACTTGTACCTGCAAGGAAGATGTGCATGGTGGAAACTATGATGCACAATCAAAATAAAAAATACACAACAAGATTACTATTAACAAGAATGTAAACAAGAGAGCTACTAGTAATTAACAAATAAAAATGGAGATGAAAGTAAAAACATAACAATGCAAATAGTGTCATGTAAAAGGATTAACATATGTAAACATGGAACACCCATGGTGTCGCAAGAAAATCAAGGCCCTTGGGCCTACAAAAAGAGATATAATGTCACACAAGAAAGGCGTGATGCCACAAACATATTCCACTCACAATGTCACAATAAAATAAAGGCCCTTATGCCACAACCAAAGTAACAAACAATGAACTACACACTAATTTAACAAAATTTAAATCTATGTAAGGATAATGTTGATTAGATGAATATAATATTAAATATGTAAAATATAGCTAAGTAAGTACACACAAGAGTGAAAGATAGGAGATAAAGACAACTCAACTTGTAATTGTAGGTCTAGACTAATTTTGGATGGATGGATAGGCTAGAAAGGAAGATTCAAGACTATGTAAGCTCTATTTATAGAACTAGGAGTTGATGATATCAAGGATAAGAGTGCCTAGGGGAGTACATGGTTTCTTGGGCACTAACATTTGTTCTAGGTGCTGGTGTCTGAGAGATAGATTTGGTTCTAGTTATTTCTATGTCACTTTTTATCACTTCTTATTCATTGTAGGTCACATCAAGTTCTCTATAAGTTTACTCAATCACACATGTACCTCCAAAATAAACCCTATATACCTACACAATACTTAAACATGCCTCGTATGAATAAAAATGCATATGCTTGAGTAGGAATTACCTTAATGATCACCCTAATGTGATTGTCACCGAGCACTACACTACATTTGAGACTCAATATAATTCTACTGTGTGTGTGTGATTGGAATAATGTCCCTTGTGTTGGCCATTGTGTGTTTGTGTTATCATTGATGTCAAGTCCATTGATGGAAAATGGTGTCATGAGGTCATATAAGTCTCCATGAGGTGTCAATCGATTTCACACATGAAGGTTGATTGCTCATGTCAATTTTGGTGATGTTATATGAGGTTATAGTGCATGAATTATTGTTCAAAGGTTGGTATGAGGTCATTCATGGTTCATAAGGTGTGTTAGAGGTGTTTATGAGTATGTATGAGGTCAACATGGTCAATTCATGGTTTTTCATGGTTGAGTCCGTCATTCCAAGCTTATTCATTTCCTTAGAGTATGAAAAATGAGATGGAAGTATAATATTTGGAGCTGATTAGTCTTTTACAGGCATGGTAGAAGTATGTTGTCATTAAGATTCAAGGATGTGTACGGTGTGAGTTTCTAGTCATTTCTCAAAGGTTTAGTGCATTTATGAGGTCCTTGAGAAGCAAGAAGGTGAGAACAAACAATTTGGCATAGGCAAGTCTTAATGGCTAGATATTTTTAGAGCTATGTGGGATAGATGGTGAGTATGGAAAATTAGAGGATGTTTTCATGACAAGTTTTAGGTCAAAGTGTTGAAGGATTTGCAAGATATGCCATTTTTGGTAAAACCAGATTTTCTAGAGTGAAGATTTGAAGCAAAAGTGGACCTTTTGGATGCTCATTGTGGATTGTATGATTTACATGGAGACTCTGAGCTATTTGGAATATATTCTTAGGAAATTTATGAAGGTTTTAAAAAATAATGAGGTGGTTTGATCGTCATGTTTTTATGAATGATCGTTAAGAATATAAGTTGCTTTGAAACCTTAGCTAACCCTAACTCAAAGTGACTTGGAGAAAAAGGTGTGTAATGAACATGTCTTGATTGGTTTTGTAAAATTTATGATTGAATGTTGTAGAGGAATATTCCATATTTCCATAAAGGTAAGATAGTGTTTGTGATGATGTATGTGGACCCCAGTTGAAAATTATTGTTTTTAAAGATGTTCGGTTTAAGGAAAGATTGTCCAAAGAAGTTGCAAAATAAATTTATATTATTTTATCCCTAGAGTTTTACTATATTTCCATGATAGTTTCATATCATGTTTGTGGTTAAAAGGGCAAAGTGTTCCCTATTTATGAAGACTAGTTTTTGACATTGTTTGGAGCACTTGCATTATAAGTTAAATTACATGAGCTATAAGAAGAGTTAGGAATCCATTCAGGTTTTGTTATGATCCTAGTTAAAATAGATTTCCAATGATATATCAAATTTTTTTTTAGATGGTGTGAAGAATTTATGACCTATTCTTTGAGGGTCAAATGGAGGATTTTTGTTCTAACAAGGTGCTAATTAGCTTCATGAAGTAAGGTGATGTTTTTGATTTGTTCATGCTTGGTGAAGGTTGTTGAGTTCTTAAAAATAATGTCTAAGTATGTTCCATTCTTTGGTCAAGTGTGGAAGTGTGTTTTGAGGTGGTGGAACAAGTTGGGCTCATGCTTAGTTCTCGAGTCTTAGAAAGCTAAAGAAGCAATTTGCAGAGAGAGACTTAGTTGAAGGCCTTCCACTTGGAGTTGGAAGGAAATATAATATGTTATGTAAATAAGATTCATAGGAATTTATATTGGTTTATGTATTGTTTCATGATGATGATATTTGATGATCCAAAATGGATCAAGAAAATCCCATATGTAATCTCTATATATTATACTTACTCTACAGGTGTTCTCACTTCATCTTATCTTCACAAGATGGTCTAGTCTCGGCCGGGGTGATTTAGACACCTTTGAATGAAACTTTGGGCCATATATGTTTTGTTTCAGGATGAATATGTCATCAAAATCCAAATTTGATTGCATATTTGTGTTCCTCTCAAAAATTGTGCAAGTTAAAAAAATGGCACCCGATTTCGAGTTCGTATGCAAAATTTATGACCTCTGGAAGGTAGTGGACTTTGATGGTGAAAAAACCACCCTCAATGCAGAGCGGAAGTTACGCAACCGCCGATATGCAAAAAGTGGCGAGTTATGCAACTGTTGATCTACAAAAAGTAGTGGTTATGTGACCATCGGTCAGCACATAGTGGCAGTCCTATAACTAATGGTCCAGAAATGTGAGGAACTCAAGAGTTGCAAATGTTTGGGCTTCCAAGTGGTTAGTTTCTCCTTTCCATGCATCCCTAGGTTGAAAATCTATAAATACAAGCATGTTTAAGGATTCAAGCAAGTGAGTTTGGGTGAAAGAAAAGTCTTGAGCAAGTTGAGGAGTTGAATTCTTTTCTTGTTGTTCATGTTGAAGAGTTCTTGTGTTGAGGGATTGTGAGCAAGTAGATGCAATTAGGAGGAGTTGTTTATCTTCCTTGAAGGCCAATTGGCAATGAATTGTATCAATTGATATTACATAGTGGAAGGGGAGCTAATTTTCTCACCCACTGGAGTTTTTCCAACATCGGGTTTCTCCAGGATAAATATTGTCTCATGCTTGTCTATTTCCTTTCCATTTGCAGCTTATTTGTGATTAATAATTGCACAATAACTAGTTAATTAAGAACTCTTTATGTTTCATTCATATTCACGAGCATAGTGGTCTATGAATTTCTTAAGTTGGGTAGTTTATGGATCAAATTGGTATCAAAGTAGTTAAGATTTCAGTTTTGTGTGGTTTAACTTGTGTTGAGATTGTAGTTAGATGCCCCAAAAGAAGGCGGTGAAGGTATCCTTATTCCTTTTGAAGAAGATATTTCTACAAAGAAGTGGAAGTAAGGAATTTAGGAGATGTCTCAAAGAGAAGATGCGAATGATAATGGTGAAGAAAATTTCTATAAGTTGGAGGAAAATGTGGCAAGTTTTTCTAAGGATGTGGGCAAATTTCCTTGTCCATTGGGAAATTGGAGTCCATCA
Organism: Taxus wallichiana var. yunnanensis; assembly: GCA_018340775.1. Lineage (NCBI taxonomy): Eukaryota > Viridiplantae > Streptophyta > Pinopsida > Cupressales > Taxaceae > Taxus > Taxus wallichiana. The sequence goes on from CM031239.1 coordinate 351,549,989, forward strand.
TGGGACTGCTCATGGAGAAACTTGGTGTTACAAACAAGACGTCGGAAGACCATGAAGAAGAGGTTTGTGAAGAAGAACCATCCCATGCCATTCCCACACCTCCTCCATTCAAAGAAGAGGACAAGATAGAGATTCAACCTTATGATGGAGACGTGAATGTTGAGAAGCTAGACCATTGGCTAGCTCAACTAGAGGTATATTTCAGTTTGCATCAAATTAATGAAAGTCAACAAATTTCCTTTGCTTGATTAAAATTGACCAATCATGCTTTAACTTGGTTTGAAAGTTATGTTCATTCTTTGGTTATTAAGAAGCATCCTCCTATTACTAAGTGGGATGAATTTAAAAATATAATAAAAAATCAATTTTATCCTATTTGTTATGAGGAAGAGAGGTCCATGTATTGGCAATATCTCAGGCAGAAGCAAGGCCAGACTGTGTAGGAGTACACTAGTGAGTTTCAAAGAAAGCTATTCAAATGGGAAAGGATGTAGTGGACCGAGACTTGTTGATGAAATATGTTGGTGGAATCCATAGCCACTGAGGATACCCGTCCTCTTTTCCAAGCCGAAAATGTAGATGAGACTTGTTCTCAATCCCACTACTTGGAGATGGACAAGAAGAAGGGTTCATCTACCTCTTAGCATGCTTCAAACCAAGAAGATGACATCAAGACAAAAGGGAAGGAAAAAGGAAAGGTAAGAAGAATGCTACTTCCATTAAGGATACTAAAATTCATTGTGGGCATTGTGATGTTGACACTCATTCCAAGGAAAAATGTTGGAAGCTCCACTCAAAAATTACATCCCTTCAAGAATAAGAAAAATAAGAAGAAGGCTATGGCTGCCCTCCAAGGAGAGGAAGTGTTTTGCAGCGAAGAGGTGGATGAGACCATGTGTTGTGCCTCCATCCACAGAGAGGTATGTTTGGGTAATAGTAGTAATGCTCAAGAGAATGAACTTACTAAGCTCTTTCACATAAAAATTCAGTTGAAGAAGACCAAAGTGGATGCTCTTTTTTATTCTTGTTCACAAGATAATTTGGTTAGTAAAGAGCTAGTTGATAGACTGATGTTGGAAACTTACAATCATCCAAGTCCTTACTCATTGGGTTGGGTAAAGAAAGGTGTAGATGTCAAGGTTACTAAACAATGTAAGATTACTTTTGGTATTGATAAAAATTTTATTGATGAAGTCACTGTGGATGTTGTTCCCCTTGATGTGTGTGGCATGGTGTTTGGAAGTCTGTATTTGTATATCAGAGATGCCATCTTCACAAGAAGAGCCAACCAATACCATTTGGTGAAGGATGGTAAGAGCTACGTCATTTCAGCCTTTGCAGGAGACTCAAAGATTTCGTTGGTAAGTTCCACTGAAGTCCGGAAACTTAATGCTAGTGGAATATTTTCTTTACTTCTTCTAAGGGATAGAAAAGTTGAGGAAGTTGTCATAGAAACCACTCATAACATGATTACTAACAAAGAGCAGAATCGATGGGAGATTTTATTCAACAATTCAAGGAAGAGCCTATGGGGCTACCCCAAATAGGCCAATTGAGCATGTGATACAGTTGTTACCCGATGGTCTCGCTTCTAAACTTAGGATTCCACAAGCAGTCCATGGAGGATGCCTATGAAAAGAAATAACCATTACAATCTTTGTTTGAGAAATCACGCACTTCAGGGGTGGTTGGTCACTCTGGTGTGACAGAGACTATTGAGCACTTATACAGTATGATTTTTGGCCGAACATGCAGATAGTAGTTGCTAACCTTGTCAAGGGTTTTGAGACATGTTATGGTTATTTTCCTAGGAGTGCAGTTGATGTTGTTTTCCAATTACCATATAAAGACAATGGAAAAGTGGGACTAGAAGTCCACAAAGAGGATATGTCCATTGGGACAATTCAACAAATACACCTCTAGGTGCAGGAGTGGTATTCTAGAGAGGATGTGGGGAAGAAATTTCCTCACCCCATCAGTCCTTGAAGCTTTTAGGGACTTAAAAGCCTCAAATTGGGGAGGTATGATCCAAAAATGGATCAAGAAAATCCCAATTCTATGTAATCTCTATATATTATACTTGCTCTATAGGTTCTCACTCATCTTATCTTCACAAGATGGTCTAGTCAAGATGGGGGTGATCCGACACCTCTGAATGACACTTTGGGCCATATATGTTTTGTTTCAAGATGAATATGTCATCAAAATCCAAATTTTATTGCATATTTGTGTTCCTCTCAAAAATCATGCAAGTTAAAAAAATGACACCCAATTTTGAGTTCGTATGCAAAAGTTATGACCTCCAGAAGGTAGTGGACTTTGTATGGTGATAGAATCACCCTCGGATAGAGTGATGATTACACAACCGCCAAAGATGTAAAAAGCAATAGTTACGCAACCACCGGTCTATAAAAGTGGTGGTTACATGACCACTAGTCTACACAGAGCAGTGGTCATGTAATTGATGGTCTAAAAATGAGGGGAACTCAACAATTACAAATGTTTGGGATTCTAAGTGGTTTATTTAAGGATTCAAGTAAGTGAGTTTGGGTGAAAGAAAAGTCTTAAGCAAGTTGAGGAGTTGAATTCTTTTCTTGTTTTTCATGTTGAAGAGTTCTTTTCTTGAGGGATTGTGAGCAAGTAGATGCAATTAGGAGGAGTTGTTTATCTTCCTTGAAGGCCAATTGGTAGTAAATTGTATCAATTGAGATTACATAGTGGAAGGGGAGATAATTTTCTCACCCACTGGAGTTTTTCCCACACCGGGTTTCTCCAGGATAAATCTTGTCTCATGTTTGTCTATTTCCTTTCCATTTACAGCTTATTTGTGATTAATAATTGCATAATAACTAGTTAATTAAGAACTCTTTATGTTTCATTCATATTAATGAGCATAGTGGTCATCTAGTTTAGTTTGTGAGGAAGAAGGTTACTTGGTTTTCATGACAAGATTTCTCGTGATGAAAGAATGAAATGAATGATGCATGCAATGATAGAGTTAATGATTTTTTAAAGTTTTAGAGTGAAGAGGAATGAATTTTGTTCCTAGTGAAGACATTTAGAGGTCTTGGAAGTGGCGAAGGTGCAAACCAATTGAGTTTATAAAACTACTTTATGGGTAACTTGATTTAGTGAAGATGAAAGTGAGTGTGGTTTGTAAATATGGATGTTTCATGAGCTCTAACATGCATGTATGTTATCTATAGGTCTTGAGGATTCCATAGAGTGGCTACATTCCATAGTTGAGTTGTTATTGAGTGGTCTTGATGCCCAAAGGTGAAGACATGGTGTTGGAAACAACTGTTTTGAGAAGGTTATGAGCCTTTTGAGTTGTGTTATGATTTTTTTGATTGGTGAAAGCTAATGTAAAACCATGGATGATGTTTTTTATGTCATATTACACATGTGTGATGAATTTTGGAGCTTGAATAATCATGGTTTTGGCATTTTTGGTTTTAGCTCATCCAAGTGATGGGGTTTTGAGCTTATTTTGAGCATGTTTAGTGGTTTTGGGCATAGCCTACCTATATGGGTCAAATGTGAATGTTTTAATGAATGTATTGGGATGTTATTAATTTTTTTGGTATAATTAGTCATGAATTACTGACCTTCCTTATGTTTGTGAGAAGAGAAACTTATAAAAGCAATGTTTTGAGTTCATTTGTGAACTAGTGGTACATGGGGGAAAAGTGCAACCCAAGAAGAAGAGTATAATAGGTACAAGGGCATGTTTTGAGATCTGAGAAAGTGTGTTATAGGTTGAATAATTTTATATGGCATGTGAGAAATGGTTTGAATCCAAGATAAGGTGTGAAGGAAGAAGAAAGAGCGAGTTGAAGGAATGAGGGCTCAAGGTGAATTTGTGAGCTTTGTGATCTCCATCAGTTATGGCACTAAAAAAATTCATAGATAATCATCTTAAAATGGTTGAGTTGGTTCTTTATCATCTTAGGGGGTTTTAGCCTCCTTGTGGAGTGGGTGCTTCACTGAATTAGGGGTTGGTGCTCCTTGTAGGATTGGTGCTCCTTGTGAAGTTGGTGCTTCACTAAATCTATTTGAGTTGTGTAATATAAGAAGAGTTTCAGTGGATTTTCTTCCCTTTGAAGGTTTCTCACTTATATTTGGTGTCTTGTGTACTTGTTCTTGTCTTGTGTTGTTGTGAATGGTTATTGCACATCTTATATGCATGTGTATGTTTATGAATGCTGTATGGAAAACTCAAATAATGAATGTAAGTTTTTTAAATGAAGTAAAAATTATTGTAGGACTGATTCACCCCCTTTCATTCTATTGTTCTTCCAACAATTGGTATTAGAGTAAGGTTATTGTGAAGCAAGTCTAACAACTTGAAGGAGATCCTAGAAGAACAAGATGGATAAGAAAATAAGGAAAGAGAATCAGGAGTTGAGAGCCATGGCCAAGAAGGATGAAGAAACCATAAAAAGTATCAAGATTCAGTTGAGAAGGCTATTTCATATTTGAGTTCAAAAGAAGAGGAATGTGAAAGATTGAAAATCAAGCCATGTGATGTGTGTATGCATGGACAAGATGATCTCAAAGAGATGGTGATGGATCTACAAGAAGATTTAGCATTTCATAGAAGGATAAAATTAGTTTGATGCCTAAAATCAAGGGTATGATAGTTGTTCTTAAGGCCAAGGAATAATAATATGATAAACTCAAGGAAGAGACTCAAATGCTAAAGGAAAAAAGAGATAAAAATCCTAATCTAGTAGTTGGCCTCATTCCAAAGGAGTTGGAGATGAAATTGTTCATGACAAGAAGGTCTATTCCATGCCTAATCTCATTAGAGAACCAAATGCAATGAGGTATGAAAAATTTCATGCATATTTTTATTATTGCAATGGTTTTGGTCATAGAGCAATGGATTATAGGAATTTTTTCAATTGTGTGTACCCTTGGAGCAATGGAAAAGACCAAAGAGTGATCGACAAAGAGTGATCGGTCATAGGGTCATATTGCAAGGTTTTTCTCTCATGAATCATCCAAGAAAGTGAAGAAGGTTGAAATCTCAAAATGAAGGAAGTTTGGCTACAATTAGTCAAAGATTAATGCCAGCTTAAGATGGAGTCAAAATATTTAATCATGCAAGGCTAGGAGTGTGGGAAGCTAAGATTCACATGTTTATGAGTCCCCGGTAAGCATTGATTCAAGTAAAGTAGTCTCTGTTTGAAAATATGAGAAGGCTAGTTTGGGTTCTTTTCAAGGTTTGCTGAACAGTAAGTCCGGGTTTTTGGTTCAAATAAAGGTGTTAAACAATGTGTTTGAGCATGTGTGTCCTCATTGGTTGCTTGTCAAAGTCTTGGTTTTAACCAAAGTCAAGAGTTTTTGTCAATCTACAAGGATTATCAAGTCGTATTTTGTTCTTAACAATGTTAGTGTATGGGTGTGCCATATTCAAAGGTATGATATCATTGTGTTTTGGTATGAAGTTTTCTTCCAAGGTTATTTATCATGATACTTCAAAGTTGATTCTATGAATGAATATTTGACAATTTTCAATGGTATGTGTGTAATTTGAGTTATGAAGTCCAGTCCAAAAAGAGATAGTCCATTTCATAAGTTGCTTAAAGTGGTTCTATAAGTTTACTACACATTTCATCACTTAAAGGTGTCATGCATGCTTCTATCCCATAAAGTGATGTTTAAAGGGTCTATTGCTAAGTGAAGGTAAAGTCATTAAGGTCAGTAATCTATGTTGTGATATATCTCTATGTTTCAAGTTGTAAATTGGTCTAGAGGGAGTACAATTTGTGTCACCATTATGTCTCTGGAAAATGTTCAAAGTTTAGTTTGTTATGTCTAATAGTGGGCTTGAAATAAAGGTCATGTGTGTGTAAAAATTATATGAATTGAAGGAGTTACAAGTCTCTTGAGTATGAGGTATCTTAGAGTGAGAAAAATGGTTCACTATCATCAAGGAGTATCAGAAGATGTAATTTAAGGTTTGTGTAATCTATAAGTCTCTCGTCTTGAGTTAATGGAAGAAAGATTTGTTAGGATTCTATGTATGTTGTCTTCATGAATTAAATATAAAGGTGGAAGATAGCTTGAATTTACATTATGAAGAAATTTAAAAGGTACTCAAAAGGGGGTACTTAGATCAGTGAATTCAAACTTGCATGTAAGTGGTCTATTTCCTAAAGGTTGAAGAAGCATCACATAATATTAAAATCTCAAGTTATTCTAAGTTTGGTGTTCCTTGAGGGCATTATGCATTAAATGTGCTCACTTAATCAAGTGTTAAGGTCTAAACCAAGAAGAGGAAAATGTACATGATCACCATCATTCAAGGTATGTGTTCCCATGATCACCGTTGAAGATATAGTTGAGACATTTTGAGGTCATTCAAAAGTCATAAGTTATGAAGTTTGTTAGGACTGCAAAGTGTTGATGAGATCCATCAAGGTTGTATGTGTGACTTCAGGTATGTGCTTATACACCATGAGTTAAAATAAGTGAAAAATTTGGTAAGGAACCCTTTGCAGACAAGAAACTACTATTATGATTTGATTATACCTTGAATTATGTCTTCAAGTGTGTGAGTATCAAAAGAGTAGTTTTGAGAGATCAAGTTTCTATCTCCATGGTGTATGTCTTGAAGTCTAAGTACCATAATTTACATAAGAGTTATGAGGTGTTGAATAAGGGTCAATGTTTGCTTCAAAGTATGACATAGAGGTTGAATGATAATCATGAAGTACATAGCTTATAAAAGGGTGTATAGTTCCAGGAGTTTGAATACCATGAGAGGTGTTTTGAGAAGATAACATTGCTCAAATTCTTGGTTGTATCCCTAGAAAATGGTGTCCTACATATTTGAAAGATAGTATTATTTCAGGTGTGAGTTCTCAAGTTGGAAAATTTAAGGATATAGGGTACAGAGGTTTGTAATTGCTTGCTACAAGTGACTTATAAGGAGCATGGTTTTTGTAAAATGGTTGAAAAGGTGGTTCCACATATGTATATTATCTTGAACTTGTAATTTGAGAGGTATAGATTGTATAGTTTGAGAATATCTTAGACTTGTGTCAAAGACAATATGACAATGGTTATAAGGTAAGTATATTGTGATGTAACCGTGCTTGATCATTTGATGACTATGAAATCATGATGTTGGCCCATAAGGTTAAAAGGAAACTTGTATTCTCAATCTCGAGTAAAAATGTGATATAGAACATTGTGAAATCTGTGAAATAGACTATTTGTATGAACATTACATTCTAATAGTGCTTTGTAGCATATCAAAGCTTCATAATCAGTAACCTATAGGTTTAGGGTTTGTTGATTGATCCTTGAACATGGTAATGTTGTCTTCATGCAAAGAAAATTGGCTATCAAGGTAAATGGAGAATGTAACAAAGTATGCATAGGTCAAGACATCCATGTTGAAAGGTTGAAGGAAGGTTAAGGTCCTAAAGGTATAATTTCAAGCAAGATGGAAAGATTGTGAGAAAGATTATGCAAGGTTCCTTAGGTTAAAATAAGAAATGCATGTTCTTCATGACTCAAAAGTGGCAAAAAGACATGCCACAAGATTGAGAAGAGTGTCTCAAGACAGAGGAGACTAATATTATCTTTCAAAATATGCTTAAAATGTTTGGAAGGCTTGTGTGACAAAGGTCTAGATGTGAAGAAATCTACGAGAAGGTAAGTGAAATTTTTGAACCATCAATGTGAATTGACTCGGGAGTTAATCCTTTAGTGATCATGTCTACAAAAATTACATGGTGTTAAAGATATTTGTGTTAGAGTAAAGGCTAGATGGATCATTTAAGGCAAAAACACAAAAGTTTGAAGCAAGGCAAGATTGCTAGGTACATTACATAGACTACCGAAATGACAATATACAAGTCTGAAAAGAGGTTTCAATGTAGGGGAGTCATCTTTACTCCTTGATTAGGTGTAAAATTCATTATGAAGACCTATAGGGAAGAGTAAATGATGGTTTTCACATGTATTTTTGAGGTAAGCAAGTAGTAGACACAAAAAGACTATAATAATATCAAAATAATGTTGAAATCACCGAGAAGGAGCTTCAAGGCAAAGGTAAATTATTTGAGTCATCCTCATGTCTCATATGCAAGGTATGTAGCCTAATGTTTGTACTTTATACTAGAGTAGAGTGCTATAATCCTAGGGGGAGTAATGTGAAGGAGATTCATTAGGTATGTTGGCTACTAAAGCTTGGTGAAGTTAGTCAAAAAGGTATTGAAGAAGAGGTTTAAGACTTATAGTCCTAAGTAAAGTTATGAAGGATTTAGAGGTAGAAATGTTGACTTTAAGCATTTTATGACTAAGAAGAGGTTGCAAAACATGAATGGAGTCAAAATTAGAGAGCATAAACTCAAGGAAAGTTGTTATGAGGATCATATTAGGTCCATAGGATCTTCATATGTTGTTAAAGGAGTCAAAGAGGAGCAAGTATAGTCCCATGGGGAGCTAATTGAGTCAAGTAAGTTGTTTTGATCATTGTTATCAATGTGTATTGTCTTTTTCCATTTAGTTTTTTCATTATAGCCTTTGTCTTAGATGTCAAAGGGGAAGAGAAGCATAAGAAACATGGGAATGAGGTCTTGTAGGTGTGTTTTTCTTGAGGTTGCCATCAATTTTTCTAAAGGTGGTTGCCATCAATGAAAAAGGGGGAGATTGTTGGCCATTATGTGTTTATGTTGTCATTGATGTTAATTACATTAATGGTAAAGGGTGTCATGAGGTCATATGAGTCTCCATGAGGTGTTAATCATTTATCAAGCATGAAGGTTGATTGGTAGTGTCAAACAGGGTTCATTTTAAGAGACCTCTTAGAAATCGGAGGTGGAAAATACTTGTCCAATATACTGAACCGGTTTCACGGGTAGACAAATTTTTGGGGGTTTGATAGAATTTTTTGCCTAATTTTTAAGTTGGACGAAAGGCGCGCAGATGCGCGATAGAGATTTGCTGATACACGCCAATAAGATGGTCGACGACGCCAACAAACCTCATTGACGTGTGTCAACAAACCTCATCGACGCAACAACAACCTTGTTGACGTGTGTCAATGAGGTTTGTTAATGCACGTCAACTAGCTTGTTGACGCGCATCAACAAATCTCTGTTGTGTGTCTACAGCCTCCACCATATGGTCGCGCAACAAAAACTCTCCATGTCACGCATTAAAAAACTCTCTGTCGCATGTCTACTTCCTCTGCACTCCTATCGTGTGTCAAAAAACTCTCCCTATCACACGCGTTAACAAACTAAATTTCACGTATCTCTTTTTATGTATCTAGCCTCCGCCTCTCTGTTGCGTGTTTACTATACTTGATAATACCTTGTTGATGCATGTCAGCAAATCTCATTGCGCATTTGTAGCCTCCACCATCCGGTTGCGCAACAAAAAAATCTCCATGTCGTGCATCAAAAAACTCTCTGTCGCATGTCTACTTCCTCCGTACTCCTATCATGCGTCAACAAACTCTCCTCACACGCGTTCTTTTCACGCATCCAGTAGCCTCCACCCTCCCGCCACCCGTTTACTATACTTGATAATACATATGCCCCCAGGTGGTATGAGTGAGCTAATAGTGTTCTACCTGATGAATAATATAGGATTATATAGGGGATAGTTTCAAGGGTAGGCGAAGTTGAACCCTAAAAAAATTAAACTATAATTTTTAGGCTTAACAAAGTCATTAACCCGCGCTAGAAAATTCGCCTTTTCAAATTTTTTATAAATGGAATATTCGCCACTAAAATTATCCCTCGTGTCAAGTTTGGTGATGTTCTATGAGGTCGTGGTGCATGGTCTAGTGAGCTAAGTCATGGTTTGGGCTCTCCTAAGTTGTTAAAAGGTTGGTATGAGGTCATTCATGATTCATTAGGTGTGTTAGAGGTGTCTATGCATCTGCATGAGGTCAGTATTGTTAGTTCATGGTTTGTCATGGTTGAGTCAGGTCATTTTAAGCCTATTCCTCAGTATTGAGTATGCGTAATGAGATGAATGTATAAAATTTGGAGCTGATCGGTATTTTCTAAGCATGGTAGAAGCATGATGTTAGTGTCAAGGAGGTGTATGGTGAGTTTCAAGTCGGTACTCGTGAGGTTTAGTGCATTTATTAGGTCCTTGAGAAGCAAGAAGGTGAGAACAAACAATTTGGCATAGGTAAGTTTTAATGGCTAGAGATTTTCAAAGCTATGTGGGATAGATGGTGAGTATGGAAAATTAGAGGATGTTTTCTTGATGCTTCATGACAAGTTTTAGGTCAAAGTGTTGAAGGATTCGCAAGGTATGTCATTTTTGGTAAAACATGATTTTCTAGAGTGAATATTTGAAGTAAAAGTGGACCTTGTGATGCTCGTTGCAGATTATATGCTTTTCACGGGAACTCGAGCTATTTGGAATAAATTCTTAGGTATGTTAACAAGGTTTCGATAAAATAATGAGGTGGTTTGATCATCACCTTTTTATGAACGATCGTTAAGAAGATAAGTTGCTTTGAAAGCCTAACTAAACCTTAGATCGAAGAAATTTGGAGAAAAGGAGTGTAATGAACTTGCATTAATTGATTTTGTAAAATTTATGATTGAGTGTTGTACATGACTCTTCCATATTTCTAGAAAGGTAAGATAGTGCTTGTGACAATATGTGGGCCCCACCTAAAAATTATTGTTTCTAAAGATGTTCAGTTTAAGGCAAGATTGTCCAAAGAAGTTACAAAATAAATTGAATTTTTATAGCCATGGAATTGGAATAGATTTCCATTATAGTTTCAGATCATGGTTGAATTGAAAAAGGAAAAAAGTGTGCCTTATTTATGAAGACTAGTTTTTGGGCTTGTTTGGATCAACTTGCACTAAAATTTAAATTGCAAGAGATACAAGAAGAGTTAGGACTCCACTCAAGTTTTTTTGTGATCCTAGCTCACATATATTTCCACTGATATATTAAACTTGTATTTTTGATATGGTATGAATAATTTATGACCTATTCTTTGAGGGTCAAATATGGAGGATGTTTGTTCTAGCAAGGTGCTAAGTAACTTCATGAGGTAAGGTGATGTTTCTAAGTTGTTCATACTTGGTTAAGATTTTGAGTGCTTATAAATTATGTATAAGTATGTTTCATGATTTGGAAGTGTGGAAGCAAATTTTGAGGTGATGGAGCAAGTTGGGCTCATGGTTAGTTCTTGAGTCCTAGAAGGCTAAAGAAGCAGTTTGTAGAGATGGATTTGGTTGAGGCCTTCCACTTGGATTTGGAAGGAAATATAATATGTTATAGAAAGAGGATTCAAAGTCATTTCCATTAGTATATGGCTTATGTCATGATGATGAGATTTGATGGGTCATCTAGGTCATTTTTTGAGGAAGAAGGTTGTTTGGTTTTCATGAGAAGATTGATCAGGGTGAAAAAATGAAGTGAATGAGGCATGATATGATAGAGTTAATGCTTGCTATCAGTTTTAGAGTGAATAGGTATGAATTGTGTTCCTATTGATTTTGTAAAACTACTTTATGAGAAACTTGATTTGGTGAAGAGGAAAGTGAGTGTGCTTTGCACATATGGATGTTTCATGAGATATAAGATGCATGGATGTCAAATCAGAGACACATATGAGTGAAGAGGAAATGGTGATTCAAATTAGAGGCACACTTTGAAGAAGAAGAGACAAATGAAGAACAACTTGGGCGTGCCTAGCTAGAAAAAAAAAAGGAAAGTTGGTTTACATGATTGATGATGAAGAAGTGGAAAATATGGATGTTGATCATACTGTGGGTACACGTGAGGTATTGAAAGTGCAAATGAGTAGGCGCGCATGTATCATGAGCCTATGAAAATGAAGAAGGTCAACATTGGAACATATGCAGAACCAAAAGAGGCCATTATTGGTGATTATTGGTCTAACTCAGAGGTTGTAAAAATAATTGAGTTGTTGCATGACTTCTAGGACTTATTTCTTAGAGGATATCATGAGTTGAAAGGAGTACATCCCTATTTGGGTGAGATGAGGATCAAGTTAAAGGAAGGTGCATGCCAAAGTTAGGAAGAGGCCTTACAAGATGAATTTGAATCATGCTTCAAGGTAAAGGAAGTGGTTGATAAGATGTTGAAGTCCTGTATCATTGAGCCCATTGAGGAGTCAGAGTGGGTTAGCCCTATGGTGATAAGTATCAAGAAAGATGATAGGATAAGGATTTGTGTGGATTACAAGGAGTTGAATGTTGCTTGTGTTATAGATCCTTTTCCCACACCATTTATAGAGGAAATTTTGGAAGGCATTGCAGGCGTGAGATCTACTCCTTCACTAATGGATTTTTGGATATCATTAGGTGAGGATTGCTAAGGAAGATCAAGAGAAGAAAAATTTCACCACTGAATGGGGAATTTTTCATACATAGTTATGCCTTTTGGATTGAAGAATGCACCTACAATATTTTTACACATTGTTATGCAAGCATTTTAGGACTTCATTCATAAGTTTTTGTAGGTTTACTTGGATGATTGGATTGTTTATGGGCTAGTAAAGGACCATTGTGATAATTTAAGACTTATGTTTGAGAGGTGCCGGTAGTTGAGCATCTCCTAAACATTAAGAAGTGTGTCTTTTGCTACACCCTTTGGAACTCTGTTGGGACATATCATATGTAAAGAAGGTTTGTTGGTAGATCCTGCTAAGGTTGTTGTCATTTTGGGCTTAGAGGAACCTACTAACTAGAGTGAGGTACATGGATTATTGGGGCACATAGGTTATTACAAGAAGTTTATCAAGGGTTATGCTAGGATAGCCATGCCCTTGGAGGAATTGTTGAAGAGTAAGGGAAAGTTCCATTGGGGTGAGGCGCAACAACACACATTTGAGACATTGAAGGAAAGGCTTACTTCGCACCTATTCTTGCTTTCCTTCATGGACCAAACCATTCCATGTGCATGTGGATGCCTCTGACATGGCCATTGGTGTAGTATTAGCCCAACCTAGAGAAGGTATTGTTGATCATCCTATTTTCTTTACAAGTAGGAAGTTAACCCCGGCTGAAAAAAATTATACAACTATGGAGCATGAAGCATTGTCCATGATTTATGCATTGCACAAGTTTAGGAAATATTTGTTAGAAACTCCATTCATATTTTATACGATCATATGACACTTAAGTATCTGGTCAATAAGCCCGTTTTGTAAGGGTGCATATATAGGTGGATTCTCTTGTTCCAAGAATTTGACTTTACTATGTGGTGAAGCCAAGCAAGAGTAATTTAGGACCAGATCATTTATCAAGGATTAACTTAGGTGAGGATGTGCAGAGCATTGAGGACACAATGCTAAATCCATATCTTTTTAGATTGAACCGCATGCCCTCTGACTTAGAGGATATTTCTATATTCTTACGTACAAGTGTAGTACCTGAAGGAATGAATGCTTTAGAGAAGAAACAACTTACTATACACGCTGCACCCTACATGTTAATTAGTGGATATTTATACAAGTTAGGTCGATGAGGTTTTGCACTAGTGTGTACTTGAGCATGAGCATACTAATGCCATTATGGAGGAAGCTCATGGTGGGATTGCAGGTGGACATTATGTAGGAAATGCTACCGCATGTAAGATTCTATTAGCAGGCCTTTGGTGGGAAACAATTTACAAGGATTGTATAGAATATTGTAAGGCCTATGACCATTGTCACACCTTAGAAAGCCTAGGCATAGAGATGAAATGCCTTTGAGGCCTATTACTAGTGCAAAACCTTTTGAAAAGTGGGCAATTGAATTTGTGGGTCCTATTTCCCCACCCAGTGCACAAGACTAGATCACGCTATATTATAACTTGTACAAATTATCTTACAAGGTGGGTAGAAGTAGTGCCTACAAAGGATTGCATGACATCTACAACAATGAGGTTCTCATGGGAGAACATAATCAACAGGTATAGATGTCCATTGAGTTTGACAAGTGATAGGGAACTCATTTTCTTAATGAGACCATTAGGATACTATTGGCTGAATTTATGGTGGCACACCATAAAACAACACCCTATCACCCATAAGAAAATCACACTATTGAAGCTTTCAACAAGATATTTGGACATACATTGACAAATATTTGTGATGTTAGAAGGAAAGGCTGGGATGAAAAAGTCTCTACTATAATTTGGGAATACATGACTACTAACAAAAAGTTGAACAATGCCACACCCTTTCAATTGGTGTTTGGCGCAGAGGCTATTTTACTAGTGGAATTCATGTTACCCTCCCTACGTATTGCATGTGTAGTAGGACTAGATGATGATCAAGCACTTGAAGAGTGCATTGATAAACTGATGCAGTTGGATGAAAGGCACACTATATAGCTCAGGTGGAGCTAGAAGACATAAAAGGCAAGATGAGAAGGCATGACATGATAGGCATATTAAAAATAAGAAGATTGAAGTTGGACATATGGTTCTTCTCTATATTAAAAGTTTTGTGTTATCCTGGAAAGTTTCCAAGTGTAATCATTAGGATCGTATGTTGTGAGTTACATACTTGATTTCGGCATTTTCTCCGTTTGCCATAGCACTTAATGGATGGGACGTGGTTTCTCATTACTTCAATGGGAGTAGGCTAAATCCCTACTATAAATAAGTCTTCTTGGTGTTTGTAATAAGGAGCAGTGTTTCCAATTTAGATTAGATTTCCTTTAATGCATTTCCTTTATATGTGTTTCCTTTTAACATTGCTATTATTTTGTCAATTTAGTTCAAGATTTTATTATAATAAGCGCGCTTACATGCCAGCGATTTGATTACTATATATATTGAGTTCATGCACAGAGGACCATGCATATAATTAGTGTGGGGTAGAAGGAAAGCAAGAGCGCACATGGGAGAAATTAGAGATTTTCAAAAGCCTAAGTACCATATGGGAGCACACGTGTTGTTGGTGATGATGGTTACAGAAGAATGATGGTAAGGTGTCATAAGAAGAATGATGATAATAACGAAGATGCCAAAAGGAAAATCCACGTACATTGAATAAACGCTTAGGGTAATGTGAGGTAGGAAATGGCATGGATAACTACTTGGTGTAAGGTGCACAGAGGTGGATATACTTCGACACATGGTGCACGCGTAAGGATGTTTGCAGTCGGTAAAGTAGTTTTATCCCCAGAAGTTTGCAGTTGGTATACACGTTGGACACGTGTAGGAAGCACGCTTGGAGCTATAGAAATGGTGGGAAAAAGTGGGAAATATGAATTTAATGCAGTCATACAATGGTAGTTGGTAAGAAATAAATGCGGTAAAAATTAAAACACTATAAAAGGAGTGTCGGGTAAATCATTTTTTCCTTACCTTGCATGAATTTGTGAAGAGCTATTGTGCGACCTAGGAAAAACTTTGATGATCAAGTAAGAAATCGGTGTTAAAGCTAAAGAATCATGCACCAGAGGGTAGAGCAGAACACGAATGAGTGAGGAGAGTTATTTTGGAAGGATTCTTACAGATTGGAATGTGTGGTGTGGATTTTGATTTTCTATAGTTAAGGTTTTATAAATTAGGGTACGACATTGAAAATTTAAACAAAATACAACGATGTTGCACCTAGGGTTTGTGGTAGGAGGTTTAAAGTTTTAGAAAAAAGCAAGGCATAAGATAGAAGTTTGATTTTACATGTTTAAAATGACACCAAAGAAAGTGGTAACTCGCATCACCAAAAAAAAAGGTAATGGAAAAGAAAAACCTACCCCCATAGTCAATGTTCAGGAGGAATGGTACTCAGAAATGCAATACCTAGATGGAGTGCTAATGGGAAAAGAGTGGGCATCCCATGTTAGGAGTATGACAGTTAGTGATTATAACCATTTAATAGACCTGACCATACATGACATGGTGACATAGCTCGTTCAACCAATAAAAGAAAAACTGAACTAGATGATAAGTTGATATATGATGATAGGGTGAAGAGAGTGTTGAAGAAGGCTGGGTTATTACAACTATATGAGATTCCATTCTTTGGGAAACCAAAAAGGCTATATCAGTGGTTAATGTCACACATGCATGAGGACCATTTCTATTTTACAGATAGAAGAATGTACATCACCGCACGTAGTTGATTGAGAAGTACACTGGAACTCATTAATATTGGTAACTCCTTTGATGATGACTTGGGTAATGATGTTGAGGTGAAGAAAGTTGCAAAGGAGTTTGAATACAAGAAGGGTGGGCGCGCATTTGATATTTTAAAGTTGAAATATCATGTCATGAAGATGGCCGCACACTTGCTCACAAAGCTAAGTGGGTAGGAGAGATGGACTCAAGTAAATAAAAGGTGGCTTTATATATGCAAAAATATATCAGAAGGAACCATATACAACATTGCTTCCTTTATAACTGAAGATATTATTGATGCTGCATGTGATGGAGATAAGATCATGTTTGGAAATATTTTTCTTGTAATAGTGTTTTTAGAGATTGGGGTTCTCGATGGGCCTAAAGACAAGATATGGGAGTATCATGCAGAAGATCCCTCCCCTACAAAATGATTTTCTAAGTATACCTATGACATGGTGACACCAATATACAAGGCACATGTGGATAAATGGTATAAACAAATGTGTGATGTGTTTGGCGCTGAGTGGAGGATTCCAGAATAGTTTCCCGCCATTATGGATGGAGTTTCTGATTTTTTTGTGTATCCACAATTTTTATTAGGAGATTCATGTTAACTGATGACACTAAGATTCCATGGTGCAAACTCCCTTTTTCTTCGCAACACAATACTTCAAGAGTGTAGTAAACCAGTTTAAGGAGGCAAAAAAATTGAGGTGTGATTTGAGTGAAATGGATAAGGAGCACCATGAGATGCTTCAAAACTTGTCTACCCCAAGAAGTGTGCCTATGAGGAGAAGTATGTTTCAAAAAGCATACATTTGATGAAGCCAGTAACTTTTCCAATAGCTTTAGTGGATGTAAGCAAGAATATATATTTATCTAAGGCCTTAGTTTGTGGATGGAGCATTTATAGAAGATGATGTAAACATTTCTGAGGAACCCTCTATGTAAGAAGGTTAAACCGATGAAGTGAGGGAGTGAAGAGAATTTTGTTGTAAGTAGAACTGAAGGAGTGAGAAAAGATAAAATCTTGTTCCAAGCACACCCATAGGAAAAACCTCATAAAGGAAGGAGGCATGGAAAAACACTTATGTTAGGAGGAAGCCTATTAGAATAAGGTATCCAAAGGTAAAAGAAACAAAGATAGTCAATGGCTCATATTTTGAGAAGACAGAGAGCCAGGGGAAGAAGAAGGAGCCGAGAAGAGGAAGAGTTGGTTAAGAAGCCAAGTCCATAAGTGGATACTGTCGAAGAATCGTATGAATAAGGTCAGGACAAGCGCTTGAGGATGACCATGCAATGGATGTGGATGGAGAGGGTGTTGATGCAACTAGCACATAGGTTATGAAGGAGAACCCAAAATAACCGGAAGAGCATGAGGATAGGCACACTCCCGATTCAAAACTAGAGCGCATAATAGAGAAAGAGGTTTCGGAGATTATAGAGCACTTGGTGGAGCATGAGGTGGCTCACATTGAAGAAGAAGTAAGAAATAAAGAAGAGGGGATCATGGGTGGAGAATCACGCCTTGTTGTAGGTTTCCCCAAGGGCGCTCAAGGAAAGAGATGACCATACATCCCCCAAGGACCTATAATGTAATATGTGGAAGATCCCAACAAGGTTCTACGCGTGAGGTATCAAAGTATGATACTTGCAGATCAACTCTTTTTTTGTCCTCATTCGATAAGAAGGGTGTGCTCCCACACACAAGAAAGATGTTTTCTGGGATTTTGAATCCCATATTGAGGAGCCAAATTTGAAGTAAGCACCCATTCATTGTTGGATACCCGTGAATCTTTAGTATCAAGAGACATGTATCTAATAGTTGACTCTAAAAATTAACATATAAATAAGCATGTAATACGCTTAACAAACTATTGGTAGAAGTGGGATCTAGAATTTTTGATAAGAACAATAACATAAGGTACATGTAGAGGGAGCTGGAAGAAAGAATAAAGAAATAATTGAAAGGGATAAGGAGATAAAGGAGAAGGAAGAAATTATTGTGCAACTAAAGTAGGAGCTAAGGGATGAAAAAGGATGGACGCGTGCACTATACAAGAAGGTAGAGTGCATAACTGATATAATTTTAATTGCATGCCCGGACTGACACCCCCAGATAAGACAACGTATGAGTCTTCCTTTCATTGTCTTGAGGATCTAACACGCATAATTACTTCCAACCAAAAACCCTTACTTTATAATATGTAGAAGAAGTTATGGCGTGGTAGAAGCAAAGTGAGAAAAGAACAAATTGAAGCCAACACAATAGAATATATTGAGTTGAGGAGTCAATAAAGGCAACCACTCACATGGTAGAGGTTGTGTATGATAATTGTGAGGATAGAGACCATGTGGTGGGACTATTGGTTGTAAAAGATGAAGCAAATCTCAAGGAATTCCAGGCCAAGAATAAGGGGAACATGGCAGAACAAGAGAAAATATTGGCCGAAGTTGAACAAAAGAGGGAAGCAATTGATTCATTAAGGGCTTCAATTAAAAATAAGTTGAAGGAACTCTACCCATAGGTCACCCACAAGATGGATGTGCTTACAGACATGGGAAAACAATTAGAGACCTTGGTGGACACACTGAAGGCTAAGGGTGAGGAATTAACATTTGAAGAAGTCACTGCTATGATAGGAGATGCCTTTACTTAGGTGTGAAGTTAACTAGAAGGGTGGAAAGCATTGGAGGCATTGGTGAATAAGGATTTCCCCTTCTTTTTACACAATAGCACTTAGATTATTTTATTCATTGGCATAGGCTAAACAAATATTCTTTCATTCTTTGATTCTTGGAGGATTCTTTATCATTATTTTGGTAATCAGATAGAGTGTTTTCGAGGATAGACAACATGCCTAGTGTGGGGTAATGTTGGGCCTTAAAAATATCTAAGTATTGAAAGGCACGTGCAAGACTTGTAGAGGAAACACGCGCAAGAGTGAAAATGATGAACATGTGCATGGATGTCGTAGTATTCACATGGGGGAGATAGAAAAAGGCACTCAAGGATTACTTTAGGAGAGTTGAGGAATTAGGAAATTTTGGGCAAGATGTTAAATATAGAGGTAGAGTGGGTGCCATGCAAGAGAAGATTCCATGTAGGAAGAAGTCTATTTTTGAAGTAAGGAACTAGCAGTTCAAACTAGATCATGAAGACTTGGAGGCTACACAAGGCTATTTTGGGATAAGTGGAAGATCAAGTGACATGCAGTGTTTTGGGCTAATAATAGGATTGGAAATTAAGTTATCTATAGGAGATCTATTATTAGAAGATCTTACATGATCTCTTGTTATCTTTGTAAGTGGCACATGGCTATTCTTAGCATGCAACCTATTTTGAGAATGCATAGGTGGTGAAGGGAAAGTCCTAACCCCTATATATATATATTGATTTACATGGATATTTAGTATCCATGAATACTTATAATATATTGTTATGATTTAGTATCCATGAATACTTGTAAGGTTATGCTTATGGATTATGGGCACACATGACCTATGGTGATAATCTTATATATGCACTTGGCATTTGTGTTTTACATTGATCAATACAATGGATCTCATGTGGTTGGATAGTGATTATTGACATATCTGTTTCTAGATCTTGCATGGTAGATATGATCTTGATTATTGTTAGTTCATTCTTGCATGTGGCTATGATCTAGATCTATTTATGGTTTATCCTTGCATGTTTTTTTATGATTATGGATGATACATCTTGTGTTTAAAGAAAGGTTACAAAAGCTATGGAATGGGGTAAGAAAACTTAAGAACCCCAAATATTTGTGAGAAACTAATCAATGGACCATCAGTTAAGAAGTAAACAAGGATTCCTACTTTGCATGCATTAGTTTAAAGCAAACAAGTAAACTTAACAAATGTAATTAACCTTTATTCTTGAAAGCTTAATTAAATGAGCCTAATAAGGATCTAAGCAATCAGTTTATGCTTTAAGAGAATGGGATCTCACCATTAATGGCTTCAAGGCCAATGGTTCTTCCCATTTACTCCATGTTGTGTGGTGAAATGCAAAAGATAAAGAAAAATAGCTCAATAAGATGAAATAAAACTCCTAATCCTAGCAATAATACTATAGTTTATGTTAGAGGGAAGAAGTGTTCTTGAAAATGAGAGGGGGTAGTGGGCTATTTATAGTTTTCCATTTGGGAAATGGGAGGATTTTTGGTGCATGTGGGACTAAAAGGGAGTCAACAAGCTAATTAGCAAGTCAAAGTAAGATTTGACTAAGTTTAGAAGAGGTTGATCATGATTTGGGGTAATTAACCTAGGTTAGACTAATTAATCTTGTTTAGAGAGAAATTAGGGTTCTGGAGGGTTCTGAAAGGCCTAATCAATCCAATGAAATGGATTGATAGTCCAGAAGCTAATAGAAGCGGTAAAGAAGAGGATTTTAGCCAAGAAGAGGCTATAATAGCCTATTTAATTGACTTATAAGAGGAATAAGACCAGAAGAGTGTCATAAAAGGGGAGTTAGATAGATCTAACTGATGATGTGTCGTCAATTTACGAGGAAGAGAATAGTTAGTGCAATATTAGAAATAATAGTGCTTTGATCAAACTACAGGTGTCTACATTTTCCCCTCTTTGGGGTGACGTAAGCTACGTCACTTTAAAGAAAGTAGACAAGTATAAATGAGTAGAATTTTTTTGAAGGGGTAGAAGAAAAATTAATAGGATGAAGGTAGGATGAAGGATGCCCCCTCGAGTGTTGATGGGGTGATAGAAGAACTCGATTGACAATCAAAAAGAGAATAGAAGGAAGAAAAAGTGTAAAGAGGAGATGAGAAAAACAACAAGAAAAGGGGATATTGAGCTATCTGTAAACCAGTGCCAACAACTTTTAAATCATCATTTTGCTTAGAATCCTCATCATCGGCCCTTATTAAAATGTAAGCATATGAAAAAGCGTAAAATGACATGAAAAAGCCATGATACAAACAATTGTCCATTGCTAAAATAACAACTCCATGCAACATACAAACATGCAATGCAATACGAGAAGTAAACAAACTCTTTTAACAGGGAAATAAGTACAATCACACACACTCAAACCAACAACGTTCAAGATAGTTGCACAAATATTTTGTTATCGAGATGTAGTCCCAAATGTTCGACAAGTGAAAAGGGTTAAAATGATGCCCTGAGAAATCTATATATGCAAGGGAAAAGATGGAGGACACTTGGGTCCAGTGAAAAAGTGATGTGCACAAAAAAAATACTTAGGCAACCGATAAAGTGCCTCAAGTAAAGACGAAGTAAGAAGCATAGCTTTTGTAGATGATTGAAGATTCAGATGATCCGTGAGTCGTTTCAAAACATTTTGAAAACGTCAGCAAGATACGAGATGAGTGCCATGTGAGAGACACATATTTCAGCTGCAAAAATGAGCCTTTTACCAATTTTAGTTAATTTTTTGATGTTTTTGGCTTTTTTGGGATGATTTTACAATTTTACAATTTTTGATCGGTCAGAAGAATTTGAGAGATAGAAAATATCCTAAAAGTATGCATGAAGGCACGAAGGTGAATGCACAGTCGTCGGAGAGTCATAACATGTCCTGATGAGAAGAAATACGAGCCTGAAATAATTATAAAAATAATCATTACGACGGGTAAAGAGAGGGAAAATAGAAGAAAATGATAGGAAAAGGCACTGGAATATTTGTAAATTATTCCAGTGCAATGAAGAAGTGACCGTAGGGTGGCACTGAGTGCCCCAACATGTGAAAAGGAGTAAAAATAATTATTTTAATAGAAAAATAATCATCTCGGCAGGTAGAAGAAGGGCTAGAATGATCATGGTAGAGAAAACATGCCTTAGGGGCATTGCGGCAACCTAATATACCCACCTAGGGGGTAAATCAATCACGACCAATTCATTTGTACTAGAGCTCTTGTAAATTTTTACCGTGAGCGAGAGTGATAGCCCTGGAGTGAGATGGCGAGGCTACCGAGTAGGAGGAGACAAGCAGATTGCATCTGAGAGTTCATGTGGGACCCGCGGATGGACCTACGTGAGTGGTCTATCCTTCCTTGTGAATTATGCATTTAATGTCATTTTTAGGGCATTTTAGGCTAGATTAGGGAATTTTTGACGTATGCACATACGTGCATGTGTCGGTTTGACATATACGCGTACATACATGCGTGCTGCTTTGATGTATACGCATAAACGCATGCGTCAAATTTGGTGGGTATGCATACGCGTATCTATCAAAAATGGATATGCACACATGTATCTCGCGAAAGAGAGAAGACATGGACGTGCATGTGCACATGTCAAAGAAGGCATGTGAGTGTCGAAGAGGACACACATGCATCATGGGTAGGGGACACGGAGGCGCGTACGTGCATGCATTGAAGTATACGCGTGGGCATCACACTAGGCGCTTATGCATCCTGTGTAGACTAAAAAAGGTAGAAAAAATAGAGGAGCTCGTACACACCTTTGGGATAGGCATGCATGCATAAGGATAGGCATGTAGGCGTTAGGAAAAAGGGGGAGCAGAACATCCTTCCAAACCAAAATAACTAAGGAGAAAAATAAAGTAGACTAGAAGAAAGTGAAAATTTAGGAAATGAGATGGAAGAATGAAGGATTTTACTAGCAAATTAGATAGAAGTAGATAGAAATGTGCCTAATACATGTGTGTTTCTTTTGTTTACAGTGTATATTACCCATTCTACATACACACGAGTGATATGGTCAGCTAGCGGTGATAGAGGCATAGTTTGATGAGGATGATAGGAAGATATTGGATAGCCTCCTATACGTCATGAGATTGGCTTACGTGGCTGATATGCCTCAGATCACATTGGATCATGGTCTTCGACAACCGTAGATAAGAGATGGCATAAGGAGAGTTAGTGATTTCAAATTTTGACCAGGAGATCATGATTACTCTTGAGGATGTGTGGCATATTATGCGGGTCTTGATTCAGGGGTCAACTTATCTAGTATATGAGTCACTAGCCTAATATTCAGCGATGTATCTCAAGTTGTTTGGTGTCTGAAGATACCACGTCGTGGGATGACTATTAAGTTGTCATGTGCATTGAGGACCCAGAGCTAGACCGAGTGGTGGTTTATATGATGGCCTTTTCAGTGGAGTTCTACTCCCTGACAAGACCAATGCTTCATTTCCACTTGGCCTCCTCGGAGTGATATGCGGGTTGATAGATGGAGAGACCTACTGCTGGGGTCAGTGCATTCTAGCAAACTTATATTGGGACCTACATTTGATTACCTACTACCATCAGAAGACAATAGGGCCAGCCAGATTACTTCAGATTTGGGCATGGGACCACATTGCTATTGGTCGCCCCTTAGGTGTTTTGAGAGTTTGGGCTCCAGAGGAGCCTTCTACTATGGGTTGGGTCCCGATCGGGACAATGTGTGGCCATACATGGGAGATGCGTATCATTACCGCCACGAGCTTGATGAGCTACAATAGGCTACCATAGTATGGAGGCCTTATAGACATTTCCAGTGGCTTGAGGATGGTTTAGAGCTCAACACCGCTATAGTTGAGCACTTCATGTTGGGCAACCACAACTATATGCGGGAGATGTACAGAGTAGATAGGTGCCAGAGATAGTTTGGCATTACCTAGGATGTTCTTAGGCCAGATATATGGTACGCTTGCAAGGCCCGAGAGTACATTGATATGGGTCCACAAATTTCCCGACATAGAGCACTCGCCACTTTTGACAGTGGTACATGCTATGTGGGTTCCATTGAGACAGATCAGAGATCCTGGTTGCACACCCAGTATGCACCATGGTACCATGGTGTGATGCCACATCATTTGACCATTTCCAGGGTGGCTTATAATGTCGGTGTGAGAGATCCTCCAGTGGGGCCTCTTAGCGGTGATGAGGGTGGAGCCGGCAATGGTGATGATAGTGATGATGATGATGATGGTGGTGGTCCTGACGCATAGCATTATGCTTAGGAGTAGGGGACATGGTCCTCTATTATAGCAGCCTTTTCGAGATAAGTACCCGGGCTTAGGCGAGACATGAAGCCGGGCACCAAACATAGAGTTACTTCTAGTAGGCATTCCAGTGGGGATATACACCCCTTTTGAGTAGGTATTTCAGCGAGGACCCACCTCATGCTTTGTAGGAGGTGGTGGCGATGGTGGGAAGTTGGATGCTCTTCAACGAGTGAGTTACAAGTGGTGATTACCATTCATTTACGAGGTGGTTGGAGAGAGAGATGTGGCTAGGGCACAAATATAAGCCTTTACACAGAAGCGGGGATCGAGCCGGTGCTTAGGTACAAATTTTGACAATGGAGAGGGATTAAGCTAGACCACGAGCCACTTAGGGTGGGGATAGTGCTTCATGGTAGAGCCAGATTAGTGAGATGGCTGCAGAGGGCTCTGATTCTTCGAGCCTTTTACATCAATCCCGACTTCAGTGCGAGATGGTTGTTTCTCAGAGGGACCATGCCTAGGCACAATCATAGGGTTATATTATTAAGAGGGATCAGGCCCGAGCCTAGGTGCAGACTATTACTGCAGATAGAGACCGAGAGGCCGCTACCACTAGACAAGCCCATGCTAACAAGGGTAGATTGATAGGTGAGCGAGATGCTACCGTTCAGGTAGCTACTACTTTTGGAGATGTAGATTTGATTTAGGATGCTATGAGGGCCGACGAGCGAGGCCTTATACTATAGGACCACCTATTTCAAAGTAGTGCTAACAGAGCAATGGGTAACACCTTTTGAGTAGTTAGGTATGAGTATAACAGGTTCTAATCACGATGGTAAGCTGCTTTCGGTTAGATCGGTTTAGCACTGTTGCGAGAGCAAATGGTTGGACATCAACCAGATGGACAACAACCATCTAGACAACAGGGTGATACATCCAAAGCCAGTCCATCACAACCACCACTCTTCTGTCCCCCAAGACATGGACTTGGGAGCTCGACAGGGCGTGAGCTATGGTTGAGTTCCTCATTTTTCCTTTTGTACAGATGTATTGTATACATGCCTCTTATGAAGGCCAATTTTGATGTATAGATTCATGTACCATTATTTTGATGATGCCTCTTGATGAAGGCCCAATTTTTGATGCATTCCCTTTTAGATGGCATTTTGTATTGATGATGTATATTTGAGTTTTTGAGATGGACATTCGATGATGATTTTGTTATGTTATACTGTGATTATGCCTTTTATGATTTGTGGTTATTGCTCTGCAACTATTGTATCATGATGTATGATTTCCCTTTCCTCTATGTATGTGACATACTTTAGATTTAGAGATGTTTATGTTCCATGTTTTCATATTGATGATATATTTGTAGATAGTATCACATGCTTTGGATTTATGGAATGTTTTTGATTTCTATTCTAGCACTTGGGATGATACTAGATGATATTGGTGTGGGGGGATAGATTTGTGATTATGCGCAACCCCTCTTGCCCCCATTGATGATACAATATGTGATGATTAGCTTAGCATACATGCATGATGTAATACTTAGCATTTCTATATATATGATGTAGTAGATGATGTTTATATGTGATGAATGGTAGGTGATAGATGTGATAACAAACAACTATGCAAGAAACAAACACACAAGCAAAAGTTAACAAAGCTAAACAACTATACCTATACAACACAACATAACTTATGATGTAAAATACATGAATTTATTAAACATACCAATGAGATCAAATTGACATTCAATCTAAGTAAGTAAAATGAATCTTAATAGATGCATACAAGCTATGAATGAACCTAATGCCATATACAATTAAATCAAACAAGATCCAACCCATGATAAGAAAATGAATCACTACATCACACGAAAAAAGTACTCTCAATCAAAACTATACAAACCAACAACTAAAAGCAATTAAATTATTACCTTGTTTTTGGGGACAACATTGATATATTTTCTAATGTTTTTGGGTTTATCTAGAAAGATAAGTTTTCAAGGCTACTGTTCACATTGTTTTGAGGCTTCTCTAAGACAATGTTATGCAGTTGGTGTAGCTTCGTCCCTAGAAGGGAGATTTTCTAAATGTTTAGGTTTTTTTGTATCTTTTCTGAATGTTTTTGTATTTTCTAAGGTCATGTTCAAAACAATGTATAAGGACAAAGAAGTGTGGATGCCCCCAACGTGATGTGGGAATATACAAAAGGTAGAATGCCACATGTGTATGTACGAGAAAGTGGAATGTGAAGGTGCCCCCAGCATTAGATGGGAATATACAAAGGCAACATCCTTCACACAGATATAAGAGCAAATAAGCTAGATCACGGCTTGACGAAGATGGATTCGGTAGGGTTCCTAGACCTAGCAAAGGAAGTTATATCTAGAAAGTAGTGAGGGTTACCGTCTTGCTGTGCAAGAGTGACTTGTGACCGAGTGAATCTTCTTTGAGTGCTAGAGACTGGTTTTCACTCAAAGACCTACCCACTACGCCACAATTACGTGGTTTTCACATGTGGACGACCTACTTTTTCTTTACTTGTTTTCTCAATTTTCTATTTTTTCTTGTTTTTTCTTTGTTTTTCTATTTTTTAGTTCTTATCTAATATTCTCGTCATGCTTAAGCGTAGAACCACTTGAGGTGCATGGTGTTCATAGGCTCTGAAGCTCTTCACCATCCGAGTATGCAAGTTTATAGGCTCTGATCCATACTTAGCAACCACCACATAAGGGCCTAGCCAGTTAGCTTCAAACTTACCTTTCTTTTCTTTGTCTTTGATGGTGTTCTTCTAATTTTCTTTTAGAACTAGATCTCCTACATCAAATTCCCGATGAATGATGTGTTTGTTGTATCCCTTAGATACTCTGTTTTGATATAATTTCAGGTGATTGAGCGCTCTGATACGCTTTTCATCTAATAGTTTCAACTCGCCAATCGAGAAACTCTATAGTCCTCGTCTTTATCAAGATAGTCCTGAGAGAGATATTTTTAGGGAAGGAAGCTCCACTTCTAGAGGTATGATGGCTTCAATGCCATAGATAAGTAAATATGGGGTCATACTAGTAGGGGTGCAGATGGAGGTTTGATAGGCCTAAAGGGCGGGATATATCTCAGTAGGTGCAATTATGGCCAGTTTTCCTGACCATTTTCTCCATGATCTGTACAAGGGTTTTATTAGTAGCCTCTGTTTGTCTATTACCTTGGGGGTAACAGGGGTAGACCACCCGAGTTGAATATGGAAATGTTGACACAATGTCTTAACCATTTTTTTTTTTTTTTTGAAGGACTTACCATTATTAGTGACAATGGTAGAGGGGATACCATAACAAAAGATGAGATGGTTCATAATGAATTTAGAAATTTATGCACCGATGACGTAAGTGAGAGGAACAACCTCTACTCATTTGGTAAAATACTCGGTGGTAGTGATAATGTGGGCATGGCCATCTGAAGAAGAACAATGGAGCTTCCCTATGAGATCTAGAACCCATTTAGAAAATGGCTAAGTCGTTGCGATAGGATGTAACACATGTGTTGGCGCATGTATTATGTTTCCATAATTCTGGCATATTTCACATTTCCTTCGAAATTGTAGAAATCCGATTCCATGGTAGGCCAATAATAGCCTACTCTTAATAGTTTTTTAGCTAATACCATGCCGCTAGTGTGTGCTCCACAAATACCACTATGTACTTCCTTAATAGTGTGGATTGAGTCAGTAACATCCAAATAACGAAGTAGATTCCCGTCATAGCCACGATGATAAAGGGTGCCTCCTAGGAGGGTATAACAGGCTATATGATGAATAAGGGCTTTCTTTTTAGAATGGGTAATGTCTGGTGGAAAAGTGCCATCTTGTAGGTATCGAAAGATAGGGTCATACCAGGGGATAATGGACCAACAACTTCACATGCCAAACATGACTCTGACATATCATATGTGGGCACTTGTAAATGCTCTACAAAGAAAGGAATTTTACTTTCCTGAGGTGGAATGCGTAACAAAGACCCAATTGTAGCCATAACATCTATGGATCTATTGTGCGACCTTGGATTTTGCTCAAATATGATCTGTGTAAAGTACTCCTTCAAGGTTTTGACCATTTTCTTATATGGAATGAGCTTCTCATCTTTAACTTTATACTCATCATTAACTTGTTTAATGATAAGTTGGGAGTCTCCAATGACTCATAGTTGTCTAATATTCCAAGTAATAGCTAGCTTGAGGCCAGTGATGAGTGCCTCATACTGCATAATGTTATTAGTGCACGAAATCCCAACCGGAATGCTCTTGGTATGACCTCCCCTATGGGAGTGATGAGCACCACTCCTGCTCTAGATCCGTGGAAGGTGAAAGATCCATCAAAATGGACTTGCCATTCTACAGACTCTTCAATGTACATCATAGACATGTTTGGCAGATCTAGGCACAAAGGTTCCATTCCTGGTAGAGGAGCTTCTGCCAATTGATCAGCCAATACCTGTCCTTTCAAGGATTTCTGATTTATGAACTCAATATCAAATTCACTCAGGAGAATGATCCAATTAGCCATTCGGCCTGTGAGGGTGGGTTTGGATAAAAGGTACTTGAGAGGATAAAATTTAGATATGATTTTGTTTGTATTATTTAAGAGATAATGGCGAAGCTTTGGAAGGTAAAGACAACTACCAAGTAGGCCTTTTCAATCATGGGTAATTAAACTCATAAGCAATCAAGGTGTGATTGAGATAGTAAACTTGCCCTTTCTTTATGGTCTAGATCATATTGGGAAAGCAGTGCACCAATAAAAAACTAGGTAGCAGAAATGTACAAGAGGAGAGGTTCACCTGGGGTAGGTGGCATGAGTACAGGTGGGTTGACCAAGTACTATTTTAGTAGTGCAAAGGCCTTTTGGAAATCTGGTCCCCAGTTGAATGCAACATCCTTCTTCAGTAAATGGGTAAAGGGGTGGCACTTATCCACAAGTTGTGAAATAAAGCGACGGATTGCCTGAATTTTCCTTGTAAACTTCTCAATTGTTTGAGAGTGGTAGGTGGTGGCATTTCTGTGATAGCCGTAACCTTTTAGGGTCCACTTCTATCCCTCTTTGTGAAACAATGAACCCTAAGAGCTTTCTTGATAAAACACCAAAGACACATTTCTTGGGGTTTAAGCAAACCTTATAATCTCGAGACGCTAAAAATACGTCTCAACACTTCAGGGTGCTCTCCTCTGCTCTTGGATTTAGCTAGGATGTCATCAACATAATCTTCCATGATGTCATTCATCATATCATGGAAGATAATAGTCATGGCCCACTTGATAAGTGGCCCTAACATTCTTGAGTCCGAAAGGCATGACCTTGTAGCAAAAGGTCCCCAAGGGGTAATGAAGGCTGTTTTATGCTGATCTTCTTTTGCAATCCATATCTGGTTATAACCTAAAAACCCATCCATTAAAGACAACATTTCATAACCAGTGGTGGAATCAACTATCATGTCAATGTTAGGCAAGGGGAAGTCATCCTTAGGGCATGCTTTATTGATGTCATGGAAATCAGTGCAGATTCTTATGCCGATAGGATTCTTCTATACAAGGACTATGTTAGAGATCCACTCTGAATAGTTAATGGGTTTAATGAAATCAACAGCTAACAATTTTCCAATTCTTCTTTGACAAGGAGTGCCACCTTAGGGTGCATCTTTCTCAACTTTTTCTTGATGGGTTTGGCATCTGGGTGCACAACGAGGTTGTGCACAACTAAATCTGGGTCCAAACTAGGCATATCTATGTATGTCCATGCAAATATATCCACGTATTCTCTTAAGAGCTCTACAAAGACCTTCTATTCTTGAGATGAGAGTGAAGCTCCCAACTTTATCATTCTAGGTTGTTCTTCTGAGCCAATGTTGACATTAATTGTTTCCTCAACAAGAATTTTAGAAGCATCTTCCATCCATGTAGGATCGGGGGAAGAGTAAGATCAACCTCTTGTGGTAGCTCATCATCATCTTTAAATGGATAAACCACTTCATCCACAGACTCTTTGTTCTTGTTTATCTACGAGTGTTTCAAAGAGTTTGTCACTGTGAGACTTCATTTATCTTTTCTGCAAGGTTTCTCTGAAGTGTTTGTACTCTTGTTTACCACCTTCTTATTCAAATGTCCACACATCTCTGCCTCTTCTCCGAAGTATGCACAGGTGTCTAGTTGAATTACAAATCCTTTCTTGTGATCCCCAATTAGAATAAAATCCCTGAGTCCCATGAACTCTGCAAATGCCTCATCATTTTCAAAGAAGTCTAGTGGTACGTGAAGTTGTTGATCCCAATCTATAAGTTCAGGATACACAAGGGCTATTTGATAATTGGTTAGGGGGTTGGATTTAGATAAGGTAAGGATAGCTGAATCTGGGAATAGGTTAGTGGAAGCAAGATCCAGCCGAGTGCTATAGTTTTGCTTTGATGGATATAACGGCTACAACCAAGTTCGTATAGTAGAGAAAGATCACCAAGACCACATTCACCACTCCTTGGGGAACGTTTGCTTATAGAGTTATGCCTTTTGGGTTGTGTAATGCTCCAACAACATTCCAGCGCTTTGATGAATAGGGTGTTCGAACCCTACATTTGGGACCTTCATCGAGTATTTCTGGATGATTTTTGCATCTATGGGAGCAAGTTGGACCACCCGCACTGAGATGGAGACAACATTTCAAAGGTTAGATGAAGCCCAAGCCTCGACTAAACCCTACAAAGTGTGTCTTTGGATGTTCTAAAGGCGTTTTGTTAGGGCATGTTGTATCTAGAGATGGTATTGGTACTAATCTTGATAAAGTTTCAAAAATCAAAGATTTACCATTTCCTATGAATAGAAGTAAGTTGAGATCATTTTTAGGCCATGTGGGTTACTATAGAAGGTTCATCAAGAATTTCTCAAAGATTACACAGCCACTAACCCATTTCTTGAAGAAGGATGTTACTTATGAACCAGGAAATAAGGCGCATGAAGCTTTTGGACAATCAAGGAAGCCCCGGTGTCTTCACTGCTTTGAAGAATCCAGATTAGAGCAAGCCGTTCATTGTGTACACTTGATGCCTCGGATGCAAAGACTAGGAAGTACTTTGAGCCAAAAGGATGAAAATGGGAATGAACATCCAATTTACTTTGGGAGCGCATAAATGAGCAATCTTTGAGGTAAATTATACAGAATCAAAAAGAGGCTCGACTATCATTTTTTGTAAAGAAGTTTAGAAATTACTTGCTAGGGCAAAAATTTCTAGTTGTAATGATCATCGTGTCTAAAATATATTGTAAATAAGCCTAACCCATCGTGGAGGATAGCAAGATGGATAATTTTGATACAAGAGTTTGAATTTGATATTATAGATAGGCCAGGAAAGAAGCATGTCAATGCAGATGCACTCTCTCGAGCCTATGATGGTTTAGGATCATCTTGTGATGATGATGATTTCCCGATGCAGCATTGTTATCCTCGACACAATCCCTAATGAATACATAGATATTTGGAATTATCTCGAATGAATTCAAGTTTCTTGATGGTGCCAATGCAAAGACTACGAGAAAATTACTCAAGCCGATCGTCCATATTCTATTCTGCATGGAGTATTATTTCGAATAGGACCTGATGGACAGTACAAGAGGGCAGTTGGACGTGATCAAGGAAAGGAACTGCTAGAAGAATTCCACAATGGTACATGTGGAGGGCACTTCTCTAGACAACTTACAGCAAGAAGGATCTTAGATGCAGGTTATCACTGGCCCACTCTTTTTAAAGATTGTTATAATTATTGTAAGACATGTGATATTTGTCAAACACATGGTAACCGTAAGACTTCATCAGCTCCATTATGTCCTATTCTTCCACTTGGTCCCTTTGAAAAGTGGGGAATAGACATTGTAGGTCCACTTCCAACTACATCACGTCAAAATAAGTATATTGTAGTTGCTTACACATTATTTAACCAAGTGGGTCAAGCTAGGCCATTGAAAACAACTTCCATGGATGAAGTGGCAAGGTTCATATATAAACGCATTGTTACCAGATTTGGTTGTCCATTAGAAATTGTAATAGATCAAGGAAGCCACTTCATTAATGAGGTGGTAGAAGCCCTAGTCAATAAGTTTTCTATTAAGCACAGAAGGAAACAACATACAAGCCAAGCACAAATGGACAGTGGAACGAATTTTTTTGTGTTATGTCAAATTTTAGCAAAAGATGCAACCTCGCAGTACATAAATGGGATAAAAGGATTCATGCAAAGATTGTGGGCATATAGGACAACATCAAAGTCAGCAACAGGATACTCCCATTTCAAATGGCCTATGGCATTGATCCAGCTTCTTCCTATTGAGTTTGATATTCCCACCGTGGAGAGTTATGAAAATGAAAGGATGGATGAAAGTGATTCAAGAAAAGAAAGGTTGGTACATCTTCATTTGCTAGAGGAAATGAGGGAAATAGCAAAGGATACAAGCCATAAGAAGAAAATGAAGTAGAAGGAATACTTTGATCAAAAGATCCGGTGGTTTCCATTTCATGTGAATGACTTGGTCCTAGTATATGATTCCGTATACAAAAAAAGAAAAAGAGAAAATTTCTTCCAAAATGGATGGGGCCCTACAAAATAGATTTGTGCATGAAAATGGTACGTACTAACCGGAGGAATTGAATGGCACTCCCATTACGAAATGGGTTAACCACGACAAGTCAAGATTTTCCAAGCACTGTAAAATAGTCTACTCCAGGACGGAGTAGAAGCTAGGAAGGGGGAAGATGTCGACACTAAAATTTTCCTCCATAATTTCTATTTCATTAATGTATGTATTAGAATAGGATGTTGTTAAGTATAATTAGTAGTAGCGTCCTGATAGAAGATAATGGTGCCATCGATGTACGTGTCGCCAATAATGTGGAGTACTGTAATATCAAAAGTACAATAGGAATGTTGTAAAAAGTAAATATTTGTCGTAAGTGGTCCGGTAATGTTTAAATGTCAAAGTTTGGGTAATTAGAGAAGTAGGGTCTACATGATTAGGAATTAGAATATTATATTGGTAATAAGGACAAGGAGTGAGGTCATAAATATTTTGTGTATTTTATTTGTAAAAAGTCTAAAAATGTGGAACCCATGTAAATGATAAAGTTTATCTTATCTTAAGAGATAAGCTTACATGTACGAGATAAGAGTTAAGGTATGGAATATAATTCGTCAGTGGATTTCTTATCCTATCTTAGAGATATGATGGATAAGCCCTGAAGTTCTATAAATAGAGAGGCCACCCCCTCATTTAGTATAGAAAGAAGTAGTGAGAAATATTGTAGGAAGTGTGCAAAGGAAGCCATCATTAAAGGTGTGTCAAGAAGCCATCAAGAGGTGTAATTGTAAAGTTTCTCCCATAGTCTTGTTGAAGTACCTCATGGGTGAGATTGTAACAATTTCATGTTAATATTATAATTTACTTTGATATTTCAGATTTGTCATCATTCCGTCTTATCATAGTCGATGGTATTCTTGTGTTCGGTTGTTGTTTTGTTTCCAGATTACATCCACCAAACTAAAGGCTATGCATTAGTAAATAATCATAGCACGAGGAGTTCCCGGTGAAGAATTATCATAGTGCCGATTGGTGATGACACTCCCTTCTCAAATAGTCCCAAAAGTAGGAAGTGAGAATGCATGGGTATAGATTGAAAAGATGAAAAATAAACTAAGTGCCACTTGGGCAGAGCTTCGCCTCGTCTGAAGGTGAGAAAGAAGCTAAGCTAAGTGAGACGTTGTCTAATTTTCATGATGAAAGACACTTAGCTCAAACTTACGTGGGTTATTTTCCTTGTTCAAGGAACAAGGTTCTAGACTCCAAGTGAGTTATCACTTCGTGATGGCTTGACACGACAACAAACTAGCAAAGTGGGCTCCAAGATAGAATGACCTCCTTAATAAGTTCTCTCAACTAGGTGTCAGAAGATTGTCTAGATGTGAGTGCAATTTGCCCAAAGAGTCATAATGACTGATTTGGGAGTATCTCGACTTTAGGGTACCCTCTTATGATACAATGAGAAACTAGTGTGTTCAGTTGTACCGTTAATGGAGCCATGATACGGACAATATTTGACTCTAACTCACAAGGCGTACTAGCCAAGTGGGTAAGTGGAGCGCTTCCTATTTCATCCACGAGGTTACTCAACAATGGATTACTTTAGGGTTCCTGGAACCATCCCCATTGTTTTAGCTTAAGGCCTTATGCCAAAGGGGTTATGTTCTAGTTGAAGCGATATAGGACGTACCTTTTCCAAAACTTGCGACATCATGCTGAAGTAAAATGGTATTTTTTTTTATCTTTTTAACTTAAATGTGGTTTCAAGTAGCACACCATTTGGTAATCTACATGTAAACATGTGTATTAGAAGTCTTGTGTTTTGTTTTGATGCCTTTCTTTAGCAAGCATTAGGTCCTGTAGATAACAATTTTAGTAATTTTCATTTCATAAATTGATATCAAGAAAGAGAATTGACACTTTGCTTTTGATTCCTAAGATGCCAAATGGGCGCAAAGGAAGAGCATACGCAATGTGAAAATTCTACTAAGACAAATCATATGGAAATTATTTTACTCTTTAGAATCATAGAACAAGTGTTTTTAAAGTGTGACATAAAGTTGTACAAGTGCTTTTGATCTCCAAGATCACCTAGAAGGCGCGAGGAGAGAGCATACACACTTTACAAGCTTCATCAAGCTAAGAAATGAAGACACTTAAGCTATGCAAGCTGAAATAACAAAACAAAACCCTACATCTACCTTGTTAGTCTTAAAAAACCTTAGAAAATTTAGCAAAATGATTTTACAGCCTGGAGAATTTTTTTCAAATTTCAACACAGCGCCAGGCAAACCTGTCATGACACCACTCGGATGCACACTGCCAATCGGATATGCACCCTAACCAATGCGGAGTTCATGTGGCGGAAGAACTGAAAGAGGGGTATAACACCTACATGACCTGTTAGATAGATTGCTAGGGTTCCGACACGTGCATTATATCCGTTCAATGGGTACACATGCAGTAAAAATGTCAGAAAGCATAGTATGGCAACAAACACCAAGGTGTCCAGAGACACGAGATGCTCAATGGTCAACGGAGATGCTGATGATTCAATGGAGACGTGGCCTAGGTCAAAATGAAAGAGTTTACACAGTAAGACAATATACGCCAATGTGTCTAGAGTGACAGTGCACGCTTGCATTTGACGGAGACGCCCACCTTTGTTGTTCTCGAGATGCGACTCATTCTAAATGAGCTATCAACTATGTAGTATGCTCATATTGCGTGACCAACTCAACACTAGTGCTAGGGTTTTGATGGAGATGCACCCCATCAAGACACCTACGCATACCCCCTAAAAAACCTGTAAAATTCATAGATTTTGAAAATTTCAAAAGCAAACAGGTTATTTGTTAGTCAAAGAAGCCTATTTCTACTTAAAACCCACAAAATATATTGAACAACGTGATTTAACTAGTTTTAGAAATGGAAATAAGCAAATAACAAGTTGTTTCCTCTAAAAACTGTAAGTGAACTTTGAAAAACTTAAAAGACCTCCATTAATGGAGGATGGACATAAGTGTCCCACCAGTGTGCCAAATGTGTTCAAAGAAAGGTTGCAAAATCTATGGAATGGGGTAAGAACACTTAAGAACCCCAAATCTTTGTGCAAAACCGATCAATGGACCATCAGTTAAGAAATAAACAAGGATTCCTACTTTGCATGCATTAGTTTAAAGAAAACAAGCAAACTTAACAAATGTAATTAACCTCTATTCTTGAAAGCTTAATTAAATGAGCCTAATAAGGATCTAAGTAATCAATTTATGCTTTAAGAGAATGGGATCTCACCATTAATGGATTCAAGGCCAATGCTTCTTCCCATTTAATCCTTTTGTGTGGTGAAATGCAAAGATAAAGCAAAATAGCTCAATAAGATGAAATAAAACTCCTAATCCTAGCAATAATAATACTATAGTTAATGTTATAGGGAAGTTGTTATGTTTGTTGAGCCTATTTTCATGTTAGAAATGTGGTACACCTTCTATGTGTTACACTTGGGTATTTTTACTATGCGGTCCCGCCGCCACCGCTGAGCGTGTCAAGGGGGTTCGTAAATTTTCATGGGTGGTTTATTAACCCATGGGTAATGGGTAACCGTTATGGGCTGTTTTTGGGCCCATGGTTTTTACCGGTACCTTTCTCTTCGGCTTTACCCATAGGTTTATGGGACGGTTTTGTTTTTCCCATTGTTTTGATACCCATGGTTTTGTAAAACTGCTTAAGCAATTGTCTATTTATATGGTCTTATGCATATGATAGATGTACAAGCAAATGTATTACAGATGTGTTTTGAATTCGGGTGTGAATTCTGTAGAGTTTGTTGAGCATAGCTCCAAATGGATCTAGGTATTGTATTGAGAGAGTGGAGGCTTGTAATAAAATCTGAGCAAGTGATTCTTGGTGGACGTAGCCCAAATTGGGTGAACCACATTAAATCTTGTCTCTCTGTGTTGTGTTATTTATTCTGCACTTTTATTTGAGATCCGTAATATTTTCTCGCATATTAGTTTCTACCATTGCGATTCTCGTAAGGGATTATTCCGCATATTTTATCTCTTATTTCCTAACAATTGGTATCAGAGCCTGGTTTTGGTTTGTTAAGTGTTGAATCACAGGAAAGTTTTATCTTGAGTGGGAGCTATGGCAGATGATGGAAGATCTAGGGTTGATAAATTCAACGGGCATAATTTCAATCTTTGGAAGATGCAGATGGAAGATTACCTTTATCAGAAGGATCTTTATACTCCGTTGTTTGAGAAGGTGAACAAACCCTCGAGTATGACAGATGCGGAATGGGATTTGTTGATCTAAAGGCACTTGGACAATCCGGCCGTGTCTTGCATCTTCGGTATTATTTAATGTTTCAAAGGAAAAGACTACAAAAGATCTAATGGATGCATTAGGAAGTCAGTATGAAAACCCTCTCGCTCTAACAAGATATTTTTAATGAAAAAGTTGTTTAATATGAAGATGTTCGAGAATAGTTCAAGAGTAGCAGATCATTTAAATGATTTCAATACGGTTGTGAATATGCTAGCTTTTTACAAATAGAATTTGATGAAGAAGTTAGGGCTTTATTAATTCTGTGCTCTTTACCCGAGAGTTGGAATAGCCTGGTAATGGCGGTAAAGTAACTCGGTTCCACTAACTCAAAGTCAAGTTTGAGGATGTCAGAGGGGTGATTCTAAGCGAGGAAATGCGAAGAAAAAGCTCTGGGGAATCTTCTACTTCAGGGAATGCTTGACAAAGGGAAACTAGAGGGAGACAAAGAATAGAGGAAACCGTGAAAATCAAAAGATCGGGCAAGGTCAAAATCCAAGAACAAGATTGTATGTTGGAACTGTGGAAAGTCCGGGCATGCAAAGAAGGATCATGCTGGGAGCTTCGGATAAGAAGAAACAACAGAAGAAAACAAGGAGGCAAATGTGGCATCGGGTAATGTATGTCAGGATGCTTTGATTCTTTCTTTGCATAATATTACCGAATCTTGGGTTTTAGATTCAGGGGCTTCTTTTCATGCTACTCCACATAGGCATTATTTTGTTGATTATGTTCAAGGGATTTTGGGCATGTTTTTCTTGGTGATGATGAGCCTTGCAAAGATAGTTGGAAAAGGTTCTGTTCAGTGTTAAGATGCGTAATGGGAATACATGGCTATCAAGGATGTCGATATGTGCCTACATTAAGGAGAAATTTGATATCGGCAGGGCAATTGGGAAGTGATGGTCAGATCATGATATTTACACAGCTACTCTTGGAAGGTTACCAAGGGTGCTCTTGTGGTGGCAAGAGGTAAGAAGGTTGAACCTTGTATTTAACCACCGATAGTACTAATGATTGTAATCTTGTGGCTTCGATGCAGATACAACATTATGGCACTATAGGCTCTGGCCATATGAGCCATAAGGGCATGAACATCATAAAGAAGAATTTTCCTCGATATACGTAAAATAGGTTTGGATTTCTGTGAGAACTCGCATATATGGGAAACAAAGTGAGTAAGGTTTCTCAAGGTCGACCTACGAAGAAAGAGAGAGAGTAAGTTAGAGCCGGTACATTCTTCGATGTGTGGGGCCACTGTATCATCTCTCGGGGTTCAAGTTATTATGTTACTTTTATCGATGATGCAACAAGGAAAGTTTGGGTTTATTGATTAGAAACAAATCTGATGTATTTGACACTTTTGTTAAATGGAAAGCCTCGTAGAGAATGAAACAGTCTTAAGCTAAAATGTCTCAGGTCAGATAATGGAGGGGAGTATTGCAGCAATGAATTTAATGATTATTGTTCTAAGAATGGAATCCGCAGGCAAAAGATGGTTCCAGGAACTCCGCAGCAGAATGGGGTATCAGAAAGGATGAACAAAACAATAATGGAACGTGCTAGGAGCATGAGGTTACATGCAGATCTGCCTCTTTCTTTTTGGGCGGTGAGCAGTGAGAGCACAAATGTACTTTGATAAACAGAGGACCCTCAAGTGCCTTGGATGGAGGCATACCTGAGGAGGCATGGTATGGTAAGAAAGTTGATTATTCATTTCTTAGAGTCTTTGGATGTGAGGTGTTTGTTCATATAGACAAGGATGATAGGACCAAGCTAGAGGCTAAATCAAAAAATGTACTTTCATTGGTTATGGTGGTGATGACTTTGGATTTAAATGTTGGAGTATTAAGGACAAGAAAATCATTCGGTCTAGGGATGTGGTCTTTAATGAGAAAGTCATGTATAAGCAATAAATAGAGAAAACAGGAAGAATCCAAGAAAGAATATGCAAGTGGTAGAGGATCTTCCTGATGGGAAAGTGACCCATGAATCAGCCTCAGAACCTACTCAACAGAACCCCAAACTCCTACAAAGGAGGAGGTCTTCTAGGGTAAGAAAAGAACCCGAACATTTTTCTCCTTCTCTTTATTATTTATTACTCACCGATAGTGGAGAGCCGAGAGCTTTGATGAAGCAATGCAGTAGATGCCAAGAAGAAGTGGGAGCAAGCCATGGATGAGGAGCATAAGTCTCTCATGGAGAACCAAACTTGGGATTTGGTGAAGCTACCTAAGGCAAAAGAGCATTGCAACAAGTGGGTGTACAGAGTTAAAGACGAAGAAGGAGGAAAGAAAAGATATAAGGCCCATTGGTGGTCAAGGGGTTTGCATGTAAAAACAAGGTATAGATTTTGATGAGATATTTTCTCCCGTAGTAAAAATGACTTCTATTAGAACTGTTCTTGGAATAGTGGCAGCAGAAGACTTGCACACTTAGAATAGCTTAGATGTAAAGACCGCATTTCTCCATGGTGATTTGGAGGAGGAACTATATATGCAAAGAAACCAGGGGCTATGAGGTCAAAGGTAAAGAGGAGATGGTGTGTAAACCGAAGAAGAGCTTGATGGCTTCAAACAAGCTCCACGTCAATGGTATAAGAAGTTTGATAGCTTCATGATGGAGCAAGGTTATATTAGATGTCATTCTCACTATCATGTGTATACAAAGAAATTTGAGGATGGAAGTTATATTATCCCGTGTTTGTATGTTGATGACATGTTGGTCAGCAGTAAAAACATGCAGAAATAAAAGTACTCAAGAAACAACTAAGTGAATCCTTTGATATGAAGGATTTGGGGGCAGCCAAACAAATCCTTGTATGAGGATAACTCGGATAGAAGGAATGGAAGTTGACTTTATCTCGTGAAGAGTACATTAAGAAGGTATTGGATAGGTTTAACATGCAGATGCTAAACCGGTCGGGACTCCTTCGCGGTGCCATTTTAAGTTATCAAAGGAGCAAAGTGTCCCAAGACAGAGCAGAAAGAAACCAGATGTCCAAGGTACCTTACTCATCAATGCAGTTGGCGCTTGATGTATGCTATGGTGTGCACTAGGCCCGATATTGCCCATGCAAAGGGGAGCCGTGAGTAGATTTATGAGTGATCCGTAAAGAGCATCGGCAAGCAAGAAAGTGGATCCTTCGGTATTTGAGAGGGACCATGGGGACAGCTTTTGTGCTATAAGGATCGTACACCACTTTACGTGGTTATGTAGATTCGTACATGGCTGAGATGTATGACAGCAGGAGGAGCACGACAAAGTTATATTTACACCGTAGGTGGGACAAAGCAAAGAGCTGATTTCACGACTACAAAGCCGGTGGCTTTGTCAACCACGAGGCCGAGTATGTTGCTGCCACAGAGGCAAGCAAAGAGATGATTTGGTTACAACAATTTCTTGAGGAGTCAGGGGCATAAGCAGGAGGAATGTAAGTCGCATAGTGATAGTCGAGAGTGCTATACACCTAGCTAAGAACTCGCTTTCCACTCCAGACGAAGCATATACAAATTGAGATATCACTTCATCAGACAACTTTGGAGGAAGATAAGTTGAAGTTGAGAAGATTCATACCACTCGTAATCTCAGACATGATGACCAAGGTGGTCACAAGGATAAACTAAAGCTATGTTCAGCTTTGGTTGGCCTTCATGGATGACAAAGAAGGGTCGAGAAGCTTGCTCAAGGGGAAATCAGTCTCCAAGTGGGAGATTGTTATGTTTGTGGAGCCTATTTTCATGTTAGAGTGTGGTACACCTTCTATGTGTTACACTCGGTATTTTTACGGCGGTCCCGCTCACCGGTGAGCGGGTCAGGGGGGTTCGGGGGCGAAGCCCCCGAAGCAAATTTTCATGGGTGGTTTATTAACCCATGGGTAATGGGTAACCATTATGGGCTGTTTTTGGGCCCATGGTTTTTCGGTACCCATTGTTTTGTAAAACCGCCTCTTTGGCTACCCATAGGTTTATGGGACAGTTTTGTTTTTTGCCCATTGTTTTGATACCCATGGTTTTGTAAAACTACTTAAGCAATTGTCTATTTATATGGTCTTATGCATATGATAGATGTAGACAAGCAAATGTATTGTAGATGTGTTTTGAATTCGGGTGTGAATTCTGTAGAGTTTGTTGAGCATAGCTCCAAACGGATCTGGGTATTGTATTGAGAGAGTGGAGGCTTGTAATAAAATCTGAGCAAGTGATTCTTGGTGACGAGCCCAAATTGGGTGAACCACGTTAAATCTTGTCTCTCTCGTGTTGTGTTATTTATTCTGCACTTTTATTTGAGATCCGTAATATTTGGGGAGTTAGATAGATCTAATTGATGATGTGTCACCAATTTATGAAGAAGAGAATAGTTAGTGCAATATTAGAAATAATAGTTCTTTGATCAAACTATAAGTGTCTACACATCTTTTCATGCCGACTCCTTGACAAAGCTGCCATAAAAGAGGGACCTGGTACCCTTGCATGCTTTGGGTGAGTGCTTAGGTCTACACCTAAGTGATG
Organism: Taxus wallichiana var. yunnanensis; assembly: GCA_018340775.1. Classification (NCBI taxonomy): domain Eukaryota; kingdom Viridiplantae; phylum Streptophyta; class Pinopsida; order Cupressales; family Taxaceae; genus Taxus; species Taxus wallichiana. The sequence goes on from CM031239.1 coordinate 351,591,490, forward strand.
TGCCATCATGCCTTGTGTTGCTTGGTAAAATAAAATACTACAATTACTTACATAATATGGCCATCACGAAACCTAGATATAATTTCCCATTGTATTTTTTGAACACGTTGATTACCCTTGTCTTCAAAATCACTATGATTATTAACATCTTCTAGAACATTGATTCACCAACTTGTTGAATATTATAATTGAATGACTCTAATTTGATTCTATCAGTATCAAATTCAAGTCGAATATCTCTTTATATATCATGAAATGGCTTATAAAGTAATAACTATGACTAACAATAGTTATCCCATTTATGTGATTCACATAGAGGTATGGAGGAAAAACTTGGGAATACTCTTGCAATAGCGTTGATACTCCCGTCTCCATTTGTTATCTATTATTATTCTTAGATGATATGTCTAAGATTTAGCTACATCAATAAGTGAAACAATTTCCATGGAAAATGTCATGTTCTTGTCTTTGTCAATGAAAGATTTTACATGGTCTTCATAGTCATCTTCATGAATTTTAGCTACTGTTTGAACACCTCACATAAAGCATTCAAATTAATAAATACTCTATTGCTCTTTACCAACAAAAGCTCCAATAATATGTGACATTATTTGTGTGCCTCAATGTGTCTTTCAATAATTGTTTCGGTTAGAAGTATCATATATGTTCTTATCACTAATTTGACAAAGTTTTCAATTTTTACAAGGCATGTCAACATTTGATAATATGTTTAAGAACTTTTCTATTATTTTTCTACATACTTGACCATGTAATTTTTTTTTGATTGATAAAGCGGGTTGAAGGGACCCGTTCCCTATTTAAAAGAAGAGGCTAAATCCTCCTGAAAACTACTTGACCATGTAATTAATTACATGTTCTAAAGAATTTTTTCCAATCTATATTTTATCTCCGTGACTATAGTATGTATTTATTGTGTGTATCTATTTTATCATTATTATTCGAAGGCTCATATCAAATTTGATCCCTCGAGATTCAATGGCCATAGTGCATTATACCTCTAAGCAATACTAACCCAATTTTAGTATTTACAAACTTGTTTTTAAATTTCAATACAACTATTATAATGTTTGAACATATTACCTTCAAACCGTTCTTCCTCTTTCTTATGTAGGCATGCACCCTTTCTATTATAACATACAACAATTATGTGTATCTATTTTATCATCATTAGTTGCATGCTCAAAATATTTGTCTTATGTATTTGAGTCTTGATATAAATTTCATCCCTTAAGATTCAATGGCCACAGTGCATTATACCTCTAAGAAATACTAACCCACTTTTAGTTCTTATAGACATATATTTTTAAAATTTCAATACAACTATTTCAATGTTTGAACATATTAGCTTCAAACCGTTCTTCCTCTTTCTTATGTATGCATGCACCCTCTCTATATATTGTATGTCATTTTATGTAATAGAATATCTTGGTAGTCACATTCCATATACACATGTGTTAGGTGTTTTGTATTTTGAAGAAGTAGATGTGTAAAATTTTGACATGCCTATGATTCATAATATATAAAAATATATCACATACATTAAGGGGAAAGAACTATATAACACATGGATTTGACAACATTTGATAGCATGCATGTATGATTCCTTGGCGTGGGTCATCATGAAGATTCTATGTGTGGAAAAATGAATCAAATTATTTCTAAACATTTTTCCATTCACAATCCTTTATAATATAACCCCAATTTTGATTAAATAAGATAAAGGGGTAAGGTGTTCTTATTTATCTAAGGTTTAAAGGGTCAAAAATTGGTTGGTATATTAAATTAATTAATAAAAATTTATCCGAGGTCAGGATTCAATGGAAAAAGTTTCCTTAGATATCCCAAAATCATTACAAGACGGTGAGAATTCTCGTGAGAAATTTCCGACGCATATTTAAACACACGAAACAAAATCCATTTGAGCAAGATACCATCCTCGAAGTTCCTAGATGCAGGAGAAAAAAATAATGGAAACATAATGATTGGAATGTGACACATGATAGTGCAAAAATAATAAAAAATGGTAAAAGGGTGTTTTTGTTTTCACCTCCGGTCTTCAACACTCGATTTTGGACAAGTGGGCCCCGCTATTTTCTCGGATGAGGGCCCTCACCACGGTCGAAAAACTCTTTTTGCAGAGGGGTGCCTTTGCCTCCGTATCTTCATATTACCATTATCACATTTTTGTATTTATATGCCTCATATTGTAATTTCTTGGTGCATGTGGTATTTTATTCATAATGAACTTGTAAAGTTCCACGTGGTGGTCCTCGTGTCCTCAGGCCACCACATGGCTTCGCCACCTTAACATGCCAAATTGCCAAGGGACCAAGTTAGATACCAAGCTCATGGGGTGATCCAACTCACCAATAACCAATGTGCCAATTTCGAGTTAAATAGCCAACGAGCCGACTCATCGTCGACTTGCTAAGTGTGGCACACACACAACTCCCCACATTCGACTTAAGACCGACCAAGCAAACACATCCCAACCGCCAACCAACCTTGGCCACATTTCATATGCCATGTCCCACATGGAATTTTAAACAAATAAAAAATGATGATGTGTGGCTGCATCCACCAGAAACAAGGGTGGTGAAATCTGCTTTTAAAGGCTTACATTAACCTTCATCCTCGCCAATGTGGGATTTAATCCCAATAAAGGAAAAAAGTATGCGTTGAATTTGGTTAGGGAGGATCAACCCCAACCAATTTTTTTATAAATAAATACTAGCCAAAAGATGCCACATGATTTTGAAAATGTTATAAATAGGCTTATTTGTATTTGTACAAGGGGTTGAAAGTGTGTTATTTTGTTACATGACAATTTTTAGAAAAGTGGATTTTAGAGCAGCTTTAAGGGCATTTTTGGATCTTGGTGTAAACTGAAAGTTGTTCGAATTTCAAGGAAACTCTAGTGCATCTATCATTTTTCTTATTTAGAGTTATTTTGATGTCATTTTAAAGCAAGAAATTCAATTTTGACAGAGAACAAATGGAAGAGACCGCAAGTGCTTCGGAATGTGGAGGATGAACACCAAGCTTCGTCAAAGTATTCAAAAGGTATGAGAGCAGAAATTACATGATTTGGATATATTATTTTTTATTGTAAGTTTGATTGTACTTTTAATTTTTGACCATTTTAATGGATCGGTTCGAATGAACCTAGAGATAGGCATTTTCCAAACTTTGTAAACAATTTTGGTGTCATCTCTTTTTTGATTTTTGCATTCTGATTTCTAATATATTTTCCACATTAGTAAGTCAGATTTTAATAAAGATAAACATATTTTAATTAGTTACAACATTTACATAATATTGGGCAAATTAAAATCTAAATGGTTGATGATTGAATTGCTGATTAAGTTGATTTATGGGAATCTTTAAATCAATTCTGAATCAGTTTATAACATTTAAAATTTAGATTTTGATCAATTTTTGATACATTCAAGTCACAAAAACTGATAAGATTAATGATTGTTTGTAAATAATAAAAATAGTAGGGTGGTCACTGTTGTTTATAGATAAAGTTTTTGGTATAAAATTTGGCTGAATTCAGTGGTTTTATTTCGGTTTGCATTTGATATCGCTTTGTTTTCTAAATCCAATAGACTTGAGGACATTATTGGCTTGATCTTCCATTTGCAGTGTGCATTGTTTAGGAAGCACATGTTGTTTGCAAGTAGCCATAGGTAAAGCCTTGAAAAGAGAGATGCTATAAGAGATTGAAAACAAAAACAAACAAATCCAGAAGAAAATGCTTTCCCGATATGCAAGCTCTACTCCTTGGAAGAGGAGATTGAATGTTTAAAATTAGAGTTAGAGACCAAGGATGATCTCTTGATCAGATTGTAGTGTGGTGAGCAGAAGAAGGATTTTCCTTCCACTTCGATGCGAAAAGTATGAAAGATGCTTGTACTATAAGTTTATCACCATGTTGTTCTTCCTCCCATTCAGATTCAGGTAATGTTTTTGGTGAATTTGAAAAACATACTAAGGGCATTGATCTAAATTATTGTTTAAAATGGGATTTTATGGAAGAGGCCTTGGTAAGAATGGCCAAGGTATTTCTAACCCAATACAAGTAGAGGATCATCCTTGTTTTACAGTTTGGGTTATTCTAGTGTGGGAATGGAAATTGGAGAGTGCTCCAAAATTGGTTGAAGGGAGACAAGCTTTTGACAACCAAGTGATTACCCCACTAGTCCTACAGGAAGATTCTTTGTAGGAAATTTTAGATTCATTGTCATAGGATGAAAAGGGTAAGAAATTTCAGAGAAAAGGTAATAATATTCCACCTCAGACTCCTCGTTCTTACACAAATCATAATCATAAATATAAGGGAAATTGTAAAACTTTTGATGATGCACTCTTTTAGTTTAAACAATATGGATTTGATATTCAAAAAATGATGTATGCTTTTCCATGCACTTTTTGTGGGTTAAGTAATCATTATGTCGCCTTTTGTTAGAAGAGAAATTATTTTTTGTAGAAGTGGTTTCCTGATGAGCTTAGTGTTAAATACCAATCTCGTCATATTAAGGCGAGAAATGGAAAACATGTTTCCTCTCCCAGGAAGAGGAATTTTTCCACTCATTTTCATATGAGTGGACACAAGTTTGAAAGATGATGGAAAATTCATCCAACACACCATCCGAGAAATGGTAAGAATAAGTTGGTTTATAAGGTGAAACAAAAAAAAGTTGTTAATCCACCAAAGAAAATAAAGCAACCTTGGATCCATCCATAACTTTCCCATAGACAAGTCCATTTTATTTTGATATGGACAATGAAAAATCATTTATTTTAATGGATAAATTTATATAACATTGATGATACTAATGAATAATATGCTTTCAAATCATTTTGTTACCTTTTCTTTTGGGATTCCTATTGAGTTTGGTAAAGGCATTACACCCAAAATTTAAAAAGCATTTAAAAGAGAAAATGAATTTTGGAGTTATAAAATTCATTAGAGGAACTGAGAGACAGGTTCATCATGATCAGTTATCTTCTTACATTTGAAAATAATCCATTTGAATCTCTTTATTCAGCATTTTGAGTTCCTGATACAATTGGGTAAAAGGAATTAAAACTCATATTTTCAGCTTTGGATATTTTTGATAGTAGTTTACGCAGTTATTGGGCACATTGGCAGTGTTTAGATTTCCATACTAACATTTCATAGTAATCGTTGTTTTGTGAATCGCATCTATTTTTGGCATGTATATGTTGGATGCATTTTAAGACCCATATTTTGGGTATTATTTATAATTGTGATCACAATGTGAAATTTCGTTGTTTTCATACTTTTAAATCACATGTCTTATAAAACCCACGTGAGAAATAAATGTGATTTATAAATATGATTATAACGTTAGAATACATTTTGATGACACCGAGAAACATATTTACAGTTGTAGTGATATGACATTTTCATAGGGTCAGTGGACAATAGCCTAGTTGTTGGCATTTTGATGTCTATTTATTACTCATCTATTTTGGGTAAGATTATATTTGGAAATATTAGCCCTGTCACAAGGAATCAATTTGAAAATTAAATTTTTGGCATTTGATTTTCTATTTTTAAAACTAATCAATTTTGTGATGGTAATTCAAATACCGTGGTTTGACAGTTCTACAGGATTCAGTTAGACATTTTCCTATTATTGGCATTTGTTTTTCTTATCAAACTAATCTATGCTATTTGGCATGTTGGCATTCAAAAGAAATCCATTGGACTCTAGCCTCTTGTTGTCATGTAGATTGTCCATTTTTAAATCTCATCAATTTGGTGATATTTTTTCAATAATTTTCAGTAAATTTTTTTGCCTCCAACGCTATTTCTATGGATCATGTGTGTTTATGAGATGCGAAGAAGATGATCGCGCTTCATGGATAAAAACAACTTTTGTGGAACAAAATCCTTCTCAATGGGGACGTGTGATCCGTGAGGTCAGCTTTAGTGGGAATTTTTTTTCTAGATATCCCAAAATCATTATAGTCTAGTAGAGGGCTTTGAGATCTTTTTGATACATATTTGAAGGCGTGATATAGAATCTGTTTGAGCAAGATACCATCCACAAGTTCCTAGAGAGGAGTAAAAATAGGGGCACCAAACCAATTGGAATGCAACACATGGCAATGTAAATATAATAAAAATGGTAAAAGGGTGTTTTTGGTTTTCACCTCCAGTCTTTGACACTTGAGTTTCAAAAGTGGGCCTTGCTATTTATCAGGTCAGGGGCCCTTATCCAGGTCGACACACTCTTTTTGGAGGGGTACCTTTTCCTCCATATATTCATATTACTATCATCATATTTTTCACATTTATATGCCTTATATTATAATTTCTTGTGCATGTGGATTTTATTCATAATAAATTTGTAAATTTCCATGTGGTGGGTCCTCAACCCACCACATGGCTTGCCACCTTAACATGCCAACTCTCCAAGGGACCGGGTTAGATACCGAGCTCGTGGGGTGAGCCAACTCACCAACAACCAATGTGCCAATGCTGATTTGAAAAGCCATCCAAGCTAGTGCACCACCGACCTACTAAGTTTGGCACCCACACAACTCCCCACATTCTAACCTTAACACCGACCGAGAAAACACATCCCAACCACCAATTAACCTTGGCCACATTTTCTATGCCACATCCTACATAGAATATTAAAAAATTAAAATGGATGTTACATGGCCACAACCATAAGAAACAAGGGAGGTGAAAGCCTTTTTAAATTCTTACATTAACCTTCATCCTGGAATTGTGGGATTTAATCCCAATAAAGGAAAATGGTATGTGTTGGAGTTTGCTAGGGAGGATTGAACCCCTAACCAACCATTTTCTAAAATAAATACTATCCAGTATGCCACACGACTTTGACAATATTATAAATATGCTTATTTGTATTTGTACAAAGGGATTGTTGAGATTGTGTTATTTTGTAACATGGTAGTTTTTAGAAAAGTTGATTTTAGAGCAGTTTAGGGGCATTTTTGGATCTCAGTGTAAAGTAGAAAGTTTTTCATAATTCCGAGACACACCCGAGGCATATATAATTTTCTTGATTTGGAGTTCTTTTGATGTCATTTTAAAGTGTGAAATTCACTTTTGACAGAGAATGAAGAGAAGAGACCATGTGCAAGTGGAGAACGAACAATGAGATTTGTCAGAGTCTTCCAAAGGTTCGAGAGCACAAATTTGTAGATTTTGGATATATTATTGCTTATTGTAATTTTGATTGTACTTGTAATTTTTGACAATTTTAATGGATCATGCGAATAAACATAGAGACGTAGGCATTTTATGAACTTCGTAAACAATTTTGGTGTCATCTCTTTTCTAATTTTTACATTCCGATTTTTGATATATTTTCCACATTATTAAATAAAAATTTAATACAAATAAGCATATTTTAATTGGTTACGATAGTTATAGAAAATTGGGTAAATGGAATTTGAATGGTTGATGATTGAATTGTTGATTAAGTTGATTTTTGGGAATATTTAAATCAGTTTATAACATTTAAAATTCATATTTTTGAGCAGCTTTTCAATTCATTCAAGTAACAAAACTCGATAAGATTAATGATCATTTGTAAACAATTAAAAAAATAGGGTGGTTTATTGTTGTTTATAGATCAAACATTAATGCATAAATCAAAATATACTCTCATTAGCAATTTCAAGATTGAACATGGAAATGCTATTAAAAACACAGGGAAATATAAACACTTAGCTGATTATAGAGGCATAAAGTTGACTTACCAATGTAAGGTGAGTGTGAAAACTAGAAATGATATAAATGCTTCATTTATAGAACTGGAGTGTAGAACTAAGTAGGTATGGAAGCGTTCAACAAGTATAGAAGTTTTGAATGGTCTGGCCTCTTTTAGATGGTATTGTAAGGTGATGCGTTGACATTCTATAAATTGTTGTGACCTCGACGACACTTTGTGTTTACCTTCACTCTGAAACCAATCTAGGTGTAACACATATGAAAACCCTCTATATGATGTGAGACAAATTCTAACCCTAACCATGGGTAGAAGACTTGTAAAAATGTTAGTGTTTGGGTTGAAATGAAATTTGTGCACCGGGCCTATGGTGGCACTAATTTGAAGAGGCATCAAACCACGTGTAGTTCTCTACCTAGCATGTGATATTTATATGGATGTAACTACTTTGACAACTTGATTGCTTGACAATTATAAACAATGGCTTGGTGTGATTAAGTTTGGATTGATATGATGGTCTCTAGATTTGGAAGCTTAACTCATGAAAATATTTGGGAAACTTCATACCTATGTGAGGGATGCTCCTAGTTTGTGCTACTACTTTGAAGGGATTTATGACACTTGGAGTGCTTTCGAATGATATTTGTAATGAGTGTTGTTAAAATTTTTAGGTGAGATCAATAGGTGAATTAGAATTGCTTATATATGCTTTTGTAGATAAATTTTGCATTAAGGCTGACCCATAAGATATGAACCGACCCATAAAAATATCAAATTGAAAAAGTAACCATTCGATGGCTAGGAGCATTTTTTTAAATTCTAAACAAAACACTTAATGAACGACAAAATAAAATCATTTTTACCAAAAATAAGCATGTTAAGATTTGTGTCAATGACTTAGGAAAAGAATATCTATTCTAGTTACAAATAAAAATATTACCCATTTTGAAGCACAAATGCGTGAAGATTACCTTTAATGCAATAATGATTATGGAAAGCCCTAATTTAATGAGACATGACTAGTATAAAATCAAACAATTACAATAAATATTTGGTAATATTATATAATCTACTCTATTATGCTCTATAATCCTTTATGTTTATTGTCTCACATGTCTTAGTGTGGCTCGTGTAAAAGAACCAAGAATTCAACTAAAAATGAGGAAAAAAAGAGGTTGAAAATATCTCAGAACTACTTAGACTCCAAGGAGTCAAAAGATTGATGTGTGCTCACCTTTCTACTTGTTCATGTGTACTCTGGTTTTTGTTACTCGTGTGTTATTCAAGAGAACCTTTGTGTATGATTTTCTTAATTTTTGCTAATGTTTATCGAAATCTAGCTCTAAGTCATTGTGCCATGTTATCTTTTTTCTCCTTTTGACCTTCTTTGTTAAATATTTTGGCTATATTGGTTACGGTTCCCCTCAAAACACATTTTTACCCTATCCAATAAAAAAACCTGTTTCACATGTCTTAGTTTAGGAATACTCAGCATGAATGTCCGAACAAAGATTCATTATCACATCATACTCAGTTTATTTTCATGTTTGTAATAACAACTAGCACTTGCATCAAAAGGAGGTGTAATGGTTATGTTGATAACAAAACATGAGGTGTCATCCCTATTAAAGGATTTAATAACCTCGATCTATCAAATGGTGATTTTTGTCAGTACATCCCATGTCATGTGGACAAAGGTAATAACATAAAATAAATGTCGTGAAGCCATTTATTTTATCAAGTAATTTGTAATGCCTTATGACAGAGCTATGAATTAGGCACCTTTATGCCATTTTAAAGAGGTCAACATAATGAATATTTTAATCTATTTTGTTGTATATAATGTTGACCATCTATTTTTTAGAAAGCACACTTCAGCTTGTTAGCATATATTTTTGCACACATGCCAAAATATTACAACAGGATGGGATAAAGTCCCTCCTCAATGGTAGGTGAGGATGCCTTTATTGAAGGCCAAAAAGATTATATACAATTGTACATGCATACAAATATTTTGGGGGGTTTTGAAAGGAATGGAATGAATGAAAGAAGTGGAAGTGGAAGGGGATGGAATGGAAGGAAAGAATGGAATGAAGAAGGAAAGAAAGAGAAGAAGGGGAACACACAAGGTTAGGAAAACGCAGATCGAAACCCTACATGAACATTAGAAGCATCCATTGAATATTTGACAAATGAATCAAGAGTTAACATCCATGAAAGAAAGAAATATTACATCTATTAACGTAAGAATAACAAATGCAAACAAGAAGCAAACTTGAGACACAAAGTTCTCAAAGAAAGTTTCTCTATTTCTTCAAATTGCAAGAACACAAAGTTTCTTCCAAGTTCTTTCACATAAGCCAAAAATCTATTCTCCAAAGGTCCCGTACAAATGAGCCTTCACTTCCTTTTATAACCAAAAAGTTGGTTACAAAAGTTAGTTAGGGTTTTGAATTTTACTTTAGGACCTAACTAATTAATTAGGTCACTTTAAAATAATATCATTTTAATAAAGTAAAATAAATTTATTAAAAATGAATTAAGTGACCCAATAAAGTTTTATTTTAATATCCAAAGTTATGTGGGTACATGAGGACCCCACCAAGAGTATGATTAGGATGACACATCATCCTAGTGCCACATAGACTCAAAATAAAGACACCTAGACTAGTGCCTTATCCATTGGGCCCGAGAGTCCGCCTGCCTCAATCGTATGAGGATGAACTCATCAGTCACCAAAAAGAGACCAGCAAATACAACAATTCTTCAATTCCTGGTAAAACTAGGATCCAAACACTTCGACATCTTCCATTTGAAGAAACGCTCCATAGTTTCGAACAACCTTGTCTCTTCCGGAAAAGAATAAGGTGCGAGGAAAGTCTCACAGATGACTTGAAATTATAGCACCCTATCCGAGGTGGCATGGAACTCGATCATCTTCCCTTCAAAGTCAGATAAAAGTGACTGCAACCTGATCAATTCATCTATAGAGTCAAGACAGAAGGAGTATGGAGAGGAGAGTTGCATCTCGATCAGATTTGATAGTTGTTCCTTCAGCTGTGACGTTGAGCTCCTTTTACCACATTCGTTGACAAATGCGCAAGGGATTTCTTCCATGAACCCTTAAATGGTGTCTATGCTTGTTTTGAGTACTGTGTCCTTTGTTTCGTCAAATTGTGCCTTGGTGTCCTCCAGCGTCATCTTCCTGAACTTGGCCGAATTGAGCCACTCTATATGGAGCCTGTGATGTGTGAACTCAAGTATTCCCTCATGAACAAGTGACACGAAGATGATCTTGGCAAGTTCATGAATGTCTGGGAGTTTTTTGTCAAGAGTGACCAATTCGACATCAAGAGCCTCTCCAAAATAGAAAATCGAATCCAGATGGGTTTGCACCCGATCATAGATTCATGCCGCCTCATCAACGACCCTCAGACCTTGGCACAAAATTCGATCTATCCAACCCCTTATCGTATGGCCAATGATGTTATTTTCTTTTGATGCTGCAAGCGCCTCCTGATTAGGAATAGCCACCGGGACTAGAAGTTGGACATCGGAGGTGATCAAGTTGATCAAATGTTGTACGTATGCCATGAGCTACCGATTCTTCACTTTGAGCTGAGATGACTATGCCTTATACCTTTCCATCCATTGAAGTACGACATCAAGTGACTCTCGAGCATGTTCCGTGTTAATTTATAGCGTTGATTTCCCGAGAAGCATCCGTGAGACTTCATCGTCTTGGACATCCATCTCCTTTGCGCCTTTGTGAACCAGTGGTGTTGCAATGTCGGCGAAGCGATTTCCGAATTCGTTGATAGACACCTGGAGGATATGGGGAAAAATGCAAGTTCCTCACTCAATTTAGTAGGAATATGCATCCATAAGGCACTACAAGCCAATCCCCAAAGGATGATGAAGCATTTCCTATTTATAAGAGCATGTCTCGCTTGAAAATTTTGGTGTACCATTCCTACTTATAAGAGAGGTATGGATTCCATTTTTCACATGTGTGGGTACTTGGAACACCTAGATATCTAAGGTTATTGGAATGTAGCTATGTAGGATTCCCTTGTTGAGCGCTGCCATAAACTAAGGGTCTTATAGGCCCTATTGTTGATGATTTAGTTTGTTACAACCTAAAAGATTACAAATCTTATGATGATGAATATGATTTAATGTTGGACAATGACTATGACTACTATCCAAGGGAATATGAAGAAGAATTATATGAAAGTGATGATGCAAAGCGTGGGTTCCTTAAAAAAAAGGATGGGGGCTATGGAGTGGTAAATTTTATTGGGGATACCCCAACCAAACATGGTCTAATGGATGATCACAGTGGAGAATACTCAAATAACTTTATGGAATGAGTATAAAATCCTTCTACAAAATGTAGTGGTGGAAATGTGGATACACGCGGATTATCTGGTAGAATACCTAGAAGAGGGATAAAGATTGTTGTAATGCGGTGAACCCGCTGGGGACCTCTTGCTCTATGAACATTAAAATTGTTAGGCATGTTCTCCTTACCTTGTCTTTTATAATTTTCGTACAATTTGGTGCTTCATTTACAATTTAATAGAAATAATAAATCATTGGATAAGTGTAGAGTTGAGTATTTAATTAGAATGTTAGTGTGAAACGATAAAGCTCTACTTGGTCATCTACCCTACTAGTTTACAAATTGATCGTCAACCATGTTATTACCGCAACCTTGTACGTGCTAGACTCAGGGTATCAAAAATAGGTGCTTGTTTCCATTGGTTTTGGCGAGAGCTATATAATTTAACTAAAACAACCATTTTTTTATCATTACCGCAAAGTTAGAAAAATGCTATTTTCAGAGACTTGCAAAACAACTCTTCGAGCCCCGTAAAAGAAATGTCAAGCATCGTATGTGTTCCCTGTTGTGTAGAGATTCATGTCAAGCATTAGCTCAACCTCTTTTTCCATTTGCACTCTCTTTGTCGCTCCTCTAGGAGTCCTATTACCTCTTTGCACTTTGAGGAAGCATTAAAACCGAAAATTTCATTTCATTTCAGCTCGTTGTTTGAACCCTGAGCAACAAAATGCTTGTTCACCTTTGCAAACATCTAGAATTTTTACTAGGAAATTGATTGGAACATTTGGTTTGGGGAAAAACACTCTTCTTGATAGTTGGCAAAGGACTTTTGTATGCCTCGGGTTACTTATTTGACTAGCTCAAACTCGGCTCTACTATGACCGTGGCTCGAAAACTCGTCGCTATTTACAACCCATTTGCCATTTCTCACCATGTCAACTCGATGTATCCTCTATATAGAGGAGGGCATGTAGGAAACAACCCATAGAGATTCCAACCATCGAAGTCGGTTTCTAGATGAGGGTTCTTACGCCTCGAGCTAAAATTGGTTGTTGTTGCAACTAGTCTTATTACGACCGATATTCCCATGAAACTAGCCACCTATCGTAAATTATTTACAAGTTCCGAATTCTCATTAGTTCCTGTAAGCTTTGGGTATATAGCAAGACATGTAGGAATTCACCTGTCGTGAATTTTCTTATCAAAAGACAGTTTTTTAAATGCACTTTGTTAGCCTCCGAGCCAAAATTTGGGCATTTTTTTAATTAGTAGAAAAATGTAAAAGAAAGTCGTAGGACCCTAGTCAAGTTATAAAATCAACGTGGAAAATTATAAACACTTGTAAATAATCATAAAACTTGATCATGTGATTTGTGTGAATTTAACTTTTGGCAAAATAGTGTTTCTCTCTCTCCCTATCTCTTTCTCTCTCATGGGTTAAGAAATGAAGTGAAATGAAATGAAATGAAATCAATACATGTCTCTAACCCCCCTTTTGAATGCAAATTATTAATATTATGTAATTGGAAAACTGAAAACATTAATTATGTTAGATCTAGGTGGATGCCATGCCAGTGATTTATTGCTGATTTCATTCTCACTTGGTTTTGTAGGATGCAAGAAAGATGGTGAAAGGGTGTGGTGTAATTCATTGTTTATTATCAAAATTTATATAGGTCATTGTAAAATGTATATAAGAATAATGTAGTCCCATGTTACAAAAATTTGTATATGAAATCAAATATGAATGAGATGCTAGTTTTAGGATACCTTGGGAAGTGCACATTTTATCATATGTACAATTTTGATTCATAGTTACATGTGGTAAAAAGGATATATATATATATATGTGGTAAATGAATTTGAAGTTAATATCTTGTAGTGCATTTTTAGTGTTCAATAAATGATTAATTAATTAGTGTGTTGTATTCTTACCTTGTAAATGTAATAAAGAGATTTAATTGAAACACTCAACCCTAGCATAAGATTCATGCATAACATGTCTTCATGTGTGATCCTTCTTACCATAGAAGAAATTGAAAACCGTAGAATGAACTTAAACTTTGCTCTCGATGGAACCTCTTAGTTTAGGTAAATAAAACCCCTAGTTTGAGTTTACCATCATAGTCGTTATGTTTAACAACATTATCATGAACCCATCTTTTAGGAACGACATGGTCCAACTTTATCTGGAGTATGTGGGTTTATTCTTGGTTTAGTGAAGAGAATGTCTTCTCTTCAGGTCTAACACTGTGTTGAGTGGCGATGACCATCTTGGAAGTCACCTTAAGAGTCCTTGTTTGAAGCAATGACCACGCGGTGTAATCTACCATTTATGGAGTAAGTAGAGATATTAATCGCTTAGTATCCTAGTGCAATAATAAGTCTTACAAAGTTAGATCTATAATTTTTACTTGTCATCAAATGAATTCCTTGTGGGACCCCCAGACGACACAAATAGAGAGTGAAATAGTTTTTCTATGACTTAAACTCTTGTTAATAAACTCTTTAGTTCCTCTCATCTAGATGTGTTACCTTGGTTACTAACAACATAACACCTTGGTCTTTCATGAAGGTTGTTTAGCATAAATATGTCCTCTCACCTTAAAATCATATATAGTTGAGGTGTAGATCCTTAGGTGCAATTGGAATTAAACTAAACCTCAATTGATTAGGAGGTTAACTTGGGGTTCATGTGTAGTTATAGTGCTTCCAATCATATACTTCTTCAAGATGTTAGACAAGTACTTTCGTAACTCTTTATGTTAAAAAGTGACACCAAAAAGAGACCTAAGAAACAATGTAAATGAAATGAGAAACAAGAGTATATTTGATAATGGCTTAGGAAAAAAATTTCAGTTGAAGTCATAATGGTTGATTAAAGTATTGACCTTTTGTTAAGAATGGTTATAATTTGGTCTTGGTGGGACTAGGAATTTGAGCCAATATTAGAGTCCACAAATTTTTTTATGTCATGTAAATGCTTAATTGAATCAAACTAAATTTGGAACTAAAACAACCATAGTATGAGAACAAATGTGCTTCTAATGGAAGGAAGTTTATAGGAAAGGGAAACTTGAACCTTCACCTCCTTTGAATTGTATTATTTCTCCTCGACAACTTATGGTTGGTCCCCTTACATAATGAGGGTAAAATTAAACATCAACTAAACATATTTTGAGAAACAAACCTTTAGCATAAGAGCGAGAGAATTAGGAACTTTATATGCAATTTGAAATATGGAAAATAATTATGTAAGTTATGGAGATTGTCATAAGTGATAAAAATCAAAATTAAATGGTCGAACTATAAGTTGAATGTGGAATGAACTTATGAATATGTAGGTGGAAAAGGGAGAAAATTATTCTTACATAATAATGTTATTGGAATGTTAATCATAACGAAGATGTAATCATGGTAATGATGTGTTGTGGGTTTGCCAATCCTTGAGTCCCTTTTCTTGTGGTTGGGATTATTGCTTGCATTCGTTCATTGGGGAAAGTGTGGCATCGACATGTATATGGTGTTGTCATGTGTCTATGTGAGTCAATGACTTATGTAAGTGTCATATGCATTTTTGAGTTTTATTTTCTTGGAGCCCTTGTGGCGTTGTGTAGTGAGCAATGTAAGTAAAAAAAAATTTATCCTGGTATTTTTATTGTTGTTTTTGTGTGTGTAAAATATGGGCGTTACATTTGGTATCAGAGTGAAGGTTCATGCTCTCGAACCTCTGGGAAAAATTGGAATTGTGATGGTTTTGCATGGTGGTGGTGGATATTAGAAGAGTAATGTGATATAAGCGTGATGTGAACTATGTTGTAATTGTGATATTATGAACGCACATGTTGTGTATGTCACTTAGTGCGTATTTGTTATCATGTTGATGTGCTTGTGATGAGAGTATTCTCTCTCCTTTTCATGGATTCTATAAAGAGTTCATGTGTGATGTACCGCCTTACTATATGTGCGAAAAATAATCTCATTGTGGATTGTAGAGTGTTGGAGCATTTTGGCATTATGTGATATGAAGGTGTATTGATGTATTGCATGAAAAAATTGGTGTAAAGTGAATTAGATTATATCATGATGTTGTCACACTATTCATGTGATGAATCATGTGCATCTCCATGTTGTATTACAATTGACTATATGTTGTAAGGTTATACATTGTGTTCCTCATACGTATAATTCATGTAAAATGTGATGGTTCATGTCGTGATTTAGGGGCATATGGTGAGTGTATGATCCCTAGTGTACAATGATTGCACTTTGGGTGTAGAATGTGGTAATGTGATGTATCGTAACCCATAAAAGTAATGATTATGTTATACCATTTGTATATATACCATGCATAAGACGTTATGGTTAATGTGCGTGAATCACCATTGTGTTAGTGATGTAGTTATATGTTATGTTGTGGACCCTACACTAACCGACCCTAAGGAAATTAGTAAAATGTGTATGATTGGAGTGAACACGTGTACTGTTGACTAATCACTCGAGTTGAGTATGAGATAGGAAGTGGAGCCTCACATAGGTTGAAAACCCACTTTTGTTTGTTTGGTACGTGTGGCACTTGTTAAACGGGTGTCATGCATATTGTGTTTCGCGAACACCTTAGGCTCAGTAGATGGCGACTTGTACTCCTTTCTCTCTCCGATATGGTTATCGTATGGATTCAACCTATGTGATATTGACTATGTTGAGTCTTGTTGAAATGGTGGTGGGATGATTTAGATAGAGATGATGATAGTTATATTATTGATATGATATTATACGAGTTATATTATGCCTTTCTCCATTTTTCTCTTGTGCGTTCTAATCTCATTTAACGTTGTTCGGCCCCATCTCAATAACCTTACTCCTCCATTGTATAAATTCCCACCCGCCCTTCGATTTGGGATCGATCATGCGAGCTCACATGTTTTAACCTCCCCTTAGATTTTCTTCTCAGTATAGGGTCGTGTTTGATCAATTTTGCTCAAGGAGGGGAAAATGGGATGATAGGAATATTAAATATTATTTTCTTAGCGTAATAATACTTGAGATTCTGCACGCTTATTGTAAAACAAGCAAACCTCCATATAAATCGACATTTTTAATCTTCTTTTTAATATTTCTATATCGCTTATTTTGTATAATATGATGAGTGTATTGACAAATATAAATTCTCATACAAACTTTTTAACATTTTTATTTTCCGTATATTTAAAAATAAAAATACTCATATTCTATTAAACTCTATATATTGCATATATTTAATGATATTTTATAATACGATATAATATTTATTAATATGATATAATAATACTATATATTCGTCTCCCTAAAACTATCACAAACAAGAGGTCATGGATTTTAACCCCGATATAATCAATGCAAAATCCGTGAAGTAGAACCAACAAGACACGATGTTCCTTGACAAACCTTACTAAAAACTGGTATTGTCCATATAAATCGACATTTTGAATCTTCTTTTGAATATTTCTACATCGCCAAATTGTATAATTTGATGAACGTATTGAAAAATACAAATTTGCATACAAACTTTGTAACATTTTTATTTTCTCGTATATTTAACAAAAATACTCATACAAACTATAAAATTATATATTTTGCATATATTTAATGATATTTTATAATATGATATAATAATTATTAATATGATATACTACTACTATATATTTGTCTCCTATAAACTATCACAAATAAGAGGTCATAGATTTTAACCCCGATATAATTAATGCAAAATCCATTAAGTAGAACCTACTAGCGCCATTTCCTGGATTGACCTTACTAACGAAACCGTCACAATAATCAATGATTTTATGTGCTCATGGATGCGTTTGTGGTCCTTTGCATTGAAACCATGCCCATTTTCAATGCTAGCACATTGAAAACAAATGACGTCGAAAGCGTTGTGAAAGTGGCTATTGTCCACTCAATTTGCACCTACGTATGTGCAAATCATATAAAAAGACCATCCCACATGCCATGCTTTACCAAATATACATGATGTGGCCATTTTTCCCAACAACGGGAGTAGGTCTTGTCATTCGTCTTATCAAACTCGTCAAACTCTGCAGGTCTTCAAGGACGATTCGGATCTCACCGAGATGGTGTCACTAGTGGTGGTCATGACTCAATGTATTAACAACACTTAGGAATAGGTGCATTACTTTGCCAAAAACATAATACCTCCAAAAACACACATAAACAACTTTGCAAATAAAACCAGAGTTTCACAATAGCTTACTTCTCATTCTGAATTCACACTCGATCTATTACATCATTACAATTCTCCTTTTATTTCAAGACTACTCTAAAACCCTAAAATGCCAAAACCCTAAAATGCCAAAAACCCTAAAATGCAAAACAACTCGGATTGACCCCAAAATTTGCGTGCCAAATATGCATTCATAAATTAGGGCTCACGCGAAATTTGGACTTATTCTGACAAGCACAACAAAAGTTATTAAAGTTCTAAGACCTAGAAAAGCGAAAAACATTCGAGCCAATTTTAGACCACTAGATGACGGAATCCGAGCCCGAAAACGTGCCAAAATGAGCACAACCTTGCAGAAAGTTGTCCCCAAAGATAGTACTAATGTATATCTACCACCCTGTAAAATTTCAGGACGATCCAACGGTCGGATCAAAAGTTATGGCCTCTAGCAAGTTATGCTCCCGCATCATTCTCCCCTGGTTGAAAAGAATTCAGCTCCCGCAAATTCTCGCTGACGGAACTCATCTAATTTTGCACTCACAATTTTCCTCAACTCCCACTCAGAATCCAAGTGTTTTCTTCTTGCCGCAAACCTTCCCACCGTACTCAAATATCTGTCAGAGCTCCCATGTCTAGTAGTGATTGTCTTTTGGTCCAAGACACGCATTACCCTCTCCTTTTTCTCCTTCTTCGCATCTGCTTTCTTCCAGCTTTATTTCTTCCTCCTCTCGCAACATTTTCATCATGACCTCGAAACTTATATAAATCAAACATTAAAAACCGGTGAGATAGCAAAGTTTTCAGTAACTCCACCTTGTAGGCATTATCACTCATTTTCTTCTAATCCTACATGGCCCAATCTTCTTATACTTGAGTTTATTATATGTTCCCTTTCTGAAACCTCTCTTTTCTAAGATGAACCATCACCATATCTCCTTCTTCAAATACACTTACTCTCCTACTAGCATCTCGCAGCTGCTTTATATTGTGCATTACTCACTTTCAACTTTTCCTCACTTCATCTTGTAGAACAGAGAATGTGTTCTCGCAAATGCTTCGCATCATCACTAGTTTCATCTTCACCGTAGAACAATTAGATCAAGGACCCTTCGGATTCCTACCATATACAATCTGAAAGGAGACCTCCTCGTTGACTCTCGTTTATCGAGCTATTATATGCAAACTCAGCTTGAGGTAAAGCTAAGTCCCATTGTTTTGGCTTTTCTCCAACTATACAACGTAGGAGATTTCCCAAGCTTCTGTTCACTACTTCAGTTTGCCCATCAGTCTGGGGGTGATATGCACTACTGAACTGTAGTTGTGTCCCCAATTTCTTCCACAGAGTCCTCCAAAAGTGACTCAAAAACTTCGTGTCCCGATCTGAAGTGATCGTTTTTGGAATTCCATGCAATCGAACCACTTCTGAAAAAAACAAATCTGCAATTCTGGAAGCATCATTAGTTTTTTTACAAGAAATAAAATGTGCCATCTTAGAGAATCTATCAACCACAACAAAGATAGAATCATTCCCTCGCTGTGTGTTAGGAAGCCCTAACACAAAATCCATACTCAGATCAACCCATGGCCCTGTAGGGATAGGCAATGGCATATACAACCCAGTATTCTGTGCATGACCCTTAGCCATTTGACACACTCTACATCTTGCTACAACCCTACTGATGTCCCTCTTTACCTTTGGCCAATAATACTTTTCTACGACAAGAGAAATTGTCTTACTTATACCAAAGTGTCCAGCCAACCCTCCACTATGCAATTCTCTTATAATATTTTCTCTCATTGAACCAACAAGGATGCACAATTGTTTCCCCCTAAACAAATAACCATCCTGTATCAAATAATCAAAAGAATCACTACCTACTGTAGGCTCCTTAAGCTTTCTGACAACATCACCAAAATCAGGATCACCTTCATACAATTCCTTAACTGCCTCAAACCCTAGGACTTTATTTTCCATTGTTGTCAAAAGGGCTACACGCCTACTCAAGGCATCAACAACTTGATTCTCGCTTACTGCACTTGCTTTTAAAACAAAAGTATATTCTTGCAAAAATGAAACCCATTTTGCATGCCTACTATTTAGTTTCTTCTGTGTTTACATACCTCAAGGCTTCATGGTCAGTGAAGAGTACAAATTCCTTTGCTACCAAGTAATGTCTCCAGTTCCTTAATGCCTGAACAATAGCATAAAATTCCACATCATAAGTAGAATATTTCCTCCTGACTTCATTTAGCTTTTCACTGAAGAATGCCACTGGTCGTCCTTCTTGACTCAACACAGCTCCAATCCCAACATGTGAGGCATCACAATAACCTCAAAGACCTTGCTAAAATCTGCAATACCAAAACAAAGCTTCGATACTTTCTTCTTCAACAATTCAAAACTATCTGTTGCTGCCTTGGTCCATACAAACTCCCTCCCTTTTGTACACTCTGTTATGGGTGCAACAATGCTACTGAAATTCCTGATGAACTTCCTATAAAAAGTTGCCAATCCATGAAAACTACGAACCTCTGTCACATTCCTCGAATAGGCCATTCCAAATTGCCTTTACTTTTTCCTCATCCATCCTCACTCCATCCCCTGATATGACAAATCCCAAAAAAACAAGACTCTTCTGAAGGAATCTACACTTCTTTAAGTTTGCATATAGACTCTCTTTACGTAACAAGTCTAGCACCAATTTCAGATGTAACAAGTGTTCTTCCACTGTCTTACTGAATATCAAAATATCATCAAAATAGACAACAACAAACTTACCATTGTATTCTCGAGTACTGTTCATCAACCTCATGAATGTACTGGGTGCATTAGATAGCCCAAATGGCATCACCATCCACTCGTATAATCCATCTTTTGTTTTAAAAGCAGTTTTCCATTCATCCCCTTCACGGATTCGGATCTGGTAGTAACCACTCCGTAGGTCAATCTTGCTAAAATATCGGGCTCCCGCTAGCACATCCATCATATCATCCAATCGCGGAATTGGAAACCGATACTTAATCGTGATCTTGTTTATGGCTCTACTGTCTACACACATTCTCCAGTCTCCATCTTTTTTGGGAGTCAATAATGCTGGAGTTGCACATGGACTCATGCTTTCTCTCACTAACCCTTTCTGTATTAGATCTGTCACTTGTCTGTTCAACTCTTCACTCTGTGTCGGACTCATCCGATAGGCTGCCTGGTTTGGAAGGGCCGATCCTGGGATCAAATCAATATGGTGTTGAATATCTCGCTTTGGGGGTAACCCATCTGGTAGCTCATCTGGTATGACATCTTTGTATTCTTTTAGTATCTTTTCTGCTGCAATAGGTATATTAAAGCCTTCTTTCTCCAGCTTCTTTGACATTAGTGCATAACAACATCCAACTTCTTCCATTTCTGTAACAAACTCTTTTGTAGCCAATAAGCCCTCACTCTTCTCTTCTTCCTCAAGGGTAATAAGACCACCTTTACACCATCCTTCCAAAAGGTATATGTATTTTTCCTCCATCATGTGTAACCTTTCTATCGTATTGCCAAGGCCTACCCAATAATATATGACATGCATCCATCGGGATAACATCACACCACACCTCATCCCTGTAGGTATTCCCAATTGAAAACTTTATAAGGCATCTTTTATCTATGGTTACTTCATTTCCTTTCTTGAACCATGATATACGATAGGGATATGGGTGCTTGTCATACAATTTCGATTCAGCTTTATCAACCATTACAATAAAACCATATTTTCACAACTACCACCATCAATAATAATTTTACATACCTTTCCTCCAGAGGTGCATCTTGTTCGAAATATATTTGTTCAAGCCACGAATCAGCTCCAAAGAACATCACGTTCTTTCTCCTTCCTTCCTCGACAATCATCGTCCCTCCTTATCATGAGGGTTTCACCCAAGTCTCAAGCAGCAACCTCCATTTCTTCTTCCTCTTCACCTCAACCAGATTTACTCGTGGTTTTTCTCCTCGCCATCTATCTTGTGTAGGATAGTGCGCGACACTCAAAAGCTCTATGGCCCTCTTCACCACATCAGTAACATGTATATTGCCTTTGGGGGCTATTCCATCCCCGTCCTCCATTATAACCTCTTCCTCCGAAATCCCCTACCTCTTTGGTAGTTACCATGGCTTTGACCAGAATCTTCATGCCCTTCTCAGTATTAGAGGATTCACCTTTTGAGATTCAAATCTACCCCTACCCCCTCATCGAGATGATGATGGACCTCTCTTCACACCTCTTCTAAAATTACTCCTCTTGTTCTTTTCCTCCGCCTTTAATGCAAGTTGATAAGCATCATCTAGGCTATGGATCCGAGCATACTCACCATCTTGTATGGTGTAACTCAACCCATTTATGTACCATGTAGCCTTTTGTTCTTCAGACTCTCCCTGTTCCACCCTGATTGATAACTTGTAAAATTCATTAGTATACTCCTCAATGCTGAGATCCTTCTACCTTAGGTTTTGGAACCTTCGAAAGAGTGTCTGAGCATAATCTACAGGAAGAAACTTTTCTTTCAGCTTCTTTACCATTTTATTCCAGTTTCGATCTTGCCCTTTCCATTCCTTTGTCTTTCATTTTGTAGGTGATCCCACCAGATCAATGCATGTCCAGCTAACTTAGTGCATGCAAACTTAACCTTCTTCTCCTCTGAAAGGGTTTTCCACTCAAAGAATTTTTCCATGCGATTTAACCAGTCAATCAACTCCTCTCGGTCGTAACCTCCACCATAATCGTGAACATTAATCTTGATGTCGCCATTCTTTCCCTCTAAGGCCTTGATCAATCTCTCCTCAAATGGTCTCTCATTCAAGGTTTCTTCGCTCTCTCATTTTCTTCTTCATCTCCTCCTTCATTCATTAATGGAGTCTCTTCTTCAATATCACTATCCGGGCTCAGATCCCCATTTGCATGTCTCCTTCTAAGGCGGGTAACTTCCCCGTGAGCTCAAAGAATTTGTCTCTCGTAGCTCCCGCATATGCCTATTCATCCGGGCATAACCTCCTCCCCCGTCCTAGCCATGGTTATATAAAACAGAGGTAAAAACTACACATAAAAATGTAATATGTTACCTTAACTATTTCCGCAAGATCAAAATCCTACTCTGATACCAATTGATGTGAATCCAGCTGCAAGAGGTTGAAATACCTCCAAAAACACACATAAACAACTTTGCAAATAAAACCAGAGTTTCAAAATAGCTTACTTCTCATTCTGGAATTCACACTGATCTATTACATCATTACAATTCTCCTTTTATTTCAAGACTACTCTAAAACCCTAAAATGCCAAAACCCTAAAATGCCAAAAACCCTAAAATGCAAAACAACTCGGATTGACCCCAAAATTTTCGTGCCAAATATGCATTCATAAATTAGGGCTCACGCAAAATTTGGACTTATTCTGACAAGCACAACAAAAGTTATTAAAGTTCTAAGACCTAGTCAAAAGCAGAAAAAACATTCAGAGCCAATTTTAGACCACTAGATGACGGAATCTGAGCCCAAAAACGTGCCAAATGAGCACAACCTTGCAGCAAGCAAAGTTGTCCCCAAAGATAGTACTAATGTATATCTACCACCCCGTAAAATTTCAGACGATCCAACGGTACGGATCAAAAGTATATCATCGAAACTATTATGTGAACCCTGAAAAATTCCTTCACATGATCGATGCTCATCTTCATAGTTACATTCGGACTATATCAAAATTACCCATCACATTGGTGTAATATTCAACCATTCTAGTTTTACTACACTTTAGAAAATGACAAACTTGCATTCAAATCATTCATAAATTGTTAGGATTACAATTTTTACAAATAGATATACTTATTTTCAAAATGTCGAGAGATATTAATTTTAAGTTTTTTTTTTGTTTTTTTCGATATTATAATTATCAATAATATCATTATTTTTATACAAAATTTTTCCATTAACTCGGTGATAACTAGTGTTAATTTAGTTGTACTCAATGTGTTATGGTTTTAAAACCTTTCCCACAAAAAAAAACATTAGGCTCCAAAATCCAACATATGGCCAAGATATTATGATATTTCAATCGAATTATTTTATTAAAATAAAATCTAATTGATGATCAAATGGACATCAAATTTAACGTTGGAATTAATTTTCAATGACTCATACCTCCCATTGTAAAATGTTAATCAACATAAATATATACTAAATTATAACTTGTAATTTCATATATTTAACGTTTTAAGAATACATGGTATATATACATTGCAAATGATATGCATGGTATTTTAATTGAGTGTGAATGAGCATTTATGACAATCTTAATATCACACATGTACGCAATCATGTCATTCATATTTTCAACTCTGAAATGAGGCTCATCTTCTCTCACAAGAGGCATCATATTCTTGATAAATACACTTGAATTTAGAACTTTGGGTTGTGTGATCCACTCTTAAGCCAAATCCACAAATAACATAAACATAAATATATATTAGTTTGGATTAATGTCATTTATTTTCCCAAATAGATGTCCAAATATATGAAACAATGTGCATAGTTGAATGGACTATGTAGATGAAAGAAATGCATCTTTTATCTACCTAAGTGGTTTAAATTTCATAAGGTGTGCACCCCAAATGCTCTACATCATACCTTTTGCATATGAATGGTAGACATATAATGATCATATTTCATCCCTAGAGATACTCTCAACACTGAATTTCAGTATATTGTATTTCACTATCTATTGATTATTAGTCGAGATTAAGTTCTTATTGGAGTGTTTGTTATGTTATTCTATTGTTCAACCATTTTTGTTTTGAGTAATTTGATTATTTCAATTTTGTATTGTTTCTTGTGATTTTATTTTTCTCTTATCAATTATTTGTCCTTATTTTCTTGAGTTTGTTTGCTTCCTTCTTTTTTTAGTTCTCACTTTTGTGTTTTCTTTATGTTTTCCTTATTTTATAGTGTTGTGTGATTTTTTCCAAAATCATAACAATTCAGTTCTAGTCTACATGAATTGTATCGTTATTGTTTTAATCACATTTTGGTTCGGCTCTTTTGACCTTTATTTTGGGTCCTCACGATTCTTGGTTCCCTATTTTCAACTTAGTTTACACGTTGTGTGTTGACTTGCATATTAGTAGGTTCCTAATTTAAATTCAAGAAGTCTATAAATATATAAGTATATTAGTGCATTTAAGACAGGCAAATAACCAATGTATACACAATCAAACTTACAATTATAAATAATTTATTGGTTCAAGAGTGTCATCGCACCAAAAAGAAAAATTCAACTATAATTTAGATAAGAACATAAGAATTTACTAGTTCTTGCATCTATTAAAAGTATAAGGCTTGGGAAACTTATATTAGATTATTTGTTGAACTACATTGTATATATTGTTTTCATTAATTTTCCCCAAAGGGAATCTAACTAAGATAAGCCCAAAATACGCCTCGCCTCTACCCCATAGCCCCTTCTCCCACTCTCCCCGCTCCCACTTTTTATATTTTACAAGGTATTGTTAGTGATTGAGGTTTGAAGGAAAGAGATTTGTTTCTGGTGGATCGCAAAACAAGTAAGAAAATTTTAGAGCTCGAGAGAAGACAAACAAGGTCATCAATTCATATTCATGGCATATAAAAGTTGTCATGACCATGATGTTATGGATTTGGTTGTGCCATTTAATGAGTGTTATGGTTTTGGTCGGGGTGATTATTTATCATAGATCTTTTTTTAGTTTGTTGTACCTCTTATGATGGTTTGTTTGTCATTGCATATTGCTGATGAACACTTCCATATTTATGATAACTTGTATACCACTTTAGAACCTTACTTCTCTAGTTTTCTCCAATAATTTTAATTATATGAATATTTATATATTATTTTATGTTTCTATATGATATGAATTTGTGTTATTAGGTCTGATTTATTATGTTATATTCATAACTACTCCCATTGTAATTATATTTGGTTAGTTTAATGCATTATTAGGGGAAAATTATTTTCCACGTCTACATATACATATGAAGATCACACATATAAGTTAACCAATAAACCATTATATTAGTAATAAGTGAATTTCAATGTAGTATTAAACCTTCATTAACGTAAGGATCATGATATATTGGGTTTACATGTTGTTGTGGAACAAGATCACTAACCAATGTGAGATTATTATTTTTAATGAATGAGAATTTCATAATCAAGGAAGAAAAAATATAAGATACATATATTTAAAGTGTAATAATTAGTCATGTCAATTTCTAATCGGTAATTGGTATCATGTACATAATTATTTTTCAAATCATATGAAAGATCACTCTAGTCTAACAAGTTCTCCATAAATAATAATAAAGGTCTAATAATCTCACCTTTAGGTACCCAACGAATTTTTTTCCATACCTATTTTTGATTTGGATAAGAGATGTGTTAACCTCCTCTCTATCTCTTCATTCTACAACCTTTATACATCTTACCTTCATATCTAGCTTGTAGTAGTTCTTATGAATAATAATAATTTTAATTCAATAACAATAATTAGAAATATATATGGTGTATATATATAAATAGTTCTTAAATTATGTTTTTGATATATTAAACAAGGGAAAAGGGGTCCTCACCTTGAGAGAATAACAACATCGAGACAAAAATTTAAAATGTTAGCCTAATGGACAAAAAGAAAAACCAAAAACTAGAAAATTACTACGTCTGATTCCAAATTCAAATAAAGTAAAAATCCTTCAAGAAAGGCCAAAAAAGACAATTTTATACCAAAAAAAAACAAAAACAAATATAAAAATTACAAGAAAACATTCCATAAAACTATGTCTTGAAATCTGAACTCAAACATTAATACAATTTATATGTCTTACCTTCATCTCTAGCTTGTAGTAATTCTTATGAATAATAATAATTTTAATTCAATAACAATAATTAGAAATATATATGGTGTATATATATAAATAGTTCTTAAATTATTTTTTTATACATTAAACAAGGGAAAAGGGTCCTCTCCTTGAGAGAATAACAACATTGAGATAAAAATTTAAAATGGTAGCCTAATGGACAAAGAATAACCAAAAACTAGAAAATTACTACGTTTGATTCCAAATTCAAATAAAGTAAAAAGCCTTCAAGAAAGGCCAAAAAAGACAATTTTATACCAAAAAAAAAAAAAAATATAAACATTACAAGAAAACATTCCATAAAACTACGTCTTGAAATCCGAACTCAAACATTATTATAGTTATAACTCAAACATTAATACAGTTATAGTTAAACAAATTGAACACATTTAATGTTATAAGTGTTTGATATGATTCTTAATATTATCTATAAGTATAAATAAGTTCTAGATTTGCATGTCGATCATTACTCGTCATAAGAAAATATAAAAATTCCATTTAAATATGCATGTGTTAAATGGAATACATTAGGAAAAGTTTGATTTTTTGGATTCATTATAGTTGTAAATATTGCTAATGTGTAGATCATTTGTATGTATAATTTTTTATTAGTTGTTAAATATTGGTAATTGCAAGGTTGTGAATGTTTGATGTAAGTTGAAGCTATAAAAATTATGTGTTGTCATACTCTCACTCTTAATTTGGCATATGGGGAAAGTGCCTCTGCCGAAGATATGAATCAATGCGTCTAAAGGGGCTTGCCCCTTAGGATGCCACATCGATACACCCAACTATCATTGTGTGATGAAGGTTCTTGCCACTTAGGATTGTACATCAATATTTGGGTGGTATATTGTGTTGAGCGAAGTTTTAAAGCCACCTGTGAAGGCAAAATCTACCCTTCACTCAAAATGCACCCTCCCATAATATCACAACTGTCCCTTTTGCAATGGACGGTTGTGATATTATGGGAGGGTGCATTTTGAGTGAAGGATAGTCGTTGGAATTTATTCACACTTGAATTTTTCATGGATATCATCTTTATGAAATTGTGATTATTTTATCATATTGGATGATGTATATTAGTTTTTCATGTATTGTGCTAACATTAATTATATGCTTCTTTCGTGTAGTAGTTACTCTTTTGTGTAGTGAATATGAATACCAGAGCCCGATTTCTCCCGATCCTGTTGGTAAAATGAAGACA
This sequence comes from Taxus wallichiana var. yunnanensis, assembly GCA_018340775.1. Classification (NCBI taxonomy): domain Eukaryota; kingdom Viridiplantae; phylum Streptophyta; class Pinopsida; order Cupressales; family Taxaceae; genus Taxus; species Taxus wallichiana. The sequence continues at coordinate 351,619,951 of CM031239.1, forward strand.
TACAAAAATATGAGCCTTCACGTAAAGCGAAGATGAAGGGAGCTCGCATAGAAGTTTGAAAACTGCAAGAGTCCCTAAAAATAGTCCTCAATTTATTAACAATGTATAACTTATAAGTATATTATAGGCAGGTTTAACATGCCATTGAATACTAGTTGTTCAAAATGTATAGTAAATAATTTTTATTACGATTCAAAAGTTTAGCACCATTTCTAAATTTCAAATAAAAGTGTGAAAATTCTACACATTATAATATTGAGTTTGTATTATCCACAAAATTTGAAATACCTGCATTGTGGGAAATTTAATATGCTAGTGATTTCTATTGTTTTAATAATATACACTAACAAAATATAAGTAAAACTATAGATGTGGATAGTCTATGCTATTATAATTTATCCACGGATGATAAATCCTTAAACAAGGTAAAAATTTTCAATCATGAATAATATTCATAATTTCATACATGACAAAATAATTTTTTTAGAATATCCATATTTTATAAATTTCATTGTGGAGAAATCACATTTTTCAATTTATTTTTTTTGAAATGTCTATATTCTTCAATTTTAGTTTGTAAGTTCACCTTTTTCAAAAGAAGGGTACATGGGTGTTGCGAAGATTATTATTTTATTGTTGTTTAATTATTATGTTTTGGCATGCATAAATGTATATATAGATTTTAAAGATGTTATTATTATTTTAATATTTTAATTTTCTAATTTGTAACTTCTGTTTTAAATAAATATGTTTTTGTTTAGTTATTTTTAATGTTTTTAGCTAAGTGTAATAGTTTCTATTTTATATACGTCATTTTTGGAAAAGATTATTTTATAAAGAAAATAAACACCATAAAATATATTATTATGCGATGTGAATTATATTTATAAGTTTAATTATAGTATTTTTCTTATAAATTATTGTTTTCCTTGCATTTCAATACTGTTTTTATACACGCGACTTTTGAATTAGACAAAAATTCAAATGTTTTCAATGTCTTAAGATGGTATTCATGTTGATGATGATCAATCACAAGTCAAAATTTATTTCAGAAAGTATGAAATAATTGTTTCATTAACGATGCAAAACTGCATGTAATAATTTTTAGGATGGGAAGGAGGCCCAAATGGCAGAGCATGATCAATCTTCCTATCCAAGAGATTATAGAGTAAAAGAGTCGGCCATATGATGACCTAGAATGGACACCCATAGGGAGATGAGCCAAACATCAACATTTGTGCCGCCATACCATTCACAAGAATACAAACATTTCTAAAGGGGGAAGGTTCTAACGAAAGTTTTGAGACTACCTTCACCCACACAAATCACAAGTCAACAAATATAGAAAATCCTAAACTGCATACAACCAAGTCATATACTAGGTTTGGACCTTTGCTAACAAATTATTTTTGAATGTTCTTTTTATAAACATTTGTATAAAATTTGATGTTACCATTTTTAATGCAGCTATTAGTGTTCATATGGCCTAGATGACAATAGAAATAAGAAAGTAATAAGTGAAAAAGTGAGTAGGTGTATAATTAAAAGGGGTTGCCAATGTCATTTCAATGTGAAGATTTTTTATGGGAGACCGACAATGGCCATAATATTATACAACAATCCATTTTTCATTGTGATGTAAATGGTGAGTGTTGTCATGGGAGGAACAAAAATACCATTAACAATCCTCTTCTGAATGTTGCCACGTAATTATCAAATGAATGCAAAACTTATATCGAGAGTCTTTTGTTGATGAGATTCACCGTGGAAACAATGTACGCTAAATATATAGAGGATCCATCCAACGTGGGTATATCGAGCAAGAGGGAATAATACATGAAAAGAAAGGACGTGGTGAACACATGGAAAATAGTTCACTACAGAAGGTCTCAAAAGCATGGCGATGATGCCATGAGCATGAAATTATGGCATGCGGCAGAAAGAGACATTTTTTCTACCATCAACACCCAAATGGAACCAATGTTCCATTCATTATGGGGTTGCAAACACCGTGGATGTGTGAGAGAATGGTTCAAAGAATTCACACAATTCCATAATCTCTATGGACTTGACATTTTCTATGAACAAATATGGCGTAAGTAATTGGAATAAATTTTGAAATGATGTGTAATTTATGTATCATTAATAATTTTCCCTTTCTATTATATTAAACCCCATGTTACCATTTGATTTCATATTCCTTGCAGTACCAATTATACACATGGCTTGTTTTCGATGAGCAAGAGGCTGGGGTGCCCATAGCATGGGCCATTTCTTCGAGGAATAAAATGAAAGACATTTATGGGTTGTTGGAAGAATTCCAAAAAAGGAAAATGCCTTCGTGCAATTGTTAAATCGATGCATTCATTACAGATGATGTGTTGGCTGAAATCCAAGCCATCAAGTGTGTTTTTGGTTTTTGTGTCTTGGTATGCCTATTGACGTGCGCAGGCATGGTTGAAAAATGTGCACAGGTATTGTAGTAAGGAGTCTAAGTGGAAGATTTTGAGAGAATAGGTACCATCATGTATGGTTATGAAATGCATCACAAGCACACATTTCAAATCATTCAAGACTTCTTTAATGAATTAAAAGAGGAAACTAAGTTCCTCGAGTACTTCAGGAATACATGGTGTGAGAGCGAAGAACGTGTTGGTGAGTATGATCCTTTGTGTGTTTCCTTATTAATTACCATAAATTATAATTCTTTGTTTATAGTGTCATTGATTTTCAATCTATGTTACTTGATAGCTATGTGGGTGGTAAATTTTAGAAACTTCTCCCATGGAAATCAAGAAATAAACGCATCCATCGAGTCTACTATTATTTTTTTGAAGACTAGATACTTGTGTGATAGATAAAAAAATGTACTTTCCGGATGGAATTTTTGATCTATACACTTGTTTATAAGGTGGAGGCATTTTACAAACACAAGAAGAAGTTACAAAATATGGCTTCTTTACCAATTTAAAAAAAAAAGACAAATATTAATAGTGGTTGAGAGAGCAAAGAGTATTCCTGATACAGATTGCCTTGCAATTATGCCTGATTGCAATCAATTGTGGGTGAGGAGCCAAACAACTAGAAGCACATGGTATTTGGTAAGGAAATGCCTTGGATGTATGAGCCTATGGATGTATGCATGTTCTTATATATATCGTATATATATATATATATATGTATATATACGTGTTGAAGGCATTGGATTTTCGCAAGCAATTTGTGTTGATGTCATCATATGTTACCGATGTAGATTGCCAAACATAAGTCGTAACAAAATAAACATCGTGTTGAAATTATTTTCATTTCATGTGCGAAACTTATACAGACAAGCGGGGTAAATGAAGACACATTCTGTGATGGCCCTTGCTCGCCATATCCAATAGCAAAAGTGGAAGTTAATTCAATGCCATTGTATGTGGAAAGTAGTGATATATATTGCTAACCATAAGTTGTAATGAAAAATCATCCCGTGTGAAATTGTTTTCCTTTCACGTGCGTGGCTAGTACTTATCTTTGAGACAAGCACGATAAATGAAGACATGTCCCGAGACCGCCCCTCCTCATCGTATCCAAAAAAAAAAAAGTGGAAGGTAATTCAATGTCATCGTATGTGACAAGTAGTGATATAGATTGCTAAGAATACGTTGTAATGAAAAAAGCATCATGATAAAATTGTTTTCATTTCTCATGTAGCATCAAATATCTATGCGAGACAAGCACAATAAATGATGGCATGTTATGGGATGGCCCCTCCTCGTCACCTCAACAATCAATGATAGTTGATGGTTAGTTGTTAATGCTTTCAATCAATTAATTGATGCTAATGATAATGTTCATCACATGTATTTATGATTAGTTGAAATTGTGTGTTCATGTGTACAATGATATTGAAAAACCTAGTATATAAATAAATAACTTTCTATAATGTCTTATGTTAGTGTGAGTTATCCTATGTGTCCTCCTCTCATATTGGAGGGTCATCTCACATGGGTTAGGTTTAGGGTTAGGTTTAGGGTTTCATGTGTGTCATGCACTAGGGTTACTCAACACCCTATATGTACCCCTTTACTATTCATTTATGAGCATGCCAAGACACTCCACTGTCTTTCCTCTATGCAAGCTTTGTTTCTATTGAGCAAGTTCTTCCATTACTGATCAATTCTTTCTTGCTATCGCTGGAGCTATCATGATTCCATTAGAGTGCAACTACTTCATGGTGCCTCGTTTCTCGATTCGATTCTCACAAACTCTTTTCATGGTATCGAGCTACACAGTTGCCGTCATGCCAAAAGCTCAAACTTATGGTAGAGAGGGATCTCATCATGTTAATTAGTTGCTACGCGAATACCCTTCGCACGATGGAGCCGGGTATACACCCTATTAGGCCCAACAACATTAAAAGGAAGTGACACTGGAATTTCCCAGAGGTCACCCATCCCGAAACTACTGCGGGGTTGGCGTGCTTAACTTCCCGGTATTAGAGATGCATGAATTTCCATCCCACCAAAAGCTCAAACTGATGGTGGAGAGGGATCTCATCATGTTAATCGATTCTTCTACGCCAATACCTTCCCGCATGATGGAGCCAGGTATACACCCAATCGACCCAACAACATTAGCGCGCTTAACTGTCTCGGCTTTGATAAGAAACGACTTGCCATCACACCAAAAGCTTGAACTTATGGTGGAGAGGGATCTCATCATGTTAATCAGTTGCTACGCTAATATCTTATACGTCGAGGCTCTCCTAAAACAATACCTGCTAGTGGTTTGATGATAGAAAGTGATTCAAATTTTATGGAACACACATCCAAATAATTCTTGAAGTCGTATTTGATACATGATAGGTACAAATGAACATAAAAAACATTCTTTGAATGTGTTTAAAGGTTTAGGAGAGACCTCAAGCATCAAATATGTTGGATGTTACTATAAAAGGATATGTCAATGAGATAACCACCACCCGCATGCGCCCATGGTTTAGTGCGAGTAAAAACACCACCGCAATGTGACCAAGAGGTCAAGAATTGTAGAAGATTTGAAAAATCAAGTTGAAGACTACGAATGTTTCTAATTTCCCGACAAAAATTGTGCAAGGAGGAAAGAACCCACATAAATGAAACCTACAGTTAAAAACTGAATTATTGGTGTGATTGTGAATTCATAACAAATTTTAATTGTGGAGGTGAAGACTAACATATTGATCATTTATTTTAAAGGTGGTTCAAATGCAGATGAAACATATCCCCACCACCACTTATCTTTCAAATTTAGCGTCTGCGCAAGGTGTGTATTGAATGTCCTTAATTTCAATACATTTATTTACTGTATGTAAGGTAAAAATCCTTTGATACCTTGTCTAATATTTAATGCATTGTGTTGCATAGATGCAACAGATATGCAGAGAGATATATCTTACGGAATGAGTAGGTTGAGATTTGGAAAGTAAATATATGGCATGTTGAGTGGGCCTATATTAGAATTGTAAACATTTAAATTCATGTATATGAGATTGTACATTGTGTATATTTAAAATACATAAATATGTAATGTGTACAACCGACCTACTCTTTGATTATTTTTAGAGTATTTAAAGAAAGTGTTCATTGGTGTTAGCCAACGTAGAATCACTCATGTAATAAATGGATAGTATAAAATATTTTTACAAATGAAAGCTAATGAAATAATGATGAAATGATGTAATCAACAATAACAAATTATCATGTCAAATTTTCATTTCTTATCAAAGTGCTTGAAAAACAAACCTTTTTCAACAATATAAAAAACAAACCATTGTTTTCCACAAGGTAAAACCATGATTCTATTCCACCTTTATGTAATAATGTAAAGAAAATCAAGTAATTATCAAGTGGACAAGGGTTAAATTTTTTCAAAGTGCTGAAAAACAAAGTTTGTTTTTCGACATGTTGAAAAACGTATTGTGTTTTTCAACACCATGAAAAAATGTAATCCGGTTTATAACAATGTGCAACATGCGGTGCATTTCCTCCTTATTATAATGATGTAATCCACATAAAATAATTATCGGGTAGAGAAGAGTTGGTTTTTCTAAAGCGATGAAAAAATGGAGTGTGTTTTTCACCTCATTGAAAATGCGGTGTGTTTTTCAACACTTTGAAAAACATAATGCGGTTTATAACAAGGTATAACCCACAATGCATTTACTCCTTATTGTAATGATGCAATCCAAATTAACTACTTATCAGGAGAAGAAGGGTTGCATTTTTTCAAAGTGCTGAAAAACATAGTGTGTTTTTTGACACGTTGAAAAACGTATGGTGTTTTTTAGCACTTTGAAAAATGTAATTAGGTTTATAACAAGGTGTAACCCATGAAAATTTCCTCCTTATTGTATCAATGTAATCTAAATCAACTAATTATCAGGTGCAAAAGGGTTGGTTTTTCTAAAGCGATGAAAAAATAGAACGAGTTTTAAGAAACGTTGAAAAAGACACAATATTTTTCAGCACTTTGAAAAACGTAACTTGGTTCTCCAAAATGTGCAATCCATGATGCCATTTCCTCCTTGTAATGATGCAATCCACATCAAATATTTATCAAGTGGAGAAGAGTTGGTTTTTCCAAATCAATGAAAAAAGAACGAGTTTTTCGACATGTTGAAAAACGCACGGTGCTTTTTAGCACTTTGATAAACGTAATTCGGTTTATAACAAGGTGCAAACCATGATGAATTTCCTCCTTATTGTAAAAAATTGAATCCATATCATATAATTATCTGGTGGACAAGGGTTGGTTTTATTGAAGTGATGAAAAATAGAGCGAGTTTTAAGAAATATTGAAAAACACAAAGTTTTTCAACACTTTGAAAAACGCAATTTGGTTCATGAAAAAGATGCAACCCACAATGTTTTTCCTCCTTGTTGTAATGGTGCAATACACATCACCTAGTTATCAGGTGGACAAGGTTTGAATTTTTTTAAGCGATGAAAAATAGAGTGTGTTTTTCGACATGCTTTGAAAAATGCACAAGTGTTTTTGGCACTTTGAAAACATGATTCGTTTATAAAAAGGTGCAACCCATGATGAATTTCCTCCTTGTTGTAATGATGCAATCCAAATAAAATATTTATCAGGTGGAGAAGAGTTGGTTTTTCCAAATCGATTAAAAAATAGAGTGAGTTTTAAGACACGTTGAAAAACACACGGTGTTTTTCAACGCACTTTGAAAAATGCAATTCGGTTCTCCAAAAGGTGCAATCCATGATGTCATTTCCTCATTGTTGTAACGATGAAATCCACATAAAATAATTATTAGGTGGAAAATGGTTGGTTTTATCGAAGTGATGAAAAAATAGAGCGAGTTTTAAGACACATTGAAAAACACACGGTGTTTTTCAGCACTTTGAAAACGTAATTCGGTTCTCGAAAAGGTGCAGCCTAAGATGATTTTCCTCCTTTTTGTAATGATGTAATCCACATCAAATATTTATCAGGTAGAGAAGAGTTGGTTTTTCCAAATCGATTAAAAAATAGAGCGAGTTTTAAGACATGTTGAAAAAACACATGGTGTTTTTCAACACTTTAAAAAACGCAATTCGGTTCTAAAAAGGTGCAACCCATGATGCATTTCCTTCTTGTTGTAACAATGCAATCCAAATTAAATAATTATTAGGTGGAAAAGGGTTGGTTTTTCCAATTTTATTAAAAAATAGAGCGATTTTTAAGACACGTAGAAAAATACATAGTGTTTCTCAAAGCACTTTGAAAAATGTAATTTGGTTCTCAAAAAGGTGAAACCCACGATGTGTTTCCTCCTTGTTGTAATGATGAAATCCACATAAAATATTTATCAGTGGAGAAGAGTTAGTTTTATCGACGCGATGAAAAAGTAGAGCGAGTTTTTTTGACACGTTGAAAAACACACGATGTTTTCAACACTTTAAAAAATCATTAGAATTCCTTTAAGTATTTTTTTTTAATTTGAATTTAGGTGTCACCTATAAAGAGACACACATAATACTTCAGAAAAATATATAGGATTTTCATGACTATTGATTGATATACATTTGTGCGAGATAATATTTGATATATTTTTCAAAATGGTTTCCACAACTTAAAGGAGTTACAATTACCAAGATAAGTACCCTATTCACTTGATTTATCAAACCCCTTCAAATCATCATTTTCCCTTAAACCTTATATATTATGGCCATTAAAAGATAAGGAGGAAAAGAAAAGAAATTTCATAATATACATATTACATATAGATAAAGAATGGAATCAAAGTATATATCAACCATGCAATTTTTTTAATGAAACCCTAGATGAATGCATCTCTAATTTTACATTAAATAATTAAATTATTTCTATAAAATAAATTTACTTATAATTTTTATTATTTAATTATAATTCATTTATCCATATTAAAATTTCTTCTACATGATTCACATCAATCATTTGATGTTAAATATTTAAATTAATGACTATTTTTACTTCCTTTAGTTTAGAGTAGCTAAGATAGAGTCATAAGATTGGTGATCTTAATTTTCATCGATTACTTTTATTGTTCATGATATTTACTAAATATCTTATTTCATCTTATAAAATTAATTCAATTTTGAAATTAATCACTTTAAGTTTATTTTCATGGTCTATTTTCCTAGGTAAACAATAATCAAAGTTTAAAGTTCTCTATATTCACTTTTTCCTAACCTAAAATCCATTCTAATATAATTTCTAAGTTCTAATTTTTAGGGTTTTTTTTCTTAGCATTCCTACAATTTTAATCACATTTTAAATTTATAGTTTTATCAATCCTATAATCAAGTGCAACTATTAATTGGCATTTCCCAAGTGAGTATTCTGTCTCGGTTTACCTAATAGCTTTTTTCTTGTTGTGTTTGCGATTATGGCTGAGAAAAACTTCATCTTCCAAGGTCACCCGTGGTTCTATGGAAGAGACGACCTCTTCATGAAACAATGACAACCTATGTTTAAGCCTTAGGAGAAGCTTCCTTCAGTGGTACCATTCTAGATCTGTCTCTCCGTGCTTCCTATAGAATGTTTTGAATCCCATAATATTTCAAGCCATTGGTAATGCCCTGGGACAATATGTCCATACAAAATATGTTTCCAATTCACTTGGAAAAAATGGTATATGCTTGCATATGCGTGTATATGGACATGAATCAACCTTTACCCTCTAAAATCTTGTTGGATTTGGGTGATGAACAATGAGAGCAGGTAGTGGATTATGAGAACATCCCCTTCGAGTGTAGATAATTTCATGAATATGGTCACTTGCTTAAGGATTTTCCTCATGCTATGTAGACCCCAAATGTGGTGATGGTGAATGAAGAAGAATTTATGGTGCCAAATAAAAAAAATAGATAAAGGAAAAACCTAGAGAAGGACTTGTAAATAGCTCTCAATCGTTATGTAGTTTTGCATCTTGAAGATGTAAATAAGAATATGGAAGACATTTCTACCTTACAAGTCCCCGATACGTGAATTGGACAACACAGAATGAACCCTTTGCGAAAAGCGTTATAACACGTTTAGTAGAATAATCTCAAAATTAATCAAAGAAAACACAAACTGCAATATAAAATGAATAAAAGGGTCTCAAGGAGGTTCAACGAGGAGAAAGTTGTATGGCCTTAATTATCCCTCCCATTCTAACCAAATCTAGTAAAAATATGAAATCTCAAGGGTGTACTAAGAATCTCGTAAAAAAATTGAGAATGTATACTTTTTATGCCTAAGACGGAAATCTAACAATTTACTTAGTCAAAAGATAGGTCAAGGGTTAACCAAAGAGAGGAAGGTAGGAGATCTAGAAGCCATTCTTGAATAGGTTTCTCAATGAGGTTTATTACATGGAATGCACGAGGGATAAAGGGGATCCCTAATAAAATAAATGTGATAAGAAGATTGATGCAACAATATCATCCTTAGATTTTATTTTTGTAAGAAACTAAGGTATCGGTTGACCTTATGACTATCTTAGCTAATAATACTACTAAAAAAAGACAAGTACTTGCACTAGGCTTGGATGGGGCTTAAGGAGGTATGGAGTGTATTTGGGACCCCCATCATCTTCAGGTATTACATAGTGGTGTCTCGTATGGAGTATTATACCTGGGTGCGAGAGACATGGAAAAGGATCAGTTAATGATTTTTCTTAATATCTATTCCCCAAGCAATGTTGAAGGAAATAAATCTCAATGGAACATTATTAACTCTATCGTTAATGATCACTTAGGATACCTTTGTATAATAGTGGAGACTTTAACTCTATACATAGGAAAATAATGGGGGAGATTCACACTTGGATGCTTCATTTTCCCTTATGAGTAACTACATCTAGAACCTTCAAATAATCGATGTTAAGACCCAAAATGGCCTTATGACGGGGTCTAATAAAATAACTAGGGATAACTACATTAGGGAAAGATTGGACAAATTTTTGATATCGGATGAGTAGATGGCCAAGAGTTTTCTCCCAATTGCAAATGTTGTGGATAATAGGGGCTATGATCATTGGTCAGTGTCTTTGGGGATTGTAAAATCAAAGGAATTTAAGCCCCCTTCCACTATCAATTAATGTGGATGCAACATGAACAGTTTACCAATTTTACTATAAAATGGTGGAAAGAAGGGAAACCAAGACATGGAACCTAAATGTAAAAATTTCACCAAACTCTTCAGTATGTTAAGAGACAAATTAAGGAGTGAAATAGGAATGTTTTTATAAATGTGAATGTGAGGAAAATAGAGTTAATTGAGTTGATTCAAGCCCTTAATCAACATATTAGATTGCAAGGATTCTCATTGGACCTAGATAAGAAGGATATTGAACTCATTAGAGACCTTTGCGAATGAGAGCAATGAGAAGAGATATTTTAGAAAAGGTGAATGTACAATGACTATAGGAGGGAGAAAAAAATACAACCTTTTTCCAAAAATTCATCTTGGCTAATCGTGCACATAAGTACATAGCATATTTGACTAATGAAATGGGTCAATAGGATACCTCTAAGAGGGGAATCCAACAGTGATTTTCAATTATTTCAACACTTTGTTTTAGGTGTTAGCCCTGAATGGGAGGGCTCAACAGACTATTTATGATAATATTTCCTCTCTCATTATGGAGGAAGATAATCACCAATTGCTTAAGACCATTTGTGAACAAGAATTACATCAGGTTGTGTTTACTATGAAGAAAGGAAAAACTCCTAGGCCAGATGGATTTCCAATAGAATTCTATCAACAATTTTGGGAGCTAATTAAATTTGATCTTTTAGAGGTGGTCAAGGAATTTTGGAAAGAAAGAACTATCTTGAGAAATATGAATTACATATACATAACTCTGATTCCTAAAATTGTGGAGGCATCTACCATTGTTGAATATTGCCCAATTTCTTTATGTAATGTTTTGCATAAAATAATTACTAAATTTATGGCTGAAAGGATGAAACAAATTATTAATAAAATTATATCGCGAACAAGGAGGTTTTGTTCCTCATAGACAAGTTGCTGATGATATAGTTTTGCAACAAGAATCTCTTCATTCTATGCAAATTCAAAAAGGCCTACTATGTTCATGAGATTGGAACTTGCTAAAGCGCATGACAAAGTCAAATGGTTTTTTTTTTGGCCATTCTTTTAATACGCTTTGGTTTTGCAGCTTAGTGGATAGAGTGGATTCAAGCATGCATCACTATTGTTTCTTTCTTTGTTCTAATTAATGGGAGCCTTCCTCGTGGTTTTTATCCTCAAGGGGAATCAAACAAGGTGATCCGATCTCTCCCTTTCGTTTATAATTGTGGTGCGCTCTCAGGACGTCTGTTAACTATAGCCATAAATGAAAAATAACTCAAAGGTATCTATCTTATGCGATAGGACTTTCCTCCGACACATTTTCAATTTATTGATGACTCCTCTATCATGGGGAAGCCTCTTTGAGAGAAGCATTTCATATTGCCTCTATTTTGTGCCTTTTCTCCCAAACTACTCGGATACAATATAAATGAAGGTAAATCCAGAATCATCTTATTTCATTTTCCCTAAGGCTTGAGTAATACATCCTTTGAAAGTTGAGGTTCCATCGAGGTAATTTACAATCAAATATCTTGGCCTCTTTCTTTCTCTTGAAAAATCATGGGTGGACATGGGTTAAGGTCAAAATTACCACTAAATTTTACATATGGACAAATATATGGCTTTCTTTTGAGGAAAAATGACCTGGTCAAAACTATCCTGCGGGCCACTCCAATCTATGTTGCGTCTCTACTTCATATCCTAGTTAGAATCTTGCATGACATAGATTCTATCACCACAAGTTTCTTTAGCGTGGAAAACAATACCATAACAAATGGCATTTAACCAAATGGAGTATCTTATGTCACCCCAAAGAGAATAGGGGACTCATATTTAGAGAAAGTGTTAAGAACAATATGGCTTTGATAACTAAATTATATTGGTGGCTTCTCCATAATCCTTAAGAATCGTGGATTATTAATGTGTTTGATAAATATATAGATGGTTTGCCTCTGCTTCACTCATCCACCACTCCTTACCTACTAATGGATCTCCTATATTCTTTGTCATATGCTTGGGAAAGACTCTTATCAAAGAGAATCTATTTTGAGTTGTTAAAAATGGTTGTCAAGAAAGTTTTTGGATATATTTTTGCAATGGATTTCCATCAATTATATCTCACTACCCAGTGTTTTCTACAAGTTATGAATGCACTCCAAGTTTAGGATAGGATTAAAGTCCGTCACTATCGTAGTTACATCCTTAGAAAGAGTGGCCACTAACTTTGTCACAACAACAACAGTCCAAAAATTGACTTACATTTTATAATCACATTTGGTATCCTTGTCGGGTACAAAGGATGAACTCGGGGTGGGGAAGGCATTTCATGGTAGCTATACGGTGGCGGAGGGGTATGCTATATTGGCTAGATCACACAACCATCCGTAGATAGTTTTTTCAAGAAGATATGACAGCTGTGCTATGGCCTAAAGTGATATTTTTATTTGAACCCTTCTTCACAAACATGTTCTCATAGGGGAAAATCTTATGAAAAGAGGGCTGAAAGGACCTTTTCGGTGTATGTTATGTTTCAATGAGGTTGAAACGTGTGATCTATTTTCCTATCTTTCCCTTTTGCTTTAGAATTGTGGAAGTACCTTTCAGACATGCTCATGGTAGTGTGGAATGATCCCATTAACCTAGGGTAGGTAATCCGTAGGTGGGAACTGGTTGTGAAAGATACCCATGTGTTAAATATTGCTTGTTGAATTTCAGTAATGCTAATGTTATGGAATGTCTCAGAAATAAAGAAATAGACACATATTTAAAGGAGTAATACATGACTTGGACTATGTATGGGCCCATATCAAAACTAATATTGCTGAAACGCTTCAAACTAAAGTTAAATTGCTAAACCCTATACCGAAAAGATGGAGGTGTGTCCTTGCTTACTCTTTAACTTTCGAGAGGATGATATGCAACAAAGTTTAGTGTCATTCTATACAAATCTACCACCGCGAGATGAATGTTGGGAGGCTCGCGTAGAAGGAGGGGCATCTAGAAGAAATCTGGGGTAAGATAGTATAGGAGGCATAGCTAGAGATATTGCATCTTAGCAAGACTTATTCTATGGGCGTAAGATTGGAATCACCACAAATAATATGGCTCAAATCCTTTCCATTTAGTATGCTCTAAAGGAAGCTACAAAAATTAAGTGGAGTAGAGTTACTATTGAATCCAATTCTCAAGTGATTATTCAACCGCTCAATAAGCAAAGAAGGAGTCACTCTTTTAATTGGCGGCGAGTTTCCCAAGTTCAAACAAATATAAGTATCTTGACACAAGTTTTTCAGACAGCTTCTTATGTTCATATTCATAGGGGAGGTATAAAGTGGCGGATGCCTTGTCTAATTGGGCTTTGGATCGGGAAAATGTACATGTGATAGGTTGTATTCATTTACAATGGTCCACGGAGAAAAGACGAGCAATTTGGCACATTCTCCATTTGGATGGATAATATGAGTCACCTCTTCTTGTTTTATTTGGCTTTACGATGTTATCATGGGTACTCTAAGGGTGTTTTAGTTGGTGTATTAGTTACACTTTGCTTGGCATTGTACACATTTATAACCCGTTTCTTGGTAATTAATAAAATTTTCTTTAAAAAAATCAAGTCTAACTATTTTATCTTGAAGGTTTCACTATTATTTTAATATTAATTGTACATTTTAGATTTTCTTTTTAAATATATATATTTAAAAAAATGTGTAGATTTTGATTTAATAACTTAATTTTAACATAAGGTATGTGCTAATATTAGTTTTAGTATATAGTTATTAAAGGTGAAGTTCATGATTGAGTGGTCGAACACGTGTGCTTGGTCGAACTTGTTTAAGGTGATCAAACTTTCATGTCTTGTTTCTAAATATGTTTTGATCATGTTCTTAATTTTCAATGCCGACCATGTAGTGCGTTTCATATGGTGCTTGTGTCGTTTGAAAAAGAGATTCCAGGGGATCTGTATTATCAATCACTTTCACACTCATACTCAATGGTGCTTGTGTCGCTTGAAAAAGAGATTCCAGGGAGCCGAGAACCATGAACCCGAGCAATACCAAATGTATCTCAAACTTGGTCAGGGCATATAATGCTCTTCCAGAACTATACCCTCGAGCGAGAGGAAAAAATCATCTCATTGTTTGAATATCCGATATATAAAAATATGATGGCTCCCCAAGTCCTCCCAAGCTCTATATAAAATTCTCTCAATCTTAATGAAATTGCATGCAGGATCATTGCACCAAATGAATGAGTCCAAACCAATGACCTTACAATACTTGCTAAAAAGCATATTCCAAAACCAATTTTAGATAAGTATGTAGAAAAGAATAAAAACATATCGAATTATATCAAACAAAATTTCACATAAATGCGGGCACGAAACGTCTGAAGGGCCTTTTCCAAATTTGGGAACACCTTTTAATAATAATAAAATCTTTATGTTTTGTAAATGAAGATGTCTCTCCCATATTAGATCTTTTAAAAAAAAATGAAAATAATTTTAACATAATCTAATTCCATCATCTACTATATTAAAGAGAATAATGAGCGGGATACTAATGTTTGACTTCCAGGTTACAAGTTTCTAATCTCACATGCTCTCCTCCAAAGGATTCCAAATAATTAAAAGTTGGTCTTGTTTGTTTTTGTTTTTGTTTTTTGTTTCCCCCCACCTCACAAAAAACCCGACCTAGAAAAAAATGCGTTGAAATTGTTTCAAAAAAAAACAAAAATGAAAATAATGGGAAAGAAGGTGAAGTATGGGCTTTCAAAGCTCTTGTAATTTAACTTTGTTTGAATATGATGTCAAGACGTGGGCCAGCGGGTATATTTATTTATTTCAAAATTTGATCCAATGGAACATCTCCGTGGTCTCTTTTAAATCATTTAAGTTAGATAATGGTGGACCGTGGCTTTATGGGAAGACAATGTTTTAGTTGGAAGGACCATGGCAACTCTATCAGAAGAGATCACAATGTACATTCTAAGATATGGTGATGTAACTCGCACGGTGTATATTGTAAATGCATGGGTATATCTTATTTGACTTTGAGGGATAGATAATTACTTTTGCTCCTAAACTTGATGTTGATAAGGGGTGTGACTCGCTGTAATCTAGAATTAGATGAAGCATTATATTGAAAGAGAATGCATAACATATTAAATTTCTTACAAATACGTAAGAGAAATATTTAGGATGTGTTGGGTAGTGTTCCAATGTTTATTCTTAAAGGCAAAGTGCACATTGAAGAGGAAAGACATTCACCATAAGCTCTAGCAAAATGCATAGAATATTCCAAAAACATGGAATCCCTACAAAACAAAATTTAATAGACCCAACTTATTTGAAAGATCTTTGGAACAAGTCTCCTATGCAAGAAAACATAGCAGTGGGAAGATACATCCACAAACCGGTATTTTATTGCTGTCATGAAACTCAACTCATACTCAATTAAAAGATAAGGGCAAGAATCACCATGCAAGGAGTTTTTATTTTGACACAAGGCTTCACTCGCAATCCATGAGGAGGAGAAAATCTACCCAAAACTCTCTCAATTTATAGTATGAGAATTTAGTACACTCCTTTATAGAAACATTTAATAAGGAAAATGTTGAAGGTAAAAGATATCCTAAAATCTGTCCTTCATAGTTACACATTAAATGATAGTCTATATGGTTATCATTCATTTGCACCAAAGGCTGATTGTCCCATGTGTTTGCAAAATATTGTGAAAGAATGATGACCAAATTTTCCATTACTCAACCCAACCTACGAAATAAACATCTCATTTCAACCCGACCACGCTTTCTTAAAAATATCATGATGGTATTTTAGATAAATCTAGAATTTGAAGAATTGCAGACATCGGTATCGGAACATATTCAAATTAGCCAATGTCTCACATAAATGTGTGATTTCGCTGATGAAATGCAAAGTAATGATCAAATTTGAAGGGCTCTATATTTTAATTTGATGGGCTAGGTCAAGCTTTATTTTTGTAAATGATAGATTAAATAAGCCGAATGTGTTTCTTTTATTTAAATATATCTACCCTCATCAAAAATAAAATGTTAATTTTCTTTTGAGGATATATCTAATTCCACCGAAATCCAGATTTTGTGAAAATCGGAGCTTGGAGTCAAAAGTTATGGGATACAAATTTTCAAATTCAAATGTTGAGTTTTCTTCTTCTCCTTCGCTCTCCTCCAAAGGATTCCACGGTCCCTTTGTCCCAAATTTCCCGGGCAAGTGCGTCCTTTTGGGGTTCAGTGAAGTTTTTCCCGCGTGTCCCAGCATCACCCTCCCCTAAACCCGACCTTTCGAAACAAAATGCGTTCGTACTTTGTCTTCAAGGCCCCAGAAACTAGTGAAAAGGGCTTAGTCAATTTTTTCAACTTTTCAGTTGCTTTGTTGGCATTAATCCAAATCCCACGCATGGACCTTTGTCCTTGGGCTAGGAAAATGGGCTCAAGGGCCATCTCTGCCGGTTCGCCATCTCCCAATAAATAATTCTTGTTTTAGTTCAACAGGAGGAAGAAGCCATTTTTGTGATTTTAATGGTGGACCGTGGCTTTATGGGAAGAAATGTTGGATAACAATGGCACCCGGCTTAGACATGAAAAATTCAAACCCAATGCTTTCCTGGTCCCGGTTGAAGCTCCCGACTTGGCCCTTGAGTTTTGGGAAGTTGAGGTGCTAAGAGGGATAACTAGAGCCATTGGGGATCTGTTGGTCATAAATCTAACGACTCTCACCAAAAAAAGGATGGTATTTGCGAGAATGTGTGTGAATGTATCCCTAGAGAAAATGTTGTCTACCTTTATCTCTGTCTTTGCTCATCCCATGGGGTTTTGAACAAGAGATTGAGTATGAACACTCCTTGTATACTTGCATTGAATCTAGGTCTGTTAGTCATGGGGCTAGTTCATACAAAGGCTCGGGCCGTGGAATGGTATTTGAAGCCACTTGCTCACGTTGAATTTGGTGTGGCCATTTAGAATATAGTCCCCTTAACCTTTTTTCCCATTCCATGGTTAGAGATTTGAAAAAGTGAGTTTATGACCAATGGGGGGGTTGGTTGTAGAACGTGTTGATGGGATGGCGACTAATTTGGAGTGGAAACCCTATCACTTGAACTTGCGTCCCAGCACTCAATCCAATGACAAGATATCGATCCTCGTAGGTCTCAAATATAATCCCATAGATTCGAAGGCAATAGTGAGTCTACCAATGGGTCGAGGATGAGGATGATTCTTGGTATGAAACAGAGGATTTAGTGGCAAATTTTGTGGTGTTATCTGTTGTTTCGATGGAGAAATCATTTGAAAGGGAGGAATCATCTCAAGAAGCAAGATGGAAGCATTATGAGGGGAAAAACAAGGACTTGAAAATTCAAAGTAAAATTAATAGCACAAAATATGAAAGATCAAATTTGAATGTGGCGAAACCCCTTCGGTAAATTAGATGTGGTAATCTTGCAAGATTAACAAGGAGGAGCTTTCCTCTCAAACATCTAAACTCCAAACCAATCTGGATTCCCTAAAGGTTCTTGCCTTATGGGAGGGTGAGGATACAGAGACTACACCAAGGAGACATTTGGGGGTGTTGTTGATTCGATAATGGGTGGCACACAGTACATTCCGGAAGAATTAAGCGAGAGGAATTGATTGTTTAACTTGTTGGGGCGAGCTATTGGTTTTGTCATTTGTTTATTTCTGGTTGTCTCTTTTGGACCTAGTTTTTCTTGAGTTAAGTTTATTTAACTCCCTTTGTGGTCATGTTTCTCCTTTTGTTCCTTTTACGGGTGTCTTCACGATGCATCTTTCTTTGTAAGGATTCTGGAGCCACAATCCTACTTATTACCCTATCTAATAAAAAAATATAACTAATTTATTTAAATAAAATAAAATGAAAAAGACAAAATCATTAACTATATAACATATAATAATAATTTTGTAAATTTTTAAAACTAAATAATCAAGATTAAAAAAATTACACAAGTTATAAGTTTGACAAATCCTTGTAACAAATTTATAAGTTGGTCATAGAAAAAATAAAATTTATGCATAAGACATGAATCTTAGGCTCAAAATAGGGTTCACATTGTTTGCACCATGAATGAGTTGGACACGGTCATAGGCACATGAGGCACATGAATTGGGAAGGGAATGATCAGGACAACAATGAGGAATCGACAATTGGACAATAGATAATGAGGCAAAAGGAAAATACAAGGAACTCGTGGGCAACAAAGCTTTTCATAAACTAGAAGAAAGAGAGTTTTTAAAAGCTATTCCCGAGTGGAAACAAGAGACCCCATGGCTGAAAGTACAGAATCAATGGTCAAAAGACCACATGGAAGATTTAGCTTTGCATTGATGGGAACAATTTCTAGAATACGGCTGAATATTGACAAAGTCGGTGTTGAACAAAGAAGAAGTGGAAGATTTTCGAGCGAGTCAATACCTTCACTCTATTAGAAAGAAGCTTTCTATTTGTCTTCTCTCTTGAAGAAGATCTTGTTCAAGTTTTGTAGGGTGGGCCATGGTTCTATAGAAGAATCACTCTCTCCATGATTATATGGAAACTAGGATCCAAAACACACATTCCAACTACATGTCATGTCTGGATAAGGCTTTCAAGACTTCCCTTGGAATTCCGGGAGGCGGATGTGTTATGGCATTGTTAAAGAAATAGGAGGTTTGATTTCTCTATACCTAACCACAATAGCTAGGAATAGATTCATTGCAGCAAGGATGTGCATCAACATCTCATCCGGTTCTTCCTCCGAAGGTCATCAACTTGGAAACCAAGATGGGATATGGAAGGAAAAATTCATATATGAGGATTCACCAAATTACCGTAATGATGCGTGGAAAGTGGGGCATAGTGGAAACAAATGTAATGGTAAGAAGGATGCCCAACCACCAACTTGTCAGAATGGAATGAGACAAACCCAATGCCTCATACCCCGTCATTAATCTAGAGAACACATTAGAAGTGACATCACCGATTTGTGAGAGGAAGGGCTAGAAGATTGTAGAATTGAAAGTTTTTGGTGACATGGACAAAGTGACCCCACAAAAACCGCGGTAAGACACATCGAAACCAAACAAAACGAGAATGTGGACAAACTATTTGCTTCATTCAAAATTAGTGATGGACTTGGTAAAGATAGTAATAATGGTTGGAGACATTAATTGTGGGGGAAGCCCGCCCATTTCAAATTTGAATGGATAGGGTGTATTCCTTTAGAAATGGCTCCACAACGTGTGGGTGTCAAAGATAAATGATGGGATGTTGGTTGATAAGACCGCATCTCCTGCTGAAAATATTTCTCATTCTAACTCATCTAATCAAAGGGACATGGGCCCTCCTTTCTCGGGACCCTCAAATTCATGGGGAAGGGTGATTCAAATGAGAGAGCAACTGCAAAATTTGAGGTGTTAATGGTGGAGTCTTGGCAATGTAATCTCAGTTTTTATTGAGTCGCTAGGTAAGGTGTATATTATTGCTTTGTTTGAAGGAGATGATGGATGACCAAAGGTTAAAAAGAAAATGCCTCACACCCTTCATCCTGCCAAGACTTGGAGTCGTGGTAATAAATTCTATATGTTTCTTTTTGTTCAAGTCCAGGTTTTCTATGCTTTTCTTGGTTCCTAACCACACCTAAACCGGTCCTTTTGGTTTATGACAGCTTTCTCGGGGTTCCCATTGTGTGCAAATGCAATCTTGTTGTCTTTGGGATTGTTGTCGAAAAAATTTTCCTTTACCGTTGTGTTTCTTTGCTTATTCTAACTTCTAAGCCTTTTCTTTGTGTTTTGGTCTTCTTGTATCTTCTGGATTTTGAGTCTCTTTTTCATCGGGGTATGGTCCCCTCCGAAAACCTTTTATAAATAATAATAAAAATTAATCTTAGGCTCACCAACTTAGGTAATCGTAGTGCCACATATTTCAAATCATTTCATTCCCAGTAAAGTTGTCTTAACCGATAGAAAACATGGGTATGGAGGAGACATTGAGGAATCTCCAATTTAAAGATTATTGTTCTCAAACTAGATTGTACCTTCCTAAGGCAACAAATAGAACATTTGTGTAGAATTCAGGGCATGCCTCTCATATATTTGTTATAACCTATAATTCAATAAGTACAAGGTTATTGAAAAGATTTTTTAATAAATATAATAGAATGTTATACATTGAATTAATAATACCTTCTTAATAAACATATCAAGTAATATATTATCGGACCTAATATCGAGTAATACATAGAGACAAGAAGTACTAACAATTTATTATTGAGAAATAAAAATGGCATAATTGTAGTGGTAATGTGCAAAATAGACATATACTAAAATGGGAGTTTGAGAGTAGGATAAAAGAAAAAGATGAAATATACTAGAGTTGCTCCCGAGGGGGTGCAAAGGTACACCGTATTCGAAATGAATGAATAATTCAATTGAAATATTTTCTAGAAATTCAACCACAACCCAATAGTCTAATTCTCATGATTGGATAAATTACCTAAACATTTAAATAAAATATAATAATATTTCAAAATAGTCACCATGGCATCGACCAATCAAAAAGGTTAAAAAAGTAAGTAACACTATGGGCAATTAATTTTTTTGTCATTCTCCGTAAGAACTCCCCTACCTTATTGTAATTACCTTATTGTAATTGTATTTCCCTTTTCCCCGGGGTAAAATTTCTTCACCATTTCCCTCTTCCTCGATAATATTTTATGTGTGTAACCTTTGTTTTCTTTTGAAATGCATGTTTCATATAAATGACCTAATCCCGGACACCTTTATTGTAGTCGTCGAAGAAACAAAACCTGCCACATCACAACATTAGTCACCGTAGTAGTGGTCAATCAAACACTAAAAACAACAGAGGCACGAAATAGAAAACAATAGTTTTAACATAGCATGACCGAAATACGGAGGATGCCCACACTTTAAAATGCCTACGACATAAAAACAAAAAGAAAAATTTTAATATTAGAAATGGCCAGAAAAAGTAGAATAATTGTGACACTCTTCTTAATATAAATATTTTGAGTTGTAATGCACTATAAAATAGAGATAATGGGAAAAAATAAGTAATGGAGGAGGCACTTTAGATTTTATTTAAATGGTTTGTGTTATGATTAAGAGTTGTACAGTGGATAACCTCTCCATATTTTTCTTTGTATGGCCCTTACAAAAATTTATTCGTTATAGTCACCTCTCTCAAATAAAGGTTTAAGCTTGTTTATCATAGACATTAAGGGTGTTTGTTGAGACACCGACATAAATTTGACTTTTATATCATCTCTCAAGTGGAGGCTTAAGGTTTATTGACATAGACATGACATTTCTTGTTGGGATTCAATCTTAGGGCAACTAACTCAAGGTAAATTTTAAGACCCCCCTAAAATCAACCATAGATATTACTTTGTGAATATTTATAAATGACTTTCAAAATCATGGCGAATGCCAAAATCAAAAGGAAATACTACGGTTGGTAGAAATTGTCGAGCTATAGAATAATGCTATCATCTAGTAGAAAATTTCTCTTTCATGTGTGTCAAAAGGAGATTTGTATATAAAAATTTGGCTATTAATGTAAATTCTAGGCGAAACCAACCCATAAAAGTAACTTCTACCCATAAAAGCTAAGCGAAATGACAAGCAACTCGACACCTTAAAATTAACCAAATCCAAATTTCAAAACCCAAATATTCGTGAATTAATGAAGATTCGCCATAAAAATTTACACCGAATTAACTTATAGATGTATGTCCATACCAAAACACCAAACCATCGTGCTTTTTAAGACTTACAAAATTTCACTTGTTATTGTCTCTCTCAAGGGAAAGTTCATTTTTTTCGACATAAACATGTCATTTCCCATTAGGATTTGGACTTGGGTCAATTATCTTGTAAATATAAGTACACATCAAAATACCAAATTAGGGTGTAAGGCACTTACAAAATGTCCATATCCAAAACCAAACCATGGTGTTTAGTAAGGCATTAAAATTTATTTACTTATTATAGCCTCTCTCAAATGGAGGTTCAATCTTGTTAAGCATAACCATGTTATTTTCCGTTGGGATTTATTTTGGGGTCATTTAACTTGTTTATGTAAATCCAAACCGAAACACTCAAGTAAGATACTTTAAAAGGTAATTAAGAAATTTTGACTTTTAAAGCCTCTATCAAGCGGAGGTCTAATCTTGTTTGGCATAGATATGCCATTTCTTATTGGGATTTGATCTTGAGTCAATTAATTTGTAAATTTAAGTCTATACCGAAACACCAAACCATGGTGATTAGAAGAAACTTATAAAGTTTGACTTTTGATAGCTTCTATTTAGTGGAGGTCATCAAGCTTGCTTGACACATAAATTCCATTTCCCATCAAGATTTGATCTTGAGATAGTTAACTTGTAAATGTAAGTCCATACCAAAACAACAAACTAGGGTTCTTGGTAAGCAACTTACAAAATCTCCACACCATATGGCATAATATGAAATCATGGTGCTTGATAAGGAACTTAAAAAAATCCGCTTATTATATCCTCTCTCAAATGAAGGTTCAAGCTTGCTTGCTTGAGAGACATGGTGTTTTCCCATAGTGTTTGATCTTGGGTCAATTGAATTGTACATGAAAGTCCTTACCAAAATGCCAAACCGGATGCTTGGTAAGATGCTTATAGAAATATGACTTACCCTCTTTTAAATAAACATTCAAGATTATTTGAAGAAAACATAATATACCATGGAGAGCCTATTCGTCACATATGTTCATGAGGGAGTTAGCCAAAATTGAACTTGTGACCTCTAGTTAAACATGCACATACCCCACCAATGCACTATAACCAATATTTGGATAAATTTAGTCATCCGTTTACTATGGCTAGCCGATATACCATATTAGAATTTGATCTCATATCAATTAAGTTGTAAATCATGTGATTTATTAACTTAGACATCCAACTAAAAGAAATATGAATCTTTTAATTCATTCGTTGAAAAGATGTATTAGAGCTCCATTAAGTACAAGTTGACAATAAGTATATATTGTATTTATCTATTCATACGGGCAGATTTGAGTCAACTATTCCAATTATGGTTACAAACAACCACATGCCACTTACATATGGCTTGCTTTGACTCGCCGCCTAAACCTTTCTTCATCCATACACATGTATTGAAAAATTATACACTACATCTCGCCAACATATTCTATCCATACATTTTTAAACAGTTATATTTGGCTACGGAAAATGGCCACGTGGAGTATTATAGTAGATTGTGGGGACATGCAATCCTTGAAGTCTATTTGTGTAGTTTAATAAGAAACAAGTTGTTAGTAGATTGTGGGGACATGCCATTTCGGAGGACAATTTAAGAATCTCAGTGAGGTCCACCGGGTGTTGGGGAGAAGGAAGCCAGTTGTAGTTGTGAATGAAAATTTGAAGGAAATTATGGAAATTAGATTCACTAATCAAGAAAAAGTGGGTGCATCGATATTTGGAATTACAAATGCCACACAAAGGAGAAGGTACATTAATTGTAAAAAGAATGTTAAAAGTTGAACATATATTAGAAATGTAATGAAGATACAAGCAATGTATTAAATAAATTCAAATAGTCTATAAGAATGAAGAGAAAACAATGGGTAAGAGAAAATTTGAAAAAGAGTTCTATGTGATCACGTAATTAATTGAAACTCAAATTACACACTAGATTGTGTAATGATTGCAAAATTTCCATAATGTCATTTTGTAGGGTTTGGGGTTAGCTTAGTGATCAATTGGACCCAATTTCAGTATTGACCTAACCAATATCTTAACTAGCCCAATTAAGGATGCATTTTGGGTCAATGTGATCCACATTAACATAATTATGACAATATGTTGTTATTTAGTGTTTAATATTCTCAATTTCATCATTAATTGAACTAATTATTAGTTTTCATCAATTACGATGATGTAAATTGGATCATTTTAAACCATAGTTACCTGGGACGGGTACGACGGGATGGCAAAAAATTTCTAAATTTTGGGGACGGCTAATTAAAAAATATATAAATATTTAAAATATAAAAATATAGTGATTAAATTATATAAATAAGCTGAAATAAAACCATTTGAGATTTAAATAAGGTGAAACTTGAACTCATAAACATCAAATACATTCCTTAATACTATAATATCAATATGTTAAGGTCATAAATTGAAAATTCATAATACATATTTGAATTTTGAATTTGAGACAAGCTGAAATTTCAAATATATTATAAAATAGTCGGGTTATGGTTAACGGGTAAACATTTATAAAGAGAAAACAATAAACAAATTAATTAAAAAAATTAAAAAAAAAAAAACCCAGAAGTCCCAGCCGTCCCCGCCATCCCTGGACGTTTCTCCTCCTCTCCAAACGTCCCGGGACGTTTCCTCTATTCCTTGGCCTGTGGAAAACGTGGGGGAAACATTTCCCTCACGTCTCGACATCCCCAAAACGTCCGAACGTCCCCGAGAATTTTTGGGGGGATGCGTCCTTGCATAACTATGTAAATTTAAACCTATTTAACCTTATTGTGAGATATGTTGCAATTTGAGGATTAATTTCCCCCAATTACATCATTGAGTCTACCATTTATTCAATTAATTCATACAAAGGGCTAATTTGGACCAATTCGAGCCCTTTAAATATAATATTTATGACTATTATTGGCCTCAATCAACACCATTACATCAAAATTTTCCAATGTCGCATTTTTTCAATGTTTACACAATGTCATGGTATTTTCATGTGGGTGAAGAAATCATTTATCCACATTCTTATCCAAAAAAAATCATTTTGTGAAATAATTGTGAATTATCAACATTAAATGAATAGCTTTCTAAAACATAATGAAGGTTTTTCACAATTTTATAAATGTTACATTATAATTTGTAATATCTACATTCTCAAAATTTCATTGTGGAAAAATCACATTTTCTCATGTTTAAAAATATATTTTCCACAATTTCATAAAATTCATATTTAAACTTGTGACATATCCACATTCTTGAATCTTTTATTTAAACTCACCTTTTCTCTTTATATTTTGAAAAATGACATTTAAAAATAATAGTTTTTGATACTCGACACAACCCAAATAGAAAATCTTATATTTTTTTTTCTCACACCATATATATATATATATATATATATAACTTTTTATTGTATATTATCAACAAAATGCACAATATATGCATTATGGATAATTTAGTACACCACCTACCTTTACACTAATTTAAATCTAATGCACTATATTGTTAAGTAAATTTTCTTGTGGGTATTACTCTAGATAATCCACACTACTAAAATTAATTATGGATAATATACAATTAAAAATTATGCCGAGATGCATTCTATAATGAAAGAAGGGGAGTGGTTTTTTTTTTAACATTTTTTAAAACCTAGATATTAATGTAGCTAGATTAACATTTTTCAATTGTAAAATTGAAACCTAAATTTTGAGGTTACATAATTTTGATATACAAAAATTTTAAGATAAAAATATTAAGTGGAAACTTTTTAAATATATGTATTTAAGATATTCTTATGTTTGTAAAATATATCCACCTTCAAAAATTTAAGGATTGTAACTCATTCTAAAATATATATAATTAATTTTCAACATAAAAAATTTAATACACTTAAAAAATTAAAATAAATTTATAAAATATTTAATATAAATTTAATATTCTAACGTAATTAATATAACTTAAAACATATTTTAGGAAATTAATTAAACTAAAAAAATCATATGCATAACATAAATATTCTAATAAATGTGGTTTTAACAAAATAATTCAACTAATAATTATACTCAACACAATCAAATTTATTTATCGACAATTTGTACTATTATAAGCTAATTAAGATAAAATATTCAATAACCAATTATTACATTACATTTTAATACACTACTATATTAATATACCATTATTGTTATTTAGTTTATGGAATCTATTTTTTCAAAAACAATAATAATATACAATATGAATTAATTACAAATAAAGAACTTGAAAAATATATTATATCTTTCTAAATTTAAAATTTAGATTTTTTAGGCATTCATTACGACATGCAATTGATTTTACTTCCACTTGTAATTAATTTTAACTTGCAATTATGAATGCATAAGCTCAATGGTTGAACAATTTTAAGTTTATTTGTTGTCCATGTATAGTTTTGAACTGATTTTAGTTAAATGCAACTTCAACAAAGAAAAATATGGAAGTGTGATCTGCAATAGAATAAATGCAAAAACAACTCATAAACCGATTATAATACTAGCTGCTTTTGGGTAAAATTAAAGTATTTTTTTTTGACACATAGTTTTATAATATACAAGTTATTTCTCCTAAAAAGATTTCAGAAATACATTCATGTTAAAATATTGGATTTTCTCCTGAAAAGCTATTGCAAATATATTCTTGTTGAAATATTGGACCTGAAAAAATCTCATATCTTATGAGTAAAAATGTTCACTTTCAGGTTGTGTAAGAGGACATT
Source organism: Taxus wallichiana var. yunnanensis (assembly GCA_018340775.1). Lineage (NCBI taxonomy): Eukaryota > Viridiplantae > Streptophyta > Pinopsida > Cupressales > Taxaceae > Taxus > Taxus wallichiana. The sequence continues at coordinate 351,647,101 of CM031239.1, forward strand.
AAATTGCCACATTTTTAATTAGCAATTTATGTAGGTAATCATTTTACTTTAATATTGGTATGGACTAAATCTAACTTTCCCAAGAATATGTTAATAGATTTTTTATTTGTATTTTCTTTGTCTTTAATGTATTTATTCAATTATCTCATGTTTAAGCTATAATATTTTCATTTAAGTTTTATATATTATATATATTTTTAAACATTTCAAGTTGATGAAAATTGGTTTTCTCCGTTTACCTTTTACAACAATCATGTACAATTTTTATGCAGAATATGGAAGCGCATATGACAAACCATGGGAGAAATAATGAAGAAATTTAGCAATAATAAAGTTTAAAAGGGGCAATATGAGTTGCATCTATGGAGGAAATGGATAACTACATAATTGTCAAGCATTGGAAATTATAATGATTTTGTATAACAGGGGACGTTGAAGAGAATCTTGCATGGCTACAACTTGATAAATTCTGTATGAAACAAAAGATATGTTGCTTTGCTAAGAGAACTATTAGATGATTGAGATGGTGGAAGAGTATTAAAACAGAAAATGCAAGATTTTAGTAGATTTCTAAGACTATTAATTTTTTTGCAAGAATATGAAATAGAGGAAACACTTATGAAAATCTATTTCTCGGGGATCATATGAAAACATGTAAGACATGCATGATTTTCATTAATGTGGGTGAAAACACTATCTTTTATATGAGATCAAAATCTTTTTAATAGTCAATCTATAATTGAACCTCATTACATTATGTTAAATATATATTAATGAATTAAAAAAATATAGGTTTAAGATTTTGTACAAATTTATATTTAAAATTATGTTTTTATTTGACAACCCATTTCATATTTTTTTTTAGATAGCGTAAAAAGTGTTTAGTTTTAATGGGACCAAAAACCTCAAGTATAAAGGGAGAATGGATATAACAATGACGCTCAAATGAAGAGGTCTTATTAAGGGCCAAACCACAACAACAAAAATAAAATAAAGTGATACAACCCTTACAAAAACCACAAGAAGCTTGGTCAAAGACCATACAAGAACAAAGAAAATCCCCACCAAAAAAAAAAAAAAAGCTAGGAAGGTAAAGAATAACACTAAGGAGCTGGTCAAACATACTTGACTGACACAAAAGGATTCTAGAAACCAACCTAGTAAGAAAGAAAGGGTGGTTTACCCATTATATCCCATACCATTAGATCTTAAGTTCATTTTAAGTGGGACTATAACAGTTTTTCTTTCCTTTTTTCCTTTCACAACCATCCAATCCACTTCCCTATTAGGATCCTCATTTTCATCATTGTGGATTGGTAACACTATTTCAAGAGTCTCTTTATTGCCAATAGATTCCTTCTACAAACTATGTAATTTTTAGTGCCGATGTCGACCCCAAAGGGGGTGCGAGAAGACCACAAGAATGTTGTAGATAATCCAAACCATCACCCCCAACACAGGAGGAAAAAAAAGGGTTTCATCCGTATGTTGTAAATCACCTTCTTCTAACGACCTGAATCCTCCAAAGAATCATCTGGAACCTCTCCCACAACCAACATGCTGGGTTGGGAATCTTTCCACCAAGATACCTTATCACTCTTTCTTTGTTTCACACTAGTACAATGTGAGACTAAGTGTCCCAAAGCAAAGCATTTCCTACATCTAAAGGGAAAGCCTTAAAGTCCAATAGTTGGGTCCAAATTATTTCCATAACCCTAAGTTCCATAGAGGCTAGTAGATCAACATTGGTATAAATATCAACCAGGATGTGAGGATAGGTCGTGTGAGTGTACAATTCAATTTTGGTATCTATGTCAAGGAATTTTCCCAAAGCCTTTCCAATGGAAATAAGACATTCCTCCCCCAAAATTAAATTGACAGGTGAGGCAACTGCACCCAAATATGCTTCACATTAAATGTTTCAGTAGTAGGGTTGAAATATGGGTACCATGGTTTCATAAGTAGAAGGTGACTCTGAAGTTCCCAAAGATTAGAAAAAGTATCTCGATCTTCCAGAATCTTAAAAACCACAATAAAAACCTCGCAGTGCCCACTTCCCTTCGACACCTTTTTTATTATTGATTTCGATACTATTGACTACACTTATGGATATTATTATAGATTTTTTTTAGCATGATATTAGATGTTAGAGATATTGGACTGTTGTTGATTTCAACTCATATATGATGCATGTGGATTATTAGAGACATTTTATATTGATGTTGATATACTTGACATGGTTATTTATATATATTTCTGACATGCGATGTACTTTCATCACACTGAGTAGGCTTTGATAATTGGATTAATGTTGTGATCATTTTGACATGGATGAAACATTGGATAGAAATGTTGCTAGAAATTGTAAATGATATCGTATTTTCCTAGATGATATTTGTTTCATATATAGATGATTGTGGATTTATATTGCATATTTTATCATAGATGTTTTTAATGCGGCCACGAGGCCAAAGGAGGTATTTATGTGTTTTGCAGGTAAAATTATTCACAACAAACATCGGGGATTGGAGACTAACCACATTGGAATTCTAGGTGAATTCAACAAGGGTCACCATGGCAACATGTATTTGTGTGTGTGTTTTAATTTGGTTAGGGGGAAATTGTGACCATGGGGTTATGTTTTGTCTTTTATCTAGTTTCCTTTAATTGATGATAGTATGTGATTTTTAGTGATGTAGTTCATTGTATTATTTAATTCGAATTTGGTGTATGTATTTTACCCTTTTATTATTAATGGGTTGTAGTGTCTTAATTAGAGATAATTTAACCTTGTCCTAAACTAATTAAAGATGTGACCAAATGAATTCATTTATTAGAGTATATTTCTCTTGGATTTTGTGTTGTAAGTTGAGTGCTTGGGGATCTTGAGTGTTGTACACTCTACCCCTTCATGGAAATTCGAATTTGGCCTTAGAGGCCAATTTTGGAAGCTTGTGGGACAAGTCAAACTTGTCCCACACCTCTTAAATTGCTATGCCAACCCTACCTATGGGTTGGGGGTCAAAATTAGACCCCATTAGGTGTTTTGGGAAGATAAAAAGGTAAAATGTTTATTGCACTTCCTTTCTTGTAATTAATTTTGTCCTTAGGGGTGTGGGCTTAGATTGTGTGTGTAAGTAAAATGTCATTCCTTCAACCACTTATTAATTGTGCTTTGGAATATGAGGTTGACTAAGGTGATGTGGAGTGGAGAGGAAATGAGGTGGCATCCTACTTAGAGCCACATCATCCTCCTCCCTCCCTTTTCTATTTATTGAAGTTATTTTGCTTGTTTGGGGGTTACTTCATTATTTTGTGCTCTTGCATTTTTGAGAGTTAGAGGATTTTGGAGAGCTTGTGGTCTTGGTTGGAGCTTTTGGTGTTTTATTGGGTTTGAAGGAGCTTGGAGATTGACTCTTGGAACAAGCTCTACTATGGAAAGGTAAAGCTTTACTCTTACTCATGCTTTCCTTTATTTGTGTCTATGTGTTTATTATTTTGAGTATTTGGAATGATTTTGGGTGCTTGGGTAGATTGCCTAAGTGTGGTGTAAGAGGGGACTATGGGAAGAATTCATGTAGGAGGCATAAGAGTTATTTTTTATTTTGAAGGGAGTTTGGGTGGGTGCCCCACCTTGGACAAGCAATGCTTGCATTTCTTACTTGTTCTTGTATGAGGGAGGCATAAGAGTATGAGGGAGACATACGAGTATGTGGGAGGCATAAGAGGTAGTTGAGGGAGGCATAAGACTATGTAGGGGATTTGTGATATGCATTGGAGGTTTTAAGTTGGGAACCCATTTCCCATTGGGAGGCATAAGTGGCCTCCCCATAGATTCTTGCTCCTTTAGCTTTCATTTAGAAGCCTTGTATATTTTTGTTGCTTTCCTTCTTGTGTTTATAGTTTGAGTTTGATTGTGTTTGGAATGGTTGTGAAATACGTTGGTTTAGTGTTGTGGAAGCTTGTTTGTCACTTTTGGTTGGATCCACCTTTCATTGTAATGTGGTTGGGGCTCGAGGGCCAATGAGGAGGATGGATTCTCCTTCTCATTGGATATTTTGGTTGGATGGAGAGTGTTGCCTCTCCCCTCATTTTGTTGTGGATTAAGAATATCATGAAGAAGCTATCTTGTTGGTGTTGTGAATCTTGGAGATTTTGGTGGTGTCCTTAAGAAGATCCTTCTTGTAATAAAACTTCCTTTGTGTTATTCTCACTTAGAGTGGAGGAAATTTTAATATTGTATTCTAATTTTAGTTTTTATTCTTGAATGATTCCCCATTTTAAGTGGAGGACATTGTATTGAAATTGTGAAGGAAAATTTCATTCCATTGTTGGTTATGAAAGTTGTATTATATATTGAAAAAGAGAGAAGAAATATTTGTGTTGTAAAGTTAGTTTTGTGAAATAGAAAAGAAAGTAATTCTCTTTATTTGAAGTTTGGTTGTTTTGTGAGAAAGGAAGTTATTTGTTTTGAAAGAAATGAGTTATACTCAATGGAAAAGAAAGTTCAATCTCATTGTGAAATTGTATTATTGTAAATGAGAAAGTAGGAATATAAAAGTTGTAATATGTTAAAATGTGTGCATAGTAAACTTGAATGTAAAATCAAAGTTATAGTTATTTTGAGTGTATATATGTTGAAGTGAAAATGTGAACAAGAAACAAATTAGAAGTATAATGTTGTAATGATATGTTGCATTTTGTAATAAGAAAATAATCACTTTTGAAGTAGATTTAGCTCCTTCATACTTTTGAAATTGAAAGAAATTTAGTTGAACAAAATGGAATAGATCTTGTAGTTGTTATTGTTACTATTGGAATTCAAAATGCTTTAAATGAGTAATTTTAATTAAGAAATGAACAAATGGAATGAAAGCTCAAAATTGGAGACCTTAGGTGTATAAAATCAAACTCAGAATGCATCTTAGTACTTTTTAGAAACTTTTGTTTTTGTAAAAATCTCAGATTTTAGGTTTTGTTTCTAAGAAATAGGACCGCACCTTGTGCAGAGTGGTGGTCACGTAACCGCCGCTCAAGCAAGGTGGTGGTCTCAGAACCACCGCTTCACAAGGAAATGGTTCACGGTTTGTCACCAAGGTAGGGCGGCGGTCCCAGACCGCCGACCGCTTCTCGGTAGTGGTTCCCACCTTGGTCCACTTACCACCACCAAAATGATCCATAGAACTTCCCAGATCAGCACTTGTGTAAAATTTCTAATTGGTTTATACTAAATTTTAAGTTTGTAAAATTATCTAATGAACTACCATCAATCAAACAAAGGCAAAATCTTATGGTTTTAAGCAATAAAATCTTCAAATAGCAAATTAAAACATTCCTTCTCATTTATATTTATGGGATTGGATTTTCCCCAAATGGAAAACCCCAAATACACTTAGTGTTGAAACAAAACCAGATTGGTAAAGGAAATCCCTCCCAATCCTTTAATGAAATGGATTATATTGATAAAACTACAACTAAAACAATCTAAACTAGATCTCTTTTTAGAATCCTCCATAGTTCTTTCTCTTTTGCTCCCATGGCTTCCTCCTCTCCAACCTACAATTTTAACAAAAAAAATAGATCAAATGAGGGGAAATGAACAAAGGAAAGGCTTTAATAAAAATTCATAAGGATTTTAGGGCTAAGTTTGGAACCCTAGGATCTAGTGGCCAAGATTGTTTTGATCTAAGGGTGGAGGATTAACCCTACTTTTGTTTGGTGGAAATGAATTTTTAAATGTTTAAATTAAATCCTTAAGGGTATGTGTAGATGGGTGAATGGGGCCATTTAATTGCCTTAGGGTGTAAAGTCTTTATTAATTCTTAGTATGTTTTAGAAATTAATAAAATGACTTTAAACTATTAGGATAATAAAACTAAAGTAATTAAGCATGAGGTTAACTATATTAGGATTGAACATTAACTAAGAAGAGAAAACAATTAACCAAGTAAATTAAACTATGGCACTTCTTAGTTGACCTTTAATTAATCGACCTTAGAGGTAAAGTAATTTTAATATGTAATATTTTAACTAGACTGGCCTCATCAATCTTAAAGTTGAGTTTAGTGATGTAAGTTAATTTAATGAACTCTAAGGGTCAAACACCCTTGTAACCTTCTTATAACTTAAACAAAAAAAAAATTAGTCACAATTTTTGGGTTAAGTGTTAGGTTGTCACATGTTTCTAGAACGTCATTTTACGGGCGTTACAAAAACCCCTCAAGCAAATGGGTAAATATCTACTCTACCTTGTAACATGGGCTTCCATTATGAAGAGATCCACGAATGTAGGCCGTGGGAGACCAAATACACGGTCCACTAAAGTGACAAATTAGGACACACGTTTGATGAAATTTTTTCTACTTCAATTACTTGCATTATAAATGTTACCGACGGGAGTTTTTAGTAACTTAGATGGTTTTAGCCCCCAGCACTTGCTAGTCACAACAAAATCTTGAAATTTTAGCAATATCGCCTTGGTTTAGCATCAAGGAAGGATCTCACCCCTCTCCGCCATTCGTTGCTCTGAAACCATGACCAAGTATGGACAGGGAGACTCTGTCATATCCATGGGATCTCTATCCACCTGAAACCAAACCATCAAGATCACCCAACACCGAAACCCTATCACCAAGGTATGGCTTCATAGATTTAAAGCCACGAGTTGAGACCCACCTTGGTCTCCGTACCCAACCACCACCAAAATGATTCATGGGTGCCATTAGATTCCTTAGGAAAGACAGGGGAGCACACGCAGAAGTTGAAGTAGGGGATTATCGCCGCCACTGGACAAGCCAAGGCCACTAGATTTGGCACCCAAATACTAACCACCATGTGTAGACCGGAGGGACACCCACTATCGATGCCCAACCTTAAAACCCCGTAACCTCGTCCATAAGCATTATCCAATCCATCGCTACCAAGGTTTAGGGTTAGGTATCGAGGAACTTTTATAGCCATTAAGTCCTATAACTCTTGAAAAAAGGGTTTATTTACATAAATTTAAAAGGGTTTATTTTTAATGTCAAGTTATGTAATTCATCAACTTCTACATATAATTTGTGAGAACATAAAATAAAGAAGGGTGTTTGATGGTAATGCCCAACCATATCGGGGTCTTCATCTTTTCGCTTTCACATACACATATTTATCGGTGTATCATTATATTATGGACCATAAATAAATATAAATATCTATTTTAAGATAAATATTTATGAATATAAGATTTATAATCTATTAAATTATATTAATACGAAATATATATATATATATATATATATATATATATATATATATATATATATATATATATAATTTTTAAATTTGAAGTATGAATATAATTCAATTTAACTTTAGAATTTAATATGCTTCTAAAATTGAGAAAAAATGAGAAAATATTTATAATTTTTCATTATTTCAATAACTATGCTAAAAGATTTAAAATTTCTAGCACTCATAATTATTAAAAACTTATAATATTTGAATTTTTAAAAATAGTTTACAATTTTTATTTGTGGCAATTTTTACAATATGAAATTGTAAAAAGTTTCACAATATAAAATTTATTGCAATTTCTATAATTTTCAAATTGTGGAAGATTCTACAATTTTATGTTTCCACAATTTTATTGTAGGTGGAGTCCAAAAATTGGATTCACAATTTTGAACAAGACATCCACAATAAAATTGTGAAAACATTGTGGATATAGGGCTCATTATCTTGTAGTGTCGAATCCTTACGTTGGTTCCTAATCAACATATAATAGTAGTGCATGGATGTCATGATTTGTCAATAAAAATGTCATAGGAGTGACAAAGATTCATGAAAATAAAATATACAAGGACATGTGTCACACAAAAATTAGGTAGACATACATGCATGTCTCACAAATTAGGTGATATATCTTTTGCAAGATCCAAAGCGGTGAGTATCCTAAACCACTAACTTTGACAAATGTAGGAGGTCATTTAGAAAGACAATGTGGTATTTTATAGGATTTAGTGAGGTCACTTCCAATGTATAAATATATAGAACATAACAAAACATAAAGGAATTTAAGTCCACCATTTGAGGGGTAAAGTGGTGAAAAGTATAGAAGAGAGACAAACTGAGCTAAACAAGTGAATCTTGTGAAGGGTCCTTGAGAAAACCTATTATAATAGCTCTAAGAGTTTATCTTATTTTGTTTGTGAGAGTCATAATAGTGGGATTAATATTTTTATATTTCATTGAGGCTATTAATACTAATAGAAACTTATTTTTGTGTGTTGATCTTATGTGTATTCTAAGTTAATTCAAGAGTCATTTTTTTCATTAATGGTAAAGAAGGGTTAAGAGGACCCTACGCCATACAAAAAGATGGAGAAAAAGATAAGACATTGAGGATCCTAACAAAACTAGTATCTACCAAAGAACACCAACAACAAAAATAATCAAACACATCAAACTAACAACAACAAAATGTGGCCCCTTCCCTTTAGATCTTAACTGCATTTTTAGGGGGGAGATAGTTCCTTACTTTTTCCGACTCAAAATTTTCCAATCCTCTTCTGAATTTGGATTAACATTATCAATGTTTTGGATAGGAATCAAAACTTCCATGTGTTTTGCAAGGTCATGGGATCTTGATAAGGCATCCATCTCATTATTTCTAATTTGTTGCACTTCCTCCACTTCGGGTCCACCGATTTCGAGAATCTAATTCACAATCTTGTGGATCATTGCCAACCATATGACTAGGATTAGAGTTCTTCCACCAAGAACTTATTCATTTAGCTTTGTGTTCTTACCAAGTGAAAATCGATGCTAAATGACCAAGAGAAAAGAAAGTTTATCATATAAAGGGAAACCCTTCATAATCAAGATTTTGATACCAAGTTCTATCCTCAACTTCAAATTCAATAGTAGAAGGGAAATCAATAGAAGTATCCATATTGATGAAGATTATAACATACGTTGTGTGCTCAAAATATTCAGATTTTTGGATCAATAGCTAAACATTTACCTAAAGTGTTACCAATAATAGTTAAGCAACTAACTAACATGAATTGGAGGGGCAAGTACAATAGACGGATCCACACCGTTTTGACTTGGAAAGTATCAAAAATAGGTTAAACAAAGGGAACCACAGCTTTCATCAAAAGCATATGGGATTCAAATTCCCAAACTTTCCAAAAAAATTGATCCCTATTTGAAGCATTAGAAAATGCCACAATGAAAAAACCACTAACACTAGGAAAGATAACCGGCCTACCTTCCAAAAAAGGTCCCCATTGCAAGAAGTGAAATCTAGGCATGAAGTGCTGGTAGAAATGGGTAAAATTTCTCGAATTTGTAAATGAAACCATTCCTCTTGAAACCAGCTTTGATTGAATCACCTCTTCCCCAAAATTGATAAAAGGGGTAGATTTAACATATGCCATTGGCTTATTTTGTTTAAACTGGTAAAACCGTGTTCCTATTGCCTACCCCCCACACCACATCCTTGAAAGACACATTATTATGAGGATGATCACTCTGCAGACTTGGCTAGGATAGAGACATGGAAAAAATCATCATAAGCCCGATCCATCCCCACTTCATAGCTCATACACACCGAGCTTCCATGAATAGGTGCACCAAAACCCAAACATGTACACCATGTGATTTTAGGTCGAGAATGCGGTGAACGCAAAGCCCAAGGATAGAGTGAGGGTCATCATTATTAGGTTGCACTTGAGTCAAAACCCATCCCCCCAAGGGTCCCTCTAAGCATTGCATAGAAATAATAGATCGATGCAACATATAGAGTGCTAGGAATGACCACAAAATTTTCCAAATAAATTTCATTTCCATCCTCTATGGTGGAACTCCCGCAAAAAAATAGATGGGCCTATAGTAGTCCGACCATCATTACTTCCTTCACGAATCGGGGATCACCATTATTGAAAGAACTGTTCACAAAAGTAGGGGTGCACAAAGCCTCGTGGGAACTGTTGGTAACCACACTTAGAATCTCATTATCTTCAAGTGATTCATGAGTCAATATATTCAAGTAACTCTCATTATCTTTATAGGTTTTGGTTTGTAAAATATAATTTTCACACATCCAATACTCCTACAAATGTTAGAAAGTAATCTGAATGCCAAAAAAAAAAAAAAGATCATATGTTTTCCCAAAACAAACACCGATTACAAAATTTACACTTTAAAAAATTTAGGTTCAATGATGAGATCCTGAAAAAATGAGTAACTACTCACCATATTAAATTTTAGAAAAATATCTTATGCGTTGTAAATCTTAGAGCTAGGAGATCACGTCTATCATGTGTAGAGTGACCCTAATTTCGTATATTTACTCAAATAACTTTATAGTTTAGTAAATTATTAAAGAATAAAGAATAATAAGAGAAATAATTCATGGATCAAGAAAACAAAATTATGTTTGAATGAAATTATACAATGTAATAACATCATAAATACAAGAGGGATGCATTTTGGTTGAGATCAAGGTTACAAATCAATAACCTATGTGGAGGTAACTATATGAAAGAAAATGAACACGTGACCTTCTTTCACACTTGATCCCCGAGGTCATGCCAAGCAACCAATGTTGAATGTGTGGATAAATGGCTATAAAAGAATCAAGTGACTAAGATATGGTAGTGTGATTTCCTAGTAGCAAAATTGGGAAAGGGAGATTTAAGCGACTATGAATGGGTAGCATAAACTCCCTATGGTTTGTTTTTCCTAACTTGGATCTAATTTCTAAACTAGTTTGAAGCATCCATGTAAACTGAATGAAATTAGCAATCTATGCTATTGCTTTGAAAGGAAACTAATGTAAAAAATCACAAAACTAAAATATTACAATAAAAACAACAATTTTTTCTATTCTAAGTAATTAAAATATTTCTATACTAAAAATAAACAAGCGAGATAACCCGGTGTGGTTATTCACCTATCTTGAGTGTATTAAAACTAAACAAACTTAAAATAAGAAATTTTTCAAGTGACTATGATATGTAGAAAACCTCCTACAAATATTCTTTCCTTCAAATCTACATGGATGGGAAGAAGAGGATCACACCGAGGATCGCTATGAAAGATTCAAACCCTCTTGAAATCAACTAATTACTTGAAAATGAGAGGAAATTGCTTTCTACTCTATTTGATATGATGTAAAAATGATAAATTACATGAATGAAGGAAATCAAACAACAACCCCAACCTAGAATTCACAGAACAAAGCTAAATCCAACTGTGTATTAATTTGTCCCCTTAGTTTGTTCCTTTCTTTCTTTGTGTGTTCATGTGAGTCCAAGGGACTTGGGAATGCAAGAATAACATCGAAGAATATGCTTGAGCAAAGTGGTATCTTGAAGGTAGTTTGGTTATAATGCAAGTAGAAGAGAGATAACACAAGAGATTTGAGCTTGGCTATGCAATTCCTAGCAAGATTGTGGCAACAATACTATGTAAGATACACAAAATTATGAGGCCCTTTTCCTTGAATACAAGCATGAAATAAATAGGAATTGGATGGGATGTACCTTCATATACAAGGTAGACTTTGAGTGCCAAATCATTGGGTGAAGAGGCAGTTCAAACTAATTAAATATATTTAAAAATAGAAGAGGGAAGGAAAACTAAGCCATCAAGACTATTTTTAGAAAATTTGGTTCACAAACGCACCCTAAAAGTTAAGTTAAATGAAACCATGCATGTTAAAATTACGCATGAAGGATTCTGTAAAAAGCATTAAGGACCACAACCATTCCAGGGTGGTGGTTTTAGAACTGCCACTCAGGAAGGGTGGTGGTCTTAGCACTAAAGGTCAAAACATGCACAAAATGAAGCGGTAAATTGGAAAAAGTGTGGAAAAGCTAAGTAGGGATGTCTAGGCTACAAATATACACTTCATATTGGTTTAGGAGCTTGAACATCTTCTAAATGGACATGAATCATCATTGGGAATTATGTAACCATTTTCTATAGTGCCCCACATAAAATTAAAATAAAATAATAAAGGATTTAGTGCTATGCATGTGATCGTAGTTTGAGATGATGTGTTGGAGTGTGGAAGGGATTGTCAAGTAGACAAGGGGTGATTGCATGGTTGGTGGTGGAGTAATGGCATGGAGGAGGTTGGCATGGAATCATGGGGGTGGAGTGTGGTAGGGGTCTTCAGGACATGGTGGTTCTTCCCTTGTCATGCATCCTCACCGTCTTTGTCAGTATTTGTCTTCCCTGCCTTTGACCTCGCTATTTCTCCAAGATTTGTATCTTCCACTCTCCCCTACGTGTTTTAATTTTCAACACTCTCCCAAGAGTGCTAGATAGGGAACCTTGAAACAGGATAAGGACATCCATCAAAGCATAATGGAAGTTTGATTTGTTTTTATTTGGCCATATTCCTTCTAGTCTCGCACCAAAAAAAAAAGCTCTGAACATGATATAGACATCCAAAAGCATTTTAGCAGATTTTTTTGGTTGCAAATGCTCTATAGACATGTATGCATACGTGGGAGCATTCACGAGATAGGTGAAATGTTGAACAATGATAGCAGGATTTGTACAAAATGGGTTTGTTGAAAAGGCTAAGAGATCTTTAAGGAAATACTATTCACGAGTTCAAATCCAAATTCATCAAAATGTAAGTGCTAGAACAGTAGTGGAAATACAAAAAGGTATAAAGATACAAAAATTTCACGATGTTGCGATTCTGAAATGATTTGATAGATGTGGATGCAAAATGTGGAACCTTTTTACAAGGAAGATGAAATTACTTTAAGGAGATATCGTCTTAGAGAAGGAAAATTAGCAGAGAATAAAATATTGTTCATTCCTTTCCTTGTTTATTTGTGTATAAGTTTTGAATTGTGTCAATGATTATGTTTATATAGGGCCCTTATTCTTCAGGCCCTACACATGCCTATGAGTGAAATGACATATTCCATTTCCACCTAAGTGGCTCCCAAATTAGTAAATGTAACCTATCTGGAAAATAGTTTTTGTGAGAAAACGACTTCTTCCTCTTTGGAGGATCCGGGAAAAACTACAAGTTCCTCACTCAATTTAGCAAGAATATGCATCCACAAGACACTAGAAGCCAATCCCCAAAGGATGATGAACCATTTCCTTTTATAAGAGCATGTCTCACTTGAAAATTTTGGCGTTAGCTTACGGCCTACTTACTAATACAGAGGTATGGATTCTCTTGTTCACATGTGTGGGTTGTTGGAATACCTAGATATCTATGGTTGTTGGAATGTAGCTATGTAGGATTCCTCACGAGCGATGCCATAAACTCGAGGGTCTTATAGGCCCCGTTGTTGATGATTTAGTTTGTTATGACCTAAAAGATTACAACTCTTATGATTATGAATATGATTTAATGTTGACTATGACTATGACTACTATCCAAGGAAATATGAAGAAGAATTATATGAAAGTGATGATGTAAAGCATGGGTGCTTTAGAAAAAGGATGGGGCTATGATGTGGTAAATTTTATTGGGATACCCCACCAAAGGTTGTCTAATGGATGATCACAAGTGGAGAATACTCAAATCACTTTGTGGAATGAGTATAAAATCCTTCTAGAAAATGCAACGGTGGAAACATGGATACTGTGGATTATCCGTAGAATACATGGAAGAAGGATAAATATTTATGGAATGTGGGTGAACTCGCACTGGGGACCTCTTGCTCTACTTAACGTTAAAATTGTCGGGCATTGTCTCCTTACCTTGTATTTTATAATTTTTGTACAATTTTGTGCTTCATTTGTAATTTAATAGAAATACTAAATCCTTAGATAAGTGTACAGTTGAGTATTTTAATTAGAATGTTAGTGTGAAATGATAAAACTCTACCTGGTCATCTACGCTATAAGTTTACAAATTGATCGCCAACCATGTTATTACTGCAACCTTGTACATGCTAGACTCGGTGTATCAAAAATAGGTGCCCATTTCCATTGGTTTTGGCGAGAGCTATATGAGTTAACTAAAACAACCATTTTTTATCGTCATTGCATAGTTAGAAAAATACGATTTTTTTGAGACTTGCAAAACAACTCTCCGAGCCTTGTAAAACAAATGTCAAGCATCGTATGTGTTCCTATTGTGTAGAGATTCGTGTCAAGCATTATCTTGACCTCTTTTTTCCATTTGCGCTCTCTTCGTCACTCCTTTAGGAGTCCTGTTACCTCTGTTTACACTTTTAGGAAGCCATTAAAACTAAAAAATGCATTTTCATTTCGGCTCGTTGTTTGAACCCTGAGCAACAAAATGCTTGTTCGCCTTCACAAACATCTAGAATTTTTACTAGGAAATTGATTGGAACATTTGGTTTGGGGAAAAACAATCTTCTTGATAGTTTGGCAAAGGAATTTTGTATGCCTTGGGTTACTATTTGACTAGGTCAAACTGGCTCTACTATTACTAGTGGCTCCGGAAATCTCGTCGCTATTTACAACCCGTTTGCTAGTTCTCAGTCATGTCAACTCCGATGTATCCTCTATATATAGGAGGGTATGTAGGAAACTACCCATAGAGATTCCAACCATCGGAAGTCAGTTTCAAGATGAGGGTTCTTAACCCTCGAGCTAAAATTGGTTGTTGTTGCAACTAGTCTTATTACGACCGATAGTCCCATAAAACTAGCCACCTATCGTAAATTGTTTACAAGTTCCGAATTCATCGATTCCTGTAAACTTTGGGTATATAGCCAGATAGGTAGGAATTCACCCATCGTGAATTTTCTTATCGAAAGACAATTTTTAAATGCACTTTCTTAGCCTTCGAGCCAAAATTTGGGAATTTTTTAATTAGCAGAAAAATGTAAAAGAAAGTCGTAGGACCCTAGTCGAGTTAGCAAATCAATGTGGAAAATTATAAAATTGAGAAAATTGACGTATGAATATAATTCAATTTAACTTTAGAATCTAATATGTTTAAAATTGAGAAAAATTATAAAATATTTATAATTTTTCATTATTTTAATAACTATGCTAAAAGATTTAAAATTTCTACCACTCATAATTATTAAAAACTTATAATATTTGAATTTTTAAAAATAGTTTACAATTTTTATTTGTGGCAATTTTTACAATATGAAATTGTAAAAAGTTTCACAATATAAAATTTATTGCAATTTCTATAATTTTCAAATTGTGGAAGATTCTACAATTTTATGTTTCCACAATTTTATTGTAGGTAGAGTCCACAAAATTGGATTCACAATTTTGAAAAAGACATCCACAATAAAATTGTGAAAAATTGTGGATATAGGGCCCATTATCTTGTAGTGTCGAATCATTAAGTTGGTTCCTAATCAACACATAATAGTAGTGCATGGATGTCATGATTTGTCAATAAAAAATGTCATAGGAGTGACAAAGATTCATGAAAAATAAATATCCAAGGACATGTGTCATACAAAATTAGGTAGACATACATGCATGTCTAACAAATTAGGTGATATATCTTTTGCAAGATCCAAAGGAGTGAGTATCCAAACCACTAAGTTCGACAAATGTAGGAAGTCATTTAGAAAGACAATGTGGTATTTTATAGGATTTAGTGAGGTCACTTCCAATGTATAAATATATAGAACATAACAAAACATAAAGGAATTTAAGTCCACCATTTGAGGGGTAAAGTGGTGAAAAGTATAGAAGAAAGCCAATCTGAGCTAAACAAGTGAATCTTGTGAAGGGCCCTCGAGAAAACCTATTGTAATATCTCTAAGAGTTTATCTTATTTTGTTTGTAAGAGTCCTAATAGTGAGATTAATATTTGTATATTTCATTGAGGCTATTAATATTAATAGAAAATTAGTTTTGTGTGTTGATCTTATGTGTATTCTAAGTTAATTCAAGAGTTAATTTTTTTTTTTCATTAATGGTAAAGAAGGGTTAAGAGGACCCTACGCCATACAAAATATGGAGAAAAAGATAAGACATTGAGGATGCTAACAAAACCAACATCTACCAAAGAAGCACTAACAACGAAAAAAAATCAAACACATCAAACTAACTAACAAAAATGTGGCCCCTTCCCTTTAGATCTTAACTACATTTTTAGGGGGAGATAGTTCCTTACTTTTTCCAACTCAAAATTTTCCAATCCTCTTCCGAATTTGGATCAAAATTTTCAATGTTTTGGATAGGAATCAAAACTTCTATGTGTTCTCAGAAGGTTATGGGATCTTGATAAGGCATCCATATCATTATTTCTAACTTGTTGCACTTCCTCCTCTTCTCGGGTCCACCGATTTATGAGAATCTGATTCACAATCTTGTGGGTCATTGCCAACCATATGACTAGGATTAGAGTTCTTCCACCAAGAATTGATTCATTTAGTATGTTTTCTTACCAAGTGAAAATATGATGCTAAATGACCAAGAGAAAAGAAAGTTTATCATATAAAGGGAAACCATTCATAATCAAGATTTTGATAGCAAGTTCTATCCTCAACTTTAAATTCAATAAGAAGGGAAAATCAATGAAGTATCAATATTGACCAAGATTATAGCATACGTTGTGTGCTCAAAATATTTAGTTTTTGGATCAATAACTAAAAATTTACCTAAAGTGTTACCAATAATAGTTAAGCAACTAACTAACATGAATTGGAGGGGTAAGTACAATAGACGGATCCACACTAGTTTGACTTGGAAAGTATCAAAAAATAGGTTAAACAAAGGGAACCACGGTTTCATCAAAAGCATATGGGATTCAAATTCCCAAACTTTCCAAAAAATTTGATCCCTATTTGATGCATTAGAAAATGCCACAATGAAAAAACCACTAACACTAGGAAAGATAACCGGCCTACCTTCCAAAAAAAGGTCCCCATATCAGATGAAATCTAGGCATGAAGTGCTTGTAGAAATGGGTAAAATTTGTCAAATTTGTAAATCAAACCATTCCTCTTGAAACCGGGCCGTGATTGAATCACCTCTTCCCCAAAACTGATAAAAGGGGTAGATTTAACATATGCCATTGGCTTATTTTATTTAAAAACCTCAGAAAACCATGTTCCTATTACCTACCCCCGTGACCGCATCCTTGAAATATACCTTATTAGGAGGATGATCAATCTGCAAACTTGGCTAAGATAGAGACATGGAAAAACTCATCATAAGCCCGCATCCATCCCCACTTCACAACTCATACACACTTGAGCTTCCACGAATAGGTGCACTAGGAATCCAAACATGTACACCATGTTATTTCAGTGAGAATGTAGGGGAACCCAAAGCCAAAGGACAAAGCGAGGGTCATCATTCTCAAAGTTTGCACTTGAGTTAAAACCCCTCCCCCAAGGGTCCCTCTAAGCATTGCGTAGAAATAATAGACCGAAGCAAAGAGATAGAGTGCCAGAACGACCACAAAATTTTCAAAATAAATTTCATTTCCATCCTCTACGGTGGAACTCAGTAGCAAAATAGATGGGCCTACAAGAATCCGACCATCATCATTTCCTTCATAGAATCAGGGATCACCATTATTGAAAGAATTGTTCACAAGTAGGGGTGCACAAATCCTCATGGGAACTGTTGGCAACCACACTCGGACTCTCATTATCTTCAAGTAATTCACGAGTCAATATATTCAAGTAACTCTCATTATATTTATAGGTTTTGGATTGTAAAATCTAATTTTTACACATCCAATACTTCTACAAATGTTAGAAAGTAATCTGGAAGGCCCAAAAAAATGATTATATGTTTTCCCAAAACAAACACCGATTAGAAAATTTACACTTTAAAAACTTTAGGTTCAATGATGAAATCTTGAAAAAATGAGTAACTATTGACCATATTAAATTTTAGAAAAATATATTATGGGTTGTAAATCTTAGAGCTAGGAAATCACGTCTATCATGTGTAGAGTGACCCTATAAATTTGTTATATTTGCTCAAATAAATTTATAATTTAGTAAATTATTAAAGAATAAAGAATAATAAGAGAAATAATTAATGGATCAACAAAAAAAAAGAATGTTTGAATGAAATTATACAATGTAATAACATCTTAAATACAAGAGGGATGCATTTTGGTTGAGATCAAGGTTACAAATCTGAATAACCTATGTGGAGGTAACTGTATGAAATAAAATGAACATGTGACCTTCTTTCACACTCGACCCCTTAAGGTCATGCCGAAGCAACCAATGTTGAATGTGTGGATAAATGGCTATGAGAGAATCAATGACTAAGATATGGTAGTGTGATTTCCTAGTAGCAAAATTGGGAAAGGGGAGATTTAACGGCTATGAATGAGTAGCGTAAAACTCCTTATGGTTTGTTTTCCTAACTTGGATCTAATTTCTAAACTAGTTTGAAGTGTCCATGTAAACTAAATGAAATTAACAATCTATGCTACTGCTGAAAGGAAACTAATCTAAACAAATCACAAAACTAAAATATTACAATCACAAACAACATTTTTCTTCTATTCTAAGTAATTAATATATTTCTATACTAAAACTAAACAAGCGAGATAACCTGGTGTGGTTATTCACCTATTTTTAATGTATTAAAACTAAACTAACTTAAAATAAGAAATTTTTCAAGTGACTATGATATGTAGAAAACCTCCTACAAATTTTTTCTCCTTCAAATCCACATGGATGGGAAAAAGAGGATCTCACACGGGATCGCTATGAAAGATTCAAACCCTCTTGAAATCAACTAATTACTTGAAAATGAGAGGAAATTGCTTTCTAATCTATTTGATATGATGTAAAAATGATAAATCATAGGAATAAAAGAAATCAAACAAAAAAACCAACCTAGAATTCATAGAACAAAGGTAAATTCAAGTGTGTAGTAGTTTGTCCCCTCGGTTTGTTCATTTCTTTTTTTTTGCGTTCATGTGAGTCCAAGGGACTGGGAATGCAAGAAGAACATCAGAAGAATACGCTTGAGCAAAGTGGTATCTTGAAGGTAGTCTGTTACAATGCAAGTAGAAGAGAGATAACACAAGAGATCTAAGCTTGGCTATGTAATTCCTAGCAAGATTGTGGCAACAATACTATGTAAGATACACAAAATTATCGTGCCCTTTTCCTTGAATACAAGCATGGAATAAATAGGAATTGGATGGGATGTACCTTCATCCACAAGGTAGAATTTGAGTGCCAAATCATTGGGTGAAGAGGAAGTTCAAACTAATTAAATATATTTAAAAATAGAAGAGGGAAGGAAAACTAATCCATCAAGACTATTTTTAGAAAATTTGGTTCACAAACGCACCCTAAAAGTTAAGTTAAATGAAACCACACATGTTAAAATTACGGATGAAGGATTCTGTAAAAAGCATTCAATAGGTGGAATTTTGAACAATGATAACAGGATTTGTAAAAATGGGTTTGTTGAAAAGGCTTTGAGACCTTCAAGGAAATACTATTCGTAGGTGCAAATCCAACATGCGTCAAAATGTAAATGCTAGAAAATGTATGGAAATACAAAAAGGTATAAAGATACAATTTTTTTTTAGATGTTGTAGTTGTAAATGCTTTGATAGATGTGGATGCAAAATGTGGAACCTTTTTACAAGGCAGATGAAACTAGTTTAAGGAGATATCGTGCTAGAGAGGGAAAATTATCAGAGAATAAAATATTGTTGATTCCTTTCCTTGTTTATTTGTGCATGAGTTTTGAATTGTGTCTATGATTATGTTTATATAGTGCCCTTATTCTTTAGACCCTACACATGCCTATGAGTGAAATGAAAGATTCCATTGCCACCTAAGTGGCTCCCAAATTAGTAAATGTAACCTATCTGTATAATAGTTTTGTGAGAAGATGAATTCTTCCTCTTTGGAGGATATGGGGAAAACTAGAAGTTCCTCACTCAATTTAGTAGGAATATGCATCCACAAGGCACTACAAGCCAATCCCCAAAGGATGATGAAGCATTTCCTAATTATAAGAGCATGTCTCGCTTGAAAATTTTGGCGTACTGATTCCTATTTATAAGAGAGGTATGGATTCCATTTTTCACATGTGTGGGTACTTGGAACACCTAGATATCTGAGGCTATTGGAATGTAGCTATGTAGGATTCCCTTGCTGAGCGCTGCCATAAACTAAGGGTCTTATAGGCCCTGTTATTCATGATTTATTTTATTACAACCTAAAAGATTACAACTCTTATGATGATGAATATGATTTAATGTTGATAATGACTATGACTACTATCCAAGGGAATATGAAGAAGAATTATATGAAAGTGATGATGCAAAGTGTGGGTTCTTTAAAAAAAAGGATGGGGGCTATGGAGCGGTAAATTTTATCATGATACCCCAACTAAACATGGTCTAATAGATGATCACAGTGGAGAATACTCAAATAAATTGATGGAATGAGTATAAAATCCTTCTACAAAATGTAGTGGTGGAAATGTGGATATATGCGATTATCCGGTAGAATACTTAGAAGAGGGATAAAGATTGTTGTAATGCGGGTGAACTTGCCTCGGGGACATCTTGCTCTATGAACATTAAAATTGTTAGGCATGTTCTCCTTACCTTGTCTTTTATAATTTTCGTAAATTTGGTGCTTCATTTACAATTTAATAGAAATAATAAATCATTGGATAAGTGTAGAGTTGAGTATTTTAATTAGAATGTTAGTGTGAAACGATAAAATTCTACCCGGTCATCTACCCTACTAGTTTACAAATTGATGATCGTCAACCATGTCATTACTATGCAACCTTGTACGTGCTTAGACTCGTGGTATCAAAAATAGTTGCTCGTTTCCATTGGTTTTGGCGAGAGCTATATAATTTAACTAAAACAACAATTTTTTTATCGTCATTGCAAAGTTAGAAAATGCTATTTTCGAGACTTGCAAAACAACTCTCCGAGCCCCGTAAAAGAAATGACAAGCGTCGTATGTGTTCCCTATTGTGTAGAGATTTGTGTCAAGCATTATCTCGACCTCTTTTTCTATTTTCACTCTCTTCGTCGCTCCTCTAGGAGTCATGTTACCTCTTTTTGCACTTTGAGGAAGTCATTAAAACCGAAAATTTCATTTCATTTCAGCTCGTGTGATTTGAACCCCGAGAAACAAAATGCTTGTTCGCCTTCGCAAACATCTAGAATTTTACTAGGAAATTGATTGGAACATTTGGTTTGGGGAAAAAAACTCTTCTTGATAGTTTGGCAAAGGACTTTTGTATGCCTCGGGTTGCTGTTTGACTAGGTCAACTGGCTCTACTATGATCGGTGGCTCGAAAACTCGTCGCTATTTACAACCCATTTGCCATTTCTCAGTCATGTCAACTCCGATGTATCCTCTATATAGAGGAGGCATGTAGGAAACAACCGATAGAGATTCCAACCATCGGAAGCCGGTTTTCTAGATGAGGGTTCTTACCCCTCGAGCTAAAATTGGTTATTATTCGCAACTAGTATTATTACGACCGATATTCCCATGAAACTAGCCACCTATCGTAAACTATTTACAAGTTTCGAATTCTCACACCCTGTAAGCTTTGGGTATATAGCAGAGACAGGTAGGAATTCACCTGTCATGAATTTTCTTATCGAAAGACAGTTTTTTAAATGCACTTTCTTAGCCTCCGAGCCAAAATTTGGGCATTTTTTAAATTAGTAGAAAAATGTAAAAGAAAGTCGTAGGACCCTAGTCAAGTTATAAAATCAATGTGGAAAATTATAAACACTTGTAAATAACTCATTAAAACTTGATCATGTGATTTGTGTGAATTTAACTTTTGGAAAAATAGTGTTTCTCTCTCTCCCTAGCTCTTTCTCTCTCATGGGTTAAGAAATGAACTGAAATGAAATGAAATGAAATCAATACATGTCTCTAACCCCCTTTTGAATGCAAATTATTAATATTATGTAATTGGAAAACTGAAAACATTAATTATGCTAGATCTAGGTGGATGCCATGCCGTGATTTATCGTTGATTTCATTCTCACTTGGTTTCGTAGGATGCAAGAAAGATGGTGAAAAGGTGTGGTGCAATTCATTGTTTATTATCAAAATTTATATAGGTCATTGTAAAATTTATATAAGTATAATGTAGTCCCATGTTACGAAACGTTGTATTTGAAATCATTGATATGTATGAGATGCTAGTTTTAGGGATACCTTGGGAAGTGCACATTTTATCATATGTACAATTTTGATTGATTCATAGTTACATGTGGTAAAAAGGATATATATATATATATATATATATATATATATATATATATATATATATATATATATATATATATATATATGGTAAATGAATTTGAAGTTAATATCTTGTAGTGCATTTTTAGTGTTCAATAAATGATTAATTAATTAGTGTGTTGTATTCTTACCTTGTAAATGTAATAAAGAGATTTAATTGAAACACTCAACCCTAGTATAAGATTCGTGCATAACATGTCTTCATGTGTGATCCTTATTACCATAGAAGAAATTAAAACCGTAGAATGAACTTAAACTTTTCTCTCAATGGAACCTCCTAGTTTAGGTAAATAAAACCCCTAGTTTGAGTTTACTTGTCATAGTCGTTATGTTTAGCAACATTATCATGAACCCATCTTTTAGGAACGACATGGTCCAACTTTATCCTAGAGTATGTGGTTTCCTTCTAGGTTTGGTAACCATGAGGATAATGTCTTCTCTTTAGGTCTGACACTGTGTTGAGTGGTGATGACAACCTTGGAAGTCACCTTAAGATTCCTTGTTTGAAGCAATGACTATGCGGTGTAACCTTACCATTTATGGAGTAAGTAGAGCTATTAATCCCTTAGTATCCTAGTGGACTAATAAGTCTTACAAAGTTAGATCTATAATTTTTACTTGTCATCAAATGAATTCCTTGTGGGACCCCTAGACGACACAAATAGAGAGTGAAATAGTTTTTCTATGACTTAAACTCTTGTTAATAAACTCTTTAGTTCCTCTCATCTAGATTTTTTACCTTGGTTACTAACAACATAAAACCTTGGTCTTTTCTTGAATGTTGTTTAACATAAATATGTTCTCTCACCTTAAAATCATATATAGTTGAGGTGTAGATCCTTAGGTGCAATTGGAATTAAACTAAACCTCAATTGATTAGGAGGTTAACTTGGGGTTCATGTGTAGTTATAGTGCTTCCAATCATATACTTCTTCAAGATGTTAGACAAGTAATTTTGTAACTCTTTATGTTAAAAAGTGACACCAAAAAGAGACCTAAGAAACAATGTAAATGAAATGAGAAACAAGAGTATATGTGATAATGGTTTAGGAAAAAGCAATTTCAGTTGAAGTCATAATGGTTGATTAAATTATTGACCTTTTGTTAAGAATGGTTATAATTTGTTCTTGGTGGGACTAGGAATTTGAGCCAATATAGAGTCCACAAAAAAAATTATGTCATGTAAATGCTTAATTGAATCAAACTAAATTTGGAACTAAAACAACCATGTGCTCCTAAGGAAGGAAGTTTATAGGAAAGTAAAACTTGAACCTTCACCTCCTTTGAATCATAATATTTCTCCCTCGACAACTTATGGTTGGCCCCGCATAATGAGGGTAAAATTAAACGTGAACTAAAATATTTTGAGAAACAAACCTTTAGCATAAGAGCGAGAGAATTAGGTACTTTATATGCAATTTGAAATATGGAAAATAATTATGTAAGTTATGGAGATTTTCATAAGTGATAAAGAGAAAACTTAAATGGTTGAACTGTAAGTTGAATGTGGAATGAACTTATGAATATGTAGGTGGAAAAGGGATAAAATTATTCTTACATAATAATGTTATTGGAATGTTAATAGTAACGAAGATGTAATCATGGTAATGATGTGTTGTGGGTTTTCCAATACTTGAGTCCCTTTTCTTGTGGTTGGGATTATTGTTTGCATTAGTTCATTGGGAAAAGTGTGGCATCGACATGTATATGGTGTTGTCATGTGTCTATGTGAGTCAATTACTTATGTAAGTGTCGTATGCATTTTTGAGTTTTATTTTCTTGGAGCCCTTGTGGCGTTGTATAGTGAGCAATGTAAGTAAAAATAAATTTATCTTGGTATTTTTATTGTTGTTTTTGTGTGTGTAAAATGTGGGCGTTACATTTGGTATCATGAGTGAAGGTTCATGCTCTCAAACCTCTGGGACAAATTGGAGTTGTGATGTTTTTGCATGGTGGTGGTGGAGATTAGAAGAGTAATGTGATATAAGCGTGATGTGAACTATGTTGTAATTGTGATATTATGAACACACATGTTGTGTATGTCACTTAGTGTGTATTTGTTATCATGTTGATGTGCTTGTGATGAGAGTATTCTCTCTCCTTTTCATGGATTCTATGAAGAGTTCATGTGTGATGTACCACCTTATTGTGTGCGAAAAATAATCTCATTGTGGATTACAGAGTGTTTGAGCATTTTGGCATTATGTGATATGAAGGTGTATTGATGTATTGCATGAAAAAATTGGTGTAAAGTAAATTAGATTGTATCATGATGTTGTCACTGTACCTTGTGATTAATCATATGCATCTCGATGTTGTATTGCAATTGACTATATGTTGTAAGGTTATAAATTTTTTCCTCATATGTATAATACATATAAAATGTGATGGTTCATGTCATGATTTAGGGGCATATGGTGAGTGTATGATCCCTAGTGTACAATGATTTCACTTTGGGTGTAGAATGTGGTAATGTGATGTATCGTAACCCATAAAAGTAATGATTATGTTATACCCTGTATATATACCATGCATAAGACGTTATGGTTAATGTGCGTGAATCACCATTGTGTTAGTGATGTAGTTATATGTTATGTTGTGGACCCTACACTAACCGACCCTAAGGGAAATCAATAAAATGTGTATGATTGAGTGAACACATGTGTACTTTGTTGACCACCACTGAGCCAAGTATGAGATAGGAAGTGGAGCCTCACATAGGTTGAAAACCCACTTTTGTTTGTTTGGTATGTGTGGCACTTGCTCAACGGGTGTCATGCATATTGTGTTTCGCGGACACCTTAGGCTCAATAGATGGCAACTTGTACTCCTTTCTCTCTCCCGATATGGTTATCATATGGATTCAACCTATGTGATTTTGACTATGTTGAGTCTTGTTGAAATGGTGGTGGGATGATTTAGACAGAGATGATGATAGTTGTATTATTGATATGATATTATATGAGTTATATTATGCCTTTCTCCATTTTTCTCCCCGCTCCGATCTCTTTTAACGTTGTTTGGCCCCATCCGCCGACCTTACTCCTCCATCAGATAGCCCACCTACCCTTCGATTTGGGATCGATCACGAGCTCATAAGTTTGAACCTCCCCTTAGATTTTCTTCGTACAGGTCAGTGTTTGATCAATTTTGTTGGGGATGGGAAATTGAGATGATAGGAATATTAAATATTATTTTCTTGGCGTAATAACAATTGGTGATTCTCGCCGCTTATCAAACAAACAAACCTCCATATAAATCGACATTTAAAATCTTCTTTTTAATATTTCTACATCGCCACTTGTATAATATGATGAGTGTATTGACAAATATAAATTCTCATACAAACTTTTTAACATTTTTATTTTCCGTATATTTAAAAATAAAAATACTCATAGAAACTATTAAACTATATATATTGCATATATTTAATGATATTTTATAATACGATATAATATTTATTAATATGATATAATAATACTATATATTTGTCTCCCTAAAACTATCACAAGCAAGAGGTTATGGATTTTAACCTTGATATAATCAATGCAAAATCCGTGAAGTAGAACCAACTAACACAATGTTCCTTGACAAAACTTACTAAAAACTGGTATTGTCCATATTAATCGATATTTTGAATCTTCTTTTGAATATTTCTACATCGCCACCGTATAATTTGATGAACGTATTGACAAATACAAATTTGCATACAAACTTTGTAACATTTTTATTTTCTCGTATATTTAACAAAAATACTCATACAAACTATAAAATTATATATTTGGCATATATTTAATGATATTTTATAATATGATATAATAATTATTAATATGATATACTACTACTATATATTTTTCTCCCTAAAACTATCACAAATAAGAGGTCACAAATTTTAACCCCGATATAATCAATGCAAAATCCGTGAAGTAGGAACCTACTAGCACCATGCTCCTAGAAAGACCTTACTAACAAAACCATCACAAGAATTGATAATTTTATGTGCTCATGGATGCGTTTGTGGTCCTTTGCATTGAAACCATGTCCGTTTTCAATGCCAAGCACATCAAAACAAATGACACCGAAAGCGTTGTGAAAGTGGCTATTGTCCACTCAATTTGCACCTACGTATGTGCAAATCATATAAAAATACCATCCCACATGCCATGCATTACCGAATATGTCATGATGTGGCCATTTTTCCCAAAGGCAGGAGTAGGTCTTGTCATTCATCTTATCAAACTTGTCAAATTCTCGGAGGTCTTCAAGGATGATTCAGATCTCACCGAGATGGTGTCACTAGCGGCGGTTGTACTCAATGTATTAACAACACTTAGGAGTAGGTGCATTACTGCCAAAAACATGTTTTCTCCCTTAAGTTGTTTTAATAAAAACACAAAAATTTACATTACCGCCATCAGAAGCTAGAGAGGGAGCCAAAGGTGTGGATGAATTTCTCGTAGAAGGTAAGCATAGGAAGAATTTTTAGAAAATAACAGCAACTCTCGAGTAAATATATTATGTGCGCCATATTATTTAGCTATTTTGTTTCCACTTAACATAGAATTATTACTATGAACAATATGTATCCGATAATATCATCGAAAGTATTATGTGAACCCCTGAAAATTCCTTCACATGATCGATGCTCATCTTCATAGTTACATTCGTACTATATCAAAATTACGCATCACATTGGTGTAATATTCAACCATTCTAGTTTTACTACACTTTAGAGAAAATGACAACTTGCATTCAAATCATTCATAAATTGTTAGGATTACAATTTTTACAAATAGATATACTTATTTTTAAAATGTCAAGAGATATTAATTTTAAGTTTTTTTGGTTTTTTTGGATATTATAATTATCAATAATTTCATTATTTTTATAGAAATTTTTTCCATTAATTGGTGATAACTAGTGTTAATTTAGCTATACCAATGTGTTATGGTTTTAAAACCTTTCCACAAAAAAAAAAAAACATTGGGCTCCAAAATCCAACATATGGCCAAGAAATTATGATATTTCAATTGAATTATTTTATTAAAACAAAATCTAATTGATGATCAAATGGACATCAAATTTAACGTTGGAATTAATTTTCAATGACTCATACCTCCCATTGTAAAATGTTAATCAACATAAATATATACTAAATTATAACTTGTAATTTCATATATTTAACATTTTAAGAATACATGGTATATATACATTGCAAATGATATGCATGGTATATTAATTGAGTGTGAATGAACATTTATGACAATCCTAATATCACACATGTACGCAATCATGTCATTCATATTTTCAACTATGAAATGAGGCTCATCTTCTCTCACAAGAGGCATCATATTCTTGATAAATACACTTGAATTTAGAACTTTGGGTTGTGTGATCCACTCTTAAGCCAAATCCACAAATAACATAAACATAAATATATATTAGTTTGGATTAATGTCATTTATTTTCCCAAATAGATGTCCAAATATATGAAATATTGTGCATAGTTGAATGGACTATGTAGATGAAAGAAATGCATTTTTATCTACCTAAGTGGTTTAAATTTCATAAGGTGTGCACCCCAAATTCTCTACATTATACCCTTTGCATATGAATGGTAGACATATAATGATCATATTTCATCCCTAGAGATACTCTCAACACGAATTTCAGTATATTGTATTTCACTATCTATTGATCATTAGTCTAGATTAAGTTCTTATTGGAGTGTTTGTTATGTTATTCTATTGTTCAACCATTTTTTTTTTTGAGTAATTTGATCATTTCAATTTGTATTGTTTCTTGTGATTTTATTTTTCTCTTATCAATTATTTGCCCTTATTTGCTTGAGTTTGTTTGCTTCCTTCTTTTTTTAGTTCTCACTTTTGTGTTTTCTTTATTTTATAGTGTTGTGTGATTTTTTCCAAAATCATAACAATTCAGATTCTAGTCTACATGAACTATATATCGTTATTGTTTTAATCACATTTTGGTTCGGCTCTTTTGACCTTTATTTTGGGTCCCCATGATTCTTGGTTCTCTATTGTCAACTTAGTTTACACGTTGTGTGTTGACTTGCATATTAGTAGGTTCCTAATTTAAATTCAAGAAGTCTATAAATATATAAGTACATTAGTGCATTTAAGACAGGCAAATAACCAATGTATACACAATCAAACTTACAATTATAAATAATTTATTGCTTCAAGAGTGTCCTCGTACCAAAAAGAAAAATCAAGTATTTAGATAAGAACATAAGAATTTACTAGTTCTTGCATCTATTAAAAGCATAAGGCTTGGGAAACTTATATTAGATTGTTTGTTGAACTACATTGTACATGTTGTTTTCAATAATTGTCCCCAAAGGGAATCTAACTAAGACAAGCCCCCAAATACACCTCGCCCTACCCCATGGCCCCTTCTCCCACTCTCCCACGCTCCCACTTTTTATATTTTACAAGGTATTGTTAGTGATTGAGGTTTGAAGGAAAGAGATTTGTTTTTGGTGGATCGCAAAAACAAGTAAGAAAATTTTAGAGCTCAAGAGAAGACAAACAAGGTCATCAATTCATATTCATGGCATATAAAAGTTGTCATGACCATGATGTTATGGATTTGGTTGTGCCATTTAATGAGTGCTATGGTTTTGGTCGGGGTGATTATTTATCATAGATCTTTTTTAGTTTGTTGTACCTCTTAAGATGGTTTGTTTGTCATTGCATATTGCTGATGAACACTTCCATATTTATGATAACTTGTATACCACTTTAGAACCTTCTCTAGTTTTCTCCAATTAATTTTAATTATATGAATATTTATATATTATTTTATGTTTCTATATTATATGAATTTGTGTTATTAGGTCTGATTTATTATGTTATATTCATAACTACTCCCATTGTAATTAGATTTGGTTAGTTTAATGCATTATTAGGGGAAAATTATTTTCCACGTCTACATATACATATGAAGATCACACATATCAAGTAACCAATAAACCATTATATTAGTAATAAGTGAATTTCAATGTAGTATTACCTTCATTAACATAAGGATCGTGATATATTGGGTTTACATGTTGTTGTGGAACAAGATCACTAACCAATGTGAGATTATTATTTTTAATGAATGAGAATTTCATAATCAAGGAAGAAAAAATATAAGATACATATATTTAAAGTGGAATAATTAATCATGTCAATTTCTAATCGGTAATTGGTATCATCTACATAATTATTTTTTCAAATCATATGAAAGATCACTCTAGTCTTACAAGTTCTCCATAAATAATAATAAAGGTATAATAATCTCACCTTTAGGTACCCAACGATTTTTTTTCCATACCTATTTTTGATATGGATAAGAGATGTGTTAACCTCCCCTCTGTCTCTTCAATCTACAACCTTTATACATCTTACCTTCATATCTAGCTTGTAGTAGTTCTTATGAATAATAATAATTTTAATTCAAGAACAATAATTAGAAATATATATGGTGTATATATATAAATAGTTCTTAAATTATTATTTTATATATTAAACAAGGGAAAACGGGTCCTCGCCTTGAGAGAATAACAACATCGAGACAAAAATTAAAATGTTAGCCTAATGGACAAAAAAAGAAAAACCAAAAACTAGAAAATTACTACGTCCTAATTCCAAATTCAAATAAAGTAAAAATCCTTCAAGAAAGGCCAAAAAGACAATTTTATACCAAAAAAAAAAAAACAAATATAAAAATTACAAGAAAACATTCCATAAAACTATGTCTTGAAATCTTAACTCAAACATTAATACAATTTATATGTCTTACCTTCATCTCTAGCTTGTAGTAGTTCTTATGAATAATAATAATTTTAATTCAATAACAATAATTATAAATATATATGGTGTATATATATAAATAGTTCTTAAATTATTTTTTTATACATTAAATAAGGGAAAAGGGTACTCTCCTTGAGAGAATAACAACATCGAGACAAAAATTTAAAATGGTAGCCTAATGGACAAAAAGAATAACCAAAAACTAAAAAATTACTACGCCTCGATTCCAAATTCAATAAAGTAAAAAGCCTTCAAGAAAGGCCAAAAAGACAATTTTATACCAAAAAAAAAAATAAACAAATATAAACATTACAAGAAAACATTCCATAAAACTATGTCCCGAAATCCGAACTCAAACATTATTATAGTTATAACTCAAACATTAATACACTTATAGTTAAACAAATTGAAGACATTTAATGTTATAAGTGTTTGATATGATTCTTAATATTATCTATAAGTATAAATAAGTTCTAGATTTGCATGTCGATCTGTTACTATCGTAAGAAAATATAAAAATTCCATTTAAATATGCATGTGTTAAATGGAATACATTACAAAAGTTTGATTTTTAGATTCATTATAGTTGTAAATATTGCTAATGTGTAGATCATTCGTATGTATAATTTTTTTATTAGTTGTTAAATATTGGTAATTACAAGGTTGTGAATGTTTGATGAAAGTTGAAGCTATAAAAATTATGTGATATCATACTCTCACTCTTAGTTTGGCATATGGGAGAAATTGCCTCTCGCAAAGATATGAATCAATGCGTGCTTTGAAGGGGCTTGCCCTTAGGATGCCACATCGATACACCCAACTATCATTGCGTGATGAAGGGGCTTGCCCCTTAGGATTCTACATCAATAGTTGGGTGGTATATTGTGTTGAGCGTAAGTTTTAAAGCCACCCGCTGAAGGCAAAGTATACTTTCACTCAAATGCACCCTCCCATAATATCACAACTGTCCCTTTTGCAATGGACGGTTGTGATATTATGGGAGGGTGCATTTTGAGTGAAGGATAGTCGTTGGCATTTATTCATACTTGAATTTTTCATGGATATTAGCTTTCTGAAATTGTGATTATTTTATCATATTGGATGATGTATATTAGATTTTTCATGTATCGTACTAACATTAATTATATGCTTCTTTTGTGTACTAGTTACTCTTTTGTGTAGTGAATATGAATACCAGGAGCTTGATTTCTCCCGATCCTGTTGGTAAAATGAAGACATATAGAAATATGAGCCTCCACGTAAACTGAAGATGAAGGGAGTTCGCATAGAAAGTTTGAAAACTGCAAGAGTTCCTAAAAATAGTCCTCAATTTATTAACAATTTATAAATTATATGTATATTATAGACAGTTTAGTATGCCATTGAATACTAGTTGTTCAAAATGTATAGTAAATAATTTTTATTACGATTCAAAAGTTTAGCACCATTTCTAAATTTCAAATAAAAGTGTGAAAATTCTACACATTATAATATTGAGTTTGTATTATCCAAAAAATTTAAAATACCTGCATTGTGGGAAATTTAATATGCTAGTGATTTCTATTGTTTTAATAATATACACTAACAAAATATAAGTAAAACTATAGATCTGGATAGTCTATGCTATTATAATTTACCCATGGATGATAAATCCTTAAACAAGGTAAAAATTTTCAATCATGAATATTTTTCATAATTTCATACATGACAAAATATTTTTTTTTCAGAATATCCATATTTTATAAACTTCATTGTGGAGAAATCACATATTTCAATTTATTTATTGTGAAATGTCTATATTCTTCAATTTTAGTTTGTAAGTTCACCTTTTTCAAAAAGAAGGGTACATGGGTGTTGCGGAGATTGTTATTTTATTGTTGTTTAATTATTATGTTTTGGCATGCATAAATGTATATATAGATTTTAAAGATGTTATTATTATTTTAATATTTTAATTTTCTAATTTGTAACTTCTGTTTTAAATAAATATGTTTTTGTTTAGTTAGTTTTTAATGTTTTTAGCTAAATGTAATAATTTCTATTTTATATACATCATTTTTGGAAAATATTATTTTATAAATAAAATAAGCACCATAAAATATATTATTATACAATGTGAATTATATTTATAAGTTTAATTATAGTATTTTTCTTATAAATTGTTGTTTTCCTTGCATTTCATTATTGTCCTTTATACACGCGAATTTTGAATTAGACAAAAATTCAAATGCTTTCAATGTTTTAAGATGGTATTCATGTTGATGATGATCAATCACAAGTCAAAATTTATTTCGTAGAAAGTATGAAATAATTTTTTCATTAACGATGAAAAATGCATGTAAATTTTAGGATGGGAAGGAGGCCCAAATGGCGAGCATGATCAATCTTCCTATCCAAGAGATTATAGAGGAAAAGAGTCAGTTTTCGTATGATGACCTAGAATGGACACCAATAGGGGATGAGCCAAACATCGACATTTGTGTCGCCATACCATTCACAAGACTACAAGCATTTTTAAAGGGGGAAGGTTCTAACGAAAGTTTTGAGACTATCTTCACCCACATAAATCACAAGTCAACAAATACAAAAAATCCTAAATTGCATACAACTAAGTCATATACTAGGTTTGGAACTTTGCTAACAAATTATTTTTTGAATGTTCTTTTCATAAACATTTGTATAAAATTTGATGTTACCATTTTTAATGCAGCTATTAGTGTTCATATGGCCTAGACGACAATAGAAATAAGCAAGTAATAAGTGAAAAAGTGAGTAGGTGTATAATTAAAAGGGGTTGCCAATGTCATTTCAATGTGAAGATTTTTATGGGAGACCGATAAAGGGCCATAATATTATACAACAATCCGTTTCATTATGATGTAAATGGTGAGTGTTGTCATGGGAGGAATGAAAATACCATTAACAATCCTCTTCTCGAATGTTGCCACGTAATTATCAAATGAATGCAAAACTTATATCGAGAGTCTTTTGTTGATGAGAGTCACCGTGGAAACAATGTACGCTAAATATATAGAGGATCCATCCAATGTGGGTATATCGACCTAGAGGGAATAATACATGAAAAGAAAGGACGTGGTGAACACATGGAAAATAGTTCACTACTGATGGTCTCAAAAGCATGGCGATGATGCCATGAGCATGAAATTATGGCATGCGGCGAAAAGAGACATTTTTTCTACCATCAACACCCAAATGGGACCAATGTTCCATTCATTATGGGGTTGCTGAAACACCGTGGATATGTGAGAGAATGGTTCAAAATTCACACAATTCCATAATCTCCATGGACTCGACATTTGCTATGAACAAATATGGCGTAAGTAATTGGAATGAATTTTGAAATGATGTGTAATTTATGTATCATTAATAATGTTCCCTTTCTATTATATTAAACCCCATGTTACCATTTGATTTCATATTCCTTGCAGTACCAATTATACACATTGCTTGTTTTCGATGAGCAAGAGGCTAGGGTGCCCGTAGCATGGGCCATTTCTTCGAGGAATAAAATTGAAGACATTTATGGGTTGTTGGCAGAATTCTAGAAAAAGGAAAATGCCTTCGTGCGATTGTTAGATCAATGCATTCATTACAGATGATGTGTTGGCTGAAATCCAAGCCATCAAGTGTGTTTTTGGTTTTCGTGTAGTTGGTATGCCTATGGCACGTGCGCAGGGCATGGTTGAAAAATGTGCACAGGTATTGTAGTAAGGAGTCTAAGTGGAAGATTTTTGAGAGAATATGTACCATCATGTATGGTTCTGAAATGCATCACAAGCACATATTTCAAATCATTCAAGACTTCTTTAATGAATTCAAAGAGGAAACTAAGTTCCTCGAGTACTTCAGGAATACATGGTGTGAGAGCGAAGAACGTGTTGGTGAGTATGACCCTTTGTGTGTTTCCTTATTAATTACCATAAATTATAATTCTTTGTTTACGAGTGTCATTGATTTTAAATCTATGTTACTTGATAGCTATGTGGGTGGTAAATTTTAGAAACTTCTCCCATGGAAATCAAGAAACAAATGCATCCATCGAGTCCTACTATTATGTTTTGAAGACTAGATACTTGTGTGATAGATTAAAAAATGTACTTTCCGAATGGAATTTTGATCTATACACTTGTTTATAAGGTGGAGCCATTTTACAAACACAAGAAGAAGTTACAAAATATGGCTTCTTTACCAATTTAAAAAAAAAACAACTATTAATAGTGGTTGAGAGAGCAAAGAGTATTCCCGATACGGATTGCCTTGCAATTACGCCCGATTGCAATCAATTGTGGGTGAGGAGTCAAACAAATAGAAGCACATCGTATTTGGTAAGGAAATGCAGAGCCTTGGATGTATGCATGTTCTTGGGCTATCGGAGGATATATATATATATATATATATATATATATATATATATATATATATATATATATATATATATATATATATATACGTGTTGAAGGCATTGGATTTTCGCAAGAAATTTATGTTGATGTCATCATATGTTACCGATGTAGATTGCCAAACATAAGTCGTAACGAAATAAACATCGTGTTGAAATTATTTTCATTTCATGTGCAAAAACTTATACAGAGACAAGTAGGGTAAATGAAGACACATTCTGTGATGGCCCTTCCTCACCATATCTAATAGCAAAAGTGGAAGTTAATTCAATTCCATTGTATGTGGAAAATAGTTATATATATTGCTAACCATAAGTTGTAATGAAAAAATCATCTTGTTGAAATTGTTTTCCTTTCACGTGCAAAAGCTAGTACTTATCTTTGAGATAGGCACGATAAATGAAGACATGTCCCGAGACCGCCCCTCCTCATCGTATCCAACAATAAAGTGGAAGGTAATTCAATGTCATCAGTATGTGACAAGTAGTGATATAGATTGCTAAGAATACGTTGTAATGAAAAAAGCATCATGATAAAATTGTTTTCATTTCTCATGTAGCAAGAAAAATATCTATGCAGAGACAAGCACAAGAAATGATGGCATGTTATGGGATGGCCCCTCCTCGCCACCTCAACAATCACTGATAGTTGATGGTTAGTTGTTAATGCCTTCAATCAATTAATTGATGCGAATGATAATGTTCATCACACATATTTATGATTAGTTGATATTGTGTGTTCATGTGTACAATGATATTGAAAACCTAGTATATAAATAAATAACTTTCTATAATGTCTTATGTTAGTGTGATTTATCCTATGTATCCTCCTCTCATATTGGAGGGTCATCACACATGGGTTAGGTTTAGGTTTTCACGCGTGTCATGCACTAGGGTTACTCAACACCCTATATGTACCCCTTTACTATTCATTTATGAGCATGCCAAGACACTCCACTGTCTTTCCTCTATGTAAGCTTTGTTTTTGTTGAGCAAGTTCTTCCATTACTGATCAATTCTTTCTTGCTATCACTGGAGCTATCACGATTCCATTGGAGTGCAACTACTTCATGGTGCCTCGTTTCCGATTCGATTCTCACAAACTCTTTTCATGGTATCGAGCTACACAACTTGCCGTCAAGCCAAAAGCTCAAACTTATGGTAGAGAGGGTTCTCATCATGTTAATTAGTTGCTACGCTAATACCCTTCAAGCACGATGGAGCCGGGTATACACCCAATCGGCCCAACAACATTAGGAGGAAGTGACACCGGAATTTCCCAGGAGGTCACCCATCCTAGAACTACTCTAAAGGGTGGCGTGCTTAACTCGCCTGCACATTAGAGATGCATGAATTTTTGTCCCACTAAAAGCTCAAACTAATGGTGGAGAGGGATCTCATCGTGTTAATCGGTTGTTACGCCAATACCCTCCCGCACGATGGGCCGCCGGTATACACCCAATCGCCCAACAACATTAGTGCGCTTAACTATCTCGGCTCTAATACCAAATGACTTGCCATCACACCAAAAGCTTGAACTTATGGTGGAGAGGGATCTCATCATGTTAATCAGATTCTTTAGGCTAATATCTTATATGTCACAGGCTCTCCTAAACCAATACTTGCTAGTGGTTTGATGATAGAAAGTGATTCAAATTTTATGGAACACACATCCAAATAATTCTTGAAGTCAGTCTTTGATACATGATTGGGTACAAATGAACATAAAAACATTTCTTTGAATGTGTTTAAAGGTTTAGGAGAGACCTAGAAGCATAAAATATGTTGGATGTTACTATAAAAGGATATGTCAATGAGATAACCACCACCCACATGCGTCCATGGTTTAGTGCGAGTAAAAACACCACCGCAATGTGACCAAGAGGTCGAGTAATTTTAGAAGATTTGAAAAATCGAGTTGAAGACTATGAATGCTTCCAATTTCCCGACAAAATCGTGAAAGGATGAAAGAACCCACATAAATGAAACCTACAGTTAAAAAACTAAATTATTGGTGTGATTGTGAATTCACAACAAATTTTAATTGTGGAGGCAAAGACTAACATATTGATCATTTATTTTAAAGGAGGTTTAAATATAGATGAAACATATCCCCACCATCGCTTATCTTTCAAAGAGTTTAGCGTCTGCAAGGTGTGTATTGAATGTCCTTAATTTCAATACATTTATTTACTGTATGTAAGGTAAAAATCCTTTGATACCTTGTCTAATATTTAATGCATTGTGTTGTAGATGCAACATATATGCAGAGAGATGTATCTTACGGAATGAGCAGGTTGAGATTTGGAAAATAAATATATGGCATGTTGAGTGGGCCAATATTAGAATTGTAAACATTTAAATTCATGTATATGAGATTGTACATTGTGTATATTTAAAATACATAAATATGGAACGTGTACAACTGACCTACACTTTGATTATTTTTAGAGTATTTAAAGAAAGTGTTCGTTGGTGTTAGCCAACGTAGAATCACTCATGTAATAAATGGATAGTAGAAAATATTTTTACAAATAGAAAGCTAATGAAAGAATGATGAAATGATGTAATCAACAATAACAAATTATCATGTCAAATTTTTATTGCTACTATCAAAGTGCTGAAAAATAAACCTTTTTCAACACTATAAAAATTAACCATTGTTTTCCATAAGGTACAAACCGCGATTCTATTCCACCTTTATGTAATAATGTAAAGCAAATCAAGTAATTATCAGTGGACAAGGGTTAAATTATTTCAAGTGCTTTGAAAAACAAAGTTTGTTTTTCAACATGTTGAAAAACGTATTGTGTTTTTCCACACTATGAAAAACGTAATCGGTTTATAAAATGTGCAACATGCGGTGCATTTCCTCCTTATTATAACAATGCAATCGACATAAAATAATTATCGGGTAGAGAAGAGTTGGTTTTTCTAAAGCAATGAAAAAATGGAGTGTGTTTTTCACCTCATTGAAAAATGTAGTGTGTTTTTCAACACTTTGAAAAACATAATGTGGTTTATAACAAGGTATAACCCGCGATGCATTTACTTCTTATTGTAATGATGCAATCCAAATTAACTACTTATCAGGACAAGAAGGGTTGCATTTTTTCAAAGTGCTGAAAAACATAGTGTGTTTTTTGACACGTTGAAAAACGTATGGTGTTTTTTAGCACTTTGAAAAATGTAATTAGGTTTATAACAAGGTGTAACCCGTGATACATTTCCTCCTTATTGTATCAATGTAATCTAAATCAACTACTTATCAGGTACAAAAGGGTTGGTTTTTCTAAAGCGATGAAAAAATAGAACGAGTTTTAAGAAACGTTGAAAAAGACACAATATTTTTCAGCACTTTGAAAAACGTAACTTGGTTCTCCAAAATGTGCAATCCACGATGCCATTTCCTCCTTGTAATGATACAATCCACATCAAATATTTATCAAGTGGAGAAGAGTTGGTTTTTCCAAATCAATGAAAAAAAAGAATGAGTTTTTCGCCATGTTGAAAAACACACTTGCGCTTTTTAAGCACTTTGATAAACGTAATTCGGTTTATAACAAGGTGAAAACCATGATGCATTTCCTCCTTATTGGAAAGATTGAATCCATATCATATAATTATCAGGTGGACAAGGGTTGGTTTTATTGAAGTGATGAAAAAATAGAGCGAGTTTTAAGAAATATTGAAAAACACGGTGTTTTTCAAAGACTTTGAAAAACATAGTTTGGTTCACGAAAAGATGCAACCCATGATGTTTTTCCTCCTTTTTGTAATGGTGGAATCCACATCACCTAGTTATCAGGTGGAAAAGGTTTGAATTTTTTTAAGTGATGAAAAAATAGAGTGTGTTTTTCGACATGCTTTGAAAAATGCACAAGATTTTTCGCACTTTGAAAAACATGATTCGCTTTTATAAAGGTGCAACCCATGATGCATTTCCTCCTTGTTGTAATGATGAAATCCAAATAAAATATTTATCATGTGAAGAAGAGTTGGTTTTTCTAAATTGATTAAAAAATAGAGCGAGTTTTAAGACACGTTGAAAAACACACTGGTGTTTTTCAAAGACTTTGAAAAATGTAATTCGGTTCTCCAAAAGGTGCAACCCATGACGTCATTTCCTCCTTGTTGTAATGATGAAATCCACATAAAATAATTATTAGGTGGAAAATGGTTGGTTTTATCGAAGTGATGAAAAAATAGAGCGAGTTTTAAGACACATTGAAAAATACACGGTGTTTTCAAGGACTTTGAAAACGTAATTCGGTTCTCGAAAAGGTGCAGCCTAAGATGATTTTCCTCCTTGTTGTAATGATGTAATCCACATCAAATATTTATCAGGTGGAGAAGAGTTGGTTTTTCCAAATCGATTAAAAAATAGAGCGAGTTTTAAGACACGTTGAAAAACACATGGTGTTTTTTGTACTTTAAAAACACAATTCGGTTCTAAAAAGGTGCAACCCATGATGCATTTCCTTCTTGTTGTAACAATGTAATACAAATTAAATAATTATTAGGTGGAAAAGGGTTGGTTTTTCCAATTTTATTAAAAAATAGAGCAATTTTTAAGACACGTAGAAAAATACACAGTGTTTCTCAGCACTTTGAAAAATGTAATTTGGTTCTCAAAAAGGTGAAACCCACGATGTGTTTCCTCCTTGTTGTAATGATGAAATCCACATAAAATATTTATCAGGTGAAGAAGAGTTAGTTTTATCGACGCGATGAAAAATAGAGCGAGTTTTTTTGACACGTTGAAAAACACACGATGTTTTCAACACTTTAAAAACCATTAGAATTCCTTTAAGTATTTTTTTTAAAAATTTGAATTTAGGTGTCACGTATAAAGAGACACACATAATACTTTAGAAAAATATAGGATTTTCATGACTATTGATTGATATACATTTGTGCGAGATAATATTTGATATATTTTTCAAAATGGTTTACACAACTTAAAGGAGTTACAATTACCAAGATAAGTACCCTATTCACTTGATTTATCGAAACCCCAATTACCAAGATAAGTACCCTATTCACTTGATTTATCAAATCATCACTTTCCCTTAAACCTTATATATTATGGCCATTAAAAGATAAGGAGGAAAAGAAAAGAAATTTCATAATATACATATTACATATAGATAAAGAATGGAATCAAAGTATAGATCAACCATGCAATTTTTTTAATGAAACACTAGATGAATGCATCTCTAATTTTACATTAAATAATTAAATTATTTCTATAAAATAAATTTACTTATAATTTTTGCTATTTAATTATAATTCATTTATCCATATTAAAAATTTCTTCTACATGATTCACATCAATCATTTGATGTTAAATATTTAAATTAATGACTATTTTTACTTCCTTTAGTTTAGAGTAGCTAAGATAGAGTCATAAGATTGGTGATCTTAATTTTCATTTATTACTTTTATTGTTCATGATATTATATTTACTAAATATCTTATTTCATCTTATAAAATTAATTCAATTTTGAAATTAATCACTTTAAGTTTATTTTCATGGTCTATTTTCCTAGGTAAACAATAATCAAAGTTTAAAGTTCTCTATAATCACTTTTTTCCTAACCTAAATCCATTCTAATATAATTTCTAAGTTCTAATTTTTAGGTTTTTTTCTTAGCATTCCTACAATTTTAATCACATTTTAAATTTATAGTTTTATCAATCCTATATCATGTGTAACTATTAATTGGCATTTCCCAAGTGAGTATTCTGTCTCGCCACCCTAATAGTTTTTTCTTGTTGTGTTTGTGATTATGGCTGAGAAAAATTCATCTTCCAAGGTCGCCCGTGGTTCTATGGAAGAGCCGATCTCTTCATGAAACAATGACAACCTATGTTTAAGCCTTAGGAGGAGATTCCTTGAGTGGTACCATCCTAGATCTGTCTCTCCGGGCTTCCTATAGAAGTTTTGAATCCCATAATATTTCAAGCCATTGGTAATGCCCTGGGACAATATGTCCATACAACATATGTTTCTATTCACTTGGAAAAATGGTATATGCTTGCATATGCGTGTATATGGACACAAATCAACCTTTACCCTCTAAAATATTGTTGGACTTGGGTCATGAACAATGCAAGTAGGTAGTGGATTATGAGAACATCCCCTTCGGTGTAGATAATTTCATGAATATGGTCACTTACTTAAGGATTGTCCTCATGCTATGTAGACCCCAAATGTGGTGATGGCGAATGAAGAAGAATTTATGGTGCCAAATAAAAATATAGATAAAGGGAAAAACCTAGAGAAGGACTTGTAAATAACTCTCAATCGTTATGTAGTTTTGCATCCTGAAGATGCAAATAAGAATATGGAAGACATTGCTGCCTTACAAGTCCCTGATATGTGAATTGGACAACACATAATGAACCCTTTACAGAAAAGTGTTATAACACCGTTTAGTAGAATAATCTCAAAGTTAATAAACGAAAACACAAACCGCCGTAGGAAATGAATAAAAGGGTCTCAAGGAGGTTCAACAAGGAGAAAGTTGTATGGCCTTAATTATCCCTCCCCTTCCAACCAAATCTAGTAAAAATATGAAATCTCAAGGGGTGTACTAAGAATCTCAATTTTTTTTGAGAATGTATACTTTTTTATGCCCGAGACGGAAATCTAACAATTTACTTAGTCAAAAGATAGGTCAAGGGTTAACCAAAGATAGGAAGGTAGGAGATCCGGAAGCCATTCTTGAATAGGTTTCTCAATGAGGTTTATTACATGGAATGCATGAGGGATAAAGGGGATCCTTAATAAAATAAATGTGATAAGAAGATTGATGCAACAATATCATCCTTAGATTTTATTTTTGTAAGAAACTAAGGTATCGGTTGACCTTATGACTATCTTAGCTAATAATACTACTAAAAAAGAAAAGTACTTGCACTAGGCTTGGATGGGCCTTCGGGAGGTATGGAGTGTATTTGGGACCCCCATCATCTTCGGTATTACATAGTGGTGTCTCGTATGGAGTATTATACCTGGTGCGAGAGACATGGAAAAGGATCGCTTAATGATTTTTCTTAATATCTATTCCCAAGCAATGTTGAAGGAAATAAATCTCAATGGAACCTTATTAACTCTGTCGTTAATGATCACTTGGGATACCTTTGTATAATAGGTGGAGACTTTAACTCTATACATACGAAAATAATGGGGAGATTCACACTTGGATGCTTCATTTGCCCTTATGAGTAACTACATATAGAACCTTCAAATAATCGATGTTAAGACCCA
Organism: Taxus wallichiana var. yunnanensis; assembly: GCA_018340775.1. Lineage (NCBI taxonomy): Eukaryota > Viridiplantae > Streptophyta > Pinopsida > Cupressales > Taxaceae > Taxus > Taxus wallichiana. The sequence goes on from CM031239.1 coordinate 351,688,828, forward strand.
AAATGGCCTTATGACAGGTCTAACAGAATAATCGGGGATAACTACATTAGGGAAAGATTGGAAAATTTTTGATATCGAGGAGTAGAAGGCCAAAAGTTTTCTCCCTAATTGCACATGTTGTGGATAATAGGGGTTATGATCATTAGTCGGTGTCTTTGGGGATTGTAAAATCAAAGGAATTTAAGCCCCCTTCCACTATCAATTAGTGTGGATGCAACATGAACATTTTACCAATTTTACTATAAAATGGTGGAAAGAAGGAAACCAAGACATGGAACCTAAATGTAAAAATTTCACCAAACTCTTCAAGTATGTTAAGAGACAAATTAAGGACTGAAATAGGAATTTTTTATAAATGTGAATGTAAGGAAAATAGAGTTAATTGAGTTGATTCAAGCCCTTAATCAACATATTAGATTGCAAGGATTCTCATTGGACCTAGATAAGAAGGATATTGAACTCATTAGAGACCTTTGCGAATGAGAGCAATGAGAAGAGATATTTTAGAAAAAGGTGAATGTACAATGACTATAGGAGGGAGAAAAAAATACAACCTTTTTCCAAAAATTCATCTTTGCTAATCGTGCACATAACTACATAGCATATTTGAATAGTGAAAGGGGCCAATAGGATACCTCTAAGAGGGGAATCCAACAAGTGATTTTCAATTATTTCAACACTTTGTTTTAGGTGTTACCAAATTCTTACCATTTGAATGGGAGGGCTCAACATAATTCTATCAACAACAATTATGGGAGCTAATTAAATTTGATCTTTTAGAGGTGGTCAAGGAATTTTGGAAAGAAAGAACTATCTTGAGAAATATGAATTACATATACATAACTCTTATTCCTAAAATTGTGGAGGCATCTACCATTGTTGAATATTGCCCAATTTCTTTATGTAATGTTTTGCATAAAATAATTACTAAATTTATGGCTGAAAGGATGAAACAAATTATTAATAAAATTATATAGCGAGTAACAAGGAGGTTTTGTTCCTCATAGACAAGTTGCTGATGATATAGTTTTCAAACAAGAATCTCTTCATTCTATGCAAATTCAAAAAGGCCTTCTATGTTCATGAGATTGGAACTTGCTAAAGTGCATGACAAAGTCAAATGGTTTTTTTGGCCATTCTTTTAATACGCTTTGGTTTTGCAGCTTAGTGGATAGAGTGGATTCAAGAATGCATCACTATTGTTTCTTTCTTTGTTCTAATTAATGGGAGCCTTCCTCGTGGTTTTTATCCTCAAGGGGAATCAAACAAGGTGATCCGATCTCTCCCTTTCGTTTATAATTGTGGTGCGCTCTCTGGACGTCTCGTTAACTATAGCCATAAATGAAAAAAACTCAAAGGTATCTATCTTACGTGATAGGATTTTCCTCTCGACACATTTTCAATTTGTTGATGACTCCTCTTTCATGGGGAAGCCTCTTTGAGAGAAGCATTTCATATTGTCTCTATTTTGTGCCTTTTCTCCCAAACTACCGGATACAATATAAATGTAGGTAAATCCGTAATCATCTTATTTCATTTTCCCTAAGGCTTGAGTAATACATCCTTCGAAAGTTGAGGTTCCATCGAGGCAATTTACCAATCAAATATCTTGGCCTCTTTCTTTCTCCCGAAAAATCATGGGTTGGACATGGGTTAAGGTCAAAATTACCACTAAAGTTTACATATGGACAAATAGATGGTTTTCTTTTGGAGGAAAAATGACCTGGTCAAAACTATCCTGCGGGCCACTCTAATCTATGTTGCGTCTCTACTTCATATCCCGCTTAGAATCTTGCAGACATAGATTCTATCACCACAAGTTTCTTTAGCGTCGAAAACAATAGCATAACAAATGGCATTTAAAAAAATGGAATATCTTATGTCACCCCAAAGAGAATAGGGGACTCATATTTAGAGACAATGTTAAGAACAATAAGGTTTTGACAACTAAATTATATTGGTGGCTTCTCCATAATCCTTAGCAATCATGGGTTATTAATGTGTTTGCTAAATATATAGATGGTTTGCCTCTACTTTAGCTCATCCACCACTCCTTACCTACTAATGGATCTGCTATATTCTCTGTCATACGCTTGGACGAGACTCTTATCAAAGAGAATCTATTTTGAATTGTTAAAAATGGTTGTCAAGCAAATTTTTGGATATATTTTTGCAATGGATTTCCATCAATTATATCTCACTACCCAGGTTTTCTACAAGTTATGAATGCACTCCAAGTTTAGGAGAGGATTAAAGTCCGTCACTATCAGTAGTTACATCCTTAGAAAGAGTGGCCACTAACTTTGTCACAACAACAGGTCCAAAAATTGACTTACATTTTATAATCACATTTGGTATCCTTGTCGGGTACAAAGGATGAACCAGGGTGGGGAAGGCATTTCGATGGTAGCTATATGGTGGCGGAGGGGTATGCTACATTGGCTAGATCACACAACCATCCGTAGATGGTTGTTTTCAAGAAGATATGACAGCCTGTACTATGGCCTAAAGTGATATTTTTATTTGAACCCTTGTTCACAAACATGTTCTCATAGGGGAGAATATTATAAAAAGAGGGCTGAAAGGACCTTTTCGGTGTATGTTATGTTTCAATGAGGTTGAAACGTGTGATCTATTTTCCTATCTTTCCTTTTGCTTTACAATTGTGGAAGTACCTTTCGGACATGCTCATGGTAGTGTGGAATGATCCCATTAACCTAGGGTAGGTAATCCGCAGTGGAACCTGGTCAGTGAAAGATACCCATGTGCTAAATATTGCTTGTTGCATTTCAAGAACGCTAATGTTATGGAATGTCTAGAAATAAAGAAAAAGACACATATTTAAAGGAGTAATACATGACTTGGATTATGTATGGGCCCATATCAAAACTAATATTGCTGAAACGCTTCAAACTAAAGTTAAATTACTAAACCCTATACTAGAAAGATGGAGGTGGGTACTCATTTACTCTTTAACTTTGAGAGCATGATACGCAACAAAGTTTAGTGTCATTCTATACAAATCTACCACCGCAAGATGAATGTTGGGAGGCTCTCGTAGATGGAGGGGCATCTAGAAGAAATTTGGGGCAAGATAGTATAGGAGGCATAGCTAGAGATAGTGCATCTTAGCGAAAAGACTTACTCTATGGGTAGAAGATTGGAATCACCACAAATAATATGGCTCAAATCCTTTCCATTCAAGATGCTCTAAAGGAAGCTACAAAAATTAGGTGGAGTAGAGTTACTATTGAATCCAATTCTCAAGTGATTATTCAACTGCTCAATAAGCAAAGAAGGAGTCACTCTTTTAATTGGTGAGTTTCACAAGTTCAAACAAATATAAGTATCTTTACACAAGTTTTTCAGACAGTTCTCTATGTTCATATTCGTAGGGGGAGGAATAAAGTGGTAGATGCCTTGTCTAATTGGGCTTTGGATCAGGAAAATGTACATGTGATAGGTTGTATTCATTTACAATGGTCCATGGAGAAAAGACGAGCAATTTGGCACATTCTCCATTTGGATGGATAATATGAGTCACCTCTTCATGTTTTATTTGGCTTTACGCTGTTATCATGGGTTCTCTAAGGGTGTTTTAGTTGGTGTATTAGTTACACTGCTTGGCATTGAACATATTTATAACCTGTTTCTTGGTAATTAATAAAATTTTCTAAAAAAAATCAAGTCTAACTATTTTATCTTGAAGGTTTCACTATTATTTTAATATTAATTGTACATTTTAAATTTTCTTTTAAATAAATAAATAAATAAATAAATAAATAAATAAATATATATATTTTAAAAATGTGTAGAGTTTTGATTTAATAACTTAATTTTGATATAAGGAATGTGCTAATACTAGTTATAGTTATTAAAGGTGAAGTTCATGATTGAGTGGTCGAACACGTGTGCTTGGTCGAACTTGTTTAAGGCGATCAAACTTTCATGTCTTGTTTCTAAATATGTTTTGATCATGTTCTTAATTTTCAGTGCCGACCGTGTGCGTTTCGCATATGGTGCTTGTGTCGTTTGAAAAAGAGATTCCAGGGATCTGTATTATCAATCACTTTCATACTCAATGGTGCTTGTGTCGCTTGAAAAAGAGATTCCAGGGAGCTGAGAACCATGAACCCAGAACCGTGGAAGGGAGAATGTATCTGAGTTGGTCGCAATAATATCTCCCATTACCCAAACCCTCGAGCAAGCACATCTCATTTTCTGTTAGACACAGCTTCATTGGCCATGATGGCTCCTAAGTCCTCCGTTAGTGGGCTGCCCTGTCTTAACATGAGGTAACCACAGGGATTGCATGGCCGCCACGAAAGAGTTCACCTTGGTCGTCCAATAAGTTACGAAGCAACGCATATTCCACCGGTATTTTAGATATGTATGTAGAATGTGAAGAATAGATAAGGTATCAGAATTATTTGACAACAATGTCTCACATAAATGCGGGCTTTTCGACTGCTATGATGGCAGACAATGATCAAATTTGAAGGGCTCCCCATATTTTAATTTTCAAATAGATGAAAATGGACGGAAATGAGCGGGATACAAATTTTCAAATTCCAGTGGGAGTTTCTACTATCTCGAGCTCTCCTCCAAAGGATTCTTGGTATGGAGCGCTGAAATCTTGGGCAATGCGTGCTTCAGGGAGGAGTGAAATTGTTTCCCCCTCCCTCCCCTGAATCTGACCTGGAAACAGAATAAGCCGACGTTGTTTGTACTAGAGGAACTGGTGAAAAGGGCTAGTAACAGGTATGGGCTTTCACCCTTTGGTTGTTTTGTTGGCATTAGGCCAAATGTGGACCTTTTCGAGGCTTGGTCTAGGAGAAAATGGGCTCTAGAGGGAGACATCTATGTGGTGGCCATCTCAAATAAATCATTCTTGTTTTAGTTCAACAGGGAGGAAGAATACCTTAATGTTATTAATGGTGGACCGTGGCTTTATGGGAAGACAATGTTGCATTTGGCTGAATGGCAACCTAGCTTAGACATGAAAAAATTCAAACCCAATGCTTTCCCAGTCTGGTTGAAGCTCCCTGACTTGGCCCTTGAGTTTTGGGAAGTTGAGGTGCTAAGAGGGATAGCTAGAGCCATTGGGGATCTGTTGGTCATAAATGTAACGACTCTCGCCAAAAAAAGGATGGTATTTGCGAGAATGTGTGTGAATGTATCCCCAGGGAAAATGTTGTCTACCTTTATCTGTCTTTGCTCATCCCATGGGGTTTTTGAACAAGAGATTGAGTATGAACACTCCCTTGTGTACTGCATTGAATCTAGGTCTGTTAGTCATGGGGCTAGTTCATACAAAGGCTCGACTGTGGAATGGTAGTTGAAGCCACTTGCTCACGTTGAATCTGGCATGGCCATTTCGAATCTAGTCCCCCTTAACCTTTTTTTCCCAGATTCCACGGTTGGAGATTTGAAAAAGTGAGTTTTTGACCAGCGGGGGGTTGGCTGTAGAACGTGTTGATGGGACGGCGACTGAGTTTGGAGTGGAAACCCTGTCACTTGAACTTGCGTCCCCAGACCAATCTAATGACAAGATATCAGATCCGGTAGGTCTCGAATCTAATCCCATAGATTCAGAAGGCAATAGTGAGTCTACCAATGGGTCAGAGGACGAGGATGATTCTTGGTATGAAACAGAGGATTTAGTGGCAAATTTTGTGGTGTTATCTGTTGTTTCGATGGAGAAATCATTTGAAAGGGAGGAATCGTCTGAAGAAGCAAGATGGAAGCATTATGAGGGGAAAAACAAGGACTTGAAAATTCAAAGTAAAATTGATAGCACAAAATATGAAAGATCAAATCTGAATGTGGCGGAAACCCCTTCGGGTAAATTGGAGGTGGTACTGAAGATTAACAAGAAGGAGCTTTCCTCTCAAACATCTAAACCCCAAACCAATCTGGATTCCCTAAAGGTTCTTGCCTTATGGGAGGGTGAGTGATACAGAGACTACGTCAAGGAGACATTTGGGGGCGTTGTTGATTCTGATAATGAGTGGTACACGACATTCCGGAAGAATTAAGCGAGAGGAATTGACTGTTTGCAGCTTGTTGGGGTGAGCTATTGGTTTTGTCATTTGTTTGTTTCTCGTTGTCTCTTTTGGACCTGGTTTTTCTTGAGTTAAGTTTATTTAACTCCCTTTGTGGTCATGTTTCTCCTTTTTGTTCCTTTTACGGGTGTCTTCACGAAGCATCTTTCTTTGTAAGGATTCGGGAGCCACAATCCCTACTTATTACCCTATCTAATAAAAAAATATAACTAATTTATTTAAATAAAATAAAATGAAAAAGACAAAATCATTAACTATATAACATATAATAATAATTTTGTAAATTTTTAAAACTAAATAATCAAGATTAAAAAAATTACACAAGTTATAAGTTTGACAAATCCTTGTAACAAATTTATAAGTTGGTCATAGAAAAAACAAAATTTATGCATAAGACATGAATCTTAGGCTCAAAATAGGGTTCACATTGTTTGTACCATGAACGAGTTGGACACGGTCATAGGCACATGAATTGTGGAGGGATGATCGGGGACAACAATGAGGAATCGACGATTGGACAATAGACAATGAGGCAAAAGGAAAATACAAGGAACTCGTGGGCAACAAAGTTTTTCATAAACCAAGAAAGAGAGTTTTTAAAAGCTATTCCCGAGTGGAAACAAGAGACCCCATGGCTGAAAGTACCAGAATCAGTGGTCAAAAGACCACATGGAAGATTTAGCTTTGCATTGATGGGAACAATTTCTAGAATACGGCTGAATATTGACAAAGTCGTGTTGAACAAAGAAGAAGTGGAAGATTTTCGGGCAGTCAATACCTTCGCTCTATTAGAAAGAAGCTTTCTATTTGTCTTCTCTCTTGAAGAAGATCTTGTTCAAGTTTTGCAGGGTGGGCCATGGTTCTATAGAAGAATCACTCTCTCCATGATTATATGGAAACTAGGATCCAAAACACACATTCTAACTACATGTCATGTCTGGATAAGGCTTTCAGGACTTCCCCTAGAATTCTGGGAGGTAGATGTGTTAGCTGGCATTGCTAAAGAAATAGGAGGTTTGATTTCTCTATACCTAACCACAATAGCTAGGACTAGATTCATCGCAGCAAGGATGTGCATCAACATCTCATCCGGTTCTTCCCCTCTGAAGGTCATCAACTTGGAAACCGAGATGGGATATGGAAGGAAAAATTCATATATGAGGATTCACCAAATTACTGTAACAGATGCGTGCAAGTGGGGCATAGTGGAAACAAATGTAATGGTAAGAAGGATGCCCAACCACCAACTTGTCAGGAATGGAATGAGACAAACCCAACGCCTCATACCCCTGTCATTAATATGGAGAACACATTAGAAGTGACATCACTGATTTGTGAGAGGAAGGGCTAGAAGATTGTAGAATTGCAAGTTTTTGGTGACATGGACAGTGACCCCACAAAAGCGTGGTAAGACACATCGAAAACCAAAACACACGAGATGTGGACAAACTATTTGCTTCATTCAAAATTAGCGATGCGGACTTGGTAAAGATAGTAATAATGGTTGGAGACATTAATTGTGGGGAAGCCCGCCCATTTCAAATTTGAATGGATAGGGATTCTTGTCGACAAATTTTCCTTTGCCGTTGTGTTTCTTTGCTTATTCTAACTTCTAGGCCTTTTCTTTGTGTTTTGGTCTTCTTGTATCTTCTCGGATTTTGAGTCTCTTTTTCATCGGGGGTATGGTCCCCTCCGTAAAACCTTTTATAAATAATAATAAAAAATTAATGTTAGGCTCAACAACTTAGGTAATTGTAGTGCCACATATTTCAAATCATTTCATTCCCAAGAAATTTGTCCTAACCGATAGACAACATGGGTATGAGGGAGACATTGAGGAATCTCCAATTTAAAGATTATTGTTTCCAAATAAGATTGTACCTTCCTAAGGCAAAAAATAGAACATTTGCGTAGAATTCATGATATGCCTCTCATATATTTGTTATAACCTATAATTCAATAAGTACAAGGTTATTGAAGAAGATTTTTTAATAAATATAATAGAATGTTATACATTGAAGTAATAATATCTTCTTAATAAACATATCAAGTAATATATTATCGGACCTAATATCGAGTAATACATAGAGACAAGAAGTAATAACAATTTAATATTGAGAAATAAAAATGGCATAATTGTAGTGGTAATGTGCAAAATAGACATATACTAAAATGGGAGTTTGAGAGTAGGATAAACAAAAATATGAAATATACTAGGAGTTGCTCCCGAGGGGGTGCAAAGGTACACCTTATTCAGAAATGAATGAATAATTCAATTGAAATTTTCTAGAAATTCAACCACAACCCAATAGTCTAATTCTCATGATTGGATAAATTACCTAAACATTTAAATAAAATATAATAATATTTCAAAATAGTCACCGTGGCAGCGACCAATCAAAAAGGTTAAAAAAAAAAGTAACACTATGGGCAATTAATTTTTTTTGTCTGTTCCAGAAGAACTCCCCTACCTTATTGTAATTACCTTATTGTAATTGTATTTCCCTTTTCCTGGGTAAAATTTCTTCACCATTTCCCTCTTCCTCGATAATATTTTATGTGTGTAACCTTTGTTTTCTTTTGAAATGCATGTTTCATATAAACGACCTAATCCCATACACCTTTATTATAGTCGTCGAAGAAACAAAACCTGCCACATCACAACATTAGTCACCGTAGTAGTGGTCAATCAAACACTAAAAACAACAGAGGCACGAAATAGAAAACAATAGTTATAACATAGCATGACGGAAATACGGAGGATGCCCACACTTTAAAACGCCTACGACATAAAAACAAAAAGAAAAATTTTAATATTAGAAATGGCCAGGAAAAAGTAGAATAATTGTGACACTCTTCTTAATATAAATATTTTGAGTTGTAACGCACTATAAAATAGAGATAATGGGAAAAGATAAGTAATGGAGGAGGCACTTTAGATTTTATTTAAATGGTTTGTGTTATGATTAAGAGTTGTACAAAGGATAACCTCTCGAAATTTTTCTTTGTATGGCCCTTACAAAAAAATTTATTCGTTATAGTCACCTCTCTCAAATAAAGGTTTAAGCTTGTTTATCATAGACATTAAGGGTGTTTGTTGAGACACCGACATAAATTTGACTTGTTATATCATCTCTCAAGTGGAGGCTTAAGGTTTATTGACATAGACATGACATTTCTCGTTGGGATTCAATCTTAGGGAAACTAACTCAAGGTAAATTTTAAGACCCTCAAAAATCAACCATAGATATTACTTTGTGAATATTTATAAATGACTTTCAAAATCTTGGCGAATGCCAAAATCAAAAGGAAATACTAACGGTTGGTAAAAGCTGTCAAAGCTATAGAACAATGCTATCATCTAGTAGCAAATTTCTCTTTCATGTGCGTCAAAAAGGAGATTTGTATATAAAAATTTGGCTATTAATGTAAATTCTAGGCGAACCAACCCATAAAAGTAACTTCTACCCATAAAAGCTAAGCGAAATGACAAGCAACTCGACACCTTAAAATTAACCAAATCCAAATTTCAAAAACCCAAATATTCGTGAATTAATGAAGATTCGCCATAAAAATTTACACTGAATTAACTTATAGATGTATGTCCATACCAAAACACCAAACCATCGTGCTTTTTAAGACTTACAAAATTTCGACTTGTTATTGTCTCTCTTAAGGGAAAGTTCAATTTTTTTCGACATAAACATGTCATTTCCCATTAGGATTTGGACTTGGGTCAATTATCTTGTAAATATAAGTACACATCAAAATACCAAATTAGGGTGTAAGGCACTTACAAAATGTCCATATCCAAAAACCAAACCATGGTGTTTAGTAAGGCATTAAAATTTATTTACTTATTATAGCCTCTCTCAAATGGAGGTTCAATCTTGTTAAGCATAGCCATGTTATTTTCCGTTGGGATTTATTTTGGGGTCATTTAACTTGTTTATGTAAATCCACACCGAAACACCGAAGTAAGATACTTTAAAAGGTAATTAAGAAATTTTGACTTTTATAGCCTCTATCAAGCGGAGGTCTAATCTTGTTTGGCATAGATATGCCATTTCTTATTGGGATTTGATCTTGAGTCAATTAATTTGTAAATTTAAGTCTATACCGAAACACAAAACCATGGTGATTAGAAGAAACTTATAAAGTTTGACTTTTGATAGCTTCTATTTAGTGGAGGTCATCAAGCTTGCTTGACACATAAATTCCATTTCCCATCAAGATTTGATCTTGAGACAGTTAACTTGTAAATGTAAGTCCATACCAAAACAAAAAACTAGGGTTCTTGGTAAGCAACTTACAAAATCTCCACACCATATGGCATAATATGAAATCATGGTGCTTGATAAGGAACTTAAAAAAATCCGCTTATTATATCCTCTCTCAAATGAAGGTTCAAGCTTGCTTAGCAGAGACATGGTGTTTTCCCATAGTGTTTGATAAGATGCTTGGTAAGATGCTTATAGAAATATGACTTACCCTCTTTTAAATAAACATTCAAGATTATTTGAAGAAAACATAATATACCATGGATGAGCCTATTCGTCACATATGTTCATGAGGGAGTTAGCCAAAATTGAACTTGTGACCTCCAATTAAACATGCACATACCCCACCAATGCACTATAACCAATATTTGGATAAATTTAGTCACCCGTTGACTATGGCTAGCCGATATACCATATTAGAATTTGATCTCATGTCAATTAAGTTGTAAATCATGTGATTTATTAACTTAGACATCCAACTAAAAGAAATATGTATCTTTTAATTCATTCGTTGAAAAGATGTATTAGAGCTCCGTTAAGTACAAGTTGACAATAAGTATATATTGTATTTATCTATTCATATGGGCAGATTTGAGTCAACTATTCCAATTATGGTTACAAACAACCACATGCCACTTACATATGGCTTTCTTTGACTCACCGCCTAAACCTTTCTTCATCCATACACATGTATTGAAAAATTATACACTACATCTCGCCAACATATTCTATCCATACATTTTTAAACAGTTATATTTGGCTACGGAAAATGGCCACGTGGAGTATTATAGCAGATTGTGGGGACATGCAATCCTTGAAGTCTATTTGTGTAGTTTAATAAGAAAGAAGTTGTTAGGGGGTGTGGCCATTTCGGAGGACAATTTAAGAATCTCAGTGAGGTCCACCGGGTGTTGGGGAGAAGGAAGCCAGTTGTAGTTGTGAACGAAAATTTGAAGGAAATTATGGAAATTAGATTCACTAATCAAGAAAAAGTGGGTGCATTGATATTTGGAATTACAAATGCCACACAAAGGAGAAGGTACATTAATTGTAAAAAGAATGTTAAAAGTTGAACATATATTAGAAATGTAATGAAGATACAAGCAATGTATTAAATAAATTCAAATAGTCTATAAGAATGAAGAGAAAACAATGGGTAAGAGAAAAGTTGAAAAAGAGTTCTATGTGATCACGTAATTAATCAAACTCAAATTACACACTAGATTGTGTAATGATTGCAAAATTTCCATAATGTCATTTTGTAGGGTTTGGGGTTAGCTTTGTGATCAATTGGACCCAATTTCAGATTTGACCTAACCAATATCTTAACTAGCCTAATTAAGGATGCATTTTGGGTCAATGTGATCCACATTAACATAATTATGACAATATGTTGTTATTTAGTGTTTAATATTCTCAATTTCATCATTAATTGAACTAATTATTAGTTTTCATCAATTACGTATGTAAATTGGATCATTTTAAACCATAGTTACCAGGGACGGGTACGGCGGGATGGCAAAAATTTCTAAATTTTGGGGACGACTAATTAAAATATATATAAATATTTAAAATATAAAAATATAGTGATTAAATTATATAAATAAGCTGAAATAAAACCATTTGAGATTTAAATAAGGTGAAACTTGAACTCATAAACATCAAATACATTCCTTAATACTATAATATCAATATGTCAAGGTCATAAATTGAAAATTCATAATACATATTTGAATTTTGAATTTGAGACAAGCTGAAATTTCAAATATATTATAAAATAGTCGGGTTATGGTTAATGGGTAAACATTTATAAAGAGAAAACAATAAACAAATTAATTAAAAAAATTCAAAAAAAAAAAAAAACCAGAAGTCCCACTAGTCCCTCGCCATCCCCGGGCTTTCTCCTCCTCTCAAACGTCCCCCGGGCGTTTCCTCTATTCCTTGGCTCGTGGAAAACGTGGGGAAACATTTCCCTCACGCCCCGACATCCCAAAACGTCCTAATGTCCGAAACGTTAGAATTTTGGGGGATGCGTCCTTGCATAACTATGTAAATTTAAACCTATTTAACCTTATTGTGAGATATGTTGCAATTTGAGGATTAATTTCCCCAATTACATCATTGAGTCTACCATTTATTCAATTAATTCATACAAAGGGCTAATTTGGACCAATTCGAGCCCTTTAAATATAATATTTATGACTATTATTGGCCTCAATCAACACCATTACATCAAAATTTTCCAATGTCACATTTTTTCAATGTTTACACAATGTCATGGTATTTTCATGTGGGTGAAGAAATCATTTATCAACATTCTTATCCAAAAAAAAATCATTTTGTGAAATATTTGTGAATTATCAACATTAAATGAATAGCTTTCTAAAACATAATGAAGGTTTTTCACAATTTTATAAATGTTACATTCTAATTTGTAATATCTACATTCTCAAAATTTCATTGTGGAAAAATCACATTTTCTCATGTTTAAACATATATTTTCCACAATTTCATAAAATTCATATTTAAACTTGTGAGATATCTAGATTCTTTAATCTTTTATGTAAACTCACTTTTTCTCTTTATATTTTGAAAAAATGACATTAAAAATAATAATTTTGGATTCTTGACACAACCCAAATAAAAATCTTATATTTTTTTCTCACACCATATATATATATATAAAACTATTTTTTATTGTATATTATCAACAAAATGCACAATATATGCATTATGGATAATTTAGTACACCACCTACCTTTACACTAATTTAAATCTAATGCACTATATTGTTAAGTAAATTTTCTTGTGGGTATTACTCTAGATAATCCACACTACTAAAATTAATTATTGATAATATACAATTAAAAATTATGCCAAATGCATTCTATAATGAAAGAAGGGGAGTGTTTTTTTTTAAACATTTTTTAAAACCTAGATATTAATGTAGCTAGATTAACATTTTTCAATAAAATTCAAACCTAAATTTTGAGGTTACATAATTTTGATATACAAAAATTTTAAGATAAAAATATTAAGTGGAAACTTTTAAATATATGTATTTAAGATATTCTTATGTTTGTAAAATATATCCACCTTCAAAAATTTAAGGATTGTAACTCATTCTAAAATATATATAATTAATTTTCAACATAAAAAATTTAATACACTTAAAAATTAAAATAAATTTATAAAATATTTAATATAAATTTAATATTCTAACGTAATTAATATAACTTAAAACATATTTTAGGAAATTAATTAAACTAAAAAAATCATATGCATAACATAAATATTCTAATAAATGTGGTTTTAACAAAATAATTCAACTAATAATTATACTCAACACAATCAAATTTATTTATCGACAATTTGTACTATTATAAGCTAATTAAGATAAAATATTCAATAACCAATTATTACATTACATTTTAATACACTACTATATTAATATACCATTATTGTTATTTAGTTTATGGAATCTATTTTTCAAAAACAATAATAATATACAATATGAATTAATTACAAATAAAGAACTTGAAAAATATATTATATCTTTCTAAATTTAAAATTTAGATTTTTTAGGCATTCATTACGACATGCAATTGATTTTACTTCCACTTGTAATTAATTTTAACTGCAATTAAGAATGCATAAGCTCAATGGTTGAACAATTTTAAGTTTATTTGTTGTCCACGTATAGTTTTGAACTGATTTTAGTTAAATGCAACTCAACATAGAAAAATATGGAAGTGTGATCTGCAATTGAATAAATGCAAAAAGAACTCATAAACCGATTATAATACTAGCTGCTTTTGGGTAAAATTAAAGTATTTTTTTTGACAGATAGTTTTATAATATACAAGTTATTTCTCCTAAAAAGATTTCAGAAATACATTCATGTTCAAATATTGGATTTTCTCCTGAAAAGCTATTGCAAATATATTCTTGTTGAAATATTGGACATGAAAAAAATCTCATATCTTATGAGTAAAAATGTTCACTTTCAGGTTGTGTAAGAGGACATTAAATTGCCACATTTTAATTAGCAATTTATGTAGGTAATCATTTTACTTTAATATTGGTATGGACTAAATCTAACTTTCCCAAGAATATGTTAATAGATTTTTTATTTGTATTTTCTTTGTCTTTAATGTATTTATTCAATTATCTCATGTTTAAGCTATAATATTTTCATTTAAGTTTTATATATTATATATATTTTTAAACATTTCAAGTTGATGAAAATTGGTTTTCTCCTTTACCTTTTTACAACAATCATGTACAATTTTTATGCGAGAATATGGAAGCACATATGACAAACCATGGGAGAAATAATGAAGAAATTTAGTAGTAATAAAGTTTAAAAGGGGCAATATGAGTTGCATCTATGGAGGAAATGGATAACTACATAATTGTCAAGCATTGGAAATTATAATGATTTTGTATAACAGGGACGTTGAAGAGAATCTTGCATGGCTACAACTTGATAAATTCTCGGTATGAAACAAAAGATATGTTGCTTTGCTAAGAGAACTATTAGATGATTGAGATGGTGGAAGAGTATTAAAACAAAAAATGCAAGATTTTAGTAGATTTCTAAGACTATTAATTTTTTTTGCAAGAATATGAAATAGAGGAAACACTTATGAAAATCTATTTCTCGGGGATCATATGAAAACATGTAAGACATGCATGATTTTCATTAATGTGGTGAAAACACTATCTTTTAATATGAGATCAAAATCTTTGTTAATAGTCAATCTATAATTGAACCTCATTACATTATGTTAAATATATATTAATGAATAAAAAAATATAGGTTTAAGATTTTGTACAAATTTATATTTAAAATTATGTTTTTATTTGACAACCCATTTCATATTTTTTTTTAGATAGAGTAAAAAGTGTTTAGTTTTAATGGGACCAAAAACCTCAAGTATAAAGCGAGAATGGATATAACAATGACGCTCAAATGAAGAGGTCCTTACCAAGGGCCAAACCACAACAACAAAAATAAAATAAAGCGATACAACCCTTACAAAAACCACAAGCTTGGTCAAAGACCATACAAGAACAAAGAAAAACCCCACCAAAAAAAAATCTAGGAAGGTAAAGAATAACACTAAGGAGCTGGTCAAACATACTTGACTAGACACAAGAAGGATTCTAGAAACCAACCTAGTAAGAAAGAAAGGGTGGTTTACCCATTATATCCCATACCATTAGATCTTAAGTTCATTTTAAGTGGGACTATAACAGTTTTCTTTCTTTTTTCCTTTCACAACCATCCAAACCACTTCCCTATTAGGATCCTCATTTTCATCATTGTGGATTGGTAACACTATTTTAAGAGTCTCTTTATTGTCAATAGATTCCTTCTACAAACTGTAATTTTAGTGCCGGATGTCGACCCCAAAGGGGGTGCAGAAGACCAAAAGAATGTTGTAGATAATCCAAACCATCACCCCTAACACAGGAGGAAAAAAAAGGGTTTCATCCGTATGTTGTATCTCACCTTCTTTGACTGACCTGAATCCTCCAAAGAATCATCTCGGAACATCTCCCACAACTAGCATGATGGGTTGGGAATCTTTCCACTAGGATACCTTATCACTCTTTTTTTGTTTCACACTAGTACAATATGAGACTAAGTGTACCAAAGCAAAGCATTTCCTACATCTAAAGGGAAAGCCTTAAAGTCCAATAGTTGGGTCCAAATTATTTCCATAACCCTAAGTTCCATAGAGGCTAGTAGATCAACATTGGTATAAATATCAACCAGGATGTGAGGATAGGTCGTGTGAGTGTACAATTCAGTTTTGGTATCTATGTCAAGGAATTTTCCCAAAGCCTTTCCAATGGAAATAAGAAATTCCTCCCCCAAAATTAAATTGACAGTGAGGCAATCTGCACCCAAATATGCTTCACATTAAATGTTTCAAAAGAGTAGGGTTGAAATATGGGTACCATGGTTTCATAAGTAGAAGGTGACTCAAGTTCCCAAAGATTAGAAAAAGTATCTCGATCTTCCGAATCTTAAAACCACAATAAAACCTGCAGTACCCACTTCCCTTCGACACCTTTTTTATTATTGATTTCGATATTGTCGACTACACTTATGGATGTTATTAAAGATTTTGTTTTAGCATGATATTAGATGTTAGAGATATTGGATTGTTGTTGATTTCAACTCATATATGATGCATGTGGATTATTAGAGACATTTTATATTGATCTTGATATACTGTTGACATGGTTATTATATATATTTTTGTCACTTATGATAGAACTTCCCGCATCAAAGCACTGTGTAAAATTTCTAATTGGTTTATACTAAATTTTAAGTTTGTAAAATTATCTAATGAACTACCATCAATCAAACAAAGGCAAAATCTTATGGTTTTAAGCAATAAAATCTTCAAATAGAAAATTAAAACATTCCTTCTCATTTATATTTATGGGATTGGATTTTCCCCAAATGGAAAACCCCAAATACACGTAGTGTTGAAACAAAACCAGATTGGTAAAGGAAATCCCTCCCAATCCTTTAATGAAATGGATTATATTGATAAAACTACAACTAAAACAATCTAAACTAGATCTCTTTGTAGAATCCTCCATAGTTCTTTCTTTTTGCTCCCATGGCTTCCTCCTCTCCAACCTACAATTTTAACAAAACAAATAGACCAAATGAGGGGAAATGAACAAAGGAAAGGCTTTAATAAAAATTCATAAGGATTTTAGGGCTAAGTTTGGAACCCTAGGATCTAGTGGCCAAGATTGTTTTGATCTAAGGGTGGAGGATTAACCCTACTTTTGTTTGGTAGAAATGTATTTTAAATGTTTAAATTAAATCCTTAAGGGTATGTGTAGATGGGTGAATGGGGCCATTTAATTGCCTTGGGGTGTAAAGTCTTTATTAGTTCTTAGTATGTTTTAGGAAACTAATAAAAATGACTTTAAACTATTAGGATAATAAAACTAAAGTAATTAAGTATGAGGTTAACTATATTAGGATTGAACATTAACTAAGTAGAGAAAAACAATTAACCAAGTAAATTAATTATGGCACTTCTTAGTTGACCTTTAATTAATCGACCTTAGAGGTAAAGTAATTTTAATATGTAATATTTTAATTAGACCTGGTCTGTCAATCTTAAAGTTGAGTTTTGTGATGTAAGTTAATTTAATGAACTCTAAGGGTCAAACACCCTTGTAACTGCCTTATAACTTAAACAAAAAAAATTAGTCACAATTTTTGGGTTAAGTGTTAGGTTGTCACGTGTTCCTAGAACGTCATTTTACGGGCATTACAAAACCCCTCAAGCACATGGGTAAATATCTACTCTACCTTGCAACAAGGGCTTCCATTACGAAGAGATCCATGAATGTAGCTGTGGGAGACCCAGCCACGGTCCACTAAAGTGACAAATCAGGACACGTTTGATGAAAATTTTTTCTACTTCAATTACTTGCATTATAAATGTTACCGACGGGGAGTTTTTAGTAACTTGGATGGTTTTAGCCCCAGCACCAAGCTAGTCACAAAAAATCTTGAAATTTTAGGAGCTCGGTCTTGGCCGCATCAAGGAAGGATCTCACCCTTCACCATTCGTTGCTCAAACCATGACCCGTATGGACAGGAGACTCTGTCATATCCATGGGATCTCTATCCACCCGAAACCAAACCATCAAAGATCACCCAACACCGAAACCCCATCACCAAGGTATGGCTTCAGCTTTAAAGCCATGAGTTGGAGACCCACCTTGGTCTCCGTACCCAACCACCACCAAAAATGATTCATCGGTGCCATTAGATTCCTTAGGGAAAGACAGGGAGCACACTCGGAAGTTGAAGTAGGGGATTCGCGCCTTGGACAAGCCAAGGCCACTAGATTTGGCACCCAAATACTAACCACCGTGCGCACTGCAGGGACACCCACTCGCGATGCCCAACCTTAAAACCCCGTAATCTCATCCATAAGCATTATCCAATCCATCGCTACCGTAAGGTTTAGGGTTAGGTATCGAGGAACTTTTAGGAGCCATTAAGTCCTATAACTCTTGAAAAAGGGTTTATTTACATAAATTTAAAAGGGTTTATTTTAATGTCAAGTTATGTAATTCAGTCAACCTCTACATATAATTTGTGAGAACATAAAATAAAGAAGGGTGTTTGACGGTAATGCCCAACCATATCGGGGTCTTCATCTTTTTGCTTTCACATACACATATTTATCGAAGTGTATCATTATATTATGGACCATAAATAAATATAAATATCTATTTTAAGATAAATATTTATGAATATAAGATTTATAATCTATTAAATTATATTAATATGAAATATATATATATAATTTTTAAATTTGAAGTATGAATATAATTCAATTTAACTTTAGAATTTAATATGCTTCTAAAATTGAGAAAAATGAGAAAATATTTATAGTTTTCATTATTTCAATAACTATGCTAAAAGATTTAAAATTTCTAGCACTCATAATTATTAAAACTCATAATATTTGAATTTTTAAAAATAGTTTACAATTTTTATTTGTGGCAATTTTTACAATATGAAATTGTAAAAGTTTCACAATATAAAATTTATTGCAATTTCTATAATTTTCAAATTGTGGAAGATTCTACAATTTTATGTTTCCACAATTTTATTGTAGGTGGAGTCAAAAAAATTGGATTCACAATTTTGAACAAGACATCCACAATAAAATTGTGAAAACATTGTGGATATAGGGCCCGTTATCTTGTAGTGTCGAATCCTTACGTTGGTTCCTAATCAACATATAATAGTAGTGCATGGATGTCATGATTTGTCAATAAAAATGTCGAGGAGTGACAAAGATTCATGAAAATAAAATATACAAGGACATGTGTCACACAAAAATTAGGTAGACATACATGCATGTCTCACAAATTAGGTGATATATCTTTTGCAAGATCCAAAGCAAAGATTATCCTAAACCACTAACTTTGACAAATGTAGGAGGTCATTTAGAAAGACAATGTGGTATTTTATAAGATTTAGTGCTCGGTCACTTCCAATGTATAAATATATAGAACATAACAAAACATAAAGGAATTTAAGTCCACCATTTGAGGGGTAAAGTGGTGAAAAGTATAGAAGAGAGACAAACCGAGCTAAACAAGTGAATCTTGTGAAGGGTCCTCGAGAAAACCTATTATAATAGCTCTAAGAGTTTATCTTATTTTTTTGTGAGAGTCATAATAGTGGGATTAATATTTTTATATTTCATTGAGGCTATTAATACTAATAGAAACTTATTTTTGTGTGTTGATCTTATGTGTATTCTAAGTTAATTCAAGAGTCATTTTTTTTTCATTAATGGTAAAGAAGGGTTAAGAGGACCCTACGCCATACAAAAGATGGAGAAAAAGATAAGACATTGAGGATCCTAACAAAACTAGTATCTACCAAAGCAACACCAACAACAAAAACAATCAAACACATCAAACTAACAACAACAACAATGTGGCCCCTTCCCTTTAGATCTTAACCGCATTTTTAGGGGGAGATAGATCCTTACTTTTTCCGACTCAAAATTTTCCAATCCTCTTCCGAATTTGGATTAACATTATCAATGTTTTGGATAGGAATCAAAACTTCCATGTGTTTTGCAAGGTCATGGGATCTTGATAAGGCATCCATCTCATTATTTCTAATTTTTTGCACTTCCTCCACTTCGGGTCCACCGATTTCGAGAATCTAATTCACAATCTTGTGGGTCATTGCCAACCTTATGACTAGGATTAGAATTCTTCCACCAAGAACTTATTCATTTAGCTTTGTGTTCTTACCAAGTGAAAATCGATGCTAAATGACCAAGAGAAAAGAAAGTTTATCATATAAAGGGAAACCCTTCATAATCAAGATTTTGATACCAAGTTCTATCCTCAACTTTAAATTCAATAGTAGGAGGTAAATCAATAGAAGTATCCATATTGATGAAGATTATAACATACGTTGTGTGCTCAAAATATTCAGTTTTTGGATCAATAGCTAAACATTTCCCTAAAGTGTTACCAATAATATTAAGCAAGTAACTAACATGAATTGGAGGGCAAGTACAATGATAGACGGATCCACACCGTTTTGACTTGGAAAGTATCAAAAATAGGTTAAACAAAGGAACCCACAGTTTCATCAATAGCATATGGGATTCAAATTCCCAAACCTTCCAAAAAAATTGATCCCTATTTGAAGCATTAGAAAATGCCACAATGAAAAACCCACTAGCACTAGGAAAGATAACTGGCCTACCTTCCAAAAAGGTCCCCATTGCGGTGAAATCTAGGCATGAAGTGTTTGTGAAATGGGTAAAATTTCTCAAATTTGTAAATGAAACCATTCCTCTTGAAACCAGTTTAAGATTGAATCACCTCTTTCCCAAAACTCGATAAAAGGTGTAGATTTAACATATGCCATTGGCTTATTTTGTTTAGAAATTGGTAAAACCGTGTTCTATTGCCTACCCCCACACCACATCCTTGAAAGACACATTATTATGAGGATGATCACTCTATGCAGACTTGGCTAGGATAGAGACATGGAAAAAATCATCATAAGCCCGAGATCCATCCCCACTTCATAGCTCATACACACTGAGCTTCCATGAATAGGTGCACCAAAACCCAAACATGTACACCATGTGATTTTAGGTCAGAATGCAGGTGAATGCAAAGCCCAAGGATAGAGTGAGGGTCATCATTCTCGGGTTGCACTTGAGTCAAAACCCATCCCCGCAAGGCTCCCTCTAAGCATTGCGTGAAATAATGATCGAAGCAACATATAGAGTGCCAGAATGACCACAAAATTTTCCAAATAAATTTCATTTCCATCCTCTATGGTGGAACCGAAACAAAAATAGATGGGCCTACATGAATCCGACCATCATTATTTCCTTCACGTAGAATCGGGATCACCATTATTGAAGAATTGTTGACAAAAGTAGGGGTGCACAAAGCCTCGTGGGAACTGTTGGTAACCACACTTAGAATCTCATTATCTTCAAGTGATTCATGAGTCAATATATTCAAGTAACTCTCATTATCTTTATAGGTTTTTGGTTTGTAAAATATAATTTTCACACATCCAATACTCCTACAAATGTTAGAAAGTAATCTGGAATGCCCAAAAAAAAGATCATATGTTTTCCCAAAACAAACACCGATTACAAAATTTACACTTTAAAAATTTAGGTTCAATGATGAGATCCTGAAAAAATGAGTAACTACATCGACCATATTAAATTTTAGAAAAATATCTTATGCGTTGTAAATCTTAGAGCTAGGAGATCACGTCTATCATGTGTAGAGTGACCCTAATTTCGTATATTTACTCAAATAACTTTATAGTTTAGTAAATTATTAAAGAATAAAGAATAATAAGAGAAATAATTGATGGTTCAAGAAAACAAAATAATGTTTGAATGAAATTATACAATGTAATAACATCATAAATACAAGAGGGATGCATTTTGGTTGAGATCAAGGTTACAAATCAATAACCTATGTGGAGGTAACTATATGAAAGAAAATGAACACGTGACCTTCTTTCACACTTGATCCCCCGAGGTCATGCCGAAGCAACCAATGTTGAATGTGTGGATAAATGGCTATGAGAGAATCGGTGACTAAGATATGGTAGTGTGATTTCCTAGTAGCGAAATTGGGAAAGGGAGATTTAAGCAGCTATGAATGGGTAGCATAAACTCCCTATGGTTTGTTTTCCTCCTAACTTGGATCTAATTTCTAAACTAGTTTGAAGCATCCATGTAAACTAAATGAAATTAGCAATCTATGCTATTGTTGAAAGGAAACTAATGTAAAAAATCACAATGCTAAAATATTACAATAAAAACAACAATTTTTTTCTATTCTAAATAATTAAAATATTTCTATACTAAAAATAAACAAGCGAGATAACTTAGGTGTGGTTATTCACCTATCTTCAGTGTATTAAAACTAAACTAACTTAAAATAAGAACTTTTTCAAGTGACTATGATATGTAGAAAACCTCCTACAAATATTCTTTCCTTCAAATCTATAGGGATGGGAAGAAGAGGATCTCACCGAGGATCGCTATGAAAGATTCAAACCCTCTTGAAATCAACTAATTACTTGAAAATGAAAGGAAATTGATTTCTACTCTATTTGATATGATGTAAAAATGATAAATTGTAGGAATGAAGGAAATCAAACAACAAATCCAACCTAGAATTCATAGAACAGAGGTAAATCCAACTGTGTAGTAGTTTGTCCCCTTAGTTTGTTCCTTTCTTTCTTTGTGTGTTCATATGAGTCCAAGGGATTGGGAATGCAAGAATAACATCAAGAATACGCTTGAGCGGTGGTATCTTGAAGGTTGTCTCGTTATAATGCAAGTAGAAGAGAGATAACACAAGAGATTTGAGCTTGGCTATGCAATTCCTAGCAAGATTGTGGCAACAATACTATGCAAGATACACAAAATTATTAGGCCTTTTGCTTGAATACAAGCATGAAATATATAGGAATTGGATGGGATGTACCTTCATGTACACAAGGTAGACTTTGAGTGCCAAATCATTGGGTGAAGAGGGAGTTCAAACTAATTAAATATATTTAAAAATAGAAGAGGGAAGGAAAACTAAGCCATCAAGACTATTTTTAGAAAATTTGGTTCACAAACGCACCCTAAAAGTTAAGTTAAATGAAACCATGCATGTTAAAATTACGCATGAAGGATTCTAGAAAAAGCATTAAGGACCACAACCATTCCAGGGGTGGTGGTTTTAGAACCGCCACTCAGGAAGGGTGGTGGTCTTATCACTAAAGGTCAAAACATGCACAAAATGAAGCGGAAATTGGAAAAAGTGTGGAAAAGCTAAGTAGGGATGTCTAGGCTACAAATATACACTTCATATGGGTTTAGGAGCTTGAACATCTTCTAAATGGACATGAATCATCATTGGGGAATTTTGTAACCATTTTCTGTAGTGCCCCACATAAAATTAAAATAAAATAATAAAGGATTTAGTGCTATGCATGTGATCAGAGTTCGAGATGATGTGTTGGAGTGTGGAAGGGATTGTAAAGTAGACAAGGGGGTGATTGCATGGTTGGTGGTGGAGTAATGGCATGGAGGAGGTTGGCATGGAATCATGGGGGTGGAGTGTGGTAGGGGTCTTCGGGACATGGTGGTTCTTCCCTTGTCATGCATCCTCACCGTCTTTGTCGGTATTTGTCTTCCCTTCCTTTGACTCGCTATTTCTCCAAGATTTGTATCTTCCACTCTCCCCTACGTGTTTTAATTTTCAACACTCTCCCGAGTGCTAGATAGGGAACCTTGAAACAGGATAAGGACATCCATCAAAGCATAATGGAAGTTTGATTTGTTTTTATTTGGCCATATTCCTTCTAGTCTCGCACTCAAAAAAAAAAGCTCGAACATGATATAGACATCCAAAAAGCATTTTAGCAGATTTTTTGGTTGCAAATGCTCTATAGACATGTATGTATACATGGGAAAATTCACGAGATAGGTGGAATTTTGAACAATGATAGCAGGATTTGTAAAAAATGGGTTTGTTGAAAAGGCTTAGAGATCTTCAAGGAAATACTATTCACAGGTTCAAATCCATCCTGCATCAAAATGTAAGCGCTAGAACAGAGTATGGAAATACAAAAAGGTATAAAGATACAAAAATTTCGTTAGATGTTGTAGTTGCAAATGCTTTGATAGATGTGGATGCAAAATGTGGAACCTTTTTGCAAGGAAGATGAAACTACTTTAAGGAGATATCGTGCTAGAGAAGGAAAATTAGCAGAGAATAAAATATTGTTGATTCCTTTCCTTGTTTATTTGTGTATAAGTTTTGAATTGTGTCAATGATTATGTTTATATAGTGCCCTTATTCTTCAGGCCCTACACATGCCTATGAGTGAAATGACATATTCCATTTCCACCTAAGTGGCTCCCAAATTAGTAAATGTAACCTATCTGGAAAATAGTTTTGTGAGAAAACGACTTCTTCCTCTTTGGAGGATCTGGGAAAAAATACAAGTTCCTCACTCAATTTAGCAAGAATATGCATCCACAAGACACTACAAGCCAATCCCCAAAGGATGATGAACCATTTTCTTTTTATAAGAGCATGTCTCACTTGAAAATTTTGGCGTTAGCTTACGGCCTACTTACTAATACAGGTATGGATTCTCTTGTTCACATGTGTGGGTAGTTGGAATACCTAGATATCTATGGTTGTTGGAATGTAGCTATGTAGGATTCCTTGCACGAGCGATGCCATAAACTGAGGGTCTTATAGGCCCTGTTGTTGATGATTTAGTTTGTTATGACCTAAAAGATTACAACTCTTATGATTATGAATATGATTTAATGTTGGACTATGACTATGACTACTATCCAAGGAAATATGAAGAAGAATTATATGAAAGTGATGATGTAAAGTGTGGGTGCTTTAAAAAAAAGGATGGGGGCTATGATGTGGTAAATTTTATTGGGGATACCCCAGCCAAACGTTGTCTAATGGATGATCACAGTGGAGAATACTCAAATCACTTTGTGGAATGAGTATAAAATCCTTCTAGAAAATGCAACGGTGGAAACATGGATACTTGTGGATTGTCTGGTAGAATACATGGAAGAAGGATAAATATTTATGGAATGTGGGTGAACTCCGCTGCCTGGGGGACCTCTTGCTCTACGAACGTTAAAATTGTCAGGCATTGTCTCCTTACCTTTTATTTTATAATTTTTGTATAATTTTGTGCTTCATTTGTAATTTAATAGAAATAATAAATCGTTAGATAAGTGTACAGATTGATTATTTTAATTAGAATGTTAGTGTGAAATGATAAAACTCTACCCGGTCATCTACGCTATAAGTTTACAAATTGATCGCCAACCATGTTATTACCGCAACCTTGTACATGCTAGACTCGGGGTATCAAAAATAGGTGCCCATTTCAATTGGTTTTGGCGAGAGCTATATGAGTTAACTAAAACAACCATTTTATCGTCATTGCATAGTTAGAAAAATACAATTTTTAGAGACTTGCAAAACAACTCTCCGAGCCTTGTAAAACAAATGTCAAGCATCGTATGTGTTCCCTGTTGTGTAGAGATTTGTGTCAAGCATTATCTTGACCTCTTTTTCCATTTGCGCTCTCTTCGTCACTCCTCTAGAGTCATGTTACCTCTTTTTGCACTTTTAGGAAGCTGTTAAAACTTAAAAATTCA
Source organism: Taxus wallichiana var. yunnanensis (assembly GCA_018340775.1). Classification (NCBI taxonomy): domain Eukaryota; kingdom Viridiplantae; phylum Streptophyta; class Pinopsida; order Cupressales; family Taxaceae; genus Taxus; species Taxus wallichiana. The sequence continues at coordinate 351,714,454 of CM031239.1, forward strand.
TTTTCATTTCGCTCATCTGTTTGAACCCTGAGCAACAAAATGCTTGTTCACCTTCACAAACCTCTAGAATTTTTACTAGGAAATTGATTGGAACATTTAGTTTGGGGAAAAACACTCTTCTTGATAGTTTGGCAAAGGAATTTTGTATGCCTCGGGTTACTTGTTTGACTAGGTCAAACTGGCTCTACTATGACTAGTGGCTCCGGAAAACTCGTCGCTATTTACAACCCGTTTGCTAGTTCTCAGTCCATGTCAACTCTGATGTATCCTCTATATATAGGAGGGCATGTAGGAAACTACCCATAGAGATTCCAACCATCGGAAGTCAGTTTCCGGATGAGGGTTCTTAACCCTCGAGCTAAAATTGGTTGTTGTTGCAACTAGTCTTATTACGACCGATAGTCCCATAAAACTAGCCACCTATCGTAAATTGTTTACAAGTTCTAAATTTGGGTGTATAGCTAGATAGTCACGTCCCCATCGTAAACTTTGGGTATATAGCCAATTTTTTATAGGTTCGAGGTAAAATTATAAAAGAGAAGACTTGATTCACCCATCGTGAATTTTCTTATTGAAAGACAATTTTTAAATGCACTTTCTTAGCCTTCGAGCCAAAATTTGGGAATTTTTTTAAATTAGCATAAAATATTTATAATTTTTCATTAAAATGTAAAAGAAAGTCGTAGGACCCTAGTTAGTTTCACAATTTTATTGTAGGTAGAGTCCACAAAATTGGATTCACAATTTTGAAAAGACATCCACAATAAAATTGTGAAAAAATTTGGATATAGGGCCCATTATCTTGTAGTGTCGAATCATTAAGTTGGTTCCTAATCAACACATAATAGTAGTGCATGGATGTCATGATTTGTCAATAAAAATGTCATAGAGTGACAAAGATTCATGAAAAATAAATATCCAAGGACATGTGTCATACAAAAATTAGGTAGACATACATGCATGTCTAACAAATTAGGTGATATATCTTTTGCAAGATCCAAAGGAGTGAGTATCCAAAACCACTAAGTTCGACAAATGTAGGAAGTCATTTAGAAAGACAATGTGGTATTTTATAGGATTTAGTGAGGTCACTTCCAATGTATAAATATATAGAACATAACAAAACATAAAGGAATTTAAGTCCACCATTTGAGGGGTAAAGTGGTGAAAAGTATAGAAGAAAGCCAATCTGAGCTAAACAAGTGAATCTTGTGAAGGGCCCTCGAGAAAACCTATTGTAATATCTCTAAGAGTTTATCTTATTTTGTTTGTAAGAGTCCTAATAGTGAGATTAATATTTGTATATTTCATTGAGGCTATTAATATTAATAGAAAATTAGTTTTGTGTGTTGATCTTATGTGTATTCTAAGTTAATTCAAGAGTTAATTTTTTTGATTAATGGTAAAGAAGGGTTAAGGGGACCCTACCCCATACAAAATATGGAGAAAAAGATAAGACATTGAGGATCCTAACAAAACCAACATCTACCAAAGAAAGCACTAACAACGAAAAAAATCAAACACATCAAACTAACTAACAAAAATGTGCCCCCTTCCCTTTAGATCTTAACTACATTTTTAGGGGGGAGATAGTTCCTTTCTTTTTCCAACTCAAAATTTTCCAATCCTCTTCCGAATTTAGATCAACATTTTCAATGTTTTGGATAGGAATCAAAACTTCTATGTGTTCTGTAAGGTTATGGGATCTTGATAAGGCATCATTATCATTATTTCTAACTTTTACACTTCCTCCTCTTCTCGGTCCACCGATTTATGAGAATCGATTCACAATCTTGTGGGTCATTGCACAACCATATGACTAGGATTAGAGTTCTTCCACCAAGAATTGATTCATTTAGTATGTTTTCTTACCAAGTGAAAATATGATGCTAAATGACCAAGAGAAAAGAAAGTTTATCATATAAAGGAAACCCTTCATAATCAAGATTTTGATAGCAAGTTCTATCCTCAACTTTAAATTCAATAGTAGCGGGAAATCAACGAAGTATCCATATTGACCAAGATTATAGCATACGTTGTGTGCTCAAAATATTTAGTTTTTAGATCAATAACTAAAATTTACCTAAAGTGTTACCAATAATAGTTAAGCAACTAACTAACATGAATTGGAGGGGTAAGTACAATAGACGGATCCACACTAGTTTGACTTGGAAAGTATCAAAAATAGGTTAAACAAAGGGAACCACGGTTTCATCAAAAGCATATGGGATTCAAATTCCCAAACTTTCCAAAAATTTGATCCCTATTTGATGCATTAGAAAATGCCACAATGAAAAAACCACTAACACTAGGAAAGATAACCGGCCTACCTTCCAAAAAAGGTCCCCATTGCAATGAAATATAGGCATGAAGTGCTGGTAGAAATGGGTAAAATTTGTCAAATTTGTAAATCAAACCATTCCTCTTGAAACCAGTTTCAGATTGAATCACCTCTTCCCCAAAACTGATAAAAGGGGTAGATTTAACATATGCCATTGGCTTATTTTGTTTAAAAACCGGTAAAACCATGTTCCTATTACCTACCCCCCGCACCGCATCCTTGAAATATACCTTATTAGGAGGATGATCAATCTGCAGACTTGGCTAAGATAGAGACATGGACAAACTCATCATAAGCCCGCATCCATCCCCACTTCACAACTCATACACACTTGAGCTTCCACGAATAGGTGCACTAGGAATCCAAACATGTACACCATGTTATTTCAGGTGAGAATGTAGGGGAACCCAAAGCCAAAGGACAAAGCGAGGGTCATCATTCTCAGGTTGCACTTGAGTTAAAACCCCTCCCCCCAAGGGTCCCTCTAAGCATTGCGTAGAAATAATAGACCGAAGCAGAAGATAGAGTGCCAGGAACGACCACAAAATTTTTGAAATAAATTTCATTTCCATCCTCTACGGTGGAACCTGTAGCAAAAATAGATGGGCCTACAGTAATCCGACCATCATCATTTCCTTCATAGAATCGGGGATCACCATTATTGAAAGAATTGTTCACAAAAGTAGGGGTGCACAAATCCTCATGGGAACTGTTGGCAACCACACTCGACTCTCATTATCTTCAAGTAATTCACGAGTCAATATATTCAAGTAACTCTCATTATCTTTATAGGTTTTTGGATTGTAAAATCTAATTTTTACACATCCAATACTTCTACAAATGTTAGAAAGTAATCTGAAGGCCCAAAAAAAAATGATTATATGTTTTCCCAAAACAAACACCGATTAGAAAATTTACACTTTAAAAACTTTAGGTTCAATGATGAAATCTTGAAAAAATGAGTAACTATTGACCATATTAAATTTTAGAAAAATATATTATGGGTTATAAATCTTAGAGCTAGGAGATCACGTCTATCATGTGTAGAGTGACCCTAATTTGTTATATTTACTCAAATAAATTTATAGTTTAGTAAATTATTAAAGAATAAAGAATAATAAGAGAAATAATTAATGGATCAACAAAAAAAAAAGAATGTTTGAATGAAATTATACAATGTAATAACATCTTAAATACAAGAGGGATGCATTTTGGTTGAGATCAAGGTTATAAATCGGAATAACCTATGTGGAGGTAATCAGTATGAAATAAAATGAACATGTGACCTTCTTTCACACTCGACCCCTTGAGGTCATGCCGAAGCAACCAATGTTGAATGTGTGGATAAATGGCTATGAGAGAATCAAAGTGACTAAGATATGGTAGTGTGATTTCCTAGTAGCAAAAATTGGGAAAGGGAGATTTAACGGGTATGAATGAGTAAGCGTAAACTCCTTATGGTTTGTTTTCCTAACTTGGATCTAATTTCTAAACTAGTTTGAAGTGTCCATGTAAACTAAATGAAATTAACAATCTATGCTACTCACTGAAAGGAAACTAATCTAAACAAATCACAAAACTAAAATATTACAATCACAAACAACAATTTTCTTCTATTCTAAGTAATTAATATATTTCTATACTAAAACTAAACAAGAGAGATAACTTGGTGTGGTTATTCACCTATGTTCAGTGTATTAAAACTAAACTAACTTAAAATAAGAAATTTTTCAAGTGAATATGATATGTAGAAAACCTCCTACAAATATTCTCTCCTTCAAATCCACATGGATGGGAAAAAGAGGATCTCACATTGGGGATCACTATGAAAGATTCAAACCCTCTTGAAATCAACTAATTACTTGAAAATGAGAGGAAATTGCTTTCTACTCTATTTGATATGATGTAAAAATGATAAATCATAGGAATAAAAGAAATCAAACAAAAAAACCAACCTAGAATTCATAGAACAAAGGTAAATTCAAGTGTGTAGTAGTTTGTCCCCTCGCTTTGTTCATTTCTTTTTTGCGTTCATGTGAGTCCAAGGGACTGGGAATGCAAGAAGAACATCAAGAAGAATACGCTTGAGCAGTGGTATCTTGAAGGTAGTCTGGTTACAATGCAAGTAGAAGAGAGATAACACAAGAGATCTGAGCTTGGCTATGTAATTCCTAGCAAGATTGTGGCAACAATACTATGTAAGATACACAAAATTGTCAGGCCCTTTTCCTTGAATACAAGCATGGAATAAATAGGAATTGGATGGGATGTACCTTCATCCACAAGGTAGAATTTGAGTGCCAAATCATTGGGTGAAGAGGGAGTTCAAACTTATTAAATATATTTAAAATTAGAAGAGGGAAGGAAAACTAAGCCATCAAGACTATTTTTAGGCAATTTGGTTTACAAACGCATCCTAAAAGTTAAGTTGAATGAAACCACACATGTTAAAATTACGCATGAAGGATTCTATAAAAAGCATTCAATCCGCAACCCTTCCCCGGGGGGTTTTAGAACCGCCTCTTAGGAAGGGTGGCGGTCTTTACATACTAAAGGTCAAAACATGCACAAAATGAAGCGGGAATGGAAAAAGTGTGGAAAAGCTAAGTAAGGACGTCTAGGCTACAAATATACACTTCATATGGGTTTAGAAGCTCAAACATCTTCTAAAAGAATATGAATCATCATTGGGTAATTTTGTAACCATTTTCTATAGTGCCCCACATAAAATTAAAATAAAATAATAAAGGATTTAGTGTTATGCGTGTGATTAGAGTTTGAGATGACGTGTTGGAGTGTGGAAGGGATTGTAAAGTAGATAAGGGGGTGATTGCATTTTGATGGTGGAGTAATGGCATGGAATCATGGGGGTGGAGTGTGGTAAGGGTCTTCAGGACATGGTGGTTCTTCCCTTGTCATGCATCCTCACAGTCTTTGTCAGTATTTGTCTTCCCTGCCTTTGACCTGCTATTTCTGCAAGATTTGTCTCTTCCACTCTACCCTACGTGTTTTACTTTTCAACACTCTCCTAGCCATGCTAGATAGGGAACCTTGAAAACAGATAAGGATGTCCATCAAAGCATAATGGAAGTCTGATTTTTTTTATTTGTCCATATTCCTCCCATCGCGCCAAAAACATAAGTTCGGGAACATGATAGAGACGTCCAAAAAACATTTTAGCATATTTTTTTTTGTTGCAAATGATCTATAGACATCTATGTATACATGGGATCATTCACAAAATAGGTGGAATTTTGAACAATGATAACAGGATTTGTAAAAATGGGTTTGTTGAAAAGGCTCGAGACCTTCAAGGAAATACTATTCGTAGGTGCAAATCCAACATGCGTCAAAATGTAAATGCTAGAAAAAGTATGGAAATACAAAAAGGTATAAAGATACAATTTTTTTAGATGTTGTAGTTGCAAATGCTTTGATAGATGTGGATGCAAAATGTGGAACCTTTTTACAAGGTAGATGAAACTAGTTTAAGGAGATATCGTCTTTAGAGAGGGAAAATATCAGAGAATAAAATATTGTTAATTCCTTTCCTTTTTTATTCGTGCATGAGTTTTGAATTGTGTCCGTGATTATGTTTATATAGTTCCCTTATTCTTTAGGCCCTACACATGCCTATGAGTGAAGTGACAGATTCCATTGCCACCTAAGTGGCTCCCAAATTAGTAAATGTAACCTATCTGGATAATAGTTTTTGTGAGAAGATGAATTCTTCCTCTTTGGAGGATATGGGGAAAAATGCAAGTTCCTCACACATTTTAACAAGAATATGCATCCACAAGGCACTGCCACCCAATCCCCAAAGGATGATGAAGCATTTCCTAATTATAAGAGCATGTCTCGCTTGAAAATTTTGGTGTACTTGATTCCTATTTATAAGAGAGGTATGGATTCCATTTTTCACATGTGTGGGTACTTGAACACCTAGATATCTCGAGGCTATTGGAATGTAGCTATGTAGGATTCCTCACGAGCGCCTTGCCATAAACTAAGGGTCTTATAGGCCCTATTATTCATGATTTATTTTGTTATAACCTAAAATATTACAACTCTTATGATGATGAATATGATTTAATGTTGACAATGACTATGACTACTATCCAAGGGAATATGAAGAAGAATTCTATGAAAGTGATGATGTAAAGTGTGGGTTCTTTAAAAAAGGATGGGGGCTATGGAGCGGTAAATTTTATTGTGGATACCCCAACTAAACATGGTCTAATGATGATCACAAAGGGGAGAATACTCAAATAAATTGATGGAATGAGTATAAAATCCTTCTACAAAATGTAGTGGTGGAAATGTGGATATATGCGGATTATCCGGTAGAATACCTAGAAGAGGGATAAAGATTGTTGTAATGCGGGTGAACTTGCCTGGGGACCTCTTTCTCTATATGAACGTTAAAATTGTTAGGCATGTTCTCCTTACCTTGTCTTTTATAATTTTCGTGACAATTTAGTGCTTCATTTACAATTTAATAGAAATAATAAATCATTGGATAAGTGTAGAGTTGAGTATTTTAATTAGAATGTTAGTGTGAAACGATAAAACTCTACTTGGTCATCTACCCTACTAGTTTACAAATTGATCGTCAACCATGTTGTTACCGCAACCTCAGTACGTGCTGCTAGACTCGGGTATCAAAAATAGTTGCTCGTTTCCATTGGTTTTGGCGAGAGCTACATAATTTAACTAAAACAACAATTTTTTTATCGTCATTGCAAAGTTAGAAAAATGCTATTTTCAGAGACTTGCAAAACAACTCTCCGAGCCCCATAAAAGAAATGTCAAGCGTCGTATGTGTTCCCTATTGTGTAGAGATTTGTGTCAAGCATTAGCTCGACCTCTTTTTCTATTTTCACTCTCTTCGTCGCTCCTCTAGGAGTCCTGTTACCTCTTTTTGCACTTTGAGGAAGCTGTTAAAACTGAAAATTTCATTTCATTTCAGCTCATCATTTGAACCCTGAGAAACAAAATGCTTGTTCACCTTTGCAAACATCTAAAATTTTACTAGGAAATTGATTGGAACATTTGGTTTGGGGAAAAAAAATCTTCTTGATAGTTTGGCAAAGGAATTTTGTATGCCTCGGGTTCTTTGCTTGCCTAGGTCAAACCGGCTCTACTATGATCGGTGGCTCAAAAAAATCGCGCTATTTACAACCCATTTGCCATTTCTCGGTCCATGTCAACTCCGTATGTATCCTCTATATAGAGGAGGGCATGTAGGAAACAACCCATAGAGATTCCAACCATTGGAAGCCGTTTCTAGATGAGGGTTCTTACCCCTCGAGCTAAAATTGGTTGTTGTTGCAACTAGTATTATTACGACCGATATTCCCATGAAACTAGCCACCTATCGTAAACTATTTACAAGTTTCGAATTCTGTCAATTCTTGTAAGCTTTGGGTATATAGCAAGACAGGTAGGAATTCACCTGTCATGAATTTTCTTATCGAAAGACAGTTTTTTAAATGCACTTTCTTAGACTTCGAGCCAAAATTTGGGCATTTTTTTAATTAGTAGAAAAATGTAAAAGAAAGTCATAGGACCCTAGTCAAGTTATAAAATCAATGTGGAAAATTATAAACACTTGTAAATAACTATTAAAACTTGATCATGTGATTTGTGTGAATTTAACTTTTGGAAAAATAGTGTTTCTCTCTCTCTCCCTAGCTCTTTCTCTCTCATGGGTTAAGAAATAATAAGGAAATGAAATGAAATCAATACATGTCTCTAACCCCCTTTTGAATGCAAATTATTAATATTATGTAATTGAATAACTGAAAACATTAATTATGCTAGATCTAGGCGGATGCCATGCTAGTGATTTATCACTGATTTCATTCTCACTTGGTTTCGTAGGATGCAAGAAAGATGGTGAAAGGGTGTGGTGTAATTCATTGTTTATTATCAAAATTTATATAGGTCATTGTAAAATTTATATAAGTATAATGTAGTCCCATGTTACGAAACGTTGTATTTGAAATCATTGATATGTATGAGATGTTAGTTTTAGGGATACCTTGGGAAGTGCACATTTTATCATATGTACAATTTTGATTGATTCATAGTTACATGTGGTAGAAAGGATATATATATATATATATATATATATATATATATATATATATATGGTAAATGAATCAATATCTAGTAGTGCATTTTTAGTGTTCAATAAATGATTAATTAATTAGTGTGTTGTATTCTTACCTTGTAAATGTAATAAAGAGATTTAATCGAAACACTCAACCCTAGTATAAGATTCATGCATAACATGTCTTCATGTGTGATCCTTATTACTATAGAAGAAATTAAAAACTCGTAGAATAAACTTAAACTTTTCTCTCAACAAGAACCTCTTAGTTTAGGTAAATAAAACCCCTAGTTTGAGTTTACTGTCATAGTCGTTATGTTTAGCAACATTATCATGAACCCATCTTTTAGGAATGACATGGTCCAACTTTATCCGGAGTATGTGGTTTCCTTCTAGGTTTGGTAACCATGAGGAGAATGTCTTCTCTTCAGGTCCGACACTGTGTTGAGTGGTGATGACCATCTTGGAAGTCACCTTAAGATTCCTTGTTTGAAGAAATGACTATGCGGTGTAACCTTACCATTTATGGAGTAAGTAGAGATATTAATCCCTTAGTATCCTAGTGGAATAATAAGTCTTACAAAGTTAGATCTATAATTTTTACTTGTCATCAAATGAATTCCTTATGAGACCCCTAGATGACACAAATGGAGAGAGTGAAATAGTTTTTCTATGACTTAAACTCTTGTTAATAAACTCTTTAGTTCCTCTCATCTAGATGTGTTACCTTGGTTACTAACAACATAACACCTTGGTCTTTCATGAAGGTTGTTTAGCATAAATATGTCCTCTCACCTTAAACTCATATATAGTTGAGGTGTAGATCCTTAGGTGCAATTGGAATTAAACTAAACCTCAATTGATTAGGAGGTTAACTTGGGGTTCATGTGTAGTTATAGTGCTTCCAATCATATACTTCTTCAAGATGTTAGATAAGTAATTTTGTAACTCTTTATGTTAAAAAGTGACGCCAAAAGAGACCTAAGAAACAATGTAAATGAAATGAGAAACAATAGTATATGTGATAATGGTTTAGGAAAAAAACAATTTCAGTTGAAGTCATTATGGTTGATTTAATCATTGACCTTTTGTTAAGAATGGTTACAATTTGTTCTTGGTGGAACTAGGCATTTGAGCCAATATAGAGTCCACAAAAAAATTATGTCATGTAAATGCTTAATTGAATCAAACTAAATTTGGAACTAAAACAACCATAGTATGAGAACAAATGTGCTTCTAATGGAAGGAAGTTTATAGGAAAGGGAAACTTGAACCTTCACCTCCTTTGAATCATATTATTTCTCCCTCGACAACTTATGGTTGGCCCCTTGCATAATGAGGGTAAAATTAAACATCAACTAAAAATATTTTGAGAAACAAACCTTTAGCATAAGAGCGAGAGAATTAGGAACTTTATATGCAATTTGAAATATGGAAAATAATTATGTAAGTTATGGAGATTGTCATAAGTGATAAAGAGAAAAATTAAATGGTTGAACTGTAAGTTGAATGTGGAATGAACTTATGAATCTGTAGGTGGAAAAGGGAGAAAATTATTCTTACATAATAATGTTATTGGAATGTTAATCGTAACGAAGATGTAATCATGGTAATGATGTGTTGTGGGTTTGCCAATACTTGAGTCCCTTTTCTTGTGGTTGGGATTATTGCTTGCATTCGTTCATTGGGGAAAGTGTGGCATCGACATGTATATGGTGTTGTCATGTGTCTATGTGAGTCAATGACTTATGTAAGTGTCGTATGCATTTTTGAGTTTTATTTTCTTGGAGCCCTTGTGGCATTGTATAGTGAGCAATGTAAGTAAAAAAAAATTTATCTTGGTATTTTTACTGTTGTTTTTGTGTGTGTAAAATGTGGGCGTTACATTTGGTATCAGAGTGAAGGTTCATGCTCTCAAACCTCTGGGACAGATTGGAGTTGTGATGGTTTTGCATGGTGGTGGTGGATATTAGAAGAGTAATGTGATATAAGCGTGATGTGAACTATGTTGTAATTGTGATATTATGAACACACATGTTGTGTATGTCACTTAGTGTGTATTTGTTATCATGTTGATGTGCTTGTGATGAGAGTATTCTCTCTCCTTTTCATGGATTCTATGAAGAGTTCATGTGTGATGTACCACCTTATTGTGTGTGAAAAATAATGTTATTGTGGATTACAGAGTGTTGGAGCATTTTGGCATTATGTGATATGAAGGTGTATTGATGTATTGCATGAAAAAATTGGTGTAAAGTGAATTAGATTATATCATGATGTTGTCACCGTATTGTGATGAATCATGTGCATCACCATGTTGTATTGCAATTGACTATATGTTGTAAGGTTATACATTGTGTTCCTCATACGTATAATTCATGTAAAATGTGATGGTTCATGTCGTGATTTAGGGGCATATGGTGAGTGTATGATCCCTAGTGTACAATGATTTCACTTTGGGTGTAGAATGTGGTAATGTGATGTATCGTAACCCATAAAAGTAATGATTATGTTATACCTTGTATATATACCATGCATAAGACGTTATGGTTAATGTGCGTGAATCACCATTGTGTTAGTGATGTAGTTATATGTTATGTTGTGGACCCTACACTAACCGACCCTAAGGGAAATCAATAAAATGTGTATGATTGGAGTGAACACATGTGTACTGTTGACCACTCACTCGAGCCAAGTATGAGATAGGAAGTGGAGCCTCACATAGGTTGAAAACCCACTTTTGTTTGTTTGGTATGTGTGGCACTTGTTCAACGGTGTCATGCATATTGTGTTTCGCGGACACCTTAGGCTCAGTAGATGGCAACTTGTACTCCTTTCTCTCTCCTGATATGGTTATCGTATGGATTCAACCTATGTGATTTTGACTATGTTGAGTCTTGTTGAAATGGTGGTGGGATGATTTAGACAGAGATGATGATAGTTATATTATTGATATGATATTATATGAGTTATATTATGCCTTTCTCCATTTTTCTCCTGTGCGCTCTGATCTCTTTTAACGTTGTTTGGCCCCATCTGCCGACCTTACTCCTCCATTGTATAGCCCACCTACCCTTCGATTTGGGATCGATTGCGAGCTCATGCAAGTTTGAACCTCCCCTTAGATTTTCTTACATGCAGGTCGTGTTTGATCAATTTTGCTGGGGGATGGGAAATTGAGATGATAGGAATATCAAATATTATTTTCTTGGCGTAATAACAATTGGTGATTCTGCCGCTTATTGTAAACAAACAAACCTCCATATAAATCGACATTTAAAATCTTCTTTTTAATATTTCTACATCACCAGCTGTATAATATGATGAGTTTATTGACAAATATAAATTCTCATACAAACTTTTTAACATTTTTATTTTCCGTATATTTAAAAATAAAAATACTCATAGAAACTATTAAACTATATATATTGCATATATTTAATGATATTTTATAATACGATATAATATTTATTAATATGATATAATAATACTATATATTCGTCTCCCTAAAACTATCACAAACAAGAGGTTATGGATTTTAACCCGATATAATCAATGCAAAATCCGTGAAGTAGAACCAACTAACACAATGTTCCTTGACAAACTTACTAAAAAGCTGGTATTGTCCATATAAATCGACATTTTGAATCTTCTTTTGAATATTTCTACATCGCCAAATTTATAATTTGATGAATGTATTGATAAATACAAATTTGCATACAAACTTTGTAACATTTTTATTTTCTATATATTTAACAAAAATACTCATACAAACTATAAAATTATATATTTTACATATATTTAATGATATTTTATAATATGATATAATAATTATTAATATGATATACTACTACTATATATTTTTCTCCCTAAAACTATCACAAATAAGAGGTCACAAATTTTAACCTTGATATAATCAATGCAAAATCCATGAAGTAGGAACCTACTAGCACCATGCTCCTAGACAGACCTTACTAACAAAACCGTCACAATAATCGACGATTTTATGTGCTCATGGATGCATTTGTGGTCCTTTGCATTGAAACCATGCCTGTTTTCAATGCTAGCACATTGAAACAAATGACACCGAAAGCGTTGTGGAAGTGGCTATTGTCCACTCAATTTACACCTACGTATGTGCAAATCATATAAAAATACCATCCCACATGCCATGCTTTACCAAATATACATGATGTGGCCATTTTTCCCAGTGCAGGAGTAGGTCTTGTCATTCATCTTATCAAACTTGTCAAACTCTGGAGGTCTTCAAGGACGATTCAGATCTCACCGAGATGGTGTCACTAGCGGCGGTTGTACTCAATGTATTAACAACACTTAGGAATAGGTGCATTACTACCAAAAACATGTTTTCTCCCTGTTAAGTTGTTTTAATAAAAACACAAAAATTTACATTACTACCATCAGAAGCTAGAGAGGGAGCCAAAGGTGTGGATGAATTTTCTCGTAGAAGGTAAGCAGAGGAAGAATTTTTAGAGAATAACAGCAACTCTCGGGTAAATATATTATGTGCCCCATATTATTTAGCTATTTTGTTTCCACTTAACATAGAATTAATACTATGAACAATATGTATCTGATAATACTATGACCATGTATCTATAATATCATCGAAACTATTATGTGAACCCCTGAAAAATTCCTTCACATGATCGATGCTCATCTTCATAGTTACATTCAGACTATATCAAAATTACACATCACATTGGTGTAATATTCAACCATTCTAGTTTTACTACACTTTAGAGAAAATGACAAACTTGCATTCAAATCATTCATAAATTGTTAGGATTACAATTTTTACAAATAGATATACTTATTTTTAAAATGTCAAGAGATATTAATTTTAAGTTTTTTTTTTGGTTTTTTTGGATATTATAAGTATCAATAATATCATTATTTTTATAGAATTTTTTTCCATTAATTGGTGATAACTAGTGTTAATTTAGTTTTACCAATGTGTTATGGTTTTAAAACCTTTCCGACAAAAAAAAAAAACATTGGGCTCCAAAATCCAACATATGGCCAAGATATTATGATATTTCAATTGAATTATTTTATTAAAATAAAATCTAATTGATGATCAAATGGACATCAAATTTAACGTTGGAATTAATTTTCAATGACTCATACCTCCCATTGTAAAATGTTAATCAACATAAATATATACTAAATTATAACTTGTAATTTCATATATTTAACGTTTTAAGAATACATGGTATATATACATTGCAAATGATATGCATGGTATATTAATTGAGTGTGAATGAACATTTATGACAATCCTAATATCACACATGTACGCAATCATGTCATTCATATTTTCAACTATGAAATGAGGCTCATCTTCTCTCACAAGAGGCATCATATTCTTGATAAATACACTTGAATTTAGAACTTTGGGTTGTGTGATCCACTCTTAAGCCAAATCCACAAATAACATAAACATAAATATATATTAGTTTGGATTAATGTCATTCCTTTTCCCAAATAGATGTCCAAATATATGAAATAGTGTGCATAGTTGAATGGACTATGTAGATGAAAGAAATGCATCTTTTATCTACCTAAGTGGTTTAAATTTCATAAGGTGTGCACCCCAAATGCTCTACATCATACCCTTTGCATATGAATGGTAGACATATAATGATCATATTTCATCCCTAGAGATACTCTCAACACCGAATTTCAGTATATTGTATTTCACTATCTATTGATTATTAGTCTAGATTAAGTTCTTATTGGAGTGTTTGTTATGTTATTCTATTGTTCGACCATTTTTGTTTTGAGTAATTTGATTATTTCGATTTTGTATTGTTTCTTGTGATTTTATTTTTCTCTTATCAATTATTTGTCCTTATTTGCTTGAGTTTGTTTGCTTCCTTATTTTTTTAGTTCTCACTTTTGTGTTTTCTTTATGTTTTCCTTATTTTATAGTGTTGTGTGATTTTTTCCAAAATCATAGCAATTCAGTTCTAGTCTACCTGAATTGTATCGTTATTGTTTTAATCACATTTTGGTTCGGCTCTTTTGACCTTTATTTTGGGTCCCCATGATTCTTGGTTCTCTATTGTCAACTTAGTTTACACGTTGTGTGTTGACTTGCATATTAGTAGGTTCCTAATTTAAATTCAAGAAGTCTATAAATATATAAGTTTATTAGTGCATTTAAGACATGCAAATAACCAATGTATACACAATCAAACTTACAATTATAAATAATTTATTGGTTCAAGAGTGTCCTCGCACCAAAAAGAAAAATTCAACTATTTAGATAAGAACATAAGAATTTACTAGTTCTTGCATCTATTAAAAGTATAAGGCTTGGGAAACTTATATTAGATTATTTGTTGAACTACATTGTATATATTGTTTTCATTAATTTTCCCCAAAGGAATCTAACTAAGATAAGCCCAAAAATACACCTCGCCCTACCCCATAGCCCCTTCTCCCACTCTCCCATGCTCCCACTTTTTATATTTTACAAGGTATTGTTAGTGATTGAGGTTTGAAGGAAAGAGATTTGTTTTTGGTGGATCGCAAAAAACAAGTAAGAAAATTTTAGAGCTCAAGAGAAGACAAACAAGGTCATCAATTCATATTCATGGCATATAAAAGTTGTCATGACCATGATGTTATGGATTTGGTTGTGCCATTTAATGAGTGCTATGGTTTTGGTCGGGGTGCTTATTTTTCGTTGATCTTTTTTAGTTTGTTGTACCTCTTATGATGGTTTGTTTGTCATTGCATATTGCTGATGAACACTTCCATATTTATGATAACTTGTATACCACTCTAGAACCTTACTTCTCTAGTTTTCTCCAATAATTTTAATTATCTGAATATTTCTATATTATTTTATGTTTCTATATTATATGAATTTGTGTTATTAGGTCTGATTTATTATGTTATATTCATAACTACTCCCATTGTAATTAGATTTGGTTAGTTTAATGCATTATTAGGGGAAAATTATTTTCCACGTCTACATATACATATGAAGATCACACATATCATGTAACCAATAAACCATTATATTAGTAATAAGTGACTTCCAATGTAGTATTACCTTCATTAACATAAGGATCGTGATATATTGGGTTTACATGTTGTTTTGGAACAAGATCACTAACCAATGTGAGATTATTATTTTTTAATGAATGAGAATTTCATAATCAAGGAAGAAAAAATATAAGATACATATATTTAAAGTGGAATAATTAATCATGTCAATTTCTAATCGGTAATTGGTATCATCTACATAATTATTTTTTCAAATCATATGAAAAAGATCACTCTAGTCTTACAAGTTCTCCATAAATAATAATAAAGGTATAATAATCTCACCTTTAGGTACCCAATGATTTTTTTCCATACCTATTTTTGATATGGATAAGAGATGTGTTAACCTCCCCTCTGTCTCTTCAATCTACAACCTTTATACATCTTACCTTCATATCTAGCTTGTAGTAGTTCTTATGAATAATAATAATTTTAATTCAAGAACAATAATTAGAAATATATATGGTGTATATATATAAATAGTTCTTAAATTATTATTATTATATATTAAACAAGGGAAAATGGGTCCTCGCCTTGAGAGAATAACAACATCGAGACAAAAATTTAAAATGTTAGCCTAATGGACAAAAAAGAAAAACCAAAAACTAGAAAATTACTACGTCTATTCCAAATTCAAATAAAGTAAAAATCCTTCAAGAAAGGCCAAAAAGACAATTTTATACCAAAAAAAACAAAAAAAATATAAAAATTACAAGAAAACATTCCATAAAACTATGTCTTGAAATCTTAACTCAAACATTAATACAATTTATATGTCTTACCTTCATCTCTAGCTTGTAGTAGTTCTTATGAATAATAATAATTTTAATTCAATAACAATAATTATAAATATATATGGTGTATATATATAAATAGTTAAATTATTTTTTTATACATTAAATAAGGGAAAAGGGGTACTCTCCTTGAGAGAATAACAACATCGAGACAAAAATTTAAAATGGTAGCCTAATGGACAAAAAGAATAACCAAAAACTAAAAATTACTACGTCCGATTCCAAATTCAAATAAAGTAAAAAGCCTTCAAGAAAGGCCAAAAAGACAATTTTATACCAAAAAAAAGAAACAAATATAAACATTACAAGAAAACATTCCATAAAACTATGTCCCAAATCCGAACTCAAACATTATTATAGTTATAACTCAAACATTAATACAATTATAGTTAAACAAATTGAACACATTTAATGTTATAAGTGTTTGATATGATTCTTAATATTATCTATAAGTATAAATAAGTTCTAGATTTGCATGTCAATCTCATTACTATCGTAAGAAAATATAAAAATTACATTTAAATATGCATGTGTTAAATGGAATACATTACAAAAGTTTGATTTTTTGAATTCATTATAGTTGTAAAAATTGCTAATGTGTAGATCATTCGTATGTATAAATTTTTTATTAGTTGTTAAATATTGGTAATTACAAGGTTGTGAATATTTGATGAAAGTTGAAGCTATAAAAATTATGTGATATCATACTCTCACTCTTAGTTTGGCATATGGGGGAAATTGCCTCTGCAAAGATATGAATCAATGTGTGCTGAAGGGGCTTGCCCCTTAGGATGCCACATCGATACACCCAACTATCATTGCGTGATGAAGGGGCTTGCCCCTTAGGATTCTACATCAATATTTGGGTGGTATACTGTGTTGAGTAGAAGTTTTTAAAGCCACCCGCTGAAGGCAAAGTATACTCTTCACTCAAAATGCACCCTCCCATAATATCAAAATAGTCCCTTTTGCAATGGACAATTGTGATATTATTGGAGGGTGCATTTTGAGTGAAGGATAGTCGTTGGAATTTATTCACACTTGAATTTTTCATGGATATAATCTTTATGAAATTGTGATTATTTTATCATATTGGATGATGTATATTAGTTTTTTCATGTATTGTACTAACATTAATTATATGCTTCTTTTGTGTAGTAGTTACTCTTTTGTGTAGTGAATATGAATACCAGGAGCCTAATTTCTCCCGATCTTGTTGGTAAAATGAAGACATACGAAATATGAGCCTCCACGTAAACTGAAGATGAAGGGAGTTCGCATAGAAAGTTTGAAAACTGCAAGAGTTCCTAAAAATAGTCCTCAATTTATTAACAATTTATAAATTATATGTATATTATAGACAATTTAGCATGCCATTGAATACTAGTTGTTGAAAATGTATAGTAAATAATTTTTATTACGATTCAAAAGTTTAGCACCATTTCTAAATTTCAAATAAAAGTGTGAAAATTCTACACATTATAATATTGAGTTTGTATTATCCAAAAAATTTGAAATACCTGCATTGTGGGAAATTTAATATGCTAGTGATTTCTATTGTTTTAATAATATACACTAACAAAATATAAGTAAAACTATAGATGTGGATA
The DNA here is from genome assembly GCA_018340775.1 of Taxus wallichiana var. yunnanensis. Lineage (NCBI taxonomy): Eukaryota > Viridiplantae > Streptophyta > Pinopsida > Cupressales > Taxaceae > Taxus > Taxus wallichiana. The sequence goes on from CM031239.1 coordinate 351,732,394, forward strand.
GTCTACGCTATTATAATTTACCCACGGATGATAAATCCTTAAACAAGGTAAAATTTTCAATCATGAATATTTTTCATAATTTCATACATGACAAAATAATTTTTTTTTTGAGAATATCCATATTTTATAAACTTCATTGTGGAGAAATCACATTTTTCAATTTATTTATTGTGAAATGTCTATATTCTTCAATTTTAGTTTGTAAGTTCACCTTTTTAAAAAGAAGGGTACATGGGTGTTGCGGAGATTGTTATTTTATTTTTGTTTAATTATTATGTTTTGGCATGCATAAATGTATATATAGATTTTAAAGATGTTATTATTATTTTAATATTTTAATTTTCTAATTTGTAACTTCATTTTAAATAAATATGTTTTTGTTTAGTTAGTTTTTAATGTTTTTAGCTAAGTGTAATAGTTTCTATTTTATATACGTCATTTTTGGAAAATATTATTTTATAAAGAAAATAAACACCATAAAATATATTATTATGCAATGTGAATTATATTTATAAGTTTAATTATAGTATTTTTCTTATAAATTGTTGTTTTCCTTGCATTTCATTATTGTCCTTTATACACGCGAATTTTGAATTAGACAAAAATTCAAATGCTTTCAATGTTTTAAGATGGTATTCATGTTGATGATGATCAATCACAAGTCAAAATTTATTTCAGAAAGTATGAAATAATTTTTCATTAACGATGAAAAAATGCATGTAATAATTTTTAGGATGGGAAGGAGGCCCAAATGGCAGAGCATGATCAATCTTCCTATCCAAGAGATTATAGAGGAAAAGAGTCAGTTTTCGTATGAAGACCTAGAATGGACACCAATAGGGGATGAGCCAAACATCGACATTTGTGTCGCCATACCACTCACAAGACTAGAGGCATTTGTAAAGGGGGAAGGTTCTAACGAAAGTTTTGAGACTATATTCACCCACACAAATCACAAGTCAACAAATAAAAAAATCCTAAATCTGCATACAACTAAGTCATATAATAGGTTTGGACCTTTCTAACAAATTATTTTTGAATGTTCTTTTCATAAACATTTGTATAGAATTTGATGTTACCATTTTTAATGCAGCTATTAGTGTTCATATGGTCCAGACGACAATAGAAATAAGCTAGTAACAAGTGAAAAAGTGAGTAGGTGTATAATTAAAAGGGGTTGCCAATGTCATTTCAATGTGAAGGTTTTTTATGGGAGACCGACAGTGGCCATAATATTATACAACAATCTATTTCATTATGATGTAAATGGTGAGTGTTGTCATGGGAGGAACGAAAATACCATTAACAATCCTCATTTGAATGTTGCCCCGTACTTATCAAATGAATGCAAAACTTATATCGAGAGTCTTTTGTTGATGGGAGTCACCGTGGAAACGATGTACGATAAATATATAGAGGATCCATCCAATGTGGGTATATCGAGCAAGAGGGATGAATACATGAAAAGAAAGGATGTGGTGAACACATGGAAAAGAGTTCACTACAGAAGGTCTCAAAAGCATGCCGATGATGCCATGAGCATGAAATTATGGCATGCGGCAGAAAGAGACATTTTTTCTACCATCAACACCCAAATGGGACCAATGTTCCATTCATTATGGGGTTGCAAACACCGTGGATATGTGAGAGAATGGTTCAAAATTCACACAATTCCATAATCTCCATGGACTTGACATTTGCTATGAACAAATATGGTGTAAGTAATTGGAATAAATTTTGAAATGATGTGTAATTTATGTATCATTAATAATGTTCCCTTTCTATTATATTAAACCCCATGTTACCATTTGATTTCATATTCCTTGCAGTACCAATTATACACATGGCTTGTTTTCGATGAGCAAGAGGTCAAAAGTGCCCGTGGCATGGGCCATTTCTTCGAGGAATAAAATTGAAGACATTTATGGGTTGTTGGCGAATTCCGAGAAAAAGGAAAATGCCTTCGCGCCGATTGTTAGATCAATGCATTCATTACGAGATGATGTGTTGGCTGAAATCCAAGCCATCAAGTGTGTTTTTGGTTTTCGTGTACTTGGTATGCCTATGGCACGTGCGCGAGGCATGGTTGAAAAATGTGCACTGAGTATTGTAGTAAGGAGTCTAAGTGGAATATTTTTGAGAGAATATGTACCATCATGTATGGTTCTAAATGCATCACAAGCACATATTTCAAATCATTCAAGACTTCTTTAATGAATTAAAAGAGGAAACTAAGTTCCTTGAGTACTTCGAGAATACATGGTGTGAGAGCGAAGAACGTGTTGGTGAGTATGACCCTTTGTGTGTTTCCTTATTAATTACCATAAATTATAATTCTTTGTTTACTGAGTGTCATTGATTTTAAATCTATGTTACTTGATAGCTATGTGGGTGGTAAATTTTAGAAACTTCTCCCATGGAAATCAAGAAACAAATGCATCCATCGAGTCCTACTATTATTTTTGAAGACTAGATACTTGTGTGATAGATAAAAAATGTACTTTCCGAATGGAATTTTGATCTATACACTTGTTTATAAGGTGGAGCCATTTTACAAACACAAGAAGAAGTTACAAAATATGGCTTCTTTACCAATTTCAAAAAAAAAGACAACTATTAATAGTGGTTGAGAGAGCAAAGAGTATTCCTGATACGATTTCCTTGCAATTACACCCGATTGCAATCAATTGTGGGTGAGGAGCCAAAAAATAGAAGCACATCATATTTGGTAAGGAAATGTAGAGCCTTGGATGTATGCATGTTCTTGGGCTATCAGAGGATATATATATATATATATATAAGCACGTGTTGAAGGCATTGGATTTTCGCAAGAAATTTGTGTTGATGTCATCATATGTTACCGATGTAGATTGCACAAACATAAGTCCTAATGAAATAAACATCGTGTTGAAATTATTTTCATTTCATGTGCAAAAACTTATACGAGAGACAAGTAGGGTAAATGAAGACACATTCTGTGATGGCCCTTCCTCACCATATCTAATAGCAAAAGTGGAAATTAATTCAATTCCATTGTATGTGGAAATTAGTTATATATATTGATAACCATAAGTTGTAAAAAAAAATCATCTTGTTGAAATTGTTTTCCTTTCACGTGCAAAAGCTAGTACTTATGCTTTGAGACAAGCACGATAAATGAAGACATGTCCCGAGACCGCCCCTCCTCATCGTATCCAACAATAGAAGTGGAAGGTAATTCAATGTCATTGTATGTGACAAGTAGTGATATAGATTGCTAAGAATACGTTGTAATGAAAAAAGCATCATGATAAAATTGTTTCATTTCTCATGTAGCGTGCAAATATCTATGCAGAGACAAGCATAGTAAATGATGGCATGTTATGGGATGGCCCCTCCTCACCTCAACAGTCACTGATAGTTGATGGTTAGTTGTTAATGCCTTCAATCAATTAATTGATGCTAATGATAATGTTCATCACACATATTTATGATTAGTTGAAATTGTGTGTTCATGTGTACAATGATATTGAAAAACCTAGTATATAAATAAATAACTTTCTATAATGTCTTATGTTAGTGTGAGTTATCCTATGTGTCCTCCTCTCATATTGGAGGGTCATCTCACATGGGTTAGGTTTAGGTTTTTTTCATGTGTGTCATGCACTAGGGTTACTTAGCACCCTATATGTACCCCTTTACTATTCATTTATGAGCATGCCAAGACACTCCACTATCTTTCCTCTATGTAAGCTTTGTTTCTGTTGAGCAAGTTCTTCCATTACTGATCAATTCTTTCTTGTTATCGCTGGAGCTATCACGATTCCGTTAGAGTGCAACTACTTCATGGTGCCTCGTTTTCGATTCGATTCTCACAAACACTTTTCATGGTATCAGAGCTACACAACTTGCCATCAAGCCAAAAGCTCAAACTTATGGTAGAGAGGGATCTCATCATGTAAATTAGTTGCTACGCTAATACCCTTCTGCACGATGGAGCCGGGTATACACCCAATCAGGCCCAACAACATTAAAAGGAAGTGACACCGGGAATTTCCCAGGAGGTCACCCATCCTAGAACTACTCTGGGGGCGGCGTGCTTAACTACCTGGTATTAGAGATGCATGAATTTATGTCCCACTAAAAGCTCAAACTGATGGTGGAGAGGGATCTCATCGTGTTAATCGGTTGCTACGCCAATACCCTCCCGCATGATGGAGCCGGGTATACACCCAATCGGCCCAACAACATTAGCGCGCTTAACTATCTCGCTCGATACCAAATGACTTGCCATCACACCAAAAGCTTGAACTTATGGTGGAGAGGGATCTCATCATGTTAATCGATTCTTTAGGCTAATATCTTATACGTCACAGGCTCTCCTAAAACAATACCGCTAGTGGTTTGATGATAGAAAGTGATTCAAATTTTATGGAACACACATCCAAAGAATTCTTGAAGTCAGTCTTTGATACATGATTGGGTACAAATGAACATAAAAAAATTATTTGAATGTGTTTAAAGGTTTAGGAGAGACCTAGAAGCATAAAATATGTTGGATGTTACTATAAAAGGATATGTCAATGAGATAACCACCACCCACATGCGTCCATGGTTTAGTGCGAGTAAAAACACCACCGCAATGTGACCAAGAGGTCGATAATTTTAGAAGATTTGAAAAATCGAGTTGAAGACTATGAATGATTCCAATTTCCCGACGAAAATCGTGCAGGAGGAAAGAACCCACATAAATGAAACCTACAAAGTTAAAAAACTAAATTATTGGTGTGATTGTGAATTCGCAAGAAATTTTAATTGTGGAGGCGAAGACTAACATATTGATCATTTATTTTACAGGTGGTTCAAATGTAGATGAAACATATCCCCACCATCGCTTATCTTTCAGCAATTTAGCGTCTGCACAAGGTGTGTATTGAATGTCCTTAATTTCAATACATTTATTTACTGTATGTAAGGTAAAAATCCTTTGATACCTTGTCTAATATTTAATGCATTGTGTTACAGATGCAACAGATATGCAGAGAGATGTATCTTACAGAATGAGCAGGTTGAGATTTGGAAAGTAAATGTATGGCATGTTGAGTGGGCCTATATTAGAATTGTAAACATTTAAAATTCATGTATATGAGATTGTACATTGTGTATATTTAAAATACATAAATATGGAACGTGTACAACTGACCTACTCTTTGATTATTTTTAGAGTATTTAAAAAAAGTGTTCGTTGGTGTTAGCCAATGTAGAATCACTCATGTAATAAATGGATAGTAGAAAATATTTTTACAAATAGAAAGCTAATGAAATAATGATGAAATGATGTAATCAACAGTAACAAATTATCATGTCAAATTTTTATTGCTACTATCAAAGTGCTGAAAAACAAACCTTTTTCAACAATATAAAAAACAAACCATTGTTTTCCACAAGGTACAAACCGCGATTCTATTCCACCTTTATGTAATAATGTAAATCAAATCAAGTAATTATCAGGTGGACAAGGGTTAAATTTTTTTGAAGTGCTTGAAAAACAAAGTTTGTTTTTCAACATGTTGAAAAACGTATTGTGTTTTTCCACACTATGAAAAAACGTAATCTGGTTTATAAAAATGTGCAACATGCGGTGCATTTCCTCCTTATTATAACAATGCAATCCACATAAAATAATTATCGGGTAGAGAAGAGTTGGTTTTTCTAAAGCAATGAAAAAAATGGAGTGTTTTTTCACCTCATTGAAAAATGTAGTGTGTTTTTCAACACTTTGAAAAACATAATGTGGTTTATAACAAGGTATAACCCGCGATGCATTTACTTCTTCTTGTAATGATGCAATCCAAATTAACTACTTATCGGGACAAGAAGGGTTGCATTTTTTTCAAAGTGCTGAAAAACATAGTGTGTTTTTGACACGTTGAAAAACATATGGTGTTTTTAGCACTTTGAAAAATGTAATTAGGTTTATAACAAGGTGTAACCCGTGATACATTTCCTCCTTATTGTATCAATGTAATCTAAATTAACTACTTATCAGTACAAAAGGGTTGGTTTTTCTAAAGCGATGAAAAAATAGAACGAGTTTTAAGAAACGTTGAAAAAGACACAATATTTTTAGCACTTTGAAAAACGTAACTTGGTTCTCCAAAATGTGCAATCCATGATGCCATTTCCTCCTTGTAATGATACAATCCACATCAAATATTTATCAAGTGGAGAAGAGTTGGTTTTTCCAAATCAATGAAAAAAGAATGAGTTTTTCGACATGTTGAAAAACGCACGGTGTTTTTCAGCACTTTGATAAACGTAATTCGGTTTATCACAAGGTGTAACCCATGATGCATTTCCTCCTTGTTGGAAACATTGAATCCACATCATATAATTATCAGGTGGACAAGGGTTGGTTTTATTGAAGTGATGAAAAAATAGAGCGAGTTTTAAGAAATATTGAAAAACATAGTGTTTTTCAAAGACTTTGAAAAACGCAGTTTGTTCACGAAAAGATGCAACCCATGATGTTTTTCCTCCTTTTTGTAATGGTGCAATCCACATCACCTAGTTATCAGGTGGAAAAGGTTTGAATTTTTTTAAGTGATGAAAAAATAGAGTGTGTTTTTCGACATGCTGAAAAATGCACAGTATTTTTTGGCACTTTGAAAAACATGATTCGTTTTATAAAAAGGTGCAACCCATGATGAATTTCCTCCTTGTTGTAATGATGAAATCCAAATAAAATATTTATCATGTGAAGAAGAGTTGGTTTTTCTAAATTGATTAAAAATAGAGTGAGTTTTAAGACACGTTGAAAAACACACGGTGTTTTTCAGCACTTTGAAAAATGCAATTCGGTTCTCCAAAAGGTGCAACCCATGATGTCATTTCCTCCTTGTTGTAATGATGAAATCCACATAAAATAATTATTAGGTGGAAAAGGGTTGGTTTTATCGAAGCGATGAAAAATAGAGCAAGTTTTAAGACACATTGAAAAATACACGGTGTTTTTCAACACTTTGAAAACGTAATTCGGTTCTCGAAAAGGTGCAACCCACGATGATTTTCCTCCTTGTTGTAATGATGCAATCCACATCAAATATTTATCAGGTGGAGAAGAGTTGGTTTTTCCAAATCGATTAAAAAATAGAGCGAGTTTTAAGACACGTTGAAAAACACATGGTGTTTTTTTGTACTTTAAAAACACAATTCGGTTCTAAAAAGGTGCAACCCATGATGCATTTCCTTCTTGTTGTAACAATGACATCCAAATTAAATAATTATTAGGTGGAAAAGGGTTGGTTTTTCCAATTTTATTAAAAAATAGAGTGATTTTTAAGACACGTAGAAAAATACACAAAGTTTCTCAAAGACTTTGAAAATGTAATTTGGTTCTCAAAAAGGTGAAACCCATGATGTGTTTCCTCCTTGTTGTAATGATGAAATCCACATAAAATATTTATCAGGTGAAGAAGAGTTAGTTTTATCGACGCGATGAAAAAATAGAGTGAGTTTTTTGACACGTTGAAAAACACACGATGTTTTCAACACTTTAAAAACCATTAGAATTCCTTTAAGTATTTTTTTAAAAAATTTGAATTTAGGTGTCACTATAAAGAGACACACATAATACTTTAGAAAAATATAGGATTTTCATGACTATTGATTGATATACATTTGTACAAGATAATATTTGATATATTTTTCAAAATGGTTTACACAACTTAAAGGAGTTACAATTACCAAGATAAGTACCCTATTCACTTGATTTATTACAAACCCCAATTACCCCTATTCAAATCATTCAAATCATTTTCCCTTAAACCTTATATATTATGGCCATTAAAAGATAAGGAGGAAAAGAAAAGAAATTTCATAATATACATATTACATATAGATAAAGAATGGAATCAAAGTATAGATCAACCATGCAATTTTTTTAATGAAACACTAGATGAATGCATCTCTAATTTTACATTAAATAATTAAATTATTTCTATAAAATAAATTTACTTATAATTTTTATTATTTAATTATAATTCATTTATCCATATTAAAAATTTCTTCTACATGATTCACATCAATCATTTGATGTTAAATATTTAAATTAATGACTATTTTTACTTCCTTTAGTTTAGAGTAGCTAAGATAGAGTCATAAGATTGGTGATCTTAATTTTCATTGATTACTTTTATTGTTCATGATATTTACTAAATATCTTATTTCATCTTATAAAATTAATTCAATTTTGAAATTAATCACTTTAAGTTTATTTTCATGGTCTATTTTCCTAGGTAAACAATAATCAAAGTTTAAAGTTCTCTATAATCACTTTTTTCCTAACCTAAAATCCATTCTAATATAATTTCTAAGTTCTAATTTTTAGGTTTTTTTTTCTTAGCATTCCTACAATTTTAATCACATTTTAAATTTATAGTTTTATCAATCCTATATCATGTGTAACTATTAATTGGCATTTCCCAAGTGAGTATTCTGTCTCGCCACCCTAATAGTTTTTTCCTTGTTGTGTTTGTGATTATGGTGAGAAAAAAATTCATCTTCCAAGGTCGCCCGTGGTTCTATGGAAGAGCCGACCTCTTCATGAAACAATGACAACCTATGTTTAAGCCTTAGGAGGAGCTTCCTTTAGTGGTACCATTCTAGATCTATCTCTCCGTGCTTCCTATAGAAGTTTTGAATCCCATAATATTTCAAGCCATTGGTAATGCCCTGGGACAATATGTCCATACAACATATGTTTCTATTCACTTGGAAAAAATGGTATATGCTTGCATATGCGTGTATATGGACACAAATCAACCTTTACCCTCTAAAATATTGTTGGACTTGGGTCATGAACAATGCAAGTAGGTAGTGGATTATGAGAACATCCCCTTCAGGTGTAGATAATTTCATGAATATGGTCACTTACTTAAGGATTGTCCTCATGCTATGTAGACCCCAAATGTGGTGATGGCGAATGAAGAAGAATTTATGGTGCCAAATAAAAAATATAGATAAAGGGAAAAACCTAGAGAAGGACTTGTAAATAGCTCTCAATCATTATGTAGTTTTGCATCCTGAAGATGAAAATAAGAATATGGAAGACATTTCTGCCTTACAAGTCCCCGATACATGAATTGGACAACATGAATGAACCCTTTACGAGAAAAGTGTTATAACACTCATTTTAGTAGAATAATCTCAAAGTTAATCAAACAAAAACACAAAAGTAGTAGAGAAATGAATAAAAGGGTCTCAAGGAGGTTCAACGAGGAGAAAGTTGTATGGCCTTAATTATCCCTCCCCTTCCAACCAAATCTAGTAAAAATATGAAATCTCAAGGGGTGTACTAAGAATCTCAAAAAAATTGAGAATGTATACTTTTTATGCCCGAGACGGAAATCTAACAATTTACTTAGTCAAAAGATAGGTCAAGGGTTAACCAAAGATAGGAAGGTAGGAGATCTGGAAGCCATTCTTGAATAGGTTTCTCAATGAGGTTTATTACATGGAATGCACGAGGGATAAAGGGGATCCTTAATAAAATAAATGTGATAAGAAGATTGATGCAACAATATCATCCTTAGATTTTATTTTTGTAAGAAACTAAGGTATCGGTTGACCTTATGACTATCTTAGCTAATAATACTACTAAAAAGACAAGTACTTGCACTAGGCTCGATGGGGCTTCAGGAGGTATGGAGTGTATTTGGGACCCCCATCATCTTTAGGTATTACATAGTGGTGTCTCGTATGGAGTATTATACACAGGTGCGAGAGACATGGAAAAGGATCGAGTTAATGATTTTTCTTAATATCTATTCCCAAGCAATGTTGAAGGAAATAAATCTCAATGGAACCTTATTAACTATGTCGTTAATGATCACTTGGGATACCTTTGTATAATAGGTGGAGACTTTAACTCTATACATAGGAAAATAATGGGGAGATTCACACTTGGATGCTTCATTTGCCCTTATGAGTAACTACATATAGAACCTTCAAATAATCGATGTTAAGACCCAAAATGGCCTTATGAAAGGGTCTAACAGAATAACTGGGATAACTACATTAGGGAAAGATTGGACAAATTTTTGATATCGGAGGAGTAGATGGCCAAGAGTTTTCTCCCAATTGCAAATGTTGTGGATAATAGGGGTTATGATCATTGGTCGGTGTCTTTGGGGATTGTAAAATCAAAGGAATTTAAGCCCCCTTCCACTATCAATTAATGTGGATGCAACATGAACATTTTACCAATTTTACTATAAAATGGTGGAAAGAAGGGAAACCAAGACATGGAACCTAAATGTAAAAATTTCACCAAACTCTTCAAATGTTAAGAGACAAATTAAGGAGTGAAATAGGAATTTTTTATAAATGTGAATGTGAGGAAAATAGAGTTAATTGAGTTGATTCAAGCCCTTAATCAACATATTAGATTGCAAGGATTCTCATTGGACCTAGATAAGAAGGATATTGAACTCATTAGAGACCTTTGCGAATGAGAGCAATGAGAAGAGATATTTTAGAAAAAGTGAATGTACAATGACTATAGGAGGGAGAAAAAATACAACCTTTTTCCAAAAATTCATCTTTTCTAATCGTGCACATAACTACATAGCATATTTGACTAGTGAAATGGGCCAATGATACCTCTAAGAGGGGAATCCAACAAGTGATTTTCAATTATTTCAACACTTTGTTTTAGGTGTTAGCCACGAATGGGAACTCAACAGTTTATGATAATATTCTCTCTCATTATGGAGGAAGATAATCAACACTTTAAGACCATTTTAATAAGAATTACATCAAAGTGTGTTCACTATGAAGAAAGGATCCTAGGCTAGGGATTTCAATAGAATTCTATCAACAATTATGGGAGCTAATTAAATTTGATCTTTTAGAGGTGGTCAAGGAATTTTGGAAAGAAAGAACTATCTTGAGAAATATGAATTACATATACATAACTCTTATTCCTAAAATTGTGGAGGCATCTACCATTGTTGAATATTGCCCAATTTCTTTATGTAATGTTTTGCATAAAATAATTACTAAATTTATGGCTGAAAGGATGAAACAAATTATTAATAAAATTATATCACCGTAACAAGGAGGTTTTGTTCCTCATAGACAAGTTGCTTGATGATATAGTTTTGCAACAAGAATCTCTTCATTCTATGCAAATTCAAAAAAGGCCTGCTATGTTCATGAGATTGGAACTTGCTAAAGCGCATGACAAAGTCGAATGGTTTTTTTTGGCCATTCTTTTAATACGCTTTGGTTTTGCAGCTTAGTGGATAGAGTGGATTCAAGCATGCATCACTATTGTTTCTTTCTTTGTTCTAATTAATGGGAGCCTTCCTCGTGGTTTTTATCCTCAAGGGGAATCAAACAAGGTGATCCGATCTCTCCCTTTCTGTTTATAATTGTGGTGCAGTCTCTAGGACGTCTGTTAACTATAGCCATAAATGAAAAAAAACTCAAAGGTATCCATCTTACGTGATAGGATTTTCCTCTGACACATTTTCAATTTGTTGATGACTCCTCTATCATGGGGGAAGCCTCTTTGAGAGAAGCATTTCATATTGCCTCTATTTTGTGCCTTTTCTCCCAAACTACTGGATACAATATAAATGTAGGTAAATCCAGAATCATCTTATTTCATTTTCCCTAAGGCTTGAGTAATACATCCTTCGAAAGTTGAGGTTCCATCGAGGTAATTTACCAATCAAATATCTTGGCCTCTTTCTTTCTCCCCGAAAAAATCATGGGTTGGACATGGGTTAAGGTCAAAATTACCACTAAAGTTTACATATGGACAAATAGATGGCTTTCTTTTGGAGGAAAAATGACCTGTCAAAACTATCCTACGGGCCACTCCAATCTATGTTGCGTCTCTACTTCATATCCCAGCTTAGAATCTTGCAGACATAGATTCTATCACACAAGTTTCTTTAGCGTTGAAAAAATAGCATAACAAATGGCATTTAAAAAAATGGAATATCTTATGTCACCCAAAGAGAATAGGGGACTCATATTTAGAGACAATGTTAAGAACAATATGGCTTTGACAACTAAATTATATTGGTGGCTTCTCCATAATCCTTAAGAATCATGGGTTATTAATGTGTTTGCTAAATATATAGATGGTTTGCCTCTACTTAGCTCATCCACCACTCCTTACCTACTAATGATCTGCTATATTCTCTCGTCATACGCTTGGGCGAGACTCTTATCAAAGAGAATCTATTTTGAATTGTTAAAAATGGTTGTCAAGCAAATTTTTGGATATATTTTTGCAATGGATTTCCATCAATTATATCTCACTACCCGTGTTTTCTACAAGTTATGAATGCACTCCAAGTTTAGGAGAGGATTAAAGTCCGTCACTATCGTAGTTACATCCTTAGAAAGAGTGGCCACTAACTTTGTCACAACAACAGTCCAAAAATTGACTTACATTTTATAATCACATTTGGTATCCTTGTGGTACAAAGGATGAACCCAGGGTGGGGAAGGCATTTCGATGGTAGCTATATGGTGGCGGAGGGGTATGCTACATTGGCTAGATCACACAACCATCCGTAGATGGTTGTTTTCAAGAAGATATGACAACTTGTGCTATGGCCTAAAGTGATATTTTTATTTGAACCCTTCTTCACAAACATGTTCTCATAGGGGAAAATATTATGAAAAGAGGGCTGAAAGGACCTTTTCGGTGTATGTTATGTTTCAATGAGGTTGAAACGTGTGATCTATTTTCCTATCTTTCCCTTTTGCTTTACAATTGTGGAAGTACCTTTCAGACATGCTCATGGTAGTGTGGAATGATCCCATTAACCTAGGGTAGGTAATCCGCAGTGGGAACTGGTTGTGAAAGATACCCATGTGCTAAATATTGCTTGTTGCATTTCAAGTAACGCTAATGTTATGGAATGTCTAGAAATAAAGAAAAAGACACATATTTAAAGGAGTAATACATGACTTGGACTATGTATGGGCCCATATCAAAACTAATATTGCTGAAACGCTTCAAACTAAAGTTAAATTACTAAACCCTATACTAGAAAGATGGAGGTGGGTACTCATACTCTTTAACTTTGAGAGCATGATATGCAACAAAGTTTAGTGTCATTCTATACAAATCTACCACCGCAAGATGAATGTTGGGAGGCTCTCGTAGATGGAGGGGCATCTAGAAGAAATGCTGGGCAAGATAGTATAGGAGGCATAGCTAGAGATAGTGCATCTTAGCAAGACTTATTCTATGGGTAGAAGATTGGAATCACCACAAATAATATGGCTGAAATCCTTGCCATTCAGTATGCTCTAAAGGAAGCTACAAAAATGAGGTGGAGTAGAGTAATTATTGAATCCGACTCTCAGGTGATTATTCAACTGCTCAATAAGCAAAGAAGGAGTCACTCTTTTAATTGGTGAGTTTCACAGGTTCAAAAAAATATAAGTATCTTTACACAAGTTTTTCGACAGTTCTCTATGTTCATATTCATAGGGGAGGAATAAAGTGGCGTAGATGCCTTGTCTAATTGGGCTTTGGATCAGAAAATGTACATTTGATAGGTTGTATTCATTTACAATGGTCCATGGAGAAAAGATGAGCAATTTGGCACATTCTCCATTTGGATGGATAATATGAGTCACCTCTTCATGTTTTATTTGGCTTTACGTTGTTATCATGGGTTCTCTAAGGGTGTTTTAGTTGGTGTATTAGTTACACTCGCTTGGCATTGTACCTATTTGTAACTTGTTTCTTGGTAATTAATAAAATTTTCTAAAAAAATCAAGTCTAACTATTTTATCTTGAAGGTTTCACTATTATTTTAATATTAATTGTACATTTTAAATTTTCTTTTTAAATAAATAAATAAATAAATATATATATATATATATATATATATATTTTAAAAATGTAGAGTTTTGATTTAATAACTTAATTTTGATATAAGGAATGTGCTAATATTACTTTTAGTTATAGTTATTAAAGGTGAAGTTCATGATTGAGTGGTTGAACACGTGTGCTTGGTCGAACTTGTTTAAGGTGATCAAACTTTCATGTCTTGTTTCTAAATATGTTTTGATCATGTTCTTAATTTTCAGTGCCGACCGTGTGCGTTTCGCATATGGTGCTTGTGTCGTTTGAAAAAGAGATTCCAGGGATCTGTATTATCAATCACTTTCATACTCAATGGTGCTTGTGTCGCTTGAAAAAGAGATTCCAGGGAGCTGAGAACCATGAACCCAGAACCGTGGAAGGGAGAATGTATCTGAGTTGGTCGCAATAATATCTCCCATTACCCAAACCCTCGAGCAAGCACATCTCATTTTCTGTTAGACACAGCTTCATTGGCCATGATGGCTCCTAAGTCCTCCGTTAGTGGGCCCCTGTCTTAACATGAGGTAACCACAGGGATTGCATGGCCGCCACGAAAGAGTTCACCTTGGTCGTCCAATAAGTTACGAAGCAACGCATATTCCACCGGTATTTTAGATATGTATGTAGAATGTGAAGAATAGATAAGGTATCAGAATTATTTGACAACAATGTCTCACATAAATGCGGGATTTTCGACTGCTATGATGGCAGACAATGATCAAATTTGAAGGGCTCCCCATATTTTAATTTTCAAATAGATGAAAATGGATGGAAATGAGTGGGATACAAATTTTCAAATTCCAGTGGGAGTTTCTACTATCTCAAGCTCTCTTCCAAAGGATTCTCGGTATGGAGCGCTGAAATCTTGGGCAATGCGTGCTTCAGGAGGAGTGAAATTGTTTCCCCCTCCCTCCGAATCTGACCTGGAAACAGAATAAGCCAACGTTGTTTGTACTGCAGGAACCGGTGAAAAGGGCTAGTAATGGTATGGGCTTTCACCTTTGGTTGTTTTGTTGGCATTAGGCCAAATGTGGACCTTTTCAAGGCTTGGTATAGGAGAAAATGGGCTCTAGAGGGAGACATCTATGTGGTGGCTATCTCAAATAAATCATTCTTTTTCAATTCAATAGGGAGGAAGAATACCTCAATGCCATTAATGGTGGACCCTGGCTTTATGGGAAGACAATGTTGCATTTGGCTGAATGGCACCTTTCCTAGACATGAAAAATTTGAACCCAATGCTTTCCCAGTATGGGTGAAGCTCCTTGACTTGGCCCTTGAGTTTTGGGAAGTTGAGGTGCTAAAAGCGATACCCAGAGCCATTGGGGATATGCTGGTCATAGATCTAACGACTGTCGCCGTAACACAAGGATGGTATCTACAAGAATGTGTGTGAATGTATCCCAGGGAAAACATTGTTTGCCTTTATCTGCCTTGGCTTGTCCCATGGGGTTTTTGAACAAGAGATTAAGTATGAACGCTCCCCTGTGTATTGCATTGAATGCAGGTCTGTGGTAATGGGGCTAGTTCCTCAAAGGCTCGATTTGGAATGGTAGTTGAAGCTACTTGCTCATGTTGAATTTGGCGTGGCCATTTCGAATCCAGTCCCTCAACCTTTTTTCCCGCATTCCACGGTTGGAGATTTGAAAAAAAGTGAGTTGTTGACCAGCAGGGGGCTAGTTGTAGAGCGTGTTGATGGAATGATGGCTGTGTTTGGAGTGGAAACCACATAACCTGCACTTGCATCCCCAGACCAATCCAATGTCAAGATATCAGATCCGGTAGAGTCTCGAATCTAATCCCATAGATTCAGAAGGCAATAATGAGGAGGATAGTGAGTCTACCAGTGGGTCAGAGGATGAGGATGATTCTTGGTATGAAACAGACGATTCGATGGCAAATCTTGCGGTGTTATCTCTTGTTTCGATGGAGATTTTTTTGAAAGGGAGGACTTGTTTGAAGAAGCGAGATGGAAGCATTATGAGGGAAAAACAAGGACTTGAAAATTCAGAGTAAAATTGATAGCACCAAATCTAAAAGATCAAATCTAGTTGTGGCGAAACCCCTTCGGTAAATTGAGGTGGTAATCGAGATTAACAATAAGGAGTGTTCCTCTCGAACATCTAAACCCCAAATCAATCCGGATTCCCTAAAGGTTCTTTCCTTTTGGGAGGGTGAGCGATACAAAGACTACATCAAGGAGACATTTAGGGGCATTGTTGATTCTAATAATGGGTGGCACACAAGACATTCCGTAAGAATTAAGCAGAGGAATTAATTGTTTAAACTTGTTGGGGAGAGCTATTGGTTTTTAACCTTTGTTTCTTTTTGGTTGTCTCTTTTGGAACTAGTTTTTCTTGAGTTAAGTTTATTTAACTCCCTTTGTGGTCATGTTTATCCTTTTGTTCCTTTTATGGGTGTCTTCACGATGCATCTTTCTTTGTAAGGATTTTGGGAGCCATAATCCCTATTTATTACCCTATCTAATAAAAAAAATATATCTAATTGATTTAAATAAATAAATATGAAAAAGTCAAAATCATTAAATATATAACATATAATAATAATTTTGAAATTTATTTAAACTAAATAATCAAGATTCAAAAAAATAATTACACAAGTTATAAGTTTGACAAATCCTTGTAACAAATTTATAAGTTGGTCATAGAAAAACAAAAATTTATGCATGAGACATGAATCTTAGGCTTTGAAAATAGGGTTCACATTGTTTGTACCATGAAGGAGTTGGACGTGGTCACATGCACATGAACTGTGGAGGGACCAAGAAGGGACAACAATGAGGAATCAACAATTGACAACAAACAATGAGGAAAAAGGAAAATACAGGAACTCATGGGCAACAAAGCTTTTCATAAACCAGCAAAAGGAGATTTTGTAAAAGCTAGCCCTTGAGTGGAAATAAAGAGACCCCATGGATGAAAGTACTGAGAATTAGTGGTCTAAAGAGCCACAAGGAAGATTCAGCTTTGCATTGATGGGAACATTTTTTGGAATACAATTGAATATTGACCAAGTTAGGAGTTGAACAAAGAAGAAGTGGAAGATTTTTAGGTAGGTCAATACCTTCGCTCTATTAGAAAAAATTTTTGTTTGTCTTCACTCTTGAAGAAGATCTTGTTTAAGTTTTGGAGGGTGGGCCATGGTTTTATAGAAGAATCACTCTCTCCATGATTATATGGAAACTAGGATCCAAAAACACATTCCAACTACATGTCCTATCTAGATAAGGCTTTCAGACTTCCCTGGAATTATGGGAGGTAGATGTGTTGGCAGGCATTGCTAAAGAAATAGGGATTTGATTTCTCTAGACCTAACCACAAAGCTAGGACTAGATTCATTGCAGAGCAAGGATGTGCATCAACATCTCATCTGGTTCTTCCTCTCCGAAGGTCATCAACTTAGAAACTAGAGATGGGATATGGAAGCAAAAAGTCATATATGAGCATTCACCAAATTATTGTTACGGATGTGGGAAAGTGGGGCACAATTGAAACAAATGTAATGGTAAGAAGGATTCCCAACCACCAACTTGTCGGAATGGACCGAGAAAAATCCAACACCTCGTAGACCCACGGCATCAATCTGTGATTGATTTGCGAGAATGCATTAGAAGTGACCTCACTAGTTTGTGAGAGGAAGGGCCAGATTGCAAAATTGCAGGTTTTGGTGACATGGATAGTGACCCCACAAAACCGTGTTAAGACACATTAGAAACCAAACAACACGTAACATGGATGAACTATTTTCTTCATTCAAAAATAGTGATGTGGACTCGGGAAAGAGAGCAATAATGGTTAGAGACATTAATTATGGGGGAAGTGATCCGTAAACTTCTACTTTAGAACTCTATGAATCACACAACTATGTTGTTCTACTTTCAACTTTGGAAAATGACATATTTGCTTAAATATTAGAGCTTCGTGACTGATTATCTAGTGTTATAGAAAGGAAATTGCAGAGAAGGAAAATAATTCAAACTTCAACACCAACAATTTTTATCCTAGAAACCTCCAAGGAGGAAAACTAGTTGGGAAGGGCAACTACTCTTTCTTCCCACTTTTATTGGTCTAACATAGACAATTATAGATTACAATAAGTATGAAAAGAAGCAACAGTGTAAACCTTCTCTCCAATTACTTGCTTGCTCTGTTTCTACACCTTGCTCCTACAATTCCATTCCAGCACTGAAGATCTTGCTCACTGCTCTCATTAAATTCTGATTCACCTTCGAATGTCTATTCTCTTGCTCCTTCCATGTATTTATAGGCCTTCACATGTCCTCCCGTGCACTGGAGAATGTGAAAGGGAATGAAAGGGAAGAGACATGGCTAGGTGCTTTAAATTCGCATCCATTCGCATTCTAGTCTTCTTTTAACATTTAGAAAGTTTCAGACCACTCCCCACTGTGCGGACTCGGCGGTCTCGGGACTACCACCCTAGTTGGGCGGTGGTTCTAAAACCGTCACTTGCACAGAGCGGTGGTTCTGTCCAGAACCTCTGTTTACCTCATTTCATTTTACTTTTCTTATTTATCCTTCATGGTGCTGATGGAACTAATGAAGTGGTGTGTTTTTCTGGATCCTATGGATCACACCTCCCCTACTCAGGAGGCTTTTGGTCCCACAAAATCTTAGTGGTGGAGTGGTAGAGGAATTAACTTCCTCTCGTGCTCATTCGAGTACCACTGGGTCTTGCCTTGGTGTCTTCTCTCATCCAACCTGCCAAGACTCCTGTGGATCTCTAGTTTCTAGTGCTACATCCTCCTCCGAGATGCCTCGAGTACAATCCTCTTTGGAAGGTAACTTCTGTATCTTTCCTTCTTTTTCATGCATAGATGGCGTTAGTGGATGTGAGCTCTTGCAACTTACTATTGTGTGCATCTGCATGAAGTATGGCATGAAGGTTTCTTCTCCAACCTGCTCAAGTATGGTGAAGGTCCCATACTGTAGTGGTTTAGTCCTTTCATGTCTTTGTTTCTTGAGATGGATTGGCCAATCCTCCCCAAGTATGCTGCTGCTATAGTCACCACTATTCCTTGTATCTCCTCTTCTTCTTGCTGCCCCACGGTCAGGTCCAGTGAATCCGTAGGTAGATACGATGACTGCATAGTGGAAGTTTGTTTTGCTCCTTGAATGAGTAGTTCCTGTGGTGGCTTCTTTTGCAAAAAATGACAAGTGCTATCAAAATTCTCTATCCTTTGGTCAGAAATAACCATGCCCTCACGTCCATTTTGATTTTCTTCTAATGAAAGCAAACAAAACTGATGATTTGCTTGAATAAGTCTTGGTGCTTGGTTAGCACTTACCATATCCTTCTTTTATTTTCTCAGTGTGCCCAGATGTTAAATCTAACTCCATCCTTGATCCATCTATCCGATTCTCCCTCCTTGTGAAAAAAACATCCCTGACATACAAGTAAGGACTTCAAGACAATGTCAAATGCATCAAGTGGAATAATATCAGCCTCTAATACATCTATGTATTGGGTATTTATCCCAAACTGAAACTTACACTTCCTTGTAACTTGTATTTCTACACCCTTCTTCACCCATCCTAGTGGGTATGGATGTGGATGCACGTAAGTCTCTAGGCCAAGTTGTTCTACAACCGCATCAGAAATCAAATTTGACTGAGAACCAAAATCTACTAAAGTGTTTACCTTAGTCTTCTTGATTTGGATTCTGATTTGAAATAGCTTACTCATCTCTTCTTCTTCTTCTACCCCATACATGTTAGTGGCCATGCATCCCAACCTCTCATCTACATCTAAATCATCCTCAATCTCCACCTCTCTTTGTCTTCACAGTGGCCATGGATTTCTTGGAATCCTTGGTTCGGTGCTTTGGGTGCAATTCCGGATGTAACTTCCAACATGTGGCGTCAGTATGTCCATTTACATCACAATTATTATAGAAATTCTTAGGATCTTTACAAGTATGCAAAGCAGTAGTGACATGTTTACCTTTCCATTTACCTCTGCTACTTGTCTTCCCATGTTCTTTGTCCTACTATTCTGATTGACTGGTCTCCTTTGGCTCTATTTCTCCTTACTTCTTCTTGTCATCAATGTAGTATGCTTGTACACAAGCTTCATTGAGATCCTTGGGCTTCGTGGAGATTACCTTCCTCCAAGGTGAGTGTGAAGTCCTCCCAAATACTTGGTCAGAATGTCCTCATCCTCCAAGTCCATATTAAGCAACATGGCTTGTCTTGAAATTCCGTAGTGTAGTCTTGCATGCTTTGACCATTGCCCTATCTAAAGTACTGCCACTTAATCATCATGTCAGTCTTATGGCCAATAGGATAGAAGTTAGCTCTAATCAACTCTTTAAAACCCTTCCAAGTACTGACAATAGGATGTTTCTTCTTCTCACAAGTGGCTAGATGGGTTTCCCACCAAACCAGAGCATGACCTTCCATTTTGAGATGTGCAAAGGTGACCCTTTGTGCCTCAGTGACATTATGCACACTAAAATAGACTTCTAATTGTTTTAGCCATTTATCCAGTAATTCTACATCTACTTGTCCTTCAAAATTCTTTATTTCCACTTTTATTTCAACTTTAAAAGGTGTATGTGCAGATTTTACCTTCTCGCTTACAATTGGCGTCTCTTCATGCTCTTCCCATTCTTCCTCTTTGTGGATCTTTCCGATACCGAATTTTTCAGCTAGTGCTCGAACCACCGAGTCCATGGAATCTTGCTTAACCGAAGCCGTCTTTTATAGATCTGAAAGCTCTTCTTGTTTCCTATACAATCTATCCATCATGGTCTCTAGCATCTTGACTCTACGGACCAAGTTCTCTTCCTCCATTTGAGCTCGAATTCTCTGTTTCCACTTCTTCATAGAAATATCTAGGCTTGCAAGGTAAAAATTATTCACCTTTGGACCTTGTTACTGTCATACAAAATCACAAGAAAGATTCGAATACCATAGTCTTGGATATATAATCAGCTCTGATACCAAAATGATCCATAAAATTCTACTTTGGAACTCTACGAATCACACAATTATGCTGTTCTACTTTCAACTTTGGAAAATGATAGATTTGCTTAAATATTAGAGCTTCGTGACTGATTATCTAGTGTTATAGAAAGGAAATTGCAGAGAAGGAAAATAATTCAAACTTCAACACCAACAATTTTTATCTTGGAAACCTCCAAGGAGGAAAACCAGTTGGGAAGGGAAACTACTCTTTCTTCCCACTTTTATTGGTCTAACATAGACAATTACAGATTACAATAAGTATGAAAAGAAGCAACAGTGTAAACCTTCTCTCCAATTACTTGCTTTGCTCTATTTCTACACCTTGCTCCTATAATTCCATTCCAACACTGAAGATCTTGCTCACTGCTCTCATTAAATTCTGATTCACCTTCGAATGTCTATTCTCTTGCTCCTTCCATGTATTTATAGGCCTTCACATGTCCTCTTGTGCACTGGAGAATGTGAAAGGGAATGGAATGGAAGAGACATGGCTAGGTGCTTCAAATTTGCATCCATTCACATTCCATTCTTCTTTTCTATTCAAAAGTTTTAGGACCTCCATCCTATGTGCGAGATCGGCGGTTTGGGATCGCCCCTAGGCCCAGGTGGCGGTTTGAACCACCACCTGTAGGGCGGTGGTTTTGAAACCACCACTTTGCCATGAGCAGCAGCAATTCTTTCTAGAACCTCCGTTTACCTCATGTCTTTTCACTTTTCTTATTTCTCCTTCTTGCCATGGAACTTGATGAAGTGGTGTGTTTTTCTAGATCCCTATGGTTCGGGAAGCCCACCCATTTCAAATTTGAATGGACAGGGTGTATTCCTCTAAAATCAACTCCACAACATGTGGTTGTCAATGTAAATGATGGGGTGTTGGTTGATAAGACCGCATCTCCCATTTGTTGAAAATATTTCCCATTGTGACTCATCTAAATAAAAGGATGTGGACCCTCCTTTCTGGGACCCTCAAATTCATGGGGAAGGGCGATTCAAATGAGAGAGCAACTGCAAACTTTGAGGTGTTAATGGTGGAGTCTTTTCTTAACAACCTTGAGTAGAAACATAAAGAAATAAATGAAGTGGTGGTTTAGACAAGGTCCATTTTTAAATTGAGCAGTCTTACCAAGAAGTGAGTCCCCTTACAAAGAATGGCAATGTAATTTTGGTTTTTACTGAGTCGCTTAGGTAAGGTGGACATTATTGCTTCATTTGAAGGAGATGATGGATGGAAAAAGGTTAAAAAGAAAATGCCTCACACCCTACATCCCACCAAGACACTGGAGTCATGGTAATAAATTCTAGATGTTTCTTGCTTGATCAATTTCAGGTTTTATTTGCTTTTTTTGGTTCCCCACCACACCTAAATTGGTCCTTCTAGTTTATGATAGTTTATTGGGGTTCTGTTGTGTGCAACTATAGTCTTGTTGCCTTTAGGCTTTTATCGGTAGATTGTCCTCTGCCGTTGTGTTTATTTTCTTATTTTGGCTTCTAGGCCTTTTCTTTGTGTTTTGGTCTTCTTGTATCTTCTGGATTTTTAACCTCTTTATCATCTGGGGTATGGTCCCCTCCAATAAACCATTTACCAATAATAGTAAAAATTGAATCTTAGGCTCAACAAATTAGGTAATTGTAGTGCCACATATTTCAAATCATTTCATTTTGAGTAAATTTGTCTTAACCGATAGAAAACATGGGTATGGGGGAGACATTGACGAATCTCCAATTTAAAGATTATTGTTCTCAAACTAGATTGTACCTTCCTAAGGCAACAAATAGAACATTTGTGTAGAATTCAGGACATGCCTCTCATATATTTGTTAAAACCTATAATTCAAGAAGTACAAGGTTATTGAAAATGATTTTTAATAAATATAATAGAATGTTATACATTGAATTAATAATACATTCTTAATAAACATATCGAGTAATATATTATCGAACCTAATATCGAGCAATACATAGAGACAAGTAAGTAAAAAAATTACTATTGAGAAATAAAAAATGGCATAATTGTAGTGCTAATGTGTAAAATAGACATGTATTTAAACAAATTATACATTACATAGCAAGTTGTTCCAAAATTCAAAAATACATTTTCGGTATTTTTATCAAACAATGTCTTGGCCAACACATTTACATTGATAATATTTTCAGCAACAAAACTCACTAGGACTTGACTTTACTTGTTTCTTGTACAAATTCTCATTCATGCATAAGGTTGTGGATTTAGTAATCAAACATTTATGAAACAAGTAATATTTAAATGACCAGTTTACAAAATAAATAAGGGCATTGAGAATAAACCACCAAATTCCAAACATGATTTACAAGCTAGCAAAAGATAAAAGAGAATATTGCTATTTTGAAAATAGAAAGAGTAAGGTAATTGGTTATTTTCTAGAGATTTATCTTTTTCCTAGTGATTTTGTGCATGATTTGTGTGAAGTGAATGAATATTTTTTAATATACAAAATATAAAGCTATGACATGAATTTTGTTGCTCTAATTATTATTTAATATTTTATTTATTAAAATAAATTTAACAAATTATAAAAATTAACTTAGCATACAATTTACATGACAAGTGATTTTTTTAGTTAGCCCTTCTAATGAAAATTTATAATATTTTAATGCCTTTTAATATTGAAGAGTAATTTTTTTAAAGTGTAATTTTTTAATCACCTTTGTATGAAAAGATGAAAGGCATTTAAAGGGCATTGATGACTTCAAATTTGATCCCGATGGCAAGATATGTATATAACGAGTCTATTAAAAATATCTTTCAAATTTTTAAAAACAAATATAATTGGAAGGTGTAAAGTAGGACTCCACCACCTGGCGTATATTCCAACATATACAAAAATGGGAGTTTGAGATTAGGGTAAATGAAAAATATGAAATATAATAGGAGTTGCTCCTTGAGGGGGTGCAAAGGTACACCGTATTTAGGAAAGGAAAAAATAATTCAATTAAAATATTTTCTAGAAATTCAACCACAACCCAATAGTCTAATTCTCATGATTGGATAAATTACCTAAACATTTAAATAAAATATAATGATATTTCGAAATAGTCACCATGGCAAAATGACCAATCAAAAAGGCAAAAAAACACAACACTATGGGCAATTAAATTTTTTTGTTTGTTCCAAAAAACTCCCCTACTTATTTGTAATTGTATTTCCCTCTTCTGGTAAAATTTCTTCTCCATTTCCCTCTTCCTCGTTAATATTTTATGTGTGTAACCTTCATTTTCTTTTGAAATACATGTTTCATATAAACGACCTAATCCTAGAAACCTTTATTGTAGTCATCGGAGAAACAAAACCCGCCACATCACAACATTAGTCATCACAGCAGAGATCAATCAAACACTAAAAACAACGAGGCACGGAATAGAAAACAATAGGCATGTAACAAATAGCATGACAAAAATATGGAGGATGTCGAAACTTTAAAATGCCTACGACATAAAAACAAAAACTAAAATTTTAATATTAGAAATGGCTAGGAAAAAGTAGAATAGTTGTGACACTCTTCTTAATATAAATATTTTGAGTTGTAATGCACTATAAAATAGAGATAATGGTAAAAAATAAGGTATGGAGGAGGCACTTTAGATTTTATTAAAATGGTTTGAGTTATGATTAAGAGTTGTCACAGTGGATAACCTCCTCCCCATTGGCCCTTACAAAAAAATTATTCGTTATAGTCACCTCTTTCAAATAAAGGTTTAAGCTTGTTTGGCATAGACATTAAGGGTGTTTTTGAGGCATTGACATAAATTTGACTTGTTATATCATCTCCCAAGTGGATACTTAAGGTTTATTGACGTAGACATGTCATTTCTCATCGGGATTCAATCTTAGGGAAACTAACTCAAAGTAAATTTTAAGACCTCCCTAAAATCAACTCGTAGATATTACTTTGTGAATTCTTATAAATGACTTTCAAAATCATGTCGAATGCCAAAATCAAAAGAAAATAGTACCGGTTGGTAGAAACTGCCGGGCTATATCATAATGCTTCCATCTAGTAGCAAATTTTTCTTTCGTGTACATCAAAAAGGAGATTTGAATATAAAAAGTTGGCTATTAATGTAAATTCTAGGCGAACCAACCCATAAAAGTAACTTCTACCCATAAAATCTAAGCAAAATAACAAGCAACTCGACACCTTAAAATTAGGCAAATCTAAATTTCAAAAACCCGAATATTCATGAATTAACGAAGATTCACCACTAAAATTTACACTTTGAATTAACTTATAGATGTAAGTCCATACCAAAACACCAAATTATCGTGCTTTTTAAGACTTACAAAATTCCGACTTATTATTGTCTCTCTCAAGTGAAAGTTCAATTTTGTTCCACATAAACATGTCATTTCCCATTAGGATTTGGACTTGGGTCAATTAGCTTGTAAATATAAGTACACATCAAAATACCAAATTAGGGTGTAAGACACTTACAAAATGCCCATATCCAAAAAACCAAACCATAGTGTTTGGTAAGGCATTAAAATTTATTTACTTATTATAGTCTCTCTCAAATGGAGGTCCAATCTTGTTAAGCATAGCCATGCTATTTTCCGTTGGGATTTATTTTGGGGTCAATTAACTTGTTTATGTAAATCCACACCGAAACACCAAAGTAAGACACTTGGAAAGGTAATTACGAAATTTTTACTTTTATAGCCTCTATCAAGCAAAGGTCTAATCTTGTTTGGCATAGATATGTCATTTTCTGTTGAGATTTGATCTCAAGCTAATTAACTTGTAAGGGCACTTACAATTTATTGACTTGTTATAACCTCTCTCAAGTGGAGGTTTAAGATTTCTTGGCATAGACATGCCATTTCTTATTGGGATTTGATCTCGAGTCAATTAATTTGTAAATTTAAGCCTATACCTAAACACCAAACCATGGTGATTAGAAGAAATTTATAAAGTTTGACTTTTGATAAATTTTATTTAGTGGAGGCCGTCGAAGCTTGCTTGGCACATAAATTCCATTTCCCATCAAGATTTGATCTTTAGACAGTTAGCTTGTAAATGTTAGTCCACATCGAAACAACAAACTAGGGTTCTTGGTAAGCAACTTACAAAATTTCCACTCCATATGGCATAATATGAAATCATGGTGCTTGATAAAGAACTTAAAAAAATCGCTTATTATATCCTCTCTCAAATGAAGTTTCAAGCTTGCTTGGTAGAGACATGGTGTTTTCCCATAGTGTTTGATCTTGGGTCAATTGAATTGTACATGCAAGTCCTCACCAAAATGCCAAACCGGATGCTTGGTAAGATGCTTACAAAAATAAGACTTACCCTCTTTTAAATAAACATTCAAGATTATTTGAAGAAAGCATAATATACCATGGAGGAGCCTATTTGTCACATATGTTCATGAGGGAGTTAGCCAAAATTGAACTTGCGACCTCCAGATTAAACATACACATACCCCACCAAAGGCATTGTAACCAATATTTGAATAAATTTAGTCATCCGTTCAGTATGGCTAACCGATATACCATATTAGAATTTGATCTCATATCAATTAAATTGTAAATCATGTGATTTATTAACTTAAATATTCAAGTAAAGGAAATATAGAATCATTTCTTTCATTCGTTGAAAAGAAGTATTAGAGCTCCATTCAGTACAAGTTGACAAGAAGTATATATTGTATTTATCTATTCATACGGGCAGATTTGAGTAAACAATTCCAATTATGGTTACAAACAACCACATGCCATTTACATATGGCTTGCTTTGACTCGACGCCTAAACTTTTCTGCATTCATACACACGTATTGAAAAATTCTACAGTACATCTGGCCAGCATATTCTATCCATACATTTTAAACAGTCATATTTCGTTACCGAAAGTGGCCACGTGGAGTATTATAGTAGTTTGTGGGGAAACGCAATCTATTTGTGTAGTGGATAAGAAACAAGCAGTTATTAGAAAGGGACAGTGGGGGCAGGAATTGCAGTGAGGGGTGTGGCCATTTCGGAGGACAATTTAAGAATCTCAGTGAGGTCCACCGTGTGCTGCAGAGAAGGAAGCCAGGTGTAGTGGTAAACCAGTTTGGCTACCCAGAGATGAACAGTGGCAAGGGCCAGATTCTTACCCGGGCACATGCGATGACCCGCACTGAATGGCGCAAGCCTCAAGTCGTTACCTCGAATGTCTAACTGTGCCATCATTTCCTTCTCAAAGCTTGTTGTATAAAGAAATTAAACCTACAAATGGTGGATTTAAAACATTCTTTTCATTTACATTTAGGGGATTGGGTTTTCCGAAATAGAAAACCCCAAATACACTTAGTGTTGAAACAAAACCAGATTGGTAGAGGAAATCCCTCCCAATCCTTGAATGAAATAGATTACATTGATAAAACTACAACTAAACTAATCTAAACTAGATCTCCTTGTAGAATCCTCCATAGTTCTTCCTCTTTTGCTCCCATGGCTTCCTCCTCTCCAACCTACAAATTCTTAACAAAACAAATAGACTAAATGAGGAGAATAGAATAAAGAAAAGGTTTTAATAGAAATTCATAAGGAAATTTAGGGCTAGTTTGGAACCCTAGGATCTAGTGGCCAAGATTGATTTGATCTAAGGGTGGAGGTTTCACCCTACTTTTGTTTGGTGGAAATGAATTTTTAAATGTTTAAATTAAAATCCTTAAGGGTATGTGTAGATGGGTGAATGGGGCCATTTAAATTGCCTTGGGGTGTAAAGACTCTTTTAGTCCTTAGTATGTTGTGGGAATTAATTAAAAGGACTTTAAACTATTAGGATAATGAAACTAAATTATTTAAACAAAAGGTTAACCATATTAGGATTAAACATTAACTAAAGAGGAGAAAACATTTAACCAAGTAAATTTAACTATGACACCTTCCTAGTTGACTTTTAATTAATCGACCTTAAAGGTAAAACAATTTTAATATGTAATCTTTTAACTAGACCTGTCATATCAATCTTAAAGTTGAGTTTAGTGGTGTAACTCATTCTAATGTACCCTAAAGGTTAAACACCCAAGTGTAACCTTCTTATAACTTAAGACAAAAAAATTAGTCACAATTTTCGGGTTAAGTGTTAGGTTATAGCGTGTTCCTAGAACGTCGTTTTGTCGGCGTTACACATTACATATTTAGTTGATTGACTCAAGGAGAGAGGAAATATGGTTAATTCAAGAGCCATCTATATAAAACTAATTGAAACTTTATGATGTGATTTTTTGGATAACAACCCTAATTACAAATCTAGATGAACCAATAAGTCATTTGGTTTGAAATCGAAGAGGTAATGTGTGATGTGGGAAAATCATGAGAGAATTGGATATCTTACATGATTTTTAGGATTTTATATTAGTATGGACCCGTCAAAAATGATGTAAATGAGAAAATTGAGCAAAGTATGGTGCAAAAGTTGGATGATGACAAAAAGTGCACAAGGCTTGTGTGGATGCATTATACAATATTTCAATTGCACAAAACATGCTAATTACACAAGGTAAAGAGCACAATTTGTCCACAAATTTATGAGGAAAAGGGGAGTTTTCTTTGCAATGTCGTGTTTTTTCAATGTTTACACACTTTGTCATGGTATTTTTTCATGTGGGTGAAGCGATGATTTATCCACATTGTTATCCACAAACAAATCAATTTGTGAAATAATTGTGAATTATCAACATTAAACGAGTAGCTTTCTAAACCATAATGAAGCTTTTTCACAATTTTATAAATGTTACATTATAATTTGTTAAATATCCACATTCTCAAAATTTCATTATGGAAAAATCATATTTTCTCATGTTTAAAAATATATTTTCCACAATTTCATAAAATTCATATTTAAACTTGTGAGATATCTAAATTCTTTAATCTTTTATGTAAACTCACCTTTTCTCTTTATATTTTGAAAAAAATGATGCCAACAATAATAATTTTGGATTCTCGACACAACCCAAATAAAAAATCTTATAATTTTTTTCCCCACACCATATATATATATAAAATACTAGTTTTTTTATTGTATATTATCAACAAAATGTACATTATATGCATTGTGGATAATTTAGTACACCACCTACCTCTACACTAATTTAAATCTAATGCATTATATTATTAAGTAAATTTTGTTGTGGTATTAGTGTAGATAATCCACTCTACTAAAATTAATTACGGATAATATACAATTAAAAATTATGCCAAGATGCATTCTATAATGAAAGAAGGGGAGTGGGATTTTAAACATTTTTTTAATTGAAAAGCATATCCATATATTAATGATGAGAAAAATGTACAATGCTAATCATGCAAAATTGGGTGGAAAAGATCACACCCCATATGCGAGATCATAGTAGCCATTAAAGGCTACAAGTGGCACAAGTCACATAATCATTTCGATAGAAGATTTTCAAAAAAAGAAAGTTTGAGCAAAATTTGCGAAAACCAGCAAAAATCTCCAGACATGGAGCTAAGCGGCGGCAGCGAACATGGAGGAAGGAGGTAGTTGAGGCGGGCTCTTCGGACGATCACCCCAACCACCAAGAGTGGTGGCGGGGGTGTTATCAATCAGCTCCCACCTTTTGTTTGCGGTTGTTCCTCCTTGGTTCCCCACTGGGAGGGTGAAATGGCCAATGAGAGCCGAGGAAACTTTGACTGATCAGGCACCTGCCACCCAGAGCCATTGCCACTCAGCCGACCAAACACCCCAGGGGCGGGAGGAGCCCATGATGGAGGCAGAGAGGGGACCCGCTAGTGAGGAGAGGCACTCTGCCGCCCACGAACCGGGCCCCTGTCAAAATTGTGCTGCCCACGGGAATGGGAGCGGTGACCTTGTGAGTGGGAGCGGCGGCGAGGAGAATCCGGTGGAATGCGACTGACAGCACAAGGGGTGCTCCCCCAATGGTCCAGTAGGGTTTGGAGGTGTTTAACCTCGATGCGGACTTTCTCCGCTTGAACCTGGATCTGAAGCGAGACATTAGAGATGACAACAAGCTTGTTAGAAATACCAATAATTCTATCAACTGTCTCTTTATTAAAAATAGCAGCATTTATAGATTTCCAGATATGATGTAAAATAGCTTCCCTGAAAGAATGCCAAATGTTGTAAAATTTTGCAGGAATAAAGGCCGAATCCCCTAGAAGAACCATTTTCCATGTAAAGAAGGTGGGAAAAAGGTTGAAAAAGGGTGTGGATCTAACACCAGGCGGATCGAGCATGAGAGCGAAATCGAAAGAGATGAAGAAGAGTCTCAATGTGGTTGCAGAAAGGGCAGCGCAACAGAGGAGCGCCCAAAAGAATGAGGCATTTTCCCATGGGAAGCCCTTGATGAAGAATACTCCAAAGAAAGTGAGCAACTTTGGGCTCTATAGGAATGGTCCAAATGACAGAGAAGCATTGCTTCCACCCAAAATGAGTGGAATGCAAGCTCCAATGAGCATTGAGCTTGTTGAGAGGGAGTTGCTTCTATGTGAGAAGCTTGTAGCCCACCCGAGGTTTATAATTTCTGAAGGGGGTGGCAGAGGGCCAATGCCAATCAAACCACCATGGGCATTGCGTAGTGACACCAATTTTATGCAGACAATCACCAGGTATGAGCTCTTGAATAAGAGAAATGGCTTGTTTATCATTATCATGAAGAGCAAATGTAGCTTTCAGGTTGTCCCATGTAAGCCAATCCCTGGTGATAGGACAAAACAAGTCCTGAATAAACTTAATTCCTTTTTTGAAGAACCACAAACCCTTAAGCTGTAAGGAAAGAGCAAGAGGCTTGTCATGATATTGAATAACCGAATTCCACCACAGACTGAGAGATTTGAGAGAGAGCCCATTCCGAAACCATCACCCCGCCAAAGCAGGTGGGGTTTGAGAAGCTCCCAGGCCTTCTAAATGCTTTTGGCCATAAAAGAACCACCGATTTTGATAGGAACATGGCATAGCAATAAAGAGTAGTAGTTCAAACCCTGCCAAGCCTTCCGATTAAGTGGAGACCCTTGAGATATGCAATTTCTGAGAAGAATTTTCCAAGACTCCTCACCTTCAAGGCTACAAATGATCAATTTGGTAGTAAGAGAAACCCTTGCAATTGAATGTTGATAAGGCCAAGACCCCCAATCTCTTTGGGCGTACAAGAAAATATCCCAAGCAACCCTGTGAAAACCATGATTCCCCTCGGAGTTGGCCCACAGGAATTCTCGCAGAATTTTCTCCAACCTATGATAAGTAGCTTTAGAAGGTGCCCAACATGAGGAGTAGTAAACATGAGTGGCAGCCAAAACCTTGGAACAAACTTGAAATTTTCCAGCAAGAGACAGATGCTTTGTGATCCAAAAGGAGATTTTTTGTTCAACCCATTGGATCACATAGTTCCATAGGTCAGCAGGGGAAGCCATAAAAGCAAAAGGAATGCCAAGAAACTTAAATTGAACACCAGGTTCAATCCAAAGCCATTGAAATCCCTCTAGCCAAGGAGGTTTGGGACCCATTGCCTGTCTGTAACATTGGGTTTTCTTCCATTGGATGGCAGAACTAGAAGCAAGACAAAAGGTGTTAAGACATTACATAACGAGGGCCTAGGACTTAGCCAGTGAGAAAAGAGTCGTCAGTGAAATGACCATTAATCAACTGCTTAGGAGAAGAAGGTAGTTGGATACCTTTGACTAAACCAACATTAGCAATATCAGCGAGCAAATAGTTGAGACCTTCAGCAGCAATGACATAAAGAGAAGGAGCAAGAGGGCAACCTTGTTGGATGGAATGATGAAGAGAGAATCACTCAGACTGCTGGCCATTGATAGTAATACAAGCACCCACATCTTGAAAGAGCATATTCACAGAGTGGATGAACCGGGGTCCAAAACCAATAGCCTGCAGCATGGCCAAAATGAAAGGCCACTCAACTCTATCATAGGCTTTTTCAAAATCAATTTTAACAAACAGAGTCGGTTGAGAGGTCTGACGGGCATACTCCATGCCCTCCCACACTGTAATAATGTTGTCCAAAATATATATGTTTTTAATAAAGCTGGTTTGCTCACTCTTGATGATCAAAGGCAATAAGTTTGTTAGCCTGTTAGTAAGAGCTTTGGCAATGATCTTATAAGAAACATTGAGAAAAGTTATGGGCTGCCAGTTGGTGATAAGATCGGGGTTGCTAGCCTTGGGTATGAATTTGATGTTACCTTGGTTAATCAAAACTCCTAGAGTGTTGGAGGACATAGCTTCCAGATAGACTTGGTAGAGATCTAGACCAACAGTAGGCCACAGAGCCTAGTAAAACTCACAGGGAAAACCATCAACCCAGGGGGCTTTATTGGAGGCCATTTGAAGAGCATCTTCCTTCAAATCATCTAGAGTGAGAGGCCGATCACAGCAACGCATTGAATTTTAGATAGCTTACAGGGAACATCATCAATGCATTGGAGGAGAGCAACATCATGAGCTGGAGTAGCAGGTTGAGCAACAAACACAACATGGTAGTGATGCACAAAAGCTTGCAGAATATCAGGTAAAAGGGTAAGCCTTTGATTTCCTTCTTTAATTTCTTTGATTTTGGTGAGAGTTTGATTAGATTTAAGAGAAGCAAAAACTCCTTAGTAACTTTGTCACCAATTCGGAGCCAGTGCAGTCTGGCTCGAACTTGAGCTCCTCTAGCCTTATAGTGCTCCTCAACCTGAAGCTTATGCTTCCAATGAGCAGCTTACAATTGAATGTGAGTGTTGAAAGGAGATAAATTAAGCTCTTGAATAGCTCTTGAGTATTCAATATGAGAGGCTTCATGAGAATTCTTACAAAAAAACAGCTTGTTTCCCATACAACCGAAGAAAGGAAGTGGTGCGAGTGATGATAGGTCTTGGGTCCAGATTCCAAATACGTCTTATGTAATCCAAAGTCTTGGGATGAGAGAGGTGAGACGTATTTAAATAGAACTGAGTGGACTTGGGATTGGGACACTGAAATTTCCATTGAAGCCTAAAGAAGATAGGCTTATGGTCAGAGACCAAAGCATTGTCCACTATCGAGACCGGGAGGCTATGTGAAGCATCAAAGGAGAACCATTGTTGTTCTAAAAGCAGAGCTCTGTCAAGGTGTTTATAAAATTTGTCATTTCCAGCTCTGAAATTAGACCATGTGAACCAAGGAGTGGCGAATATTAGAATGCTTGTGGTGGTTGGGATCAAACAAACAGAGCTTATTGCGCAAGTAAAACTAGGCTTCACGCTCACCAACACACCAATGCATAGGAAGCTGACCCAATTTGTCTTTGGGAGATTCAACCATGTTGAAATCACCACAAAAAAGCCAGGTAGTAGAGGGTAGGTGATCAGCCAGCCACCGCAAAAAAGAAGAGCTTGAAGCATCATTGGAAGCATAAATATTAGCCAACCCAAGAATGTGGCCGTCAAAATAAAAAGGGTCCACACCACCCGATGGGTGGGGTCAGAACCCCATGATATGATGTTGGAGGTGAGGTCAGGGCTTAAAAGAGTGACAACACCACCTCGACCATTATCATGTGCTGACATCTGGTAGAGAGAACCAGGCCAGATGGTATGCATAGCAACAGAAAGATGGAAGCCTGTGATTTTGACTTCCTGTAAAACATAACACCTAAAACTTTGCAAAATGATTACAACTGTCCCTGACAAGATATTTGTGAGTCAGATCAGTTAGCCCCCTGACATTCCATGAGTAAACTATCATGGAGAACTATCAAGGTGCATGTTTTCCTCCTCGAGGCCTGCTAATGCTCCAAAGTGGTTAGAAAAAGTGACTTGCCGTGCATTCCCATGCATATAATCTCCAAGCTCAAACTGTCGGTGAGGTCTCTGTGAAAAATCCTCCTCGGAAGGAGGGGAGGGACTTCATGAATGGCGTAAGGCAAGTTTTCTCTCTATTTGAGCAGCCGAACCACCGGCAGTGTTATCCAAAAAGTTTGAAGTTTCGGGAAGCGAGGGGTGTGACAAAGCGAGTTGATGGGTGGGAGCTAATGACAATAGCAGCTTGCAGGGATCTCGGGAAATAACGGAGGTGGGCTTGGGAAGGGTTGTAACAGACGGCTTCGCAGGAGCAGAAGCGGAAGCATTCACTAGTTTATAGGTAGCTTGTTGGGGCTTGTTGCGGGCTGAAGGTTTTTAGCCAGAGACAGTGGTCCAACCATCAGAGGAGGGGGTGTTGGATTTATGGTCCGATGGGGGTTTCTCTGAAACTGGAGGTGAGCTTTGTGTCATGAGGGGACAATCCTTGATCATATGGTCTGTGGATTGGCACCGAAACAAGTATTGGGCAGGTTAATATAAAGGACCTTCTATGAAAAATGTGTGTCCCCAACCTGTATATCTAGGGTATCCTTAAGATCTTTCGAGAGATCAATCTCAACACAGACCTGTTTCTGGGGTCGAGCCGAGTAGAACTTAGGTTGCTCATGGCAGATGAGACGACCCAAGGGTTTGATAAGCTAGTCAATAAAACCCCGTAGAGAGCAAGGGAAGACCTGGAAATTCAATCCAAATAAGAATCTTGAGTTTGGCTTGCTCGAGACTTGAAAGTCCCGAGTCCAGTGGGAGAACACCACAAGGGTATTACGAATAAACCAGGGACCATGATTGACAACAACTTTGCAATGTTCAGCATTGGCAAAGTGAAACAGAAAGAAACCCTTAGTCATATTCTGGACTCCCTCCACCTTGACTCCATGGGGTTGCCAATGGTTATGAATCCATTGGCGGAGGATACCCTCAGGGGGAACTTGGCCCACAAAATAAGCAACAAGAGAAAAAGATTCAAACCAGTTGCAGGCTTTATCAAAAGTAGGTAAATCAAGCACAATATCTGGGGAAGGAGTATCAAAATCCTTACCTCGTCGAAGACTTTCGGAACAAACTTCCTCACTCTTTTTGGTGCCATTGTCCAGAGCTCCCGCATTAAGACCAGCATCAATGGATGCATGGCCTCGCGGAGGTGGTCATTATATAAGCCACCACCCAAGGGGCGGAAAGGTGATCAATACAAAATTAATGCAGATATTCCCACCGGATCTGAAGATCGGTGGTGTGACGCGATGGTAGCGTACGCAAGGCAGGTGAGCATTCACGTGCATAACCCTCACGTCTCTCCAACAAGCTATAGAACTCATTCGGGATGCATTATAATTGGAAATTTGTAACATATAACATTTTTAAATATATTTATTTAAGATATTCGTTATGTTTGTAAAATATATCCACCTTAAAAAAATTCAAGGATTGTAACTCATTCTAAAATATATATAATTAATTTTTAACATAAAAATTTAATACTCTTAAAAATTTAAAATAAATTTATAAAATATTTGAATGTAAATTTAATATTCTAACATAATTAATATAACTTAAAACATATTTTAGGAATTAATTAAATTAAAAAAATCATATTCATAACATTAATATTCTAATAAATGTGGTTTTAATAAAATAATTCAACTAATAATTATACTCAACATAATCAAATTTATTTATTGACAATTTACACTACTATAAGTTAATTAACATAAAATATTCAATAATCAATTATTACATTAAATTTGGATACACTACCATAACATTATTCTATTACTGTTATTTAATTTATGGAAACTATTTTTTCAAAATAATAATAATATATGATATGAATTAATTACAAATAAATAAAAATAACTTGAAAATATATTATATCTTTCTAAATTTGGAATTTAGATTTTTAGGCATTCATTACGGCATGCAATTGATTTTACTTCCACTTATAACTAATTTTACCTACAATTATGAATGCATATGCTAAATGGTTGAACAAGTTTGAGTTTATTTATTCTCCACGTATAGTTTTGAACTGATTTCAGTTAAATGTGACTCCAACAGAGAAAAATATGGAAGTGTGATCTGCAATAGAGGAAATGCAACAAAACTCATAAACCGATTATAATACTAGTTGCTTTTGGGTAAAATAAAAGTATTTTTTTGACAGATAGTTTGATAATATACAGGTTATTTCTCTTGAAAATATTTCAGAAATAAATTCATGTTCAAATACTGGATTTTCTCTGAAAAGCTCTTGCAAATATATTCCTGTTTAAATATTGGATCTGAAAAAAATCTCATATCTTATGCATAAAAGTGTTCACTTTCACGTTGTGTAGGTGGACATTAAATTGCCACATTTTTCATTAGCAATTTATGCAGGTAATCATTTTACTTTAATATGGGTATGGACTAAATCTAACTTTCCCAAGAATATGTTAATAGATTTTTTATTTGTATTTTCTTTGTCTTTAATGTATTTATTCAATTATCTCATGTTTAAGCTATAATATTTTCATTTAAGTTTTATATATAGTTTATTTTTCTTAAACATTTCAAGTTGATGAAAATTGGTTTTCTCTGTTTGCCTTTTACAACAATCACATACAATTTTCTATGCAGAATATGGAAGCACATCTGACCTTACAAACCATGGGAGAAATAATGAAGATATTTAGCAGTAATAAAGTTTAGAAGAGGCAATATGAGTGCATCTATGGAGGAAATGGATGTCTACATAATTCAAGCATTGGAAATTATAATGATTTTGTATGACAGGGGACTTTGAAGAGAATCTTGCATGGCTACAAATTGATAGATTCTGGACTGAAACAAAAGATATTTTGCAGCTGAGAGAAGTATCGGATGATTGAGATGGTGGAAGATAATTAAAACAGAAAATACAAGAGTTCAGTAGATTTCTAAGACCATTAATTTTTTTTTGCAAGAATATGAAATAGAGGAAACACTTATCAAAATCTATTTCTCATGGATCATCTATATGAAAACATGTAAGACATGCATGATTTTCATTAATGTGGGTGAAAACACTATCTTTTAATATGAGATCAAAATATATTTTTAATAGTAAATCTATAATTGAACCTCATTACATTATGTTAAATATATATTAATGAATAAAAAAGAAGATATAGGTTTAAGATTTTGTACAAATTTATATTTAAAATTAAGTTTTTATTTGATAACCCATTTCATATTTTTTTAGATAGGGTAATTTTTTTGGTTTTAACGTGACAAATAACCCCCAAGTACAAAGGGAGAAAGGATATAACAATGACGCTCAAATGAAGAGGTCCTTACAGGGGCCAAACAAAAATGATAGAAAGAAAATAAAGTGACACAACCCAAACAAAAACCACAAGAAGCTTGGTCAAAGACCATACAAGAACAAAGCAAAATCCCACCTAAAAAAAAGCTATGAAGGCAAAGAATAGCTCTAGGGAGTTGGTCAAACATACTTGACCAACCACAAGAAGGATTCTAAAAACCAACCTAGTAAAAAGAAAGGGTGGTTTACCCATTAGACCCCATACCATGAGATCTTAAGTTCATTTTAAGTGGGCCTATAATAGTTTTTCTTTTCTTTTTTCCTTTAACAACCATCCAATCCACTTACCTATTAGGATCCTCATTTTCATCATTATTGATTGGTAACACTATTTTTAGAGTCTCTTTATTTTCAACAGATTCCTTCTGTAAACTATAATTTTTAGTGCCGATGTCGACCCCAAAGGGTGCAATAGACCACAAGAATGTTGTAGAGAATATGAGCCCTCACACCTAACACAAGAGGAGAAACAAGGGTTTCATCCATATGTTGTAACTCACCTTCTTTTGATCCCGAGTCCTCCAAAGAATCATCTAGAACATCTCCCACAACTAGCATGATGGGTTGGGAATATTTCCACTAGGATACCCGATCACTCTTTCTTTGTTTCACACTAGTACAATATGAGACTAAGTGTACCAAAGCAAAGCATTTCCTACATCTAAAGGGAAAGCCTTAAAGTCCAATTGTTGGGTCCAGATTCTATCCAGAACCCTAAGCTCCATAGAGGTTTGGTAGATCAAAATTGGTATCAATATCAACCAGGATGCGAGCATAGGTCATGTGAATATACAATTCGAGTTTTGGTATCTATGTCGAGAATTTTCCCAAAGTATTTCCAATGGAAATAAGACATTCCTCCCCATAAAATTCTAGTGACAGGTGAGACAACTACATCTAGATATGCTTTGCATTAAATGTTTCATAGTAGGGTTGAAATATGGGAATCATGGTTTCATAAGCGAAGGTGACTCGAAGTTCCCAAAGCTTAGAAAAATTGTATCTCAATCTTCTAGAATCTTAAAAACCACAATAAAAGCCCCTCAAGCACATGGGTAAATATCTACTCTACCTTGCAACAAGGGCTTCCATTGCGAAGAGATCCAGGAATGCAACTGTAGGAGACCCAACCACGGTCCACTAAAGCAACAAATCGGACAACGTTTGATGAACAATTTTTCTGCTTCAATTGCTTGTATTATAAATGTTACCAAAGGGTATTTTTAGCATCTTGGATGGGTTTGGTCACTTGGTGCTGCCTAGTCGCAACAACATCTCAAAATTTTAGCAGCTCGGTCTTGGTCACATCAAGGAAGGATCTCACCCCTCCACCATTCGTGGCTCAAAAACCACCACTAGTATGGACGGGAGATTCGTATACTTCATCACTACTAGAAGATTTAGGGTTAGGTATTGAGGAACTTTTAGGAGCCATTAGGTCCTACACTCTTAAAAAAGGGTTTATTTACATAAATTTAAAAGGGTTTATTTTTAATGTCAAGTTATGTAATTCAAACAACTTTTGCATATAATTTGTGAGAACATAAAATAAAGAAGGGTGTTTGACGGTAATGCCCAACCATATCGGGGTCTTCATCTTTTCACTTTCAAATACACATATTTATCGTGCATCATTATATTATGGACCATAAATAAATATAAATATCTATTTTAAGATAAATATTTATGAATATAAGATTTAAAATCTATTAAATTATATTAATATGAAATATATATATATATATATATATATATATATATATATATATATTATATATATATATATATATATATATATAATATATATATATAATTTAATTTATGAATATAATTCAATTTAATCTAATATGCATCTAAAATTGAGAAAAATGAGAAAATATTTATAATTTTTCATTATTTAAATAACTATGCTAAAATATTTAAAATTTCTACCACTCATAATTATTAAAAACTTATAATATTTGAATTTTTAAAATAGTTTACAATTTTTATTTGTGGCAACTTTTACAATATGAAATTGTAAAAAGTTTCACAATATAAAATTTGTTACAATTTCTGTAATTTTCAAATTGTGGAAGATTCTACAATATTATGTTTCCACAATTTTATTATAGGTGGAGTCCACAAAATTGGATTCACAATTTTGAACAAGACATCCACAATAAAATTGTGAAAACATTGTGGATATAGGGCATGTTATCTTGTAGTGTCGACTTCTTAAGTTGGTTCTAATCAACACATAATAGTAGTGCATGGATGTCATGATTTGTCAATAAAAATGTCATGGAGTGACAAAGATTCATGAAAAATAAATATCCAAGGACATGTGTCATACAAATATTAGGTAGACATACATGCATGTCTCACAAATTAGGTGATATATCTTTTGCCGGATCCAAGGAGTGAGTATCCTAAACCACTAAGTTCGACAAATGTAGGAGGTCATTTAGAAAGACAATGTGGTATTTTATAGGATTTAGTGAGGTCACTTCCAATGTATAAATATATAGAACATAACAAAACATAAAGGAATTTAAGTCCACCATTTGAGGGGTAAAGTGGTGAAAAGTATAGAAGAGAGC
Organism: Taxus wallichiana var. yunnanensis; assembly: GCA_018340775.1. Classification (NCBI taxonomy): domain Eukaryota; kingdom Viridiplantae; phylum Streptophyta; class Pinopsida; order Cupressales; family Taxaceae; genus Taxus; species Taxus wallichiana. The sequence goes on from CM031239.1 coordinate 351,772,047, forward strand.
CAAATTGAGCTAAACAAGTGAATCTTGTGAAGGGTCCTTGAGAAAACCTATTGTAATAGCTCTAAGAGTTTATCTTATTTTGTTTGTGAGAGTCATAATAGTGGGATTAATATTTGTATATTTCATTGAGGTTATTAATATTAATAGAAACTTATTTTTGTGTGTTGATCTTATGTGTATTCTAAGTTAATTCAAGAGTCAATTTTTTTCATTAATGGTAAAGAAGGGTTAAGAGGACCCTATGCCATACAAAAGATGGAGAAAAAGATAAGGCATTGAGGATCCTAAAAAAGCTAGCATCTACCAACAACACTAACAACCAAAAAAATTAAACACATCACACTAACGGCAACAAAACAAAAACCAGCCAAGTATCTCACCCATGTGGCCCTTTCCCTTTAGATCTTAGCTGAATTTTTATGGGGGAGATAGATCCTTTATTTTTCTCGACCGACAATTTCCTAATCCTCTTCTCGAATTTGGATTAACATTTTCAATGTTTTGGATAGGAATCAAAACTTCTATGTGTTCTGTAAGGTCATGGGATCCTGATAAGGCATCCATATCATTATTTCTAACTTGTTGCACTTCCTCCTCTTCTAGGTCCACCGATTTGTGAGAATATAATTCACAATCTTATGGATCATTCACAACCAGATGACTAGGATTAGAGTTCTTCCACCAAGAACTTCTTCCTTTAGCCTATTTTCTAACCAAGTGAAAATCTGATGCTAAATGACCAAGAGAAAAGAAAGTTTTGCATCTAAAGGGAAACCCTTCATAATCAAGATTTTGAGTCCAAGTTCTATCCTCAACTTTAAGTTCAATAGTAGCTAGGAAATCAACAAGTATCCATATTATCCAATATTATAGAAACATTGTGTGCTTAAAATCTTCGATTTTGGATCAATAGCTAAACATTTTCGTAAATTGTTACCAATAGCAATTAAGAAACTAACTAACATAAATTAGAGGAAAATTACAATAGACGGATCCACACCGGTTTGACTTGGAAACTATAAAAACTAGGTTAAACAAAGGGAACCACGAGTTCATGAAAAGCAAAAGGATTCGAATTCCCAAACTTTCCCAAAACTTTGATCCCTATTTGAAGCATTAGCAAATGCCACAATGAAAAAACCACTAGCTCTAGGAAATATAACCAACCTACCTTCCAATAAAGGTCCCCATTGCAGTGAAATCTAGGCATGAAGCACTGGAAGACCCGAGTAAAAGTTGTTGAATCCACAAATCAAACCATTCCTCTTGAAATCAATTTCAAATTAAATCACCTCTTCCCCAAAACTGACAGAAGGGATAGATTTAGCATATTCCATTGGATTATTTTATTTAGAAACCCATGAACTCGTATTCCTATTGTCTACCCCCACACCGCATCCTTGAAAGAAAGCTTAGCAGGAGGATGATCACTCTGCAGACTTGGCTGAGATAAAGACGGAACAAAATCATCATAGGCCCGATCCATCCCCACTTCACAACTCCTACACACTCGAGCTTCCACGTAAAGGTGCACCAGAAATCCAAACATGTACACCATGTGATTTCAGTTTAGGATGTAGGGAACCCCAAGCCTAAGGCCAAAGAGAGGGTCATCATTCTTAGGTTACACTTGAGTCAAAACCCCTCCCCCAAGGGTCCCTCCAAGCATTGCATAGAAATAACAACATCTTCCTTATTATTGGCCCCCATAGCCCCGAAAATATTCCCACCCCGATGGAATGGACCGAAGCACCAAATAGAGTGTCGGGAATGACCATGAAAGCTGTCCCAAAGAAATTTCATTCCCATCCTATGTGGTTTAACTGCAGTAAAAATAGTTGGACCTACGGTGAAAACCATCATTCTTTCCTTCACGAGATCGGGGATCACCGTTATTGAAAGAATTGTTCAAAGAAGCCGAGTGCACAAATCCCGTGGGAACCATTGGAAACCACACTCAAACTCTCATTATCTTCAAGTAATTTAGGATTCAATATATTCAAGTAACTTTCATTATCTTGTATAGTTTTTGGTTTGTAAAATCTAATTTTAACACATCGAATACTCCTACAAATGTTAGAAACCAATCTAGAAGGCCCCAAAAAAAAATGATGATATGTTTTCCCAAAAAAACACTGATTACAAAATTTACACTTTATTAACTTTAGGTTCAATGATGAAATCTTGAAAAAATGAGTAAGTATTGACCATATTAAATTTTGGAAAAACTATCTTATAGGTTGTAAAAGAGATCACGTTTATCATGTGTAGAATGCCCCTAATTTTTTATATTTACACAAATAACTTTATAGTTTAATAAATTATTAAAGAATAAAGAATAATAAGAGAAATAATTGATGGATCAACAAAACAAAAGAATGTTTGAATGAAATTATACTATGTAATAACATCATAAATACAAGAGGGATGCATTTTGGTGAGATCAAGGTTACGAATCTGAATAACCTATGTGGAGGTAACTATACAAAATAAAATGAACACATGACCTTATTTCACACTCGACCCCCCAAGGTTGTGCTAGAGAAGCCGATGTTGAATGTGCACGGATGAATGGCTATGAGAGAATTAGTGACTAAGATTTGGTAGTGTGATTTCCCGAGTTGAGTAATTGGCAAAGGGAGATTTAGAGGCGATGAATGGGTAGCGTAAACTCCCTATGGTTTTTTTCCTAACTTGGATCTAAGTGCTAAACTAGTTTGAAGTGTCCATATAAACTGAATGAAATTAACAATCTATGATAATGTTGAAAGGAAACTAATCTAAAAAAATCACAAAACTAAAATATTACAATCACAAACAACAATTTGCTTCTATTCTAAATAATTAAAATATTTCTACACTAAAACTAAATAAGTGAGATACCCCGGTGTGGTTATTCACATGTGTTGAGTGTATTGAAACTAAACTAACTTAAAACAAGAAATTTTTCAAGTGACTATGATATGTAGACAATCTCATACGAGATATTCTCTCCTTTAGATCCACAGGGATGGGAAGAAGATGATTTGTCACCGGGGATTGCTATGAAAGATTCAAACCCTCTTGAAATCAACTAGTTACTGCAAATGAAAGGAAATTTATTTCTACTCTATTTGATATGATGTAAAAATCATAAATTTTAGGAATGAAGGAAATCAAACAACAAATCCAACCTGGAATTCACAAAACAGAGGTAAATCCAGTTGTGTAGTAATTTTTCCCCTCAGTTTGTTCCTTTCTTTCTTTATGTGTTCATGTGAGTCCAAGGGAAAAGGAATGCAAGAACAACAACATAAGAAGACGCTTGAGTAGTGTTAGCTTGAAGGCATTCTGGTTACAATGGAAGTAGAAGAGAGATAACACAAGAGATATGAGCTTGGCTATATAATTCCTAGCAGGATTGTGGCAACAATACTATGCAAGATACACAAAATTCTCAAGCCCCTTTTCTTGAATACAAGCATGGAATATATAGGAATTGGATGAGATGTGCCTTCATTCACAAGGTAGCCTTGCGAGTTCCAAATCATTGAGTAAAGAGGTAGTTCAAAATAATTAAATCTATTTAAAAATATAAGAGGAAGGAAAACTAAGCCATCAAGACTATTTTTTAGGCAATTTGGTTCACAAACGCACCCTAAAAGTTAAGTGAAACCACGTGTGTTAAAATTACAAATGAAGTATTATGGAAAAAAGCGTTCGGGACCGCCGCCTAGGCGGCAGCGTTCCTGGCATTAAAGGCCAAAACATGTATAGAATGAAGTGTGAAACTGGAAAAAATGTGGAAAAGCTAAGTAAGGATGTCTAGGCTACAAGTATACACTACATATGCGTTTTGGATCTTGAACATCTTCGAAAGGACATGAATCATCATTGGGGACTCTTGTAACAATTTTCTGACAATGTAGCACATATAATTTTGGGTGTGTACATATTTCCCACTCGGAGAAGCGTATTAGCCATGAAAAGGCATAAAACGTAGAGTCCGAGTATGGTGTTCCCAAAATGGGGAGTTAGAAGCTATACCTGATACACCCGTGTGTCAAAATATCATCGTCTAAACTCTCGCTACCTATAAAATGAAAAGAAGACTCAAGTGCGAGATAGATAAAATATCAAAAATAAATACTAAACCAAAATAACAAGAAGACTCACCATTTGTGCGAGGATATAGAGATATACTTGCAACAAGTCTCTAGCCCCGTGAAAACATACACTAAAAATTAGGTCAAAACAACATGTATATACATACATACATACATATATATATACATACATACATACATACATACATACATACATACATACATACATACATATATACATCCTTCGAAATTCGTAACTAGAGTGGTCGAAGGGGCCTTAAAGAGGCAGATAGGAAGAGTTCCTTTATTGTTTAGTCTCCATTTTGTGAGGCATATATGATGTTTTGGTATTTTGTGCTCGTTGTGAGCATTTTGACCGCACCTAGTGTGCGATGACATTGTATAAAACTATGACACACCATGATATGTACAGATATCTCTTTTTGGCTCAGTTATTCCTTGCATAGAGTTGACTTCCATTTATGATTTGATTCACATGTGTACTCTTAGACATTTAGAATTTATATTTTATATTCTTTTCAGAATGTATGCAATGGATATGAATGCTAACGTAATGATATATTGTTTTTTGTAATGCTGATATATGATAATGTAACCACATTGTAATGTTGAACTTTAGTTTCTCTAAGAAAATTTTGGTACTTCATTAATTGTTTTGAAAAAATGTGGCGAAAGAGTGATATGATAAATGAATGAAATTTCCCCACTCCTAACTCCACACAACCAAGTAAGATGCGATGGCTCAACATTGAGAGCTAGTTATGAATTTTTTGAATGGTAATGATGAGAGACAGACAGGATTTGATAAAACCAAATCGAGACACTACAACCTCAATCTACTTAAGTTTGCTTCATATTTTAGAATGTGAATTGTTTTCCAGTATATCTAGACTTAGATCTGTAGATGACCACTAGGTTAAAAAATATGGTTTTGAGGTTTTAAGCTCTTTTGGAATTTTGGACATTTAATTCACTTTGTTTTTAACTTATGATTTCACAATATTTGAATGAATTGTTTCTTACTTTCAAGTTTTTCAAAGAGACCCTTGCACCTTTCCCCATGCTACCCGTAGGAAGTATGGGATCATCACCATGGAAAAGGCATAGGCGAGTAGGGAACTTCTCTCCTTTCACAACCCTACATCACCGAAGAGACATAGGCTCAACACCGAAGGTTGGTAGGGCAAAGAAATATGTAAAATAAAAAATTCTGTGGATTTACATTTGACTTATTTATCTAGGCAAAATGTCTAGAATGTTCTTATTTCCAAAGAGATGTTTATGGGATAGATGCAACACCATGAAGCTTCTAGAATAGACTATAGGCAAAGACACCTAACCTAGAAGAAACTATAAGTAGAACCAAGTATGTAGACCTTGGTATGGTTACTATCAAAGTTTGTCTTATCTTGTTTGGATTGATGAAATGATTTAGAAATAGTTGGTGATACCATGAAGACTTGAAGAGACATGATTTGAATGTTTTTCCAATGTTTTCATATTTTTTAGGAATTTCTATAAGAATAAGTCCCTTGATAAAAAATTTTACGAAATGAACTGGCAGATGAAAATGCAATGTGGATGCAGTAATGTACATGTGGAAATGCAAGTGAAACTACATGTCATGATGTCTAAGGTGAAGAAAGTTGACGAATATTGAATTCTTCACCCCTAAAAGTACACAACAGAGAACCATGATCCTCAAAATTTTTGTTCTCTTGACAAGGGCCTACCATTCTAGGTTTAAACTTACAACCCTTTCCCAAAAGTGTATATGTCCAATCATTAAAATAATTTTTCTAAAAGAGGCGTTCATGAACCTCTTTTTCAAATTCTTGAGACATGGTGTGTGGGTGAGAATGATGAGCGTTATAGAGTGTTGTGTTTAATTATTACACTTGCTTTGAATGATGAGGCCTTGCCCCATGGATATGATGCGCTTAGTTTCATATGCACATGGGTTGAAACCGAGGGTTTATAATAGAACAACCCTCGAGATGGTTTTGATGGGCATCATTTCAATCTCAAATTTCCCTTCTTTGTTTGTTAATTCTATCATGTTTACACCTAGACCTAGGTCGTCGAGAGGGAAGAGATGCTAAACCGAGAAGACTACCCATCCCCTATGGTTCAAATGGGAGGAAGATCGGATTGTCACTCTCTAAGAGTTTCATAATTTCCACTATGGTTTTAGTGGACATTGTTTCCACATATATTGATTTACCCTTATTTGTTTTTTCCACCTCAATTTTTTTGGGTCAATGACTTCAACCTTCGAACACTCGGGGTGATCAAGGCTAACTCTTTTTGATGGAGGTGGTTTGTTCAATTGATTCACATGAAGTTCATACTATGTATGGAATTATTATGGAATTATTTCTTCTTCTTGAGGTTTTCTAAATGTATATCAAAGGGCTTAGGATCCCCTTGAGGGATGAAGACCTTCCCCAGATGGAGGAATCTAATCTCCTGGAGCAGGGTAGAAGGGATAGCCTTCATTTGATGAATATAGGGTCTCCCAAGGATCATGTTATAACTTGTTTCCCTATCGATAATGTAAAACTCCATCAAGATTGTTTTTGGACCAAGCGTGACTAGAATAAATATGGTTCCAATCAAGGTTTCTTTAAGACTATCGTACCCCCATAACATGTTTCTTGTAGAGGAACAATTTGTCTCTCCATATCCCAAATTCTAAAAGAAAGATAAGGGAACCACATTTACAGTAGCCCCATTTTCAATCATGGCTCTCTTAATACAATTTTTATAAACCCAGACTTGTAAAAATAAGGCAGGATCACCTCTTTGGGCAATTTCAGCGTCAAATGACATCTTGTCTATATCGAAAACAAACCCAGTATCCCTATCGTTTTGTCCGGAGGATGTATGTCAAAGTCAATGTAATTTATTTGAGCACTAGGAGGTTACATAATGTGTATTAGATGACACGACCAAAGGTGCATTGAGCAATGCAGAACGATGCGTAGGTGAATTATTCAACAAATCTAGAAATGAAATGTGAGAAAAGGTCTTGTTCAAATCCAATATTAAATCATAGGCTCCTACTAGTTTTGTGATTGTAGGAACGTCATCTTGTGGGAAGGAAAGAGTGGGTAGGGGTTGTGAAATGTACTCCTTTGTTTGAGTTGTTGCATTAATTTATGGCTCGACCTCTAGCTTGACTAACCCCAATATTTTTGTATTATCGTTTGAACCAAGGTTAGGAGCAACCCGAGAGTTGTCAAAAGTTGAGGCTTCATGGTCATTGTTTCCTATAAGAATTCCCTTGTTTATATTCTAAGGATTCACTTGGGAATCCCTAGGATGTTACTATTTGCATTTTGATGTGTGGTAGGTCCGATATGACTAGGTTGTGGGTTTGTTTTAGGATTTGTAAGGAACATGTCTATAAAGACCTACCTTTGGTTTTCGGGAAGTCTTTGCAGAAACTTGTTGCAATCATGAAAATTCCTATCTTCATGACCTATAACCTTATGGAATCCACAATGTAGATTAGGGTCATAATCTTTTGGCCTTTGATAAGTGTCTTGCTGTTGTTGATTATAACTTCAGTTGTAGTTTTGAAATTGGTTATTATAACCATGATTCGCTACCCCTTGGCCAGAGTTTTGATACTGGTTTGAGCCTTGGGTCTAATTTTGTTTTTGAGAGGGATGGTTTACATCAACTATGTTGACAGAAGACATGGTGTTAGGGGATCTTTGATTTCCCATGTTGTTGTTATTGTTAGTGTTACCGTTGTTTGGAAAACCAACGTTCTTGGCTTGATCAATAACACTATTCATGGTAGCACCATGATTGCGATTCACACCCTTAGGTCCTTGGTTGTTGGCACCATTGTTTTGATAATTTTCATTATTTTGATTTGGGGATACCAATTTCCCATTGGGACCATAGATCTTACGCCCACTATCAATAGTGGTTTAGTCAATCAAGCGCACCCTCCAACACTTCCTCGTAACTACGGAAAGGAAACTTTTGAACTTCCTCCTAGTCTCTTGATTGAGTGAGTGAAGGAAAATATCACAAAGTTCCATTTGGTCCATGTTGGGCGCACTTGTAGAGGAATAGAGAACTTGGCACCATATCTGGATGAAATGGGCGGTAGATTCATTTTTCTCCTATCTAATATGTAGGAACTCCTTAATCCATGTACACAACAACTTGTTCATGTCAAATAATTTGATGAACTCAAACAAGCTATTTAAAGGAATGTATAGAAGCTTATGGAATACGGTAATACCAATCTATTGTGATTCCTTCGAGAGTCTTTGGAAAGATTTTAGCCACTACAACATCCCAAGGGATAAATCCCTTAATAGAAGTAGTGTAGGCCTTGATATGATCGTCCGTGTCTCCTTCTCCCTTAAACTTTGGAAGATTCGAAATGGGCATGGAAGCATGACACCACGTATGGTGAAGTCAAGAGGATCATTTAAGTACTCACCGTATGTACCCATTGCATAAAGATTCCACCATTGAGGATCCTTGATGAGGAAGTGGAGGATAAGGATTTGGATAAGCTGCATTATAAGCATTGACGAGAATGTATGGGGTCCCTTGATATGACATGTAGGAAGCGAGAATGGTGTATGGGTCCATCTGGGGAGTTTTTGAATACATATGCATGTAAGGTGGGATAGTACCAAGATATGGACTACCGGCCATAAAACAAGGGAACGTCACATTTCCTGTTGTGGCGGCATTCGAGAACACACTTCTAGCCAACCCTTGCATAGGATAAGCTTGTGAAGGATGAGGACCCATCCCTAGTGTGTCTAACCCTGTGAGAAGATCACTTAGATTTGAATGAACCAGATAACCTTTTTGTATAAGATATTGTGTTGGTTGCTCATTGGAAGGTGTTAGTGACTGTTTTGACCCCTCACCATTTTCCCCTAATTTTCCTATGATTTATGGGCTTTGTCATCTTTCCTAATTTTCCTCCACCATGGAAGCTCGAAAATGATCAATTTTTATCTGTATGCCTTTGAAAATCCAAATCCATAATCAAAAGATGCTCGGAACCATGATCCACATAGTTTTGTTTCAAAAAAATTCATCCTTAGAAAAAATTGGGTTCTGAGCATGAATGGTGAATTTTTGTGTTTTGACGGTTTGACGGGTGTCTTTTTCCTGTCAAAGTTATTCCTTAGTGTTCAGTGGTCACGTGGCTTCCTTTGGTTGGTCGGGGATGGTGGGAAAATGATTTAACTTATCGATTTTTACTTTTTAGTGAAAAGGCAAATTTGGTCTTGTAGCCCCGTTCATGTCTGATTGGTTCTTTTGGTGCTTACGTGGCTTCTTCTAATTGGATGGGGTGCGGCGGGTTTGTTTTTGAACTTGTTCTTTTTGGCTAATTTGGCAAAAGTTTGATCTCGCCCGCTTCCCTGCCAAGCTCTGATTGGAGCAAATTTAAGTGGCAGGGAAAAGGTCTCACTTTGACGCCGCAGGAGGACACGTGGTGAGCCTGCACTCATTCAAGGTATCAAATTTTTGGGACCATCTCAAGGTGCGTCATGGTGACATATGGCAGTTTGAAAAGTCAAAGAGGTGGGGAAATAGACCATTAGAGGAAAAGCTGGATTTTTGCCTCTTGACATCAAAAGGACTAAAATCTCAAAATGGCCCGCAAGCTTGATAAAGGGAAAGTCAAATCTTGCTTCAGTCAACGAAGGAGGTGCGGACTCTTGGGGGAAATTTGGAAAAATTTCCTTTAGGGAGAAAAGGTGTCGAAGTAAAAAGGGAAGCACGGTTCTGCTGCAATCATATTAAGACACGTGTTAGGCTTGTTTTTCAAGGGCAGAGTTGTGGGTAAAATTTGAAAATTTTTCCCTTTTCCAAAAAAGAGGTGAAATGATAGAATTTGGCTGTGGGTCCACTGGGGTCCACTTTAGGACACGTGTTAGGCTAATTTCCCAAGGACGGAGATGCGGAGAAAATGTGAAATTTTTCCATTTCTCCAAAAGTTGTAAAAAGTCAGAGGAAGCCCCCGGGTCTGTTTTTAAGTTTGAATCTTCCACGTGGATGGCCCAAATTCAAAGTAGAGATCAACGACAACTGAGAGTCTGAAATCTGATTTTTCCCCATTTTTTCGAAACACGTTTAGAAGTGCGAGTCTCCATGATTTCTTGGTCTTTTCTACATGCCAAATAGAGGGGGAGTTAATTTTGATATCTAGAGTTTGGTGAGAAGATCTGGAGGGTGTCTTTCGCCATTAAAATGGTCTGACTTTTGTGCCCGATCGATTTTCTATTTTTCTTCTCCCAAGCACGCAAGGAGCCAGATTTGACATATTAGGGGCAAAAGTGGTTGGAAAATTGAAGGAAGATTGATCTACTGGAGGAAAGAGTTGAATGTAGGAGATATTTGATGAAATCATCCCCCTTGAGCACTTGGAGACTTCTTGCAGATTTGATTATGAGACTCACGAAAGAATCATGGTGAAAACTGGTGCATTAAATGTTTTTATCTTTTGAGGAGAAGGGTCTATGGTAAATGTTATAAATGGCAAATTTTTTTGTGCAAATGGTTGGGAGTTTTGGAAAGGTCGAGACTAATTTTCCTAGCGAAAAAGCTTGATAGAGCCCATCCCTCTTGAGAAGTCATGTCTAAGCTTGTATATCTCTCTTTGTGTCTACACATAGGGATAGGATGGATTGTTACAACAAGATTATATCTTGTGTAGATGATTTGGGATTTGAGTCAGTGATTTTAGGGTCAGGAGACCCGTTTCTATTCACACCATCTATGTTATGCAGCTTAAGCGGTGTGTGTGATGGGGTTGTCGGATGTATGTTTATTATTGTCAGGTGAAAGATGAAAGGATGGTCAAGTGGACCATCGCTAGATGATCATCTCATTTTGAGAAAGTTTACGAGATGTCTTTCCGGGGATCTACTGGGGTTACCACCGCCATGTGAGATTGATTTTCATATAGATCTGGTTTTGGGAGCAAAGCCTATCTCACGAGCACCTTATTGGATGACCACCCCGAACTCGTGAGCTCAAGTGACAGGCTTGAGGGCCTTCTACGTGAAAGGCCTAATTCATCCCGAAAGTGTGTCCCCTTGGGGTGCACCAGTGATCTTTGTAAAGAAGAAGGACGGATCCTTGCGGTTGTGTATTGATTACCTGGTAGGCAACAAAGTAACGATCAATAATTGTTATCCCCTTCCGTGCATTGATGATTTTTTTGATCAGATGAAGGGAGCCAAAAATTTCTCTAAGATAGACCTTAAGTCAAGCTACCATCAATAGAGAATTTCGAGAGAAGGACATTCATAAGACCGCTTTTTGTATGAGATATGGCCACTTTATGAGTTCACAAAAGTGGTACCTATTGGTTTGACGAATGCCCATGCAGTGTTTATGAGTTTGATGAATGGGGTATTTAGCACCTTCTTATATCACTTCATTCTCATCTTCCTTGATGAAATTTTGATTTACTCACGTACGTGTGAAGAGCACGAGGGGCACCTTTACCGGTTCTTCAAAGTGTCTTCGGGAGTAAAGCAACTTTACGAACTTGGAGAAGTGTTCATTATTTTAGATGGAGGTGCGTATTTGGGTCATATCATTTTTGGGGAAGGTATCACCATCGGTCCTTATAAGATTAGAGCTATCCTAGATTGGCCAGTACCCACTACTGTGACTGAGGTGTGCAACTTTATGGGATTAGTAGGCTACTATAGGAGATTTGTTCAGGACTTCTCTTGGATTACGCACCCCATCACTTCCCTTCAGTGGAAAAGGAAGAAGTTTGTTTGGTTAGATAGGTGCAAGAAGGACTTGGGACATTGAAAGAATGTCTCACTACAACACATATCCTTATAGTGTTAGATCCACGAGATGAGTTTTTCATATGCACGAGATAGCGAGCTTGGAGGTGTGTTGATACAGGAGGGAAAAGTAATGGCTTTTGAGTCTCGCAAACTCAAATATTATGAGCTTAATTATCCAACTCATGATCTTGAGCTTGCGGTAGTTGTGCACGCTTTGGTTTGATGGAGGCACTTTCTACTTGGTTAGAGATTCACACTTAGGACAGATCACCTGATTCTTTGCCACCTCTTCATGCAACCTAATCTCAATACTCGTTAGCGGCATTGGATGTAGTTGCTTTATGAGTATGATATGGATATAGATCATGTGAAGGGGAAGGAGAATGTGGTTGTTGATGCTCTTAGTAGACCGAGGCATGTGGTTATGGCCACCTCATTGAGCACAGATTTGCAGAGTAGGATTTTTCAGCAACTTCCTCACGACAACTTCTACATTGCAATTTGAGCAGAGATCGAGTCTCAGAGACCCCTCGAGTGGAAGTTTGATGGTTTTTCTTTAGAGGCAGATGGTCTTCTTAGGAAAAGAGGCCATATTTATGTTCCCAAAGATGGAGGCTTGAGGTAGGACATCTTGGCAGAGGCACATCGTGCACCCTATTCAGCCCATCCCGGGGTGAAGAAGATTCATGCCACCTTGAGACAATTATATCATTGGAGAGGACTTTGTATATATGTGGCTCAAGTTTTTTCATGCTATTTAGAGTACTAGAAAGTGAAGGCCGAACATCAGCATCCAGTTAGCCTTCTCTTTCCTCATGCTATATCGGAGTGGAAGTGGGACACCATTTCCATGGACTTAATTATTGGGCTACCGATGTCGAGATACCACCACGACACCATCATGGCCACCGTGGATAAATTGACAAAAGTGGCTCATTTTTCTCTAGTAAAGACAACTTATATAGTTAGTGCAGTGGCATGGTTATATCTTGACGAGATTGTCAGGTTGCACAAGATTCTGTGGAAGATTATTTGTGACCGCGATCCTTTGTATACTTCTAATTTACTGGAGTACCATGTAGTATGCCCTTGGGATGAGAATCAAATTCAACACAACATATCACCCCAAGACAGATGGACAAACTGAGCGGGTGAATCAAATTTTAGAGGACATGCTTAGGATGTATGTGATGGATCAGTAGTCTAGATGGGAGGAGTACTTGTACTTGGTGGAGTTTTCCTATAACAATAGTTTTCAGAGTTCTATAGGCATGGCTCCTTTTCAGGATTTGTATGGCAAAGAGTGCAGGACACCTCTTAGTTGGGATAGGTTAGAGGAAAAGGTTTCTCTTGGACCAACTTTGTTGCAAGACATGGAGTAGTAGGTGGTTTTGATCAGACAAAGACTACAAGAGGCACATGATAGGTAGAAGAAGTACGTAAATCAGCATAGGACCGACCGTAGTTTTGATGTGGGCATGAAGGTGTTCCTTCGTGTCGAGCCACATCAAAGCCCTATCCATTATGAAAAAGGTTATAAGTTAGCTCCTAGATTCGTTGGTACTTTTGAGATCTTGGAGCATATCATCATTTGGCCTACCATCTAGCGTTACCACCTAGCTTGTCTTGCGTACATGATGTGTTTCATGTTTCAGTTCTTAGGAGATATATTGTAGATCCTTCTCATGTGCTTTGGATTGGACCTCATTACAGGTGCAAGATCAGGGGTAGGTGATGGTGGAGCCCATTTGCATCATAAATCGTAGTACCTTGGGCCTTCGAGGTAGAGAGGTTGATTAGGTCCAGGTGCAATGGGATAGATATGATGAGACTGTAGCTACATGCGAGGATTCTACTTTTCTACAAGTTCAGTTTCCACATTTATTCTAGTGACTTCCAGAAGGAAGTCAAGTCTAAGGGAGGGGGATGTAGTGCCCACTTCCCTTTGACACCTTTTGATACTGATCATGATACTACTGATTATATTATGGACATGATTATGGAATTTATTATAGTATGATGTTAGATGTTAGATCATGGATTATTGTTGACCTTTATTCAATTATGATGCATGATGATTATTAGAGACATTTTTATATATTGATGATGATATGTTGTTTGACATGGTTATATTATGGATGTTGTTCGGACATGTGATATTTGGATATTGTGAGTAGACCTAGAAATGGAAACTATTTGACGATGATATATAGTTGTTGAGTAAAATTGCAAATGATCTTGTTGGTTGCTTGGATGTTGTTGTGATTCATATATCTAGATGATTTTGGAATTTTATTTATATTATTTTGGTTTTCTGGATATTGCCACGAGGCTGAAGGAGGTATTTGTGTTTTGCAGGTTAAAATATCACAACAAACATCGGGAATAGGAGACCAACCACATTAGAATTCTAGATGAATTCAACAAGGTCACCATGGCAACTTGTATTTGTTTATGTGTTTGATTGTGTTAGGGATTTCCATGGGGGATCACCTTTAAACGTGACAAAGGGTTATGTGTATTTATTTATTTGATTCCTTTTATTGATGTTTGTATGTGTTTATTAAGTGATGTGTTTATCCCTTTTATTTAAATAAATTGTGGTATATAATGTGAGTAATCATATTGTTAAAATAAATTAATCAAATTGGGTCATAAGAAAGTAATTATTGGAGTGGTTGAATCTTGTATTAAATGTTGTAAGAGATATGTAAGTAAAATTTGGAGTATGAAACACTTCATCTTCTTTGGAATTCGAAATTGTCCTTGGAGACTGATTTTGGAGGCTTGTGGGACAAGTTAAACTTGTCCCGTACCTCTTAAATTCACTTACCAACCTTACCTATGGTTAGAGAGTTTAAATCTAGCTTTCATTATGCATATTTGTAAGCCTAGCTGAATGTTTTAATTACACTTCTTACTTGAAATTAATTTCATTCCTTTGGGATATGGGATTGATTTGAGTGTGTAAGTAAGACTGTCATAGTATTCACCTACTTATTTATTGTGTCTTGGAGATTGAAGTTGACTTGTGAGTTGGAGTTAAGGATGTGTGATGTGGCATCCTACAAATATCCACATCATCGTCCTCTCTTCCCCCTTCTATATATTCAAATTCATTTTAGTGATTGGGGTTACACTCTTTTGGTTGCTTCACTTTTGGAAACTCCTTTTGGAGTGAATTATTTTGCTATTTTGGAGCTCTTGCTTTGGAGAAGTTTTTAGAAGATTGTTGCATGCTTGTGCTTGGCTGATTTGGATTACTTACATTGGATTAAAGCTTGCTATTTTGGAACTTGGAACAACTCCATCATGGAGAGGTAGGAGCTTGGCTCTTGTAATGCTTTTTTTTTTATGAAATTGTTATTGTTGTGAATGTTTTGGCATGTTTGTGGGATGTTGGCTAGATGGCCTAAGAATGGTGTAGGAGAAGATTATGGGGTTTATTTTGTGGGAGGCATAAGTGTTTTGGGGAGGTATAAGTGTGGATGGAGTTGGGATTCGGGTTCCACCTTACAAAGAAACAACTTGCATTTCTTTACTTGTTATGGGGTGCCATAAGAAGTTGGGGAGGCATAAGGAAATGTGAGGAATAAGGGGTACTTAGGGGAGGCATAAGGGCATGTTAGGGCTTTGATATACTATATTTTAGTGGTTTGAAATCAGGTGGTGATACCCATTTCCCCTTTGGGAGGAATAAGTAGCATCCCCCATAGTTTCTTGCTCCTTTAGCTTACTTGATGAAGCCTCAGTGTTGTTTATCAGGATTTAATGTAGTTGTAAACTACATTCTGTTTTGGACTATGTTTTAAATGTGAAAATGTTGCTTGTGTGTTGTGGAAGCATTTGTTGCCATGAGTTGAATCACATATTCTATTACATTATGGTTGGGCCTCAGGGGCCAATGAAGAAGGATGGCTTCTCCTTGTCATTGGATGTCTTGGTTTGGTCGATAACGCTTTTCTTTCCCCTGCTCTTGTTGTGATCAAAATTGGAAGAAAGATAAATCTACATGTTGTTGTTCAGGAGCAAAGGAGACAAAAAGAAAATAGTTTGATAGTCCCTTGTTGAAATGAAATCTTATTGTAACTAATATCATCAATCATAACACCCTTATGTTTACACAAGTGCATGTACTTGAGCTCACAGTGTGATTGGATAACATGAGTACTATCTCCAAGTTGTGGGACTTGCTACTTTGAGATAGACCTCCGTGAGGAAGTTGGTTCTTGCTCCTAAACTACTTTCCATAATCTAATCTAATGGGGAAAAATAACTGTCATAATCTAACTTTTCAAGGGACCAAGGAGAGAGAATGCATAAAACATGAAAGCCTACACTAAAGTGGTGATACACTAGAAAAGGAGGGATGTGAGAGTAGTCTTCCAATGTGTGAAAAAATAGAAGTAAAATGCATACTAGAAGGGGTGATAACAGTTCTCCACAATCTGACAAATGCATTCGTAACAATATTCCATACATGTAAAATAATAAAGAGTATTTTCAAGAGCATAAAAATAGACACAATATTCTTGTAATGAAGGTTGAAAGGGCAAGAAGAGTGCAAACAAACACAGCAGGGGAAGATGCATCCACAAACTTGTATTTTATTGCTTTATGATATGCACAGTTCAATCTATTACAAGATAAGGGCCCAGATTACCATGCAAGGAGTCCACTACAAGGGCCATCAACACATTGGATTCACAAAGCAATTTTGATAGAGCTTTGCTGCAAAAAAACTACCTCCCCTTTTCAATGAGCTTAATACTCCAATTTATAGAAAATAAGAAGAGAGAGAGAGAGGGAAAATGGAAATCCTAAAATCTATCCTTTAACCAATTGTAAGAGGTATTAAATGGAGTGAAATGATGTTATGTTGCTTGCTAAAGGCTCCTATACTGTCCCATGACTTGCAGCAGTGAAATATTTTAGCCCATGCTTCATTGAATGCGTCTAACTACCAAATAAAACACTATTATGAACTTGGCCGCATTTTCTACAAAATCTCTATCTATCCTTCATCAAATCTAGAATTTCTTGATTGTTGTGTGTTGGAATCAGAGCCATGATTCCAACAGTACAATTTCATGTGATTTCATTGAGAAATGCAAAAGTTATGGCCTTCTAAGTGCGAGCAACTATTTTGGGTCTGCCAGGCATTTTCTGTCATTTGACGGAATGAGCATTAATTGAATGGAGTTGAATACATTTCTTATATTTTAATATATTTACCCTCATCAAAATTAAGAAAAGTCCAATTTTATGAAAATCAGAGCTCGGAGTCAAAAATTATGGCCTTTTGAAGTTTGGGAGGTCAAACATTGACCTTTCTTTTCATTACAGCTATTTCGGCAAAATAGGTTCCGCGTGCCACTGAATGTCCCAGAAAAATCTCTCGCATCACCTAATTTGGGTTTCCCTATCCTGCATGTCTGCTATTGACGAGGTTGTGAGGGCCATTGACTTCCGCATTCACCGCATCTCATTTAGCTTGGCTCCTTGTGTGGTGATTCCACCTTTTCACGTCTCGCGCATCCCAGCATCCCAACTGTCCCATGGACCGCCTAGGACAAAAGTGTTTGATTTTTCCATAAAACACCAGAATGATCCCATTTTCCATATTTTTCCAATTTTCTCTAACTTCTTGGGTTTTTTCTGGATGGGGAAGTTAGAGAGAAGCCAAGGGGACCCCAAAACATGATTTTTGGCCTTGAATCAATTCTACTTGCTCAGACTGAAGAATCTAATGCATGTTATCAAAATTACCTTGAGGGGTGAATTTTGGATAACAATGAACCTTTCCCACTTGAAGTGGATGAACTCGTATATGTTTTGTAATGGAAATATGTTGTATTGAATATGAAAGTTGTAATTTTGAAATGTAAAGGAGAGATATACTCTATTTCTATTTTGAAAGAAAGAGATGTATTTTGTATATTGTATTGTGAAAATCAATAGAAAAGAGAAGTTGTAAAAGAAGGAAATCTTGTCTTTTGAATAAAATTTGCATTCTTTTCCACGATTGGAACTACTACTATTTAAAATCTGAGTTTGAAATGTATTTGAAATCTTTGTTTGAAAGGAAGAAATGCGTGTGAGGAAAATACAGAACTTTGTCTTTTGAAATGTGTAAAATTGGAAATCAGAATTGCATTTTGGTTTTGAATAGTTTGATTTGAATCAACTAAATGTATTAGATTAGAATTGGAATGAATTCTAATACTTGGAAGATGAAAATGGCAAATAGATCCTTTAAAATTTGATCTCTATTTTGTATTTTCAAACTGGAAAATACTTTATCCAAAATGCATAGTTTGAACCTACAACAATGAAATAACAAATTAAACGATTAAATTGAAGTAGTATGCCCTAAATGAATTCAATTGGACAAAAACACATAAGGAATTTCTTAGAAAACTTAGAAAAATTGGGCTCAAACCGTTTTGTTGTCATTTTTTTGTCAAAGTTGTATTTTTTTAATTTGGGAGTCAATAAAATAAAATTACCTTCCAAATCCATCCTAAATCCATCTAAGAACAATTCTCCATGTTTAATTGACATGTTGAGAGAGGAAGAAGATAAATTGATTAAAATTTCATAAGTTAAAATTTACTAGCTTGCCTTTTAAAATCCTGTAGATTGTTTTCATGAAATTTACCTCTTAAACATTATCAAAGTGAAAAATTAATGAGTTTTGTGCAAAGGGGATGTCAAGTTCTTTCCAAAAGTCTTAATTTTCCCAAAAATGATCTCCCAATGAAAAGTTATGGTCTTCTGAAGTTTTTCTTCATTTGGCGTCAAAAATAATTCTAACTGTCAAATTTTTTATTTGGGAAAACTTTCCTTAGCGGACCTGCGGGCCCAAATTTTCCCTTAGTGCTTTTTGGTCAAAAATTCTAAAGGCACAAATTTTGCCACCGCTCTATTGACCCGCAAGCCCTTTCTTTTGTCAAAATCGCCTAAGTTCAAAAAAAATTTTTGGAAAAATTTCCCTTGTGGACCCGCCACCCCACTTTTACCTTTTGGTTGTTTTTCACGGCCACGCGGCTCAGAACAGATTAACTTAACCTTTTAATTAATTTGGAATTTTTTCTAAGTTTCCTCCGCTACCCCGCCGGCCCGTAGGTAATCAAGTCTTCTACGTGGCGTCACAAGGCACTTTGGAGGAGGAGCGGATTCCCTTTTAAGCTTAGTGCTTCAGAAATTTTTGGGGAAATTTTTCCTAAATTCTCCCACCAGCTCACCGATCTGCATCCAATGGATGGCTGACATGTGTCTTCATGACGCATTCGTGGAGGCACAGAGATTT
This sequence comes from Taxus wallichiana var. yunnanensis, assembly GCA_018340775.1. Lineage (NCBI taxonomy): Eukaryota > Viridiplantae > Streptophyta > Pinopsida > Cupressales > Taxaceae > Taxus > Taxus wallichiana. The sequence goes on from CM031239.1 coordinate 351,791,270, forward strand.
TTAAGCCTTTAAACCTTTTTCTTGCAAAGTTAATTTTTTTAAATTGCTCGATGGCCTGATGGGCCGTGACCAATCATCGCTTGAAACGTGGCACCTTGGGCATCGGAAGAGGTGTGGATCATTTGATTCCATAGCGCCTTTCGGCCAAAAAGGATCATTGTCTTAAAATCCTTTGATGACCCGATTTTGCACTAGAGTTTAGAAATGCCAACACGTGTCCTCTTCGGGCTCACGAGTGCGCGAAGGAAAATCATGATTTTGTTCCAAGAGGGGAAAATGCACTAAAACTCTCCCCGCTCCACCGGCCTGCGCATAGGAAAATTTTCTTCCCCAGGCCCACAGACCCGCTCTTGAGAAAAGTTTCCTCCCAAGGCCCGCTGGCCCATAACTTGAGAAATATGAGGTGTTAGGATGACTTCTTTATATCACTGAAAAGGTGAGAAAATTTCCTATCTGATGGGAATGTTTTTGGGAAGTTTTGAGTGTGTTAATTTTGAGAAAAATTAAGTTGAATATTTTAAGCCTGTTAGAGAATGGTATAGTGATAAATTACCCTCTTAACCTAATTAATTAATCTAACCCTAAGTTTGGACCTTGTGATCTTTTATAATTGTCGTATTACTAAAACTATAAGCTATTAACAATATTTGGCTTTGAAACTTGCTTGCAAAGAATCAAGTTGTTGTCTTGAACACAGTTGTAGACTCTTTTAAACAAAAAAAATTATTCCATAATTTTCCTAACTAATCCTAGGTTGTTCTTGGGTCTCGAGTGGGTTGTTTTAGCGGGCATCACATAGTTTCTAGGACAACTGTTAACTATAGCCATAAGTGAAAAAAACTCAAAGGTATTTATCTTACATGATAGGATTTTCCTCCGACACATTTTCAATTTGTTGACAACTCCTCTATCCTGGGGAAGCCTCTTTGAGAGAAGCGTCTCATATTGCCTCTATTTTATGCATTTTCTCCCAAGCTACTGGATATGATATAAATGAAGGTAAATATAGAATCATCTTATTTCATTTTCCCTAAAGCTTAAGTAAGACATCCTTCAAAATTTGTCGTTCCATCGAGGTACTTTACAAATCAAATATCTTGGCCTCTTTCTTTCTCCCGAAAAAATCATGGATTAGACATGGGTAAAGGTCAAAATTACCACTAAATTTTACATATGGACAAATAGATGGCTTTCTTTTGGAGGAAAAATGACCCAGTCAAAACTATCCTACGGGCCACTCCAATCTATGTTGTGTCTCTACTTCATATCGCAGCTTAGAATCTTGCATGACATAGATTCTATCAGTCACAAGTTTCTTTGGCGTGGACAACAATAACATAACAAATGGCATTTAGCCAAATGGAATATCTTATGTTTCCCCAAAGAGAATAGGGAGTCATATTTAGAGACAATGTTAAGAACAATATGGCTTTGATGACTAAATTATATTGGTGGCTTCTCCATAATCCTCAAAGAACTATGGGTTATTAATATGTTTACTAAATATGTAGATGGTTTTCCTCTGCTTCAGCTCATCCACCACTCCTTACCTACTAATGGATCTCCTATATTGTCATCATATGCTTGGGCGAGACTCTTATCAAAGAGACTCTATTTTGGATTGTTAAAAATGGTTGTGAAGTAAATTTTTGGATATATTTTTGCAATGGATATCCATCAATTATATCTCACTACCTAAGTTTTCTATAAGTTATGAATGCAATCCAAGTTTAGGAGAGGATTAAAGTCTTTCACTATCGTAGTTACATCCTAAAAAGAGTGGCTTCCGCTCTCTCTCGCCACTAACTTTATCACAACAACATGTCCAAAAATTGACTTACATTTTATAATCACATTTGGTATCCTTGTCTGGTACAAAGGATGAACTAGGGTGGGGAAGGCATTCGATGGTAGCTATACGGTGGTGGAGGGGTATGGTACGTTGGCTAGATCACACAACCATCCTTAGACGGTTTTTTTCAAGAAGATATGGTAGCCTCGTGCTATGGCCTAAAGTGAGATTCTTTATTTGAACCCTTCTTCTCAAACATGTTCTCGTAGGGGAAAATCTTATGAAAAGAGGGCTGAAAGGACCTTTTCGGTGTATGTTATGTTTCAATGGGGTTGAAACTTATGATCTATTTTCCTATCTTTCCCTTTTTCTTCATAATTGTGGAAGTACCTTTAAGACATGCTCATGGTAGTGTGGAATGATCCCATTAACCTAGGGTAGGTAATCCGCAGTGGGAACTAGTCATGAAAGATACCCCGTGCTTGAATATTTCTTGTTGCATTTCAGTAACGCTAATGTTATTGAATGTCTAGAGATAAAGAAATAGACACATATTTAAAGGACTAATACATGACTTGGACTATGTATGGGCCCATATCAAAACTAATATTGCTGAAATGCTTCAAACTAAAGTTAAATCGCTAAACCCTATACCGATAGATGGAGCCGGGTCCTCGCTACTCTTGAACTTCGAGAGGATTATATGAAACAAAGTTTAGTGTCATCCTATACAAATCTACCACCGTGAGATAAATTTTGGGAGGCTCTCATAGAAGGAGGGGGCATCTAGAAGAAATCAGGGCAAGATAGTATAGGAGGAATAGCTAGAGACAGTGCATCTCAAAAGATTTTATTCTATGGGCGAAAATTGGAATCAACACAAATAATATGGCTCAAATACTTTCCATTCACTATTCACTTTAACTTAAACCTCTTCAAATAATCATTTTAACTTAAACCTTATATATTATGGCCATTAAAAGATAAGGAGGAAAAGAAAAGAAATTTCATAATATACATATTACATATAGATAAAGAATGGAATCAAAGTATAGATCAACCATGCAATTTTTTTAATGAAACCCCGGATAAATGCATCTCTAATTTTACATTAAATAATTAAATTATTTCTATTAAATAAATTTACTTATAATTTTTATTATTTAATTATTATTCATTTATCCATATTAAAACTTTCTTCTACATGATTCACATCATTTGATGTTAAATATTTAAATTAATGACTATTTTTACTTCCTTTAGTTTAGAGTAGCTAAGATAGAGTCATAAGATTGGTGATCTTAATTTTCATCGATTACTTTTATTGTTCATGATATTTACTAAATATCTTATTTAATCTTCTAAAATTAATTCAAGTTTGAAATTAATAACTTTAAGTTTATTTTTATGGTCTATTTTTGTAGGTAAAGAATAATCAAAGTTTAAAGTTCTCTATATTCACTTTTTCCTAGCTTAAAATCCATTCTAATATAATTTCTAAGTTCTAATTTCTAGGTTTTTTTAGCATTCCTACAATTTTAATCACATTTTAAATTTATAGTTTTATCAATCCTATAATCAAGTGTAACTATTAATTGGCATGTCCCAAGTGAGTATTTTGTCTTAGTTTACCCTAATAGTTTATTCCTTGTTGTGTTTGTGACTATGGTTGAGAAAACTTCATCTTCCAAGGTCACCCGTGGTTCTATGGAAGAGCTGACCTCTTCATGAATCAATGACAACCTGTGTTTAAGCCTTAAGAGGAGCTTCCTTCAAAGGTGGTACCATTCTAGATTTGTCTCTCCAGGCTTCCTATATAATTTTTGAATCCAATAATCTTTCAAGCCATTGTAATGCCCGAGACAATATGTCCATACAACATATGTTTCTATTCACTTGGAAAAATTGGTATATGCTTGCATATGTGTGTATATGGACACAAATCAACCTTTACCCTCTAAAATCTTGTTGGACTTGGGTGATGAACAATGCAAGCGGGTAGTGGATTATGAGAACATCCCCTTTAGGTGTAGATAATTTCATGAATATGGTCACTTGCTTAAGGATTGTCCTCATGATATGTAGACCCCAAATGTGGTGATGGTGAATGAAGAATTTATGGTACCAAATAAAAATATAGATAAAGGGAAAAACCTAGATAAGGCCTTACAAATAGCTCTTAATCATTAGGCAATTTTGCAGCCTGAAGTTGCAAATAAGAATATGATAGACATTGTTGCCTTATAAGTACCTAATATGTCAATTGGCCAACACAAAATGAACCCGTTGCAAAAATCCTTATAACAATGTTTAGTAGAATAATGTCAAAGTTAATCAACAAAAATATAAACTAGCGGCAAGAGAAAATGAATAAAAGGGTCTAAAGAAGGTTCAACTAGGAGAAAGTTGTATGGCCTCAATTATCCCTCCTCTTCTAACCAAATCTTGTAAAATTACGAAATCTTTAGGGGTGTACTAAGAATCTAAGAAAAAATTGAGAATGTATACTTTTTATGCCCGAGATGGAAATCTAACAATTTACTTAGTCAAAAGATAGGTCAAGGGTTAACCAAAGCGAGGAAGGTAGGAGATCTGGAAGCCATTCTTGAATAGGTTTCTCAATGAGGTTTATTCCATGGAATGCACGAGGGATAAAGGGGATCCCTAATAAAATAAATGTGATAAGAAGATTGATGCAACAATATCATCCTTAGATTTTATTTTTGTAAGAAACTAAGGTATCGGGTGACCTTATGGCTATCTTAGCTAATAATACTACTAAAAAAGGACAAGTACTTGCACTAGGCTCGAGATGGGGCTTCAGGAGGTATGGAGTGTATTTGGGACCCCCATCATCTTCGAGTATTACATAGTGGTGTCTCGTATGGAGTATTATACCCGGCGCGAGAGACATAGAAAAGGATCGATTAATGCTTTTTCTTAATATCTATTCCCCAAGAAATGTTGAAGGAAAGAAATATCAATGGAACCTTATTAAATGGCATGTTAATGATCACTTAGGATACCTTTGTATAATAGATGGAGACTTTAACTCTATACATAAGAAAATAATGGGGAGATTCACACTTGGATGCTTCATCTTGCCCTTATGAATAACTACATCTACAACCTTCAAATAATTGATGTTAAGACCCAAAATCTAACAAAATAACTGGGATAACTACATTAGGGAAAGATTGGACAAATTTTTGATATCGGAGGAGTAGATGGCCAAGAGTTTTCTCCCCATTGCCAATGTTGTGGATAATAGGGGCTATGATCATTGGTCGGTGTCTTTGGGGATTGTAAAATCAAAGGAATTTAAGGCCCCCTTCCACTATCAATTAATGTGGATGCGACATGAAACAGTTTCACAATTTGATTATAAAATGGTGGAAAGAAGGGAAACTAAGACATGGAACCTAGATGTAAAAACTTCACCAAACTCTTCAAAGATGTTAAGAGAAAAATTAAGGAGTGAAATAGGAATGTTTTTATAAATGTGAATGCGAGGAAAATAGAGTTAATTGAGTTGATTCAATCCCTTAATCAACATATTACATTCCAAGGATTCTCATTGGAACTAGATAAGACGGAGATTGAACTCATTAGAGACCTTTGCGAATGATAGCAATGAGAAGAGATATTTTAGAAAAAAGGTGAATGTACAATGACTATAGGAGGGAGACAAAAATACAATCTTTTTCTAAAAATTCGCCTTGGCTAATCATGCAAATAACTACATAGCATATTTGACTAATGAAATGGGCCAATAGGATACCTCTAAGAGGGAATCCAACAGTGATTTTCAATTATTTCAACACTTTGTTTCAGGTGTTAGCCACCGAATGGGAGGGCTCAATGACTAATTATGATAATATTTCCTCTCTCATTATGGAGGAAGATAATCACCAGTTGAATAAGACCATTTGTGAACAAGAATTACATCAGGTTGTGTTCACTATGAAGAAAGAAAAAACTCCTAGGCTAGGTAGATTTCCAATAGAATTCTATCAACAATTTTGGGAGCTAATTAAATTTGATCTTTTAGAGGAGGTCAAGGAATTTTGGAGAGAAAGAACTATCTTGAGAAATATGAATTACATATAAATAGCTTTGATTCCTAAAATTGTGGAGGCATCTACCATTGTTGAATATCGTCCAATTGCTTTATGTAATGTTTTGTATAAAACGATTACTAAATTTATGGCTGAAAGGATGAAACAAATTATTAATAAAATTATATCGCCAGAACAAGGAGGTTTTGTTCCTCATAGACAAATTGCTGATGATATAGTTTTGCAACAAGAATCTCTTCATTTTATGGAAATTCAAAAAGGCCTCGCTATGTTTATGAGATTGGAACTTGCTAAAGCGCATGACAAAGTCGAATGGTTTTTTTGGCCATTCTTTTAGTACACTTTGGTTTTGCAGCTTAGTGTATAGAGTGGATTCAAGCATGCATCACTATTGTTTCTTTCTTTGTTCTAATTAATGGAGAGCCTTCCTCGTGGTTTTTATCCTTAAGGGGAATCAAACAAGGTGATCCGCTCTCTCCATTTCTATTTATAATTGTGGTACATCATGTAGGACGACTGTTAACTACAACCATACATGAAAAAAACTCAAAGGTATATATCTTACGCGATAGGATTTTTCTCTCGACACATTTTCAATTTGTTGATGACTCCTCTATCATGGGGAAGCCTCTTTGAGAGAAGTATCTCATATTGCCTTTATTTTGTGCCTTTTCTCCCAAGCTACTTTGGATACAATATAAATGAAGGTAAATCCAGAATAATCTTATTTTATTTTCCCCTAAGGCTTGAGTAAGACATCCTTTGAAAGTTGAGGTTCCATCGAGGTAATTTACCAATCAAATATCTTGGCCTCTTTCTTTCTCCTAAAAAAATCATGGGCTAGACATGGGTTAAGGTCAAAATTACCACTAAATTTTACATATGGACAAATAGATGGCTTTCTTTTGGAGGAAAAATGACCTTGGTCAAAACTATCCTGCGGGCCACTCCAATCTATGTTGCGTCTCTACTTCATATCCTAGTTAGAATCTTGCATGACATAGATTCTATTAGTCACAAGTTTCTTTGGCGTGGAAAACAATAGCATAAAAATGGAATTTAACAAAATGGAATATCTTATGTCGCCCCAAAGTAAGAATAGGGGACTCATATTTAGAGACAATGTTAAGAACAATATGGCTTTGACAACTAAATTATATTGGTGGCTTCTCCATAATCCTCAAAGAATCGTGGGTTATTAATGTGTTTGCTAAATATATAGATGGTTTGCCTCTGCTTGAACTCATCCACCACTCCTTACCTAATAATGGATCTCCTATATTATGTCATGTCATATGCTTGGGTGAGAATCTTATAAAAGAGAATCTATTTTGAATTGTTAAAAATGGTTGTCAAGCAAATTTTTGGATATATTTTTGCAATGAATTTCCATCAATTATATCTCACTACCCAAGTTTTCTATAGGTTATGAATGCACTCCAAGTTTAGAAGAGGATTAAAGATCATCACTATCGGTAGTTACATCCTCGAGAAAGAGTGGCTTCCGGTCTCTCTCGCCACTAACTTCGTCATAACAATAGGTCCAAAAATTGACTTACATTTTATAATCACATTTGGTATCCTTGTCGGGTACAAAGGATGAACCGGGGTGGGAAGGCATTTTGATGGTAGCTATACAAATGGCGGAGGGGTATGCTACATTGGCTAGATCACACAACCATCCATAGAAGGTTGTTTTCAAGAAGATATGGCAGCACTGTGCTATGGCCTAAAGTGATATTTTTATTTGAACTCTTCTTCACAAACATGTTCTCATAGGGGAAAATCTTATGAAAAGATGGCTGAAAGGACCTTTTCGGTGTATGTTATGTTTCAATGAGGTTGAAACGCATGATCTATTTTCCTATCTTTCCCTTTTGCTTTACAATTGTGGAAGTACCTTTCAGACATGCTCATGGTAGTGTGGAATGATCCCATTAACCTATGGTAGGTAATCCACAGTGGGGAACCGGTTGTGAAAGATACCCATGTGTTGAATATTGCCAAGTTGCATTTCATGTAACGCTAATGTTATGGAATGTCTAGAAATAAAGAAATAGACACATATTTAAAGGAGTAATACATGACTTGGACTATGTATGGGCCCATATCAAAACTAATATTGCTGAAACGCTTCAAACTAAAGTTAAATTGCTAAACCCTATATCGAAAGATGGAGATGGGTCCTTGCTTACTCTTGAACTTCGAGAGGATGATATGCAACAAAGTTTAGTGTCATTCTATACAAATATACCACTGCGAGATGAATGTTGGGAGGCTCTTGTAGAAGGCGGGGCATCTAGAAGAAATGCGGGGCAAGATAGTATCGGAGGCGTAGCTAGAGATAGTGCATCTTAGCAAAAAGATACTTATTCTATGGGCGAAGATTGGAATCACCACAAATAATATGGCTCAAATCCTTTCCATTCAAAAGTATGCTCTAAAGGAAGCTGCAAAAATTAAGTGGAGTAGAGTTACTATTAAATCCAATTCTCAGGTGATTATTCAACTGCTCAATAAGCAAAGAAGGAGTCACTCTTTTAATTGGCGAGTTTCCCAAGTTCAAACAAATATAAGTATCTTGACACAAGTTTTTCTGATGCTTCTTTATGTTCATATTCGTAGGGCGAGGAATAAAGTAGCAGATGCCTTGTCTAATTGGGCTTTGGATCAGAAAATGTACATGTGCTAGGTTGTATTCATTTACAATGGTCCACGGAGAAAAGATGAGCAATTTGGCACATTCTCCATTTGGATGGATAATATGAGTCACCTCTTCTTGTTTTATTTGGCTTTTACGATGTTGTCATGGGTACTCTAAGGGTGTTTTAGTTGGTGTATTAATTACACTTTTCTCGGCATTGTACATATTTATAACCCGTTTCTTGGTAATTAATTAAATTTTCTTTAAAAAAATCAAGTCTAACTATTTTATCTTGAAGGTTTCACTATTATTTTAATATTAATTGTACATTTTAGATTTTCTTTTTAAATATATATATTTTAAAAAAATGTGTAGAGTTTTGATTTAATAACTTAATTTTGACATAAGGTATGTGCTAATATTAGTTTTAGTATATAGTTATTAAAGGTGAAGTTCATGATTGAATGGTCGAACACGTGTGCTTGGTCGAACTTGTTTAAGGCGATCAAACTTTCATGTCTTGTTTCTAAATATGTTTTGATCATGTTCTTAATTTTCAGTGCCGACCGTGTGCGTTTCGCATACGGTGCTTGTGTCGTTTGAAAAAGAGATTCCAGGGATCTGTATTATCAATCACTTTCATACTCAATGGTGCTTATGTCGCTTGAAAAAGAGATTCCAGGGAGCTGAGAACCATGAACCCAGAGCCGTGGAAGGGAGAATGTATCTGAGTTGGTCGCAATAATGTCTCCCATTACCCAACCCTCGAGCAAGCACATCTCATTTTCTGTTAGACATAGCTTCGTTGGCCATGATGGCTCCTAAGTCCTCCGTTAGTGGGCCGCCCTGTCTTAACATGAGGTAACCACAGGGATTGCATGGCCGCCACGAAAGAGTCCACCTTGGTCGTCCAATAAGTTACGAAGCAACGCATATTCCACCGGTACTTTAGATATGTATGTAGAATGTGAAGAATAGACAAGGTATCATAATTATTTGACAACAATGTCTCATATAAATGCGGGCTTTTCGACTGCTATGATGGCAGACAATGATCAAATTTGAAGGGCTCCCCATATTTTAATTTGATGGGCTAAGTGAAGTTTATTTTTTGTAAATGCTAGATTAAATAACATATTATCTTTTAATAGAAAAAATGAAAATGTTAATTTTCTTTTGACATATATCTAATTCCATTGTGAAATAGATGAAAATGGACGGGAATGAGTGGGATACAAATTTTCAAATTCCAGTGGGAGTTTCTACTATCTCGAGCTCTCCTCCAAAAGATTCTCGGTATGGAGTGCTGAAATCTTGGGCGATGCGTGCTTCGGGGAGGAGTGAAATTGTTTACCCCTCCCTTCCCCGAACCCGACCTAGAAACAAAATGCGTCGACGTTGTTTGTACTCGGAGGAATTGGTGAAAAGGGCTAGTAATAGGTATGGGTTTTCACTCTTTGGTTGCTTTGTTGGCATTAGACCAAATGTGGACCTTGTCGGGCTTGGGCTAGAAGAAAATGGGTTGCGAGAGGCATCTTTTTGGTGGCCATCTCAAATAAATCATTCTTGTTTCATTAATAGGAAAGAAGAATACCTCAATGCCATTAATGGTGGACCCCGGCTTTATGGGAAGACAATGTTACATTTGGCTAATTGGCGACTGGCTTAGAAATGATTTTTTTGAATCCAATGCTTTCCCGGTTTGGGTGATGCTCCCTGACTTGGCCCTCGAGTTTTGGGAAGTTGAGGTGCTAAGAGGGATACCCAGAGCCATTAGGGATTTGATGGTCATAGATCTAACGACTCTCACTAGAACAAGGATGGTATCTGCGAGAATGTGTGTGAATGTATCCCAGGGGAAAACATTGTGCACTTTTTATCTGTCTTGGCTCGTCCCATGGGGTTTTTGAACAAGAGATTAAGTATGAACGCTCCCCTGTATTACATTGGATGCGGAGTCTATTGGTAATGGGGCTAGTTCCTACAAAGGCTCGGATTTGGAATGGTAGTTGAAGCTACTTGCTCACGTTGAATTTGGCGTGGCCATTTCGAATCCAGTCCCCTAAACCTTTTTTTCCCGATTCCATGGTTGGAGATTTGAAAAAAGTGAGTTGTTGACTAGTGGGGGCTAGTTGTAGAGCATGTTGATGGGACGACGGCTTGTGTTTGGAGTGGAAACCCATAGATTCGAGAAGGCAATAACGACGGCTGTCTCAAATCTAATCCCATAGATTCGAAGGCAATAACGAGGAGGATAGCGAGTCTACCACCGGTGGAGTCGGGTCGAGGACGAGGATGATTCTTGGTATGAAACAGAGGATTTAGTGGCAAATTTAGTGGTGTTATCTGTTGTTTCGATGGAGAAATCATTTGAAAGGGAGGAATCGTCAAAGAAGCAAGATGGAAGCATTATGAGGGGAAAAATAAGGACTTGAAAATTCAAAGTAAAATTAATAGCACAAAATATGAAAGATCAAATCAATGTGGCGGAAACCCCTTCGGGTAAATTGAGGTGGTATCTTTGAAGATTAACAAGAAGGAGCTTTCCTCTCAAACATCTAAACCCCAAACCAATCTGGATTCCCTAAAGGTTCTTGCCTTATGGGAGGGTGAGGGATACAGAGACTACATCAAGGAGACATTTGGGGGCGTTGTTGATTCTGATAATGGGTGGTACATAGTACATTCCGAAGAATTAAGTAGAGGAATTGGTACATTTTGCAACTTGTTGGGGAGAGCTATTGGTTTTTTCCTTTGTTTCTTTTTGGTTGTCTCTTTTGCACCTAGTTTTTCTTGAGTTAAGTTTATTTAACTCCCTTTGTGGTCAGGTTTATCCTTTTTATTCCTTTTATGGGTGTCTTCACGATGCATCTTTATTTGTAAGGATTAAGGGAGCCACAATCCCTATTTATTACCCTATCTAATAAAAATATATATCTAATTGATTTAAATAAAATAAATATGAAAAAGTCAAAATCATTTACTATATAACATATAATAATAATTTTGTAATTTATTTAAACCGAATAATCAAGATTCAAAAAAATAATTACACAAGTTATAATTTTGAAAAATCCTTGTAACAAATTTATAAGTTGGTCATAGAAAAAACAAAATTTATGCATGAGACATGAATCTTAGGCTCTGAAAATAGGGTTCACATTCTTTGTACCATGAAGGAGTTGGACGTGGTCACGAGCACATGAACTGTGGAGGGACCGAGAAGGGACAACAATGAGGAATCAACAATTGGACAACAAACAATGAGGAAAAAGGAAAATACGAGATAACTCGTGGGTAACAAAGCTTTTCATAAACTAGAAGAAGGAGATTTTGTAAAAGCTAGCCCCGAGTGGAAACAAGAGACCCCATGGCTGAAAGTACTAGAATTAGTGGTCCAAAGAGCACAAGGAAGATTTAGCTTTGCATTGATGGGAACATTTTTTGGAATACAATGAATATTGACCAAGTCAAGATTTGGACAAAGAAGAACCGGAAGATTTTCGGGCAAAGTCAATACCTTCGCTCTATCGACAAAAAGATTTTTGTTTGTCTTCTCTCTTGAAGAAGATCTTGTTTAAGTTTTGTAGGGTGGGCCATGGTTCTATAGAAGAACCACTCTCTCCATGATTAGATGGAAACTAGGCTCCAAAACACACATTCCAACTACATGTCCTATCTGGATAAGGCTTTCGTGACTTCCCGGAATTATGGGAGGTAGATGTGTTGTGAGCACTTTGCTAAAGAAATAGGGGATTTGATTTCTCTAGACCTAACCACAATAGCTAGGACCAAATTCATTGTAGTAAGGATGTGCATCAACATCTCATCTGGTTCTTCCCCTTTGGAGGTCATCAACTTAGAAACTAGAGATGGGATATGGAATCAAAAAATCATATATGAGGATTCACCAAATTATCATTACAGATGTGGGAAAGTGGGGCACAATTGAAACAAATGTAATGGTAAGAAGGATTCCCAACCACCAACTTGTCAAGAATGGACTAAGAAAAATCCAACACCTCGGACCCACAGGCATCGATTTGGTGATTGATTTGCAGAACGCATTAGAAGTGACATCACTAGTTTGTGAGAGGAAGGGCCAGTGATTGATTGAAAATTGTAGGTTTTTGGTGACATGGACAAAGTGACCCCACAAAAACCGTGTTAAGACACATCGAAACCAAACAACACGAGCGTGGATGAACTATTTGCTTCATTCAAAATTAGTGATGTGGACTTGGGAAAGAGAGTAATAATGGTTAGAGACATTAATTGTGGGGGAAGTGATCCGTAAACTTCTACTTTGGAACTCTATGAATCACACAATTATGTCAGTTTCTACTTTCAACTTTGGAAAATGACATATTTGCTTAAATATTAGAGCTTCGTGATTGATTATCTAGTGCTATAGAAAGGAAATTGTAGAGAAGGAAAATAATTCAAACTTCAACACCAACAATTTTTATCCTGGAAACCTCCAAGGAGGAAAACTAGTCGGGAAGGGCAACAACTCTTTCTTCCCACTTTTATTGGTCTAACATAGACAATTACAGATTACAATAAGTATGAAAAGAAGCAACAGTGTAAACCTTCTCTCCAATTACTTGCTTGCTCTGTTTCTACACCTTGCTCCTACAATTCCATTCCAACACTGAAGATCTTGCTCACTTCTCTCATTAAATTCTGATTCGCCTTCAAATGTCTATTCTCTTGCTCCTTCCATGTATTTATAGGCCTTCACATGTCCTCCTGTGCACTGGAGAATGTGAAAGGGCATGGAAGGGAAGAGACACGGCTGGGTGCTTCAAATTCGCATCCATTCGTGTTCCATTCTTATTTTCTGTTCGAAAGTTTTGAAGGATCCACCACCTATGTAGACCGGTGGTCTTAGGACTACCGCCTGGGCGGGTAGCGCTTCAAACCGCTGCTCTGCATGGCCCGGCGTTACCCAGTAACCTCCGTTTACCTCATTTCGTTTTACTTTTCTTATTTCTCCTTCTTGGTGCTGATGGAACTGATGAAGTGGTGTGTTTTTGGATCCCTATGGATCACACCTCCCTTACTTAAGAGGCTTTTGGTCCCACAAAATCTTAGTGGTGGAGTGGTAGAGGAATTAACTTCCTCTCATGCTCATTCGAGTACCACTGGGTCTGCCTTTGTGTCTTCTCTCATCCAAACTGCCAAGACTCCTATAGATCTCTAGTTTCCAAGTGTACGTCCTCCTCTGAGATGCCTCGAGTATAATCCTCTTTCGAAGGAAAATTTTGTATCTTTCCTTCTTTGTCATGCATAGATGGCGTTAGTGGATGTGAGCTCTTGCAACTTACTATCGTGTGCATCTACATGAAGTATGGCCTGAAGGTTTCTTCTCCAACCTGCTCAAGTATGGTGAAGGTCCCATACTTTGTAGTGGTTTAGTCCTTTCATGTCTTTGTTTCTTGAGATGGATTGGTCGAATCCTCTCCAAGTGCGCTGCTGCTATAGTCACCATTGTTCCTTGTATCTCCTCTTCTTCTTGCTGCCCCACGGTTAGGTCCAGTGAATCCATAGGTAGATATGGTGACTACATAGTGGAAGTTTGTTTTGCTCCTTGAATGAGCAGTTCCTATGGTGGATTCTTCTATAAAAACTGACAAGTGCTATCCAAATTCTCCATCCTTTGGTCAAAAATATCCATGCTCTCACATCCATTTTGCTTTTCTTCCAATGAAAGAAAACAAAACTGATGATTTTCTTGAATAAGTCTTGGTGCTTGGTTGACACTTACCATAGCCTTCTTTTATTTTCTCTGGTGTTCCCGGATGTTAAAAATAACTCCATCCTTGATCCATCTGTACCGGTTCTCCCTCCTTGTGAACACAACATCCCTGCATACAAGTAAGGACTTCCGAAGACAATGTCAAATGCATCAAGTGGAATAATATCAGCCTCTAATACATCTATGTATTGGGTATTTATCCCAAACTAAAACTTACACTTCCTTGTAACTTATATTTCTACACCCTTCTTCACCCATCCCAATGGGTATGGATGTGGATGCACGTAAGTCTCTAGGCCAAGCTGTTCTACAACCGCATCAAAAATCAAATTTGACTGAGAACCAAAATCTACTAAAGCATTTACCTTAGTCTTCTTGATTTGGATTTTGATTTGAAATAGCTTACTCATCTCTTCTTCTTCTTCTACCCCATACATGTTAGTGGCCATGCATCCTAACCTCTCGTCTACATCCGAATCATCCTCAATCTCCACCTCTCTTTTTGTCTTCACAGTGGCCATGGATTTCTTGGAATCCTTGGTTCGGTGCTTTGGGTGCAATTCCGGATGCAACTTCCAACATGTGGCGTCAATATGTCCATTTACATCAAAATTCTTATAGAAATTCTTAGGATCTTTACAAGTATGCAAAGCAATAGCGACATGTTTACCTTTCCATTTACCTCTGCTACTTGTCTTCCCTTGTTCTTTGTCCTACTATTCTGTTGACTGGTCTCCCTTTGGCTCTATTTCTCCTTGCTTCTTCTTGTCATCAATGTAGTATGCTTGTACACAAGCTTCATTGAGATCCTTGGGCTTCGTGGAGATTACCTTCCTCCGAAGGTGAGTGTGAAGTCCTCCCAAATACTTGGTCAGAATGTCCTCATCCTCCAAGTCCATATTAAGCAACATGGCTTGTCTCCGAAATTCTGTAGTGTAGTCTTGCATGCTTTGACCGCTGCCCTGTCTAAAGTACTGCCACTTAATCATCATGTCAGTCTTATGGCCAATAGGATAGAAGTTAGCTCTAATCAACTCTTTAAAACCCTTCCAAGTACTGATAATAGGACGTTTCTTCTTCTCACAAGTGGCTAGATGGGTTTCCCACCAAACCAGAGCATGACCTTCCATTTTGAGACGTGCAAAGGTGACCCTTTGTGCCTCAGTGACATTATGCACACTAAAATAGACTTCTAACTATTTTAGCCATTTATCTAGTAATTCTGCATCTACTTGTCCTTCAAAATTCTTTATTTCCACTTTTGTTTCAACTTTAAAAGGTGTATGTGCAGATTTTACCTTCTCGCTTACAATTAACGTCTCTTCATGCTCTTCCCATTCTTCCTCTTTGTGGATCTTTCCGATACCAAAATTTTCAGCTAGTGCTCGAACCACCGAGTCCATGGAATCTTTCTTAACTGAAGTCAGTCTTTTATAGATTTGAAAGCTCTTCTTGTTTCCTATGCAATCTATCCATCATGGTCTCTAGCAAAATGACTCTACGGACCAAGTTCTCTTCCTTCATTTAAGCTCGAATTCTCTGTTTCCACTTCTTCGTAGAAATATTTGGCTCATGCAAGGTAAAAATTCTTCACCTTTGGACCTTGTCATTGTCATACAAAATCACAAGAAAGATTCGAATACCACAATCTTGGATATATAATCAGCTCTGATACCAAAATGATCCATAAAATTCTACTTTGGAACTCTACGAATCACACAATTATGTCTGTTTCTACTTTCAACTTTGGAAAATGACAGATTTGCTTAAATATTAGAGCTTCGTGACTAATTATCTAGTGCTATAGAAAGGAAATTGCAGAGAAGGAAAATAATTCAAACTTCAACACCAACAATTTTTATCCTGGAAACCTCTAAGGAGGAAAACTAGTTGGGAAGGAAATAACTCTTTCTTCCCACTTTTATTGGTCTAACATAGACAATTATAGATTATAATAAGTATGAAAAGAAGCAACAGTGTAAACCTTCTCTCCAATTACTTGCTTGCTCTGTTTCTACACCTTGCTCCTACAATTCCATTCTAACACTGAAGATCTTTCTCACTACTCTCATTAAATTTTGATTCACCTTCGAATGTCTATTCTCTTTCTCCTTCCATGTATTTATAGGCCTTCACATGTCCTCCCATGCACTGGAGAATGTGAAAGGGCATGGAAGGGAAGAGACATGGCCAGGTGTTTCAAATTCGCGTCCATTCGCGTTCCATTCTTATTTTTCTGCTCAAAGTTTTCAGACCGCCACCTATGCAGACCGGTGGTTTCAAGATCGCCACTGCAGCAGGCGGCGCGTTTGGACCACCGCCTACAGGCGGCGCGCTTCTGAAACCACCGCTTTGCATAGAGTAGCGGTTCTTTCCAGAACCTCCGTTTACCTCATTTCTTTTCACTTTTCTTATTTCTCCTTCTTGGTGCTGATGAAACTGATGAAGTGGTGTGTTTTTCTGGATCCCTATGGTTCAGAAGCCCACCCATTTCAAATTTGAATGGACAGGTGTATTCCTTTAAAAACAACTCCACAACATGTGGTTGTCAATGTAAATGATGGGGTGTTGGTTGATAAGACTGCATCTCTCGCCGCTAAAAATATTTCCCATTGTGACTCATCTAAATAAAAGGATGTGGACCCTCCTTTCTTAGGGATTCTCAAATTCATGGGGAAGGGAAATTCAAATGAGAGAGCAAATTTGCAAAATTTGAGGTGTTAATGGTGGAGTCTTTTCTTAACAACCTTGAGTAGAAACATAAAGAAATGAATGAAGTGGTGGTTTAGACGAGGTCCATTTTTAAATTGAATGCAGTCTTTACCAAGGAAGTGAGTCCCCTTATGAAGAATGGCAATGCAATTTCGATTTTTGCTGAGTCTCTAGGTAAGGTGGACATTATTGCTTCATTTGAGGAAGATGATAGATGGACAAAGGTTAAAAATAAAATGCCTCACACCATTCATCCCGCCATGACCTGGAGTCGTGGTCATAAATTCTAGATGTTTCTTGCACCATCAATTTCGTGGTTTATTTTCTTTTTTTTGGTTCCCGACCGCACTCGAACCGGTTCTTCTTCGGTTTATGACAGTTTCTTGGGGTTCTGTTGTGTGCAACTACATTCTTGTTGTCTTTGGGCTTCTTATCGGTAGATTTTCCTCTCTGCCAGTTGTGTTTATTTTCTTATTTTGGGCCTTTTCTTTGTGTTTTGGTCTTCTTGTATCTTCTGGATTTTGAGCCTCTTTGTCATCCGGGGTATGGTCCCCTCCAAAAAACCATTTACCAATAATAGTAAAAATGAATATTAGGCTCAACAACTTAGGTAATTGTAGTGCCACATATTTCAAATCATTTCATTCCGAGTAAATTTGTCTTAACCGATAGACAACATGGGTATGAGGGAGACATTGAGGAATCTCCAATTTAAAGATTATTGTTTCCAAACAAGATTGTACCTTCCTAAGGCAAAAAATAGAACATTTGTGTAGAATCATGATATGCCTCTCATATATTTGTTATAACCTATAATTCAAGAAGTACAAGGTTATTGAAAAAGATTTTTTAATAAATATAATAAAATGTTATACATTGAATTAATAATATATTCTTAATAAACATATCAAGTAATATATTATCGAACCTAATATCGAGTAATACATGTAGAGACAAGAAGCAATA
The DNA here is from genome assembly GCA_018340775.1 of Taxus wallichiana var. yunnanensis. NCBI lineage: Eukaryota > Viridiplantae > Streptophyta > Pinopsida > Cupressales > Taxaceae > Taxus > Taxus wallichiana. The sequence goes on from CM031239.1 coordinate 351,809,224, forward strand.
ACAATTTACTATTGAGAAATAAAAAATGGCATAATTATAGTTCTAATGTGTAAAATAGACATGTATTTAAACAAATTATACATTACGTAGCAAGTTGTTCCAAAATTCAAAAATACATGTTCGATATTTTTATCAAACAATGTCTCACCAACACATTTACATTGATAATATTTTCAATGAAGAAACTCACTAGGACTTGACTTTACTTGTTTCTTGTATAAATTATCATTCATACACAAGGTTGTGGATTTGGTAATCAAACATTTATGAAACAAGTAATATTTAAATGACCAATTTACAAAATAAATAAGGGCATTGAGAATAAACCACCAAATTCCAAACATGATTTACAAGCTAGCAAAAGATAAAAGAGAATATTGCTATTTTGAAAATAGAAAGAGTAAGGTAATTGGTTATTTTCTAGAGATTTATCTTTTTCCTAGTGATTTTGTGCATGATTTGTGTGAAGTGAATGAATATTTTTAAATATAGAAAATAGAAAGCTAGCAAGCATGAATTTTGTTGCTCTAATTATTATTTAATATTTTATTTATTAAAATAAATTAAACAAATTATAAAATTTAACTTAGCATACAATTTACATGACAAGTGATTTTTTTAGTTAACCCTTCTAATGAAAATTTATAATATTCTATTGCCTTTTAATATTGAAGAGTAATTTTTTTAAAATGTAATTTTTTTGTCACCTTTGTACGAAAAGATGAAAGGCATTTAAAGGGCATTGATGACTTCAAATTTGATCCCCGATGGCAAGATATGTACATAACGAGTCTATTAAAAAGATCTTTCAAATTTTTAGAAACAAATATAATTGGAAGGTGTAAAGCAGGACTCCACCACCTGGCAGCGTATTCCAACATATACAAAAATGGGAGTTTGAGAGTAGGGTAAACAAAAAATATGAAATATACTAGGAGTTGCTCCCTTGAGGGGTGCAAAGGTACACCGTATTCGGAGAAAGGAAAAAATAATTCAATTAAAATATTTTCTAGAAATTCAACCACAACCCAATAGTCTAATTGTCATGATTGGATAAATTACCTAAACATTTAAATAAAATATAATAATATTTCGAAATAGTCACCGTGGCAGCGACCAATCAAAAAGGTTAAAAAAAACGTAACACTATGGGCAATTAAATTTTTTTGTCTGTTCTAGAAGAACTCCCCTACCTTATCATTGTAATTGTATTTCCCTCTTCTCGGTAAAATTTCTTCACCATTTCCCTCTTCCTCGTTAATATTTTATGTGTAACCTTTGTTTTATTTTGAAATGCATGTTTCATATAAATGACCTAATCCCGTACACCTTTATTGTAGTCGTCGAAGAAACAAAACCCGCCACATCACAACATTAGTCACCGTAGTAGCGCCAATCAAACACTAAAAACAACAGAGGCACGAAATAGAAAACAATAGTTGTAACATAACACGACGGAAATACGGAGGATGCCCACACTTTAAAACACCTACGACATAAAAACAAAAACAAAAATTTTAATATTAGAAATGGCTAGGAAAAAGTAGAATAATTGTGACACTCTTCTTAATATAAATATTTTGAGTTTTAATGCACTATAAAATAGAGATAATGGGAAAAAATAAGTAATGGAGGAGGCACTTTAGATTTTATTTAAATGGTTTGTGTTATAATTAAGAGTTTTACAAAGGGATAACCTCTCCATATTTTTCTTTGTATGGCCCTTACAAAAATTTATTCGTTATAGTCACCTCTCTCAAATAAAGGTTTAAGCTTGTTTATCATAGACATTAAGGGTGTTTGTTGAGACACCGACATAAATTTGACTTGATATATAATCTCTCAAGTGGAGGCTTAAGGTTTATTGACATAGACATGAGATTTCTCATTGGTATTCAATCTTAGGGCAACTAACTCAAGGTAAATTTTAAGACCCCCTAAAATCAATCAGTAGATATTACTTTGTGAATATTTATAAATGACTTTCAAAATCATGGCGAATGCCAAAATCAAAAGGAAATACTACCGGTTGGTAGAAAGCTCACAAAGCTATAGAATAATGCTATCATCTAGTAGCAAATTTCTCTTTCGTGTGTGTCAAAAAGGAGATTTGTATATAAAAAGTTGGCTATTAATGTAAATTCTAGGTGAACCAACCCATAAAAGTAACTTCTACCCATAAAAGCTAAGCGAAACAACAAGCAACTTGACACCTTAAAATTAACCAAATCCAAATTTCAAAAACCCAAATATTTGTGAATTAACGAAGATTCGCCATAAAAATTTACACTCGAATTAACTTATAGATGTAAGTCCATACCAAAATGCCAAACCATCGTGGTTTTAAGACTTATAAAATTTTGACTTGTTATTGTCTCTCTCAAGTGAAAGTTCAACTTTTTCGACATAAACATGTCATTTCCTATTAGGATTTGGACTTGGGTCAATTAGCTTGTAAATATAAGTACACATCAAAATACCAAATTAGGGTGTAAGGCACTTACAAAATGTCCATATCCAAAAACCAAACCATGGTGTTTAGTAAGGCATTAAAATTTATTTACTTATTATAGCCTCTCTCAAATGGAGGTTCAATCTTGTTAAGAATAGCCAATTTATTTTCCGTTGGGATTTATTTTGGGGTCATTTAACTTGTTTACGTAAATCCACACCGAAACACCAAAGTAAGATACTTTAAAAGGTAATTAAGAAATTTTGACTTTTATAGCCTCTATCAAGCGGAGGTCTAATCTTGTTTGACATAGATATGCCATTTCTTATTGGGATTTGATCTTGAGTCAATTAATTTGTAAATTTAAGTCTATACCGAAACACCAAACCATGGTGATTAGAAGAAACTTATAAATTTTTACTTTTGATAGCTTCTATTTAGTGGAGGTCATCAAGCTTGCTTGACACATAAATTCCATTTCCCATCAAGATTTGATCTTGAGACAGGTTAACTTGTAAATGTAAGTCCATACCAAAACAAAAACTAGTGTTCTTGGTAAGCAACTTACAAAATCTCCACATCATATGGCATAATATGAAATTATGGTGCTTGATAAGGAACTTAAAAAAATCCGCTTATTATATCCTCTCTAAAATGAAGGTTCAAGCTTGCTTGCAGAGACATGGTGTTTTTCCATAGTGCTTGATCTTGGGTCAATTGAATTGTACATGAAAGTCCTCACCAAAATGCCAAACCGGATGCTTGGTAAGATGCTTACAAAAATATGACTTACCGTCTTTTAAATAAACATTCAAGATTATTTGAAGAAAACATAATATAGCATGGAGGAGCCTATTCGTCACATATTTTCACAAGGGAGTTAGCCAAAATTGAACTTGTGACCTCAAGTTAGACATGCACATACCCCACCAATGCACTATAACCAATATTCGGATAAATTTAGTCATCCGTTGGCTATGCTAGCCGATATACCATATTAGAATTTGATCTCATATCGATTAAGTTGTAAATCATGTGATTTGTTAACTTAGACATCCAACTAAAAGAAATATGAATCTTTTAATTCATTCGTTGAAAATATGTATTAGAGCTCCATTCAGTACAAGTTGACAATAAGTATATATTGTATTTATCTATTCATACGGGCAGATTTGAGTCAACTATTCCAATTATGGTTACAAACAATCACATGGCACTTACATATGGCTTGCTTTGACTCGCCGCCTAAACCTTTCTTCATCCGTACACATGTATTGAAAAATTCTACACTACATCTTGCCAACATATTCTATCCATACATTTTAAAACAGTCATATTTGGCTACGGAAAATGGCCACGTGGAGTATTATAGTAGATTGTGGGGACATGCAGTCCTTGAAGTCTGTTTGTGTACTTTAATAAGAAACAAGTTGTTAGGGGTGTGGCCATTTCGGAGGACAATTTAAGAATCTCAGTGAGGTCCACCGGGTGTTGGGGAGAAGGAAGCCAGGTGCAGTTGTGAACGAAAATTTGAAGGAAATTATGGAAATTAGATTCACTAATCAAGAAAAAGTGGGTGCATCGATAGTTGGAATTACAAATGCCACACAAAGGAGAAGGTACACTAATTGTAAAAAGAATGTTAAAAGTTGAACATATATTAGAAATGTAATGAAGATACAAGCAATGTATTAAATAAATTCAAATAATCTATAAGAATGAAGAGAAAACAATGGGTAGAAAAGTTGAAAAAGAGTTCTATGTGATCACGTAATTAATTGAAACTCAAATTTCACACTAGATTGTGTGCAATGATTGCAAAATTCCAATAATGTCATTTTTTAGGGTTTGGGGTTATCTTAGTGATCAATTGGACCCAATTTCAAAGTATTGACCTAACCAATATCTTAACTAGCCCAATTAAGGATGCATTTTGGGTCAATTTTATCCACATTAACATAATTATGACAATATGTTGTTATTTAGTGTTTAATTTTCTCAATTTCATCATTAATTGAACTAATTATTAGTTTTCATGAATTACGATGTAAATTGGATCATTTTAAACCATAGTTACCTCGGGACGAGGTTTTCGGGACGGCAATTTTTTTAAAAAATTTTGGGGACTGCTAATTAAAAAAAATATAAATATTTAAAATATAAAAATATAGTGATTAAATTATATAAATAAGCTGAAATAAAACCATTTGAGATTTAAATAAGGTGAAACTTGAACTCATAAACATCAAATACATTCCTTAATACCGTAATATCAATATGTTAAGGTCATAAATTGAAAATTCATAATACATATTTGAATTTTGAATTTGAGACAAACTGAATATTCAAATATATTATAAAATAGTCGGGTTATGGTTAACGGGTAAACATTTATAAAGGGAAAACAATAAACAAATTAATTCAAACAAAATTCAAAAAAACCGAAGTCCCAGCCGTCCCGCCATCCCCTGGACGTTTCTCCTCCTCTCAAACGTCCCAGGACGTTTCCTCTATTCCTTGCCCTTTGGAAAACGTGGGGGAAACATTTCCCTCACATCCCAACATCCCCAAAATGTCTGGGATGTCCCGGATGTCGAAATTTTTGGGGGATGCGTCCCGCGTAACTATGTAAATTTAAACCTAATTAACCTTATTGTGAGATATGTTGCAATTTGAGGATTAATTGCCCCCATTACATCATTGAGTCTACCAATTATTCAATTAATTCATACAAAGGGCTAATTTGGACCAATTCGAGCCCTTTAAATATAATATTTATGACTATTATTGGCCTCAATCAACACCATTACATCAAAATTTTCCAATGTCGCATTTTTTCAATGTTTACACAATGTCATGGTATTTTCATGTGGGTGAAGAAATCATTTATCCACAAAAAAATCATTTTGTGGAAAAATTGTGAATTATCAACATTAAATGAATAGCTTTCTAAAACATAATGAAGGTTTTTCACAATTTTATAAATGTTACATTATAAATTGTTAAATATCTACATTCTCAAATTTTCATTGTGGAAAAACCACATTTTCTCATGTTTAAAAATATATTTTCCACAATTTCATCAAATTCATATTTAAACTTGTGAGATATCTAGATTCTTTAATCTTTTATGTAAACTCACTTTTTTCTTTATATTTTAAAAAAAAAGACGTTAAAAATAATAATTTTGGATTCTTGACACAACCCAAATAAAAATCTTATATATTTTTTTCTCACACCACACACACACACACACACACACACACACACACACACACACACACATATATATATATATATATATATATTATTGTATATTATCAACAAAATGTACAATATATGTTGTGGATAATTTAGTACACCACCTACCTTTACACTAATTTAAATCTAATGCATTATATTGTTAAGTAAATTTTCTTGTGGGTATTAGTCTAGATAATCCACACTACTAAAATTAATTATGGATAATATACAATTAAAAATTATGCCGAGATGCATTCATTCTATAATGAAAGAAGGGGAGTGGTTTTTTTAACATTTTAAAAAACCTAGATATTAATGTAGCTAGATTAACATTTCTCAATTGTAGAATTGAAACCTAAATTTTGAGGTTACATAATTTTGATATACAAAAATTTTAAGATAAAAAATATTAAGTGGAAACTTTTTAAATATATGTATTTAAGATATTTGTTATGTTTGTAAAATATATCCACCTTAAAAATTTTAAGGATTGTAACTCATTCTAAAATATATATAATTAATTTTCAACATAAAAACTTTAATACACTTAAAAATTAAAATAAATTTATAAAATATTTAATATAAATTTAATATTCTAACATAATTAACATAACTTAAAACATATTTTAGGAAATTAATTAAACTAAAAAAATCATATGCATAACATAAATATTCTAATAAATGTGGTTTTAACAAAATAATTCAACTAATAATTATAGTCAACACAATCAAATTTATTTATTGACAATTTACACTATTATAAGCTAATTAAGATAAAATATTCAATAACCAATTATTACATTACATTTTAATACACTACTATATTAATATACCATTATTGTTATTTAGTTTATGGAATCTATTTTTTCAAAACAATAATAATATACAATATGTATTAATTACAAATAAAGAACTTGAAAAATATATTATATCTTTCTAAATTTAAAATTTAGATTTTTAGGAATTCATTATGACATGCAATTGATTTTACTTCCACTTGTAATTTATTTTAACTGCAATTAAGAATGCATAAGCTCAATGGTTGAACAATTTTAAGTTTATTTGTTGTTCACGTATAGTTTTGAACTGATTTTAGTTAAATGCAACTTCAACATAGAAAAATATGGAAGTGTGATCTGCAATAGAATAAATGCAAAAACAACTCATAAACCGATTATAATACTAGTTGCTTTTGGGTAAAATTAAAGTATTTTTTTAACAGATAATTTTATAATATACAGGTTATTTCTCCTAAAAAGATTTCAGAAATACATTCATGTTCAAATATTGGATTTTCTCCTGAAAAGCTCTTGCAAATATATTCTTGTTGAAATATTGGATCTGAAAAAATCTCATATCTTATGAGTAAAAATGTTCACTTTCGTGTTGTGTAAGAGGACATTAAATTGCCACATTTTTCATTAGTAATTTATGCAGTAATCACTTTACTTTAATATTGGTATGGACTAAATCTAACTTTCCCAAGAATATGTTAATAGATTTTTTTTTGTATTTTCTTTGTCTTTAATGTATTTATTCAATTATCTCATGTTTAAGCTATAATATTTTCATTTAAGTTTTATATATTATATATATTTTTAAACATTTTAAGTTGATGAAAATTGGTTTTCTCCATTTACCTTTTTACAACAATCATGTACAATTTTTTATGTAGAATATGGAAGCGCATATGACAAACCATGGGAGAAATAATGAAGAAATTTAGTAGTAATAAAGTTTAAAAGGGGCAATATGAGTGCATCTATGGAGGAAATGGATGACTACATAATTTTCAAGCATTGGAAATTATAATGATTTTGTATAACAAGGGACGTTGAAGAGAATCTTGCATGGCTACAACTTGATAGATTCTCGTATGAAACAAAAGATATGTTCCCGCTAAGAGAACTATTAGATGATTGAGATAGTGGAAGAGTATTAAAACAGAAAATGCAAGATTTTAGTAGATTTCTATGACTATTAATTTTTTTGCAAGAATATGAAATAGAGGAAACACTTATGAAAATCTATTTCTCAGAATCATATGAAAACATGTAAGACATGCATGATTTTCATTAATGTGGGTGAAAACACTATCTTTTAATATGAGATAAAAATCTTTTTAATAGTCAATCTATAATTGAACCTCATTACATTATGTTAAATATATATTAATGAATAAAAAAATATAGGTTTAAGATTTTGTATGAATTTATATTTAAAATTAAGCTTTTATTTGACAACCCATTTCATATTTTTAGATAGCATAAAAAGTGTTTAGTTTTAATGGGACAAAAAAAACCTCAAGTATAAAGGGAGAAAGGATATAACAATGACGCTCAAATGAAGAGGTCCTTACCAGGGGCCAAACCACAACAACAAAAATAAAATAAAGCAATACAACCCTTACAAAAACCACAAGAAGCTTGGTCAAAGACCATACAAGAACAAAGAAAAACCCCACCCAAAAAAAAAGCTAGGAAGGCAAAGAATAACGCTAAGGAGCTGGTCAAACATACTTGACCGTACACAAGAAGGATTCTAGAAACCAACCTAGTAAGAAAGAAAGGGTGGTTTACCCATTAGACCCCATACCATGAGATCTTAAGTTCATTTTAAGTGGGACTATAACAGTTTTCTTTTCTTTTTTCCTTTCACAACCATCCAATCCACTTCCCTATTAGGATCCTCATTTTCATCATTGTGGATTGGTACCACTATTTTAAGAGTCTCTTTATTGTCAATAGATTTCTTCGCAAACTTCAATTTTTAGTGCCGGATGTCGACCCCAAACGGGGTGTAGAGACCACAAGAATGTTGTAGAGAATCCAAACCATCACCCCTAACACAGAGGTAAAAAAGGGTTTTATCCATATGTTGTAACTCACCTTCTTCGACCGACCCTCGAATCCTCCAAAGAATCATCTAGAACATCTCCCACAACTAGCATGATGGGTTGGGAATCTTTCCACCAGATACCTTATCACTCTTTTTTTGTTTCACACTAGTATAATATGAGACTAAGTGTACCAAAGCAAAGCATTTCCTACATCTAAAGGGCAAGCCTTAAAGTCCAATAGTTGGATCCAAATTCTATCCATAACCCTAAGTTCCATAGAGAGGCTAGTAGATCAACATTGGTATCAATATCAACCAGATGTGAGGATAGGTCGTGTGAGTGTACAATTCACTTTTGGTATCTATGTCAAGGAATTTTCCCAAAGCCTTTGAAATGGAAATAAGACATTCCTCCCCCAAATTGCATTGACAGTGAGGCAACTACACCCAGATATGCTTGACATTAAATGTTTCAATAGTAGGGTTGAAAGATGGGTACCATGGTTTCATAAGCAAAAGGTGACTCGAAGTTCCCGAAGATTAGAAAATATGTTTCTCGATCTTCTAGAATCTTAAAAACAACAATAAAAACCTGTAGTGCCCACTTCCCTTCGATACCTTTTTGATTATTGATTTCGATCATCACAACTACACTTATGGATGTTATTGTAGCTTTTGTTTTATCATGATATTAGATGTTAGAGATACCGATTGTTGTTGATTTTGACTCATATATGATGCATGTGGATTATTAGAGACATTTTTATTGACGTTGATATACCGATTTAAGATGACATGGTTATTTATATATATTTCTGACATGAGATGTACTTTCGTCACACTGAGTAGGCTTCGATAATTGGATTAATGTTGTGATCATTTTGACATGGTTGAAACATTGGATAGAAATGTTGCTAGAAATTGTAAATGATATCGTATTTTCCTAGATGATATTTGATTCATATATAGATGATTGTGGATTTATATTGCATATTTTATCATAGATGTTTTTAATGTGGCCACAAGGCCGAAGGAGGTATTTATGTGTTTTACAGGTAAAATTATTCACAACAAACATCGGGGGATTGGAGACCAACCACATTGGAATTCTAGGTGAATTCAACAAGGGTCACCATGGCAACATGTATTTGTGTGTGTGTTTGAATTTGGTTAGGGGAAATTGTGACCAAGGGGTTATGTATTGTCTTTTATTTAGTTTCCTTTAATTGATGTTAGTATGTGATTTTTAGTGATGTAATTCATTGTATTATTTAATTCAAATTTGGTGTATGTATTTTACCCTTTTATTATTAATGGGTTGTAGTGTCTTAATTAGAGCTAATTTAACCTTGTTCTAAACTAATTAAAGATGTGACCAAAGGAATTCATTTATTAGAGTATATTTCTCTTGGATTTTGTGTTGTAAGTTGAGTGCTTGGGGATCTTGAGTGTTGTACACTCTACTCCTTCATGGAAATTCGAATTTGGCCTTAGAGGCCAATTTTGGAAGCTTGTGGGACAAGTCAAACTTGTCCCACACCTCTTAAATTTCTATGCCAACCATACCTATGGGTTGGGGGTCAAAAATAGACCCCATTAGGTGTTTTGGGAAGATAAAAAGGTAAAATTTTTATTGCACTTTCTTTCTTGTAATTAATTTTGTCCTTAGGGGGTGTGGGCTTAGATTGTGTGTGTAAGTAAAATGTCATTCCTTCAACCACTTATTAATTATGCTTTGGAATATGAGGTTGACTAAGGTGATGTGGAGTGGAGAGGAAATGAGGTGGAATCCTACTTGGAGCCACATCATCCTCCTCCCTCCCTTTTCTATTTATTGAAGTTATTTTGCTTGTTTGGGGGTTACTTCATTATTTTGTGCTCTTGCATTTTTGGAAAGGGAGAGGATTTTGGAGAGCTTGTGGTCTTGGTTGGAGCTTGTTGGTGTTTTATTGGTTTTGAAGGAGCTTGAGGATTGACTCTTGGAACAAGCTCTACTATGGAAAGGTAGGAGCTTTACTCTTGCTCATGTTTTCCTTTATTTGTGTATATATGTGTTTGTTATTTTGAGTATTTGGAATGCTTTTTGGGTGCTTGAGTAGATTGCCTAAGTCTGGTGTAGTAGAGGGGACTATGGGAATAATTCATGTAGGGAGGCATAAGAGTTATTTTATGTTTTGCAGGGAGTTTGGATGGGTGACCCGCATTGGACAAGCAATGCTTGCATTTCTTGCTTGTTCTTGTATGACGAAGGCATAATAGTATGAGGGAGGCATACGAGTATGTGGGAGGCATAAGAGGTACTTGAGGGAGGCATAAGAGTATGTAGGGGATTTGTGATATGCATTGGAGGTTTTAAGGTGGGCACCCATTTCCCATTGGGAGGCATAAGTGGCCTCCCCATAGATTCTTGCTCCTTTGGCTTTCATTTAGAAGCCTTGTATATTTTTGTTTTTTTCCTTCTTGTGTTTATAGTTTGAGTTTGGTTGTGTTTGGAATGGTTGTGAAATACTTGGTTTAGTGTTGTGGAAGCTTGTTTGTTGCCATGGTTGGATCCACCTTTCATTGTAATGTGGTTGGGGCTTGGGGGCCAATGAGGAGGATGGCTTCTCCTCCTCATTGGATATTTTGGTTGGGTGGAGAGTGTTTCCTCTCCCCCATTTTGTTGTGGATCAATCATATCATGAAGGAGCTATCTTGTTGGTGTTGTGAAGCTTGGAGATTTTGGTGGAGTCCCTAAGAAGATCCTTCTTGTAATAAAAATTCCTTTGTGTTATTCCCACTTAGAGTGGAGGAACTTGTAATATTGTATTCTACTTTTAGTTTATATTCTTGTATGATTTCCCACTTTAAGTGGAGGACATTGTATTGAACTTGTGAAGGAAAATTGCATTCCATTGTTGGTTATGAAAGTTGTATTATATATTGAAAAAAAGAGAAGAAAGATTTGTGTTGTAAAGTTAGTTTTGTGAAATAGAAAAGAAAGTAATTCTCTTTATTTGGAGTTTGGTTGTTTTGTGTGAAAGGAAGTTCCTTGTTTTGAAAGAAATGAGTTATACTCAATGGAAAAGAAAGTTTAATTTCATTGTGAAATTGTATTATTGCAAATGAGAAAGTAGGAATCGAAAAGTTGTAATATGTTAAAAGTATGCATAGTAAACTTGAATGTAAAATCAAAGTTGTTATAGTTATTTTGAATGTATATATGTTGAAGTGACAATGTGAACAAGAAAAAAATTAGAAGTATAATGTTGTATTGATATGTTGCATTTTGTAATAAGCAAATAATTACTTTTGAAGTAGATTTAGCTCCTTCATACTCTTGAAATTGAAAGAATTTTAGTTGAACAAAATGGAATAGATCTTGTAGTTTTTATTGTTACTATTGGATTTCAAAATGCTTTAAATGAGTAATTTTAATTAAGAAATGATCAAATGGAATGAAAGCTAAAAACTGGAGACCTTAGGTGTATAAAATAAAACTCGAATGCATCTTCATACTTTTTGGCAACTTTTGTTTTTGTAAAAATCTTGGATTTTAGGTTTTGTTTCTAAGAAATAGGACTGCGCCTATGCAGAGCGGAAGTTATGTAACCACCGCTCGGATAAGGTGGCGGTCTCGTAATTGCCGCTTCACAAGGTGATGACTCACGGTTTGTCACCAAGGTAGGGCAGATGTCCCAAGACCGTCGGCTCGCTCTGGGAAACGGTTCTGTCACTTATGATAGAACTTCCCGATCCACACCTGTGTAAAATTTCTAACTAGTTTATACTAAATTTTAAGTTTGTAAAATTATCTAAGGAAATACTAGCAATCAAACAAAGGCAAAATCTTATGGTTTTAAGTAATAAAATATTCAAATAGCAAATTAAAACATTCCTTCTCATTTATATTTATGGGATTAGATTTTCCCCAAATGGAAAACCCCAAATACACTTAGTGTTTAAAATAAACTAGATTGGTAAAGGAAATCCCTCCCAATCCTTTAGTGAAATGGATTATATTGATAAAACTACAACTAAAACAATCTAAACTAGATCTCCTTATAGAATCCTCCATAGTTATTCCTCTTTTTCTCCCATGGCTTCCTCCTCTCCAACCTATAATTTTAACAAAACAAATAGATCAAATGAGGGAAATGAACAAAGGAAAGGCTTTAATAAAAATTCGTAAGGATTTTAGGGCTAAGTTTGGAACCATGGAATCTAGTGGCCAAGATTGTTTTGATCTAAGGGTGGAGGATTAACCCTAATTTTGTTTGGTGGAAATGAATTTTTTAAATGTTTAAATTAAATCCTTAAGGGTGTGTCTAGATGGGTGAATGGGGCCATTTAGTTGCCTTGGGGTGTAAGGTCTTTATCAGTTCTTAGTATGTTTTAGGAAACTAATAAAAATGACTTTAAACTATTAGGATAATAAAACTAAAGTAATTAAGTATGGGGTTAACTATATTAGGATTGAACATTAACTAAGCAGAGAAAATAATTAACCAAGTAAATTAAACTATGGCACCTTCCTAGTTGACCTTTAATTAATCGACCTTAGAGGTAAATTAATTTTAATATGTAATATTTTAATTAGACCTGGCTTGTCAATCTTAAAGTTGAGTTTTGTGATGTCAGTTAATTTAATGAACTCTAAGGGTCAAACACCCTTGTAACTTCCATATAACTTAAAACAAAAAAATTAGTCACAATTTTTGGGTTAAGTGTTAGGTTGTTGCATGTTCTTAGAACGTCATTTTTACGGGCATTACAAAACCCTTCAAGCACATGGGTAAATATCTACTCTACCTTGCAACAAGGGCTTCCATTATGAATAGATCCACGAATGCAAATGCATGGAGACCCAACCACGGTGCATTAAAGTGATAAATCATGACACGTTTGATGAACACTTTTTCTACTTCAATTACTTGCATTATAAATGTTACCGACAGAGTTTTTAGCAAATTGATGGGTTTAGCCCTCTTAACTACCTAGTCACAATAAAATCTAAAAATTTTAGTAGTTCAGTCTTGGCCGTATCAAGGAAGGATCTCACCCCTTCGCCATTCATGGCTCTGAAACCATCACTAGTATGGACAAGGGAGACTCTGTCATATCCATGGGATCTCTATCCACCCGAAATGAAACCATCAAGAAAGACTTAACACCAAAACCCCATCACTAAGCTATGGCTTTAGTTTAAATCCACGAGTGGAGACCCACCTTGGTCTCCACACATAACCACCACCAAAATGATCTGCTTGGGTGCCATTAGATCCCTTAGGGAAAGACAGGGAGCACATGCGAAGTTGAAGCAGGGAATTCACTACCACTGATGCGAAGGCCACCAGATCGACACCCAAATACTAACCACCGTGCGTGCACTGAGAGACACCCACTATCGATGCCTAATCTCAAACCCTAGAACCTCCTCCATAAGCATTATCCAATCCATTGCTACTGTAAGGTTTATGGTTAGGTATCGAGGAACTTTTGGGAGCCATTAGGTCCTATAACTCTTGAAAAAATGGTTTATTTACATAAATTTAAAAGGGTTTATTTTTAATGTCAAGTTATGTAATTCGTGACAACTTCTACATATAATTTGTGAGAACATAAAATAAAGAAGGGTGTTTGATAAAGAATGCCCAACCATATCGGGGTCTTCATCTTTTCACTTTCACATACACATATTTATCAATGCATCATTATATTATGGACTATAAATAAATATAAATATCTATTTTAAGATAAATATTTATGAAGATAAGATTTACAATCTATCAAATTATATTAATATGAAATTTATATATTATTTTGAAAATTGAAGTATGAATATAATTCAATTTAACTTTAGAATCTAATATGCTTCTAAAATTGAGAAAAATGAGAAAATGTTTATAATTTTTCATTATTTCAATAACTATGCTAAAAGATTTAAAATTTCTACCACTCATAATTATTAAAAACTTATAATATTTGAATTTTTAAAAATAGTTTACAATTTTTATTTGTGGCAATTTTTACAATATGAAATTGTAAAAGTTTCACAATATAAAATTTATTGCAATTTCTATAATTTTCAAATTGTGGAAGATTCTACAATTTTATGTTTCCACAATTTTATTGTAGGTGGAGTCCACAAAATTGGATTCTCAATTTTGAACAAGACATCCACGATAAAATTATGGATATAGGGTCCGTTATCTTGTAGTGTCGAATCCTTAAGTTGGTTCCTAATCAACACATAATAGTAGTGTATGGATGTCATGATTTGTCAATAAAAATGTCATAGGAGTGACAAAGATTCATGAAAAATAAATATCCAAGGACATGTGTCATACAAAAATTAGGTAGACATACATGCATGTCTCACAAATTAGGTGATATAGCTTTTGCAAAATCCAAAGGAGTGAGTATCCTAAACCACTAATTTCGAAAAATGTAGGAAGTCATTTAGAAAGACAATGTGGTATTTTATAGGATTTAGTGAGGTCACTTCTAATGTATAAATATATAGAACATAACAAAACATAAAGGAATTTAAGTCCACCATTTGAGGGGTAAAGTGGTGAAAGGTGTAGAAGAGAGCCAAAATGAGCTAAACAAGTGAATCTTATTAAGGGTCCTCGAGAAAACCTTTTGTAATAGCTCTAATAGTTTATCTTATTTTGTTTGTAAGAGTCCTAATAGTGGGATTAATATTTGTATATTTCATTGAGGCTATTAATATTAATAGAAAATTATTTTTGTGTGTTGATCTTATGTGAATTCTAAGTTAATTCAAGAGTTAATTTTATTTTTCATTAATGATAAAGAAGGGTTAAGAGGACCCTATGCCATACAAAAGATGGAGAAAAAGATAAGATATTGAGGATCCTAACAAAACCAACATCTACCAAAGAAGCACCAACAACTAAAAAATCAAACACATCAAACTAACAAAAACAAAAATGTGGCCCCTTCCCTTTAGATATTAAATGCATTTTTAGGGGGAGACAGATCCTTAGTTTTTATGACTCAAAATTTTCCAATCCTCTTCTGAATTTGGATCAAAATTTTCAATGTTTTGATAAGAATCAAAATTTCTATGTGTTCTGTAAGGTTATGGGATCTTGATAAGGCATCCATCTCATTATTTCTAACTTGTTGCACTTCCTCCTCTTCTCCGGGTCCACCAATTTCTCGAAATTTGATTCACAATCTTGTGGGTCATTGCCAACCATATGACTAGGATTAGAGTTCTTCCACTAAGAACTTTTTTATTTAGTCTGTTTTCTTACCAAGTGAAAATATGATGCTAAATGACCAAGAGAAAAGAAAGTTTATCATATAAAGGGAAACCCTTCATAATCAAGATTTTGATAGCAAGTTCTATCCTCAACTTTAAATTCAATATTAGTAGGGAAATCAATAGAAGTATCCATATTGACCAAGATTATAAAGCATACGTTGTCTGCTCAAAATATTCAATTTTTGGGTCAATAGCTAAACATTTACATAAAGTGTTACCAATAACAGCTTAAGCAACTAACTAACATGAATTGAGGGGCAAGTACAATGATGATCCACACTTTGGTTTGAATTGGAAATTATCAAAAATAGGTTAAACAAAGGGAACCACGGTTTCATCAATAGCATATGGGATTCAAATTCCCAAACTTTCCAAAAATTAAATCCCTATCTAAAGCATTAGAAAATGCCACAATGAAAAAACCACTAGGACTAGGAAAGATAACCAACCTTCCTTCCAAAAAAGGTCCCCATTGAGTGAAATCTAGGCATGAAGCACCGATAAATGGGTAAAATTTGTCAAATCAGTAAATCAAACCATTCCTCTTGAAACTAGTTTCGATTGAATCACCTCTTCCCAAAACTGATAGAAGGGTAGATTTAACATATGCCATTGGCTTATTTTGTTTAAACTGGTAAAACCATGTTCCTATTACCTACCCCCACACCGCATCTTTGAAAGATACCTTATTAGGAGGATGATCACTCTATAGACTTGGGCTGAGACAGAGACATGGACAAACTCATCATAATCCCGATCCATCCCCACTTCACAACTCATACACATCTTAGTTTCCACGAATAGGTGCACCAGAATCCAAACATGTACACCATGTTATTTCAGGTGAGATTGTAGGGAACCCAAATCCCAAGGACAGAGTGAGTTTCATCATTCTCGTGTTTCACTTGAGTCAAAATCCCCTTTGAAGGGTCCCTCTAAGCATTGCGTAGAAATAATAGACCGAAGCAACAGAGATAGAGTGTCAAGAATGACCACAAAAATAGATGGGCCTACAAAGAATCTGCCCATCATTATTTCCTTCACGTAATCGGGGATCACCATTATTGAAAGAACTGTTCATAAAAGTAGGGGTGCACAAATCCTCATGGGATTTGTTGGCAACCACACTCGTAATCTCATTATCTTCAAGTAATTCATGAGTCAATATATTCAAGTAACTCACATTATATTTATAGGTTTTTGGATTGTAAAATCTAATTTGCACACATCCAATACTACTACAAATGTTAGAAAGTAATCTGAAGGCCCAAAAAAATGATCATATGTTTTCCCAAAACAAACACCGATTACAAAATTTACACTTTAAAAACTTTAGGTTCAATGATGAAATCCTGAAAAAATGAGTAACTATTGACCATATTAAATTTTAGAAAAATATCTTATGGGTTGTAAATCTTAGAGCTAGGAGATCACATCTACCGTGTTTAGTAAATTATTAAAGAATAAATAATAATAAGAGAAATAATTAATGGATCAACAAAACAAAAGAATGTTTGAATGAAATTATACAATGCAATAACATCTTAAATACAAGAGGGATGCATTTTGGTTGATATCAAGGTTACAAATTTGAATAACCTATGTGGAGGTAATCTGTATTTAAAGAAAATGAACATGTGACCTTCTTTCACACTTGACCCCCGAGGTCATGCTGAAGCAACCAATGTTGAATATGTGGATAAATGGCTATCGAGAATCGAGTGACTAAGATATGGTAGTGTGATTTCCTAGTAGCAAAATTGGGAAAGGGGATTTAGCGGTTATGAACGAGTAGTGTAAACTCCCTATGGTTTGTTTTCCTAACTTGGATCTAATTTCTAAACTAGTTTGAAGTGTCCATGTAAATTGAATGAAATTAACAATATATGCTACTACTGAAAGGAAACTAATATAAAAAAATCACAAAACTAAAATATTACAATCATAAACAACAATTTTCTTGTATTCTAAGTAATTAAAATATGTCTATACTAAAACTAAACAAGTGAGATAACCCGGTATGGTTATTCACCTATGTTGAGTGTATTAAAACTAAACTAACTTAAAATAAGAAATTTTTCAAGTGACTATGATATGTAGAAAACCTCCTACAAATATTGTCTCCTTCAAATCCATAGGGATGGGAAGAAGAGGATTTGTCACTGGGATCACTATGAAAGATTCAAACCCTCTTGAAATCAACTAATTACCTGAAAATGAGAGGAAATTGATTTCTACTCTATTTGATATGATGTAATTTAATGATAAATTGTAGGAATAAAAGAAATCAAACAAAAAAACCAACCTAGAATTCACAGAACAATGGTAAATTCAGCTGTGTAGTAATTTGTCCCCTCAGTTTGTTCCTTTCTTTCTTTGTGTGTTCATGTGAGTCCAAGGGACTGGGAATGCAAGAAGAACATCAGAAAAATACGCTTGAGCAGTGGTATCTTGAAGGTAGTCTGGTTAAAATGCAAGTAGAAGAGAGATAACACAAGAGATTTGAGCTTGGTTATGCAATTCCTAGCAAGATTGTGGCAACAATGCTATCTAAGATACACAAAATTATCGTGCCCTTTTCCTTGAATACAAGCATGGAATAAATAGGAATTGGATGGGATGTACCTTCATGCACAAGGTAGAATTTGAGTGCCAAATAATTGGGTGAAGAGGGAGTTCAAACTAATTAAATATATTTAAAATTAGAAGAGGGAAGGAAAACTAAGCCATCAAGACTATTTTTAGAAAATTTGGTTCACAAGCGCACCTAAAAGTTTAATTAAATTGAAATCGTACATGTTAAAATTACACATGCAGGATTCTAAAAAAGAATTTAGGACCGCCACCCTTATCGGGCGGTGGTTTCGAATCGCTACTTAGGAAGGGTGGCGGTCTAGTCACTAAAGGTCAAAACATGCACAAAATGAAGCAGAAACTGGAAAAAGCGTGGAAAAGCTAAGTAAGGACGTCTAGGCTACAAATATACACTTCATATGGGTTTAGGAGCTCAAAATATTCTAAAAGGACATGAATCATCATTGGGGAATTTTGTAACCATTTTCTATAGTGCCCCACATAAAATTAAAATAAAATAATAAAGGATTTAGTGTTATGCGTGTGATCGAGTTCGAGATGATGTGTTGGAGTGTGGAAAGGATCAAAGTAGACAAGGGGGTGATTGCGTGGTTGGTGGTGGAGTAATGGAATGGAGGAGGTTGGCATGGAGTCATGGGGGTGGAGTGTGGCAGGGGGTCTTCGTGACATGGCGGTTCTTCCCTTGTCACGCATCCTCACAATCTTTGTCATTATTTGTCTTCCTTCCTTTGACCTGCTATTTTCGCAAGATTTGTTTGGTTGCAAATGCTCTATAGACATGTACGTATATGTGGAAGCATTCACGAGATAGGTGGAATTTTGAACAATGATAACAAGATTTGTAAAAAATGGGTTTGTTGAAAAGGCTTAGATACCTTCAAGGAAATACTATTCGCAGTGCAAATCCAAAGATCCGTCAAAATGTAAGTGCTAGAACAAAGTATGGAAATACAAAAAGGTATAAAGATACAAAAATTTTGTTAGATGTTGCATTTGCAAATGCTTTGATAAACGTGGATGCAAAATGTGGAACCTTTTTACAAGGCAGATGAAACTAGTCTAAGGAGATATCATGCTTTAGAGAGGGAAAATTAGCAGAGAATAACATATTGTTGATTCCTTTCCTTGTTTATTTGTGCATGATTTTTGAATTGTGTCCGTGATTATGTTTATATAGTGCCCTTATTATTTAGGCCCTACGCATGCCTATGAGTGAAATGATAGATTCCATTGCCACCTAAGTGGCTCACAAATTAGTAAATGTAACCTATCTAGATAATAGTTTTTTTGAGAAGATGACTTATTCCTTTTTGGAGGATATGGGGAAAAACTACAAGTTCCTCACTCAATTTAGTAGGAATATGCATCCACAAGGCACTACAAGCCAATCCCCAAAGGATGATGAAGCATTTCCTATTTCTAAGAGCATGTCTCGCTTGAAACTTTTGGCGTTAGCTTACGGCTTGCTTACTAATGCAGGTATGGATTCCATTTTTCACATGTGTGTGGGTGCTTGGAACACCTAGATATCTGAGGCTGTTGGAATGTAGCTATGTAGGATTCCCTTGCTGAGCACTGCCATAAACTAATGGTCTTATAGGCCTTGTTATTGATGATTTAGTTTGTTCAACCTAAAAGATTACAACCCTTATGATGATGAATATGATTTAATGTTGGACAATGACTATGACTACTATGCAAGGGAATATGAAGAATAATTATATGAAAGTGATGATGCAAAGTGTGGGTTCTTTAAAAAAATGGGGGCTATGGAGCAGTAAATTTTATTGCATGATACCCCAACCAAACATGGTCTAATGGATGATCACAAAGGAGAATACTCAAATCACTTTATGGAACGAGTATAAAATCCTGCTACAAAATGTAGTGGTGGAAATGTGGATACATGTGGATTATCCGGTGGAATACCTAGAAGAGGGATAATGATTGCTGGAATGTGAGTGAACCCGCTTGGGGACCTCTTGCTCTATGAACGTTAAAATTGTCGAGCATGTTCTCCTTACCTTGTCTTTTATAATGTTCGTACAATTTGGTGCTTCATTTGCAATTTAATAGAAATAATAAATCGTTGGATAAGTGTAGAGTTGAGTATTTTAATTAGAATGTTAGTGTGAAATGATAAAACTCTACCTAGTCATCTACGCTACTAGTTTACAAATTGATCATCAACCATGTTGTTACTACAACCTTGTACGTGCGAGACTCGGGGTATAAAAAATAGGTGCTCATTTCCATTGGTTTTGGCGAGAGCTATATAAGTTAACTAAAACAACCATTTTTTTATCATCATTGCAAAGTTAGAAAAATGTTATTTTCAGAGACTTGCAAAACAACTCTTTGATCCCCGTAAAAGAAATGTCAAGCATCTTATGTGTTCCCTATTGTGTAGAGATTCGTGTCAAGCATTAGCTCGACCTCTTTTTTCCATTTGCGCTCTCTTCGTCGCTCCTCTAGGAGTCCTGTTACCTCTTTTTGCACTTTTAGGAAGCTATTAGAACTGAAAATTTCATTTCATTTCAGCTCGTTGTTTGAACCCCGAGCAACAAAATGCTTGTTCGCCTTCGCAAACCTCTAGAATTTTTACTAGGAAATTGATTGGAACATTTGGTTTGGGGAAAAACTCTCTTCTTGATAGTTTGGCAAAGGACTTTTGTATGCCTCGGTTGCTGTTTGACTAGGTCAAACTAGATCTACTATGATCGTTGGCTCTGGAAAACTCATCGCTATTTACAACCCGTTTGCCATTTCTCGGTCATGTCAACTCCGATGTATCCTCTATATAGAGGAGGGCATTTTAGGAAACAACCCATAGAGATTCCAACCATCGAATGTTAGTTTCTAGATGAGGGTTGTTAACCCTCGATCTAAAATTGGTTGTTTTTGCAACTAGTCTTATTACGATCGATAGTCCCATAAAACTAGCTGCCTAACGTAAACCGTTTTACAAGTTCCGAATTATGTCAGTTCCTGTAAGCTTTGGGTATATAGCCGATAGGTAGGAATTCACCCGTCATGAATTTTCTTATCGGAAGACATTTTTTAAATGCACTTTCTTAGCCTACGAGCCAAAATTTGGGCATTTTTGTAATTAGCAAAAAAATGTAAAAGAAAATTGTAGGACCCTAGTCAAGTTAGAAAATCAATGTGGAAAATTATAAACACTTGTAAATAACTGTTGAAACTCTATCATGTGACTTTTGTGAATTTAAATTTTGGCAAAATAGTGTTTCTCTCTCCCCTATCTCTTTCTCTCTCATGGGTTAAGAAATGAAGTGAAATGAAATGAAATCAATACATGTATCTAACCCTCTCCTTTTGAATGCAAATTATTAATATTATGTAAATGGAAAACTGAAAACATTAATTATGCTAGATCTAGGTGGATGCCATGCTAGTGATTTATCACTGATTTCATGCTCACTTGGTTTTGTAGGATGCAAGAAAGATGGTGAAAGGGTGTGGTGTAATTCATTGTTTATTATTAAAATTTATATAGGTCATTGTAAAATGTATATATGTATAATGTAGTGCCATGTTACAGAAACATTGTATTTGAAATCAGAGATATGTATGAGATGCTAGTTTTAGGGATACCTTAGGAAATGCACATTTTATCATATGTACAATTTTGATTCATAGTTACGTGTGGTAAAAGGATATATATATATATATATATATATATATATATATATATATATATATATATGGTAAATGAATTTGAAGTTAATATCTAGTAGTGCATTTTTAGTGTTCAATAAATGATTAATCTATTAGTGTGTTGTATTCTTACCTTGTAAATGCAATAAAGATATTTAATTGAAACACTCAACCTTAGCATAAGATTCATGTATAACATGTCTTCATGTGTGATCCTTCTTACTATAGAAGAAATTGAAAACCGTAGAATGAACATAAACTTTGCTCTCGACTAAACCTCTTAGTTTAGGTAAATAAAACCCCTAGTTTGAGTTTACTGTCATAGTCGTTATGTTTAGCGACATTATCATGAACCCATCTTTTAGGAACGACATGGTCCAACTTTATTTGGAGTATGTGGGTTTATTCTAGTTTGGTAACCATGAAGAGAATGTATTCTTCTGTGTCCGACACCGTGTTGAGTGGTGAAGACCACCTTGGAAGTCACCTTAAGAGTCCTTGTTTGAAGCAACAACTATGCGGTGTAACCTTACCATTTATGGAGTAAGTAGAGATATTAATCCCTTAGTATCCTAGTGGAATAATAAGTCTTACAAAGTTAGATCTATAATTTTTACTTTTCATCAAATGAATTCCTTGTGGGACCCCCAAACAACACAAATAGAGAGCAAAATAGTTTTTCAATGACTTAAACTCTTGTTAATAAACTCTTTAGTTCCTCTCATCTAGATTTTTACCTTGGTTACTAACAACATAAAACCATGGTCTTTCATGAAGGTTGTTTAGCATAAATATGTTCTCTCACCTTAAAATCATATATAGGCCGAGGTGTAGATCCTTAGGTGCAATTGTAATTAAACTAGACTTCAATTGATTAGGAGGTTAAATTGAGGTTCATGTGTAGTTACAGTGCTTCCAATCATATACTTCTTCAAGATGTTAGACAAGTAATTTTGTAACTCCTTATGTCAAAAAGTGACCCCAAAAAGAGACCTAAGAAATAATGTTAATGAAATGAGAAACAAGAGTCTATGTGATAATGGTTTAGGAAAAAGCAATTTCATTGAAGTCATAATGGTTGATTAAAGTATTGACCTTTTGTTAAGAATGGTTACAATTTGTTCTTGGTGGGACTATGCATTTGAGCCAATATAGAGTCCACAAAAAAATTTATGTCATGTAAATGCTTAATTGAATCAAACTAAATTTGGAACTAAAACAACCATAGTACGAGAAAAAATGTGCTTCTAATGGAAGGAAGTTTATAGGAAAGGGAAACTTGAACCTTCACCTCCTTTGAATCATATTATTTCTCCCTCAACAACTTATGGTTGGTCCCCTTGCATAATGAGGGTAAAATTAAACGTCAACTAAACATATTTTGAGAAACAAACCTTTAACATAAGAGTGAGAGAATTAGGAACTTTATATGCAATTTGAAATATGGAAAATTTTTTTGTAAGTTATGGAGATTGTCATAAGTAATAAAGAGCAAAATTCAATTGTCGGGCCGTAAGTTGAATGTGGAATGAAATAATGAATTTTTAGGTGGAAAAGGGAGAAAATTATTCTTACATAATAATGTTATTGGAATGTTAATCGTAATGAAGATGTAATCATGGTAATGATGTGTTGTGGGTTTTCCAATCCTTGAGTCCCTTTTCTTGTGGTTGGGATTATTGTTTGCATTAGTTCTTTGGGAAAAGTGTGGCATTCACATGTATATGGTGTTGCCATGTGTCTATGTGAGTCAATTACTTATGTAAGTGTCATATGCATTTTTGAGTTTTATTTTCTTGTAGCCCTTATGGCATTGTCTAGTGAGCAATGTAAGTAAAAATAAATTTATCTTTGTATTTTTTTGTTGTTTTTGTGTGTAAAATATGGGCATTACATTTGGTATCAGAGTGAAGGTTCATGCTCTCAAACCTCTGGGATAGATTGGAGTTGTGATGTTTTTGCATGGTGGTGGTGGATATTGGAAGAGTAATGTGATATAAGCGTGATGTGAACTATGTTGTAATTGTGATATTGTGAACACACATGTTGTGTATGTCACTTAGTGCATATTTGTTATCATGTTGATGTGCTTGTGATGAGAGTATTCTCTCTCCTTTTCATGGATTCTATGAAGATTTCATGTGTGATGTACTGCCTTATTGTGTGTGAAAAATAATCTTATTGTGGATTGTGGAGTGTTGGAGAATTTTGGCATTATGTGATATGAAGGTGTATTGATGTATTGCATGAAAAAATTGGTGTAAAGTGAATTAGATTGTATTGTGATGTTGTCACTGTACTATGATAAATCGTGTGCATCTCCATGTTGTATTACAATTGACTATATGTTGTAAGGTTATACATTTTGTTCCTCATACGTATAAAGAATATATAATGTGATGGTTCATGTTGTAATTTAGGGAATATGGTGAGTGTATGATCCCTAATGTACAATGATTGCACTTTGGGTTCAGAATTTGGTAATGTGATGTATCGTAACCCGTAAAAGTAATGATTGTGTTATACCCTGTATATATACCATGCATAAGACTTTATGGTTAATGTGCTTGAATCACCATCGTGTTAATGATGTAGTTATATGTTATGTTGTGGACCCTACACTAACCAACACTAAGGGAAATTAGTAAAATTTGTATGATTGGAGTGAACACATGTGTACCATTGACTAGTCACTCGAGCCAAGTATGAGATAGGAAGTGGAGCCTTACATAGGTTGAAAACCCACTTTTGTTTGTTTGGTATGTGTGGCACTTGTTCAACGGGTGTCATGCATATTGTGTTTCGCAGACACCTTAGGCTCAGTAGATGATGACTTGTAATCCTTTCTCTCTCCCGATATGGTTATCGTATGGATTCAACCTATGTGATTTTGACTATGTTGAGTCTTGTCAAAATGGTGGCAAGATGATTTAGACAAAGATGATGATAGTTATATTATTGATATGATATTATACGAGTTATATTATGCCTTTCCCCATTTTTCTCATGTGCGTTATGATCTCCTTTAATGTTGTTCAGCCCCATCTACCAACCTTGCTCCTCCATTGTAGAGCCCACCCACCCTTCGATTTGGGATCGATTGTGAGCTCACAAGTTTGAACCTCCCTTTAGATTTTCTTCCGTACGGTCGTGTTTGATCAATTTTGCTTTGGGGGAGGGGAAATTGGGATGATAGGAATATTAAATATTATTTTCTCAGCGTAATAATTGGTGATCTGCGCCGCTTATTGTAAACAAACAAACCTCCATATAAATCAACATTTTTAATCTTATTTTTAATATTCCTACATCATTAATTGTATAATATGATGAGTGTATTGACAAATATAAATTCTCATACAAAATTTTTAACATTTTTATTTTCCGTATATTTAAAAATAAAAATACTCATAGAAACTATTAAACTACATATATTGCATATATTTAATGATATTTTATAATACGATATAATATTTATTAATATGATATACTAATACTATGTATTCATCTCCCTAAAACTATCAAAAACAAGAGGTTGTGGATTTTAACTCTGATATAATCAATGCAAAATTTGTGAAGTAGGAACCAACTCGACACGATGTTCCTTGACAAACCTTACTAACAAAACTGGTATTGTCCATATAAATCAACATTTTGAATCTTCTTTTGAATATTTCTACATCATCATTGTATAATTTGATGAACGTATTGACAAATACAAATTTGCATACAAACTTTATAACATTTTTATTTTCTCGTATATTTAACAAAAACACTCATACAAACTATAAAATTATATATTTTACATATATTTAATGATATTTTATAATATGATATAATAATTATTAATATGATATACTAATACTATATATTTGTCTCCCTAAAACTATCACAAATAAGAGGTCACAGATTTTAACCCTAATATAATCAATGCAAAAAAAATGAAGTAGGAACCTCTAGCACCATGCTCCTGGACAAACATTACTAATAAAACCGTCCACAAGAATCCATGATTTTATGTGCTCATGGATGCGTTTGTGGTCCTTTGCATTGAAACCATGCCCATTTTCAATGATAGCACATTGAAACAAATGACGCCGAAAGCGTTGTGGGAAGCCTACGTCCACTCAATTTTCACCTACGTATGTGCAAATCATATAAAAATACCATCCCACATGCCATGCTTTACCAAATATACATGATGTGGCAATTTTTCCTAGGCAGAGTAGGTCTTGTCATTCATCTTATCAAACTCGTCAAACTTTGCAGGTCTTCACGGATGATTTAGATATCACTAAGATGGTGTCACTAGCGGCGGTTGTACTCAATGTATTAACAACACTAAGGAATAGGTGCATTACTGCCAAAAACATGTTTTCTCCTGTAAGTTGTTTTAATAAAAACACAAAAACTTACATTACTACCATCGGAAGCCGTGAGAGGGAGCCAAAGGTGTGGACGAATTTCTCGTAGAAGGTAAGCAGAGGAAGAATTTTTAGAGAATAATGAGTAACTCTCGGTAAATATATTATGTGCCCCATATTATTTAGTTGTTTTGTTTCCACTTAAAATAGAATTAATACTATGAACAATATGTATCTGATAATACTATGAACATGTATATGATAATATCATCGAAACTATTATACAAACTCCTGAAAAATTCCTTCACATGATCGATGCTCATCTTCATAGTTACATTCAGACTATATCAAAATTACGCATCACATTGGTGTAGTATTCAACCATTCTCTTTTACTACACTTTAGAGAAAATGACAAACTTGCATTCAAATCATTCATAAATTGTTAGGATTACAATTTTTACAAATAGATATACTTATTTTTAAAATGTCAAGAGATATTAATTTTAAGTTTTTTTTTGGTTTTTTTGGATATTATAATTATCAATAATTTCATTATTTTTATAGAATTTTTTTCCATTAACTGGTGATAGCTAGTGTTAATTTCGGTGTACCAATGTGTCATGGTTTTTACTTTCCCACAAAAAAAACATTGGGCTCCAAAATCCAACATATGGCCAAGATATTATGATATTTCAATTGAATTATTTTATTAAAATAAAATCTAATTGATGATCAAATGGACATCAAATTTAACATTGGAATTAATTTTCAATGACTCATACCTCCCATTGTAAAATGTTAATCAACATAAATATATACTAAATTATAACTTGTAATTTCATATATTTAACATTTTAAGAATACATGGTACATATACATTACAAATGATATGCATGGTATTTTAATTGAGTGTGAATGAGCATTTATGACAATCTTAATATCACACATGTACGCAATCATGTCATTCATATTTTCAACTATGAAATGAGGCTCATCTTCTCTCACAAGAGGCATCATATTTTTGATAAATACACTTGAATTTAGAACTTTGGGTTGTGTGATCAACTCTTAAGCCAAATCCGAAATAACATAAACATAAATATATATTAGTTTGGATTAATGTCATTTATTTTCCCAAATAGATGTCCAAATATATGAAACAATGTGCATAGTTGAATGGACTATGTAGATGAAAGAAATGCATCTTTTATCTACCTAAGTTGTTTAAATTTCATAAGGTGTGCACCCCAAATTCTCTACATTATACCCTTTGCATATGAATGGTAGACATATAATGATCATATTTCATCCCTAGAGATACTCTCAACACCGAATTTCAGATATTGTATTTCACTATCTATTGATCATTAGTCTAGAATAATTTCTTATTGGAGTGTTTGTTATATTATTCTATTGTTCAACCATTTTTTTTTTTTGAGTAATTTGATCATTTCGATTTGTATTGTTTCTTGTGATTTTTTTTCTTATCAATTATTTTTCCTTATTTTCTTGATTTGTTTGCTTCCTTATTTTTTTAGTTCTCACTTCTATGTTTTCTTTATTTTATAGTGTCGTGTGATTTTTTTCCAAAATCATAGCAATTCAGTTCTAGTCTACATGAACTATATCATTATTGTTTTAATCACATTTTGGTTTGGCTCTTTTGACCTTTATTTTGGGTCCCCACGATTCTTGGTTCTCTATTGTCAACTTAGTTTACACGTTGTGTGTTGACTTGCATATTAGTAGGTTCCTAATTTAAATTCAAGAAGTCTATAAATATATAAGTACATTAGTGCATTTAAGACAGGCAAATAACCAATGTATACACAATCAAACTTACAATTATAAAGAATTTATTGCTTCAAGAGTGTCCTCGTACCAAAAAGAAAAATTCAAGTATTTAGATAAGAACATAAGAATTTACTAGTTCTTGCATCTATTAAAAGTATAAGGCTTGGGAAACTTATATTAGATTGTTTGTTGAACTACATTGTACATTTTTTTTTCAATAATTGTCCCCAAAGGGAATCTAACTAAGACAAGCCCCCAAATACACCTCGCCCTACCCCATAGCCCCTTATTCCACTCTCCCCGCTCCCGGTTTTATATTTTACAAGGTATTGTTAGTGATTGAGGTTTGAAGGAAAGAGATTTGTTTCTAGGTGGATCGCAAAAACAAGTAAGAAAATTTTAGAGCTCGAGAGAAGACAAACAAGGTCATCAATTCATATTCATGGCATATAAAAGTTGTCATGACCATGATGTTATGGATTTGGTTGTGCCATTTAATGAGTGTTATGGTTTTGGTCGGGGTGATTATTTATTGTATATATATTTTTAGTTTGTTGTGCCTCTTAGGATGGTTTGTTTTTCATTGTATATTGCTAATGAAAACTTCCATATTTATGATAACTTGTATACCACTTTAGGACCTTCTCTAGTTTTCTCCAATAATTTTAATTAAATGAATTTTTATATATTATTTTATGTTTCTATATTATATGAATTTGTGTTATTGGGTTGGATTTATTATGTTATATTCATAACTACTCCCATTGTAATTAGATTTGGTTAGTTTAATGCATTATTAGGGGAAAATTATTTTCCACGTCTACATATACATATGAAGATCACACATATCAAGTAACCAATAAAACATTATATTAGTAATAAGTGACTTTCAATGTAGTATTACCTTCATTAACATAAGGATCGTGATATATTGGGTTTACATGTTGTTGTGGAACAAGATCACTAACCAATGTGAGATTATTATTTTTATAGAATTTCATAATCAAGGAAGAAAAAATATAAGGTACATATATTTAAAGTGGAATAATTAGTCATGTCAATTTCTAATGGGTAATTTGTATCATCTACATAATTATTTTTTCAAATCATATGAAAGATCACTCTAGTCTTACAAGTTCTCCATAAATAATAATAAAGGTCTAATAATCTCACCTTTAGGTACCCAACGAATTTTTTTCCATAACTATTTTTGATTTGGATAAGAGATGTGTTAACTTCCCCTCCCTCTCTTCATTCTACAACCTTTATACATCTTACCTTCATAGCTAGCTTGTAGTAGTTCTTATGAATAATAATAATATTAATTTAATAGCAATACTTAGAAATATATATGGTGTATATATATAAATAGTTCTTAAATTATTTTTTTGATATATTAAACAAGGGAAAATGGGTCCTCACCCCGAGAGAATAACAAGATCGAGACAAACATTTAAAATGTTAGCCTAATTCAAATTACTACGTCTGATTCCAAATTCAAATAAAGTAAAAATCCTTCAAGAAAGGCCAAAAAGACAATTTTATACCAAAAAAACAAAAACAAATATAAAAATTACAAGAAAACATTCCATAAAACTATGTCTTGAAATCCGAACTCAAACATTATTATAGTTATAACTCAAACATTAATACATTTTATATGTCTTACCTTCATCTCTTGCTTGTAGTAGTTCTTATGAATAATAATAATTTTAATTAAATAAAAATAATTAGAAATATATATGGTGTATATATATATAAATAGTTCTTAAATTATTTTTATACATTAAACAAGGGAAAAGGGGTCCTCTCTCCGAGAGAATAACAACATCGAGACAAAAATTTAAAATGGTAGCGTAATGGACAAAAAGAATAACGAAAAACTAGAAAATTACTACGTCTGATTCCAAATTCAAATAAAGTAAAAAGCCTTCAAGAAAGGCCAAAAAGACAATTTTATACCCAAAAAAACAAAAACAAAAACAAATATAAACATTACAAGAAAACATTCCATAAAACTACGTCTTGAAATCCAAACTCAAACATTATTATAGTTATAACTCAAACATTAATACAATTATAGTTAAACAAATTGAACACATTTAATGTTATAAGTGTTTGATATGATTCTTAATATTATCTATAAGTATAAATAAGTTCTAGATTTGCATGTCGATCTGTTACTATTGTAAGAAAATATAAAAATTTCATTTAAATATGCATGTGTTAAATGGAATACATTACAAAAGTTTGATTTTTTAGATTCATTATAGTTGTAAAAATTTCTAATGTGTAGATCATTCGTATGTATAATTTTTTTATTAGTTGTTAAATATTGGTAATTATAACGTTGTGAATGTTTGATGAAAGTTGAAGCTATAAAAATCATGTGATATCATACTCTCACTCTTAATTTGGCATATGGGGGCAACTGCCTCTGCAAAGATATGAATCAGTGTGTGTTGAAGGGGCTTGCCCCTTAGGATGCCACATCGATACGCCCAACTATCATTGCATGATGAAGGGGCTTGCCCCTTAGGATTCTACATCAATATTTGGGTGGTATCTTTGTCTTTGAGTAGACATTTTTAAAGCCGCCCGCTAAAGGCAAAGTCTACCCTTCACTCAAAATGCACCCTCCCATAATATCAAAACCATCCCTTTTGCAATGGATGGTTGTGATATTATGGGAGGGTGCATTTTGAGTGAAGGATAGTCATTGGAATTTATTCATACTTGAATTTTCATGGATATTAGCTTTCTGAAATTGTGATTATTTTATCATATTGGATGATGTATATTAGATTTTTCATGTATCGTACTAACATTAATTTTATGCTTCTTTTGTGTAGTAGTTACTCTTTTGTGTAGTGAATATGAAAACCAGAGCCTGATTTCTCCCAATCTTGTTGGTAAAATGAAGACATACGAAATATTAGCCTACATGTAAACTGAAGATGAAGGGAGTTCGCATAGAAAGTTCAAAAACTGCAAGAGTTCCTAAAAATAGTCCTCAATTTATTAACAATGTATAAATTATACGTATATTATAGATAGTTTAGTATGCCATTGAATACTAGTTGTTCAGAATGTATAGTAAATAATTTTTATTATGATTCAAAAGTTTAGCACCATTTCTAAATTTCAAATAAAAGAGTGAAAATTCTACACATTATAATATTGAGTTTGTATTATCCACAAAAATTAAAATACCTGCATTGTGGGAAATTTAATATGCTAGTGATTTCTATTGTTTTAATAATATACACTAACAAAATATAAGTAAAACTATAGATGTGGATAGTCTACGCTATTATAATTTACCCATGGATGATAAATCCTTAAACAAGGTAAAAATTTTCAATCATGAATAATTTTCATAATTTCATACATGAAAAAATAATTTTTTTCGAATATCCATATTTTATAAACTTCATTATGGAGAAATCACATTTTTCAATTTATTTTTTTGAAATGTCTATATTTAAGGGTACATACATGGGTGTTAAGATTACATGGGTGTTGCGAAGATTGTTATTTTATTATTGTTTAATTATTATGTTTTGGCATGCATAAATGTATATATAGATTTTAAAGATGTTATTATTATTTTAATATTTTAATTTTCTAACTTGTAACTTCTATTATAAATAAATATGTTTTTGTTTTGTTAGTTTTTAATGTTTTTAACTAAATGTAATAGTTTCTATTTTATATATGTCATTTTTGGAAAATATTATTTTATAAAGAAAATAAACATCATAACATATATTATTATGCAATGTGAATTATATTTATAAGTTTAATGATGGTATTTTTATTATAAATTGTTGTTTTCCTTGCATTTCAATCATCTTTTATACATGCACTTTTGAATTAGACAAAAAATCAAATGCTTTAAATGTTTTAAGATGGTATTCATGTTGATGATGATCAATCAAAAGTCAAAATTTATTTCAGAAAGTATGAAATAATTGTTTCATTAACGATGTAAAACTACATGTAATACTTTTTAGGATGGGAAGGAGGACCAAATGGCGAGCATAATCAATCTTCTTATCCAAGAGATTACAGAGGAAAAGAGTCAGTTTTCGTATGATGACCTAGAATGGACACCAATAGGGGATGAGCCAAACATTGACATTTGTGCCGCCATACCATTCACAAGACTACAAGCATTTATAAAGGGGGAAGGTTCTAACGAAAGTTTTGAGACTATCTTCACCCACATAAATCACAAGTCAACAAATATAAAAAATAGTAAACCACATACAACTAAGTCATATACTAGGTTCGAACCTTTGCTAACAAATTATTTTTTGTATGTTCTTTTCATAAACATTTGTATAACATTTGATGTTACCATTTTTAATGCAGCTATTGGTGTTCGTATGGTCCAAACGACAATAGAAATAAGTCAGTAACAAGTGAAAAAGTGAGTAGGTGTATAATTAAAAGGGGTTGCCAATGTCATTTCAATTTGAAGGTTTTTATGGGAGACCGACAATGGCCATAATATTATACAACAATCCATTTCATTGTGATGTAAATGGTGAGTGTTGTCATGGGAGGAACGAAAATACCATTAACAATCCTCTTCTAAATGTTGCCATGTAATTATCAAATGAATGCTAAACTTATATCGAGAGTCTTTTGTTGATGAGAGTCACCATGGAAACGATGTACGATAAATTTATAGAGGATCCATCCAACGTGGGTATATCGAGAAAGAGGGAAAAATACATGAAAATAAAGGATGTGGTGAACACATGGAAAATAGTTCGATCTGAAGGTCTCAAAATCATGACGATGATGCCATGAACATGAAATTATGGCATGCGGTGGAAAGAGACATTTTTTCTACTATTAACACCCAAATGGAACCACTTTGTTAGATTCATTATGGGGTTGTAAACACCATGGATGTGTGAGAGAATGGTTCAACATTCACAAAATTCCATAATCTCCATGGACTCGACATTTTCTATGAACAAATATGGCATAAGTAATTGGAATGAATTTTGAAATGATGTGTAATTTATGTATCATTAATAATGTTCCCTTTATTATATTAAACCCCATGTTACCATTTGATGTCATATTCCTTGTAGTACCAATTATACACATTGCTTGTTTTCGACGAGCAAGAGGCTGGGGTGCCCGTAGCATGGGCCATTTCTTCGAGGAATAAAATTGAAGACATTTATGGGTGGTTGGAAGAAGTCTAGAAAAAGGAAAATGCCTTCATGCCGATTGGTAGATCAATGCATTCATTACGAGATGATGTGTTGGTTGAAATCCAATCCATCAAGTGTGTTTTTGGTTTTCATGTATTGCTATGCCTATGGCATGTGTGCAGGGCATGGTTGAAAAATGTGCACAGTATTGTAGCAAGGAGTCTAGGTGGAAGATTTTCGAGAGACTAGGTACCATCATGTATGGTTCGAAATGCATCACAAGCACACATTTCAAATCATTCAAGACTTCTTTAATGAATTCAAAGAGGAAACAAATTTCATCGAGTACTTCAGAATACGTGGTGTGAGAGCGAAGAATGTGTTGGTGAGTACGACCCTTTGTGTGTTTCCTTATTAATTACCATAAATTATAATTCTTGGTTTACAATGTCACTGATTTTAAATCTGTGTTACTTGATAGCTATGTGGGCGATAAATTTTAGAAACTTCTCCCATGCAAATCAAGAAACAAATGCATCCATCGAGTCCTACTATTATTTTTTGAAGACTAGATACTTGTGTGATAGATAAAAAAATGAACTTTCCGGATGGACTTTTTTTCTACACACTTGTGTATAAGGTGGAGCCATTTTACAAACACAAGAAGAAGTTACAAAAATATGGCTTCTTTACCAATTTAAAAAAAAAAACTATTGATAGTGGTTGAGAGAGCAAAGAGTATTCTGATCTGATTGCCTTGCAATTATGCCCGATTACAATCAATTGTAGGTGAGGAGCCAAACAAATAGAAGCACATGGTATTTGGTAAGGCAATGTGGAGCCTTGGACGTATGCATGTTCTTGGGCTATCGGAAATATATATATATATATATATATATATATATATATATATATATATATATATATATATATATATATATAAGCACGTGTTGAAGGCGTTGGATTTTCACAAGCAATATGTGTTGATGTCATCATATCAAGTACCCAAAGTGATAGGTAATTCAATGTAATCATATGTTACCAATGCAGATTGCCAAACATAAGTCGTAATGAAATAAACATCATGTTGAAATTATTTTCATTTCATGTGTAGAAACTTATACGAGAGACAAGCAGGGTAAATAAAGACACATTCTGTGATGGCCCTTCCTCACCATATCCAATAGCAGAAGTGGAAGGTAATTCAATGTCATCGTATGTGGCAAGTAGTGATATAGATTGCTAAGCATAAGTTGTAACAAAAAAATCATCCTGTTGAAATTGTTTTCCTTTCACGTGTAGGAGCTAGTACTTATCTGAGACAAGCACGATAAATGAAGACACATTCTCGAGACCACCCCTCCCCATTGTATCCAACAACGAAGTGGAAGGTAATTCAATGTCATCGTATTGCATCCATCGAGCCCTACTATTATTTTTCAAGACTAGATACTTGTGTGATAGATAAAAAAATGTACTTTCTGGATGGACTTTTTGTTCTACACACTTGTGTATAAGGTGGAGCCATTTTACAAACACAAGAAGAAGTTACAAAAATATGGCTTTTTACCAATTTTAAAAAAGACAACTATTGATAGTGGTTGAGAGAGCAAAGAGTATTCCTGATACAGATTACCTTGCAATTATGCCTGATTGCAATCAATTGTGGGTGAGGAGCCAAACAAATAGAAGCACATGGTATTTGGTAAGGCAATGCAGAGCCTTGGACGTATGCGAATGTGCTTGGGCTATCAAAGGAAACATATGTAAGCACATGTTGAAGGCGTTGGATTTTTGCAAGCAATATGTGTTGATGTCATCATATCAAGCACCAAAAGTGATAGGTAATTCAATGTCATCATATGTTACCGATGTAGATTGTTAAACATAAGTCGTAATGAAATAAACATCGTGTTGAAATTATTTTCATTTCATGTGCATAAACTTATATAGATACAAGCGGGGTAAATGAAGACACATTCTCGTGATGGCCCTTCCTCGCCATATCCAAAAACAGAAGTGGAAGTTAATTCAATGTCATCGTATGTGGCAAGTAGCGATATAGATTGCTAAGCATAAGTTGTAACGAAACAATCATCCTATTGAAATTGTTTTCCTTTCACGTGCAGGAGTTAGTACTTATACTGAGACAAGTACGATAAATGAAGTCACGTTACGAGACCGCCCCTCCTCATCCTATCCAACAACAAAAGTGGAAGGTAATTGAATGTCATCGTATCTGACAAGTAGTGATATAGATTGCTAAGCATACGTTGTAATTTAAAAAAGCATCGTGATAAAATTGTTTTCATTTCTCATGTAGCAGCAAGTACCTGGCAGAGACAAGCGCATAAATGATGGCATGTTATGGGATGGCCCCTCCTCGTCACCTCAACAATCAATGATAGTTGATGGTTAGTTGTTAATGCCTTGATCAATTAATTGATGCTAATGATAATGTTCATCACACATATTTATGATTAGGTGAAATTGTGTGTTCATGTGTACAATGATATTGAAAAACCTAGTATATAAATAAATAATTTTCTATAATGTCTTATATGTCACAGGCTCTCCTAAAACAATACCTACTAGTGGTTTGATGATATAAAGCGATTCAAATTTTATGGAACACACATCCAAAGAATTCTTGAAGTCAGTCTTTGATACACAACCGGTACAAATGAACATAAAAAAACATTCTTTGAATGTGTTCAAAGGTTTAAGAGAGACCTAGAAGCATCAAATATGTTGGATGTTACTTTTAAAGGATATGTCAATGAGATAACCACCACCCGCATGCGTCCATGGTTTAGTGCAAGTAAAAAACACCATTGTAATATGACCAAGAGGTCAGTAAGTGTAGAAGATTTGAAAAATTGAGTTGAAGACTACAAATGCTTCCAATTTCCTGACAAAAATCATGCAAAGAGGAGAGAAACAACATAAATGAAACCTACAGGTTAAAAAATTGAATTATTGGTGTGATTGTGAATTTGCAAGAAATTTTAATTGTGGAGGTGAAGACTAACATATTGATCATTTACTTTACAGGTGGTTTCAATACGAGATGAAACATATCCCCACCGTAGCTTATCTTTCAAGTAGTTTAGCGTCTCATGAAGGTGTGTATTGAATGTACTTAATTTCAATACATTTATTTATTGTATGTAAGGTAAAAATCCTTTAATACCTTATCTAATATTTAATGCATTGTGTTGCAGATGCAACGGATATGCAGAGAGATGTATCTTACGGAATGAGCAGGTTGAGATTTGGAAAGTAAATGTATGGCATGTTGAGTGGGCCTATATTAGAATTTTAAACATTTAAAATTCATGTATATGAGATTGTACATTGCGTATATTTAAAATACATAAATATGGAACGTGTACAACTGACCTACTCTTTGATTATTTTTAGAGTATTTAAAAAAGTGTTCGTTGGTGTTAGCCAATGTAGAATCACTCATGTAATATATGGATATTAGAAAATATTTTGAGAGACAAAAGCTAATGTAATAATGTTAAATGATGTAATCAACAGTAACAAATTATCATGTTGAATTTTCATTGCTATTATCAAAGTCTTTGAAAAAAAAACCTTTTTCAAAAATATAAAAAAAAATCATTGTTTTACACAAGGTACAAACCACGATTCTATTCCACATTTATGTAATAATGTAAAGAAAATCAAGTAATTATCAGGTGGACAAGAGTTAAATTTTTCAAAGTGCTGAAAAATAAAGTTTGTTTTTCGACACGTTGAAAAACATATTGTGTTTTTCATCACTTTGAAAAACGTAATCCGGTTTATAACAATGTGCAACTTGTGGTGCATTTCCTCCTTTTTGTAATGATGCAATCCACATAAAATAATTATCAGGTAGAGAAGAGTTGGTTTTTCTAAAGCGATGAAAAAATGGAGTGTGTTTTTCGTCTCATTGAAAAATGTAGTGTGTTTTTCAACACTTTGAAAAACATAATTTGGTTTATAACAAGGTGTAACCCATGATGCATTTACTCCTTATTGTAATTATGTAATCCAAATTAACTACTTATCGGAGAAGAAGGGTTGCATTTTTCAAAGTGCTGAAAAACATAGTGTGTTTTTGACACATTGAAAACGTATGGTGTTTTTAGCACTTTGACAAATGTAATTAGGTTTATAAAAAGGTGTAACCCATGATACATTTCCTCCTTATTGTATCAATGTAATCCAAAAAAACTACTTATCAGGTGCAAAAGGGTTGGTTTTTCTAAAGAGATGAAAAAATATAACGAGTTTTAAGAAATGTTGAAAAACACACAATATTTTTCAGCACTTTGAAAAATTTAATTCGTTTCTCCAAAATGTGCAACCCACGATGCAATTTCCTCCTTGTAATGATGCAATATACATAAAATATTTATCAACTGGAGAAGAGTTGGTTTTTCCAAATCAATGAAAAGAAGAATGAGTTTTTCAACATGTTGAAAAATGCACGGTGCTTTTTAGCACTTTGATAAACATAATTTGGTTTATAACAAGGTGCAAACCATGATGAATTTCCTCCTTATTGAAAACATTGAATCCATATCATATAATTATCAGGTGGACAAGGGTTGGTTTTATTGAAGTGATGAAAAAATAGAGTGAATTTTAAGAAACATTGAAAAACACACAATGTTTTTCAACACTTTGAAAAACGCAGTTTGGTTCTCGAAAAGATACAACCCATGATGTTTTCCTCCTTGTTGTAATGATGCAATCCACATCAACTAGTTATCAGGTGGACAAGGGTTGAATTTTTTTAAAGTGATGAAAAAATAGAGTGTGTTTTTCAACATGTTGAAAAATGCACAGTGTTTTTCAGCACTTTGAAAAACACAATTCGGTTTATAAAAAGGTGCAACCTATGATGCATTTCCTCCTTGTTGTAATGATGGAATTCAAATAAAATATTTATCAGGTGGAGAAGAGTTGGTTTTTTTAAATTGATTAAAAAATAGAGCGAGTTTTAAGATATGTTGAAAAACACACGGTGTTTTTCAGCACTTTGAAAAATGTAATTTGGTTCTCCAAAAGGTGCAACCCATGATGTAATTTCCTCCTTGTTGTAATGATGTAGTCCACATAAAATAATTATTAGGTGGAAAATGGTTGGTTTTATCGAAGTGATGAAAAAATAGAGTGAGTTTTAAGACACGTTGAAAAATACACGGTGTTTTTCAGCACTTTGAAAAACGTAATTTGGTTCTTGAAAAGGTGCAACCCATGATGATTTTCCTCCTTGTTGTAATGATGCAATCCACATAAAATATTTATCAGGTAGAGAAGAGTTGGTTTTTCTAAATCAATTAAAAAATAGAGTGAGTTTTAAGACACGTTGAAAAACACATGGTGTTTTTCAGTACTTTGAAAAACATAATTCGGTTCTAAAAAGGTGCAACCCATGATGCATTTCCTTCTTGTTATAACAATGTAATCCACATTAAATAATTATTAGGTGGAAAAGGGTTGGTTTTTCCAATTTTATTAAAAAATAGAGCGAGTTTTAAGACACATTGAAAAACACACAGTGTCTTTCAGCACTTTGAAAAACGTAATTCGGTTCTCGAAAAGGTGCAACCCACGATGCATTTCCTCCTTGTTGTAATGATGAAATCCACATAAAATATTTATCAGGTGGACAAGGGTTAGTTTTATCGAAGCGATGAAAAAATAGAGCAAGTTTTTTGACACGTTGAAAAACATACGATGTTTTTAACACTTTAAAAAACCATTAGAATTTCTAATCATTAGAATTCCTTTAAGTAATTTTTTTAAATTTAAATTTAGGTGTCACCTATAAAGAGACACACATAATACTTCAAAAAAATATAGGATTTTCATGACTATTGATTGATATACATTTGTGTGAGATAATTTTTGATATATTTTTCAAAATGGTTTCCACTACTTAAAGGAGTTACAATTACCAAGATAAGTACTCTATTCACTTGATTTATTGCAAACCCCTTCAAATCATCATTTTCCCTTAAACCTTATATATTATGGCCATTAAAAGATAAGGAGGAAAAGAAAAGAAATTTCATAATATACATATTACATATAGATAAAGAATGGAATCAAAGTATAGATCAACCATGCAATTTTTTTAATGAAACCCCATATGAATGCATCTCTAATTATACATTAAATAATTAAATTATTTCTATAAAATAAATTTACTTATAATTTTTATTGTTTAATTATAATTCATTTTCCATATTAAAAATTTCTTCTACATGATTGACATCAATCATTTGATGTTAAATATTTAAATTAATGACTATTTTCAC
This sequence comes from Taxus wallichiana var. yunnanensis, assembly GCA_018340775.1. Classification (NCBI taxonomy): domain Eukaryota; kingdom Viridiplantae; phylum Streptophyta; class Pinopsida; order Cupressales; family Taxaceae; genus Taxus; species Taxus wallichiana. The sequence goes on from CM031239.1 coordinate 351,848,969, forward strand.
TTCCTTCAGTTTAGAGTAGCTAAGATAGAGTCATAAGATTGGTGATCTTAATTTTCATTGATTAATTTTATTGTTCATTATATTTACTAAATATCTTATTTCATCTTCTAAAATTAATTCAAGTTTGAAATTAATCACTGTAAGTTTATTTTCATGGTCTATTTTCCTAGGTAAACAATAATCAAAGTTTAAAGTTCTCTATATTCACTTTTTTCCTAACCTAAAATCCATTCTAATATAATTTCTAAGATCTAATTTTTAGGGTTTTTTTTTCTTAGCATTCCTACAATTTTAATTACATTTTAAAATTATAGTTTTATCAATCCTATAATCAAGTGTAACTATTAATTGGCATGTCCCAAGTGAGTATTCTGTCTCAGTTTACCCTAATAGTTTTTTCCTTGTTGTGTTTGCGACTATGGCTGAGAAAAACTTCATCTTCCAAGGTCGCCCGTGGTTCTATGGAAGAGCTGACCTCTTCATGAAACAATGACAACCAATGTTTAAGCCTTAGGAGGAGCTTCCTTCAGTGGTACGAGTCTAGATCTGTCTCTCCAGGCTTCCTATAGAAGTTTTGAATCCCATAATCTTTCAAGCCATTGGTAATGCCCTGGGACAATATGTCCATAACAACATATGTTTCTATTCACTTGGAAAAATGGTATATGCTTGCATATGCGTGTATATGGACATAAATCAACCTTTAGCCTGTAAAATCTTGTTGGACTTGGGCGATGAACAATGCAAGCAGTTAGTGGATTAGGAGAACATCCCCTTCAGGTGTAGATAATTTCATGAACATGGTCACTTGCTTAAGGATTTTCCTCATGCTATGTAGACCCCAAATGTGGTGATGGCGAATGAAGAAGAATTTATGGTGCCAAATAAAAAGATAGATAAAAGGAAAAACCTAGAGAAGGACTTGCAAATAGCTCTCAATCGTTACGCAGTTTTACAACCTGAAGATGCAAATAAGAATATGGAAGACATTGCTGCCTTACAAGTCCTTGATACGTGAATTTGCCAATACAGAATGAAACCTTTGCAGAAAAGCGTTATAACACTGTTTAGTAGAATAATCTCAAATTTAATCAACGAAAACATAAACTGGCAGTAGAAAATGAATAAAAGGGTCTAAAGGAGGTTCAACTAGGAGAAAGTTGTATGGCCTTAATTATCCCTCCCCTTCCAACTAAGAATCTCAGAAAAAATTGAGAATGAATACTTTTTTATGCATGAGACGGAAATCTAACAATTTACTTAGTCAAAAGATATGTCAAGGGTTAACCAAAGCGAGGAAGGTAGGAGATCTGGAAGCCATTCTTGAACAGGTTTCTCAATGAGGCTTATTACATGGAATGCACGAGGGATAAAGGGAATCCATAATAAAATAAATGAGATTATAAGAAGACTGATGCAACAATATCATCCTTAGATTTTATTTTTGTAAGAAACTAAGGTATCGGTTGACCTTATGACTATCTTAGCTAATAATAATACTAAAAAGGACAAGTACTTGCACTAGGCTCGGATGGGGCTTCAGGAGGTATGGAGTGTATTTGGGACCCCATCATCTTCAGGTATTACATAGTGGTGTCTTGTATGGAGTATTATACCTGGGTGTGAGAGATATGGAAAAGGATCAGTTAATACTTTTTCTTAATATCTATTCCTAAGCAATGCTGAAGGAAAGAAATCTCAATGGAACCTTATTAGCTCTGTCGTTAATGATCACTTAGGATACCTTTGTATAATAGGTGGAGAATTTAACGCTATACATAGGAAAATAATGGGGAGATTCACACTTGGATGCTTCATCTGCCCTTATGAGTAACTACATCTAGAAGCTTCAAATAATTGATGTTAAGACCCAAAATGGCCTTATGACAGGGTCTAACAGAATAACTGGGGATAACTGCATTAGGGAAAGATTGGACAAATTTTTGATATCAGAGGAGTAGATGGCCAAGAGTTTTCTCCCAATTGCAAATGTTGTGGATAATAGGGGCTATGATCATTGGTCAGTGTCTTTGGGGATTGTAAAATCAAAGGAATTTAAGGCCCCCTTCCACTATCAATTAATGTGGATGCGACTTGACCATTTTCCCGATTTGATTATAAAATGGTGGAAAGAAGGGAAACCAAGACATGGAACATAGATGTACAAATTTCACCAAACTCTTCAGTATGTTAAGAGACAAATTAAGGAGTGAAATAGGAATGTTTTTATAAATGTGAATGCGAGGAAAATAGAGTTAATTGAGTTGATTCAAGCCCTTAATCAACATATTAGATTGCAAGGATTCTCATTGGACATAGATAAGAAGGAGATTGAACTCATTAGAGACCTCTGCTAGGCTAGATGGATTTCCAATAGAATTCTATCAACAATTTTGGGAGCTAATTAAATTTGATCTTTTAGAGGTGGTCAAGGAATTTTGGAAAGAAAGAACTATCTTGAGAAATATGAATTACATATACATAGCTATGATTCCTAAAATTGTGGAGGCATCTACCATTGTTGAATATCACCCAATTGCTTTATGTAATGTTTTGTATAAAATAATTACTAAATTTATGGCTGAAAGGATGAAAAAAATTATGAAAAAAATTATTAATAAAATTATATCGCCACAACAAGGAGGTTTTGTTCCTCATAGACAAATTGCTGATGATATAGTTTTGCAACAAGAATCTCTTCATTCTATGCAAATTCAAAAAAGGCTTGCTATGCTCATGAGATTAGAACTTGCTAAAGCGCATGAAAAATTCGAATGGTTTTTTTGGGCCATTATTTTAGTATGCTTTGGTTTTGCAGCTTAGTGGATAGAGTGGATTCAAGCATGCATCACTGTTGTTTCTTTCTTTGTTCTAATTAATGGGGAGCCTTCCTCGTGGTTTTTATCCTCAAGGGGAATCAAACAAGGTGATCCGGTCTCTCCCTTTCTGTTTATAATTGTGGTGTAGTCTCTAGGATGACTTTGTTAACTATAGCCATAAATGAAAAAAAAATCAAAGGTATCTATCTTACGCGATAGGATTTTCCTTTGACACATTTTCAATTTGTTGATGACTCCTCTATCATGGGGGAAGCCTCTTTGAGAGAAGCATCTCATATTTCCTCTATTTTGTGCCTTTTCTCCCAAGCTACTGGATATAATATAAATGAAGGTAAATCCAAAATAATCTTATTTCATTTTCCCCAAGGCTTGAGTAAGACATCCTTCGAAAGTTGAGGTTCCATCAAGGTAATTTACCAATCAAATATCTTGGCCTCTTTCTTTCTCCTGAAAATATCATGGGCTAGACATGGGTTAAGGTCAAAATTACCACTAAATTTTACATATGGACAAACAAATGGCTTTCTTTTTTGAGGAAAAATGACCTAGTCAAAACTATCCTGCAGGCCACTCCAATCTATGTTGCGTCTCTACTTCATATCCCGAGTTAGAATGTTGCATGCCATAGATTTTACCAATCCACAAGTTTCTTTGGCATGGAAAACAATAGCATAACAAATGGCATTTAACCAAATGGAATAACTTATGTCACCCCAAAGAGAATAGGGGACTCATATCTAGAGATAGTGTTAAGAACAATATGGCTTTGACAACTAAATTATATTGGTGGCTTCTCCATAATCCTCAACAACATGGGTTATTAATGTGTTTGCTATATATATAGATGGTTTGTCTTTGCTTCAGCTCATCCACCACTCCTTACCTAATAATGGATCTCTATGTTATTGTCCTGTCATACGCTTGGGCGAGACTCTTATCAAAGAGAATCTATTTTGGATTGTTAAAAATGGTTGTCAAGCAAATTTTTGGATATATTTTTGCAATGGATTTCCATCAATTCTATCTCGCTACCCAGTTTTCTACAAGTTATGAATGCACTCCAAGTTTAGGAGAGGATTAAAGTATCTCACTATCGTAGTTACATCCTCATAAAGAGTGGCTTCCACTCTCTCTCGGCCACTAACTTAATCACAACAGGAGGTCCAAAAATTGACTTACATTTTATAATCACATTTGGTATCCTTGTCGGGTACAAAGGATGAACTGGGGTGGGGAAGGCATTTTGATGGTAGCTATATGGTGGCAGAGGGGTATGCTACATTGGCTAGATCACACAACCATCTCGTAGACGGTTGTTTTCAAGAAGATATGGCAGCTTGTGCTATGGCCTAAAGTGATATTCTTTATTTGAACCCTTCTTCACAAACATGTTCTCATAGGGAAAAATCTTATGAAAAGAGGGTTGAAAGGACCTTTTTGGTGTATGTTATGTTTCAATGAGATTGAAACGTGTGATCCATTTTCCTATATTTCCTTTTTGCTTTACAATTGTGGAAGAACCTTTCAGACGTGCTCATGGTAGTGTGGAATGATCCCATTAACCTACGGTAGGTAATCCACAGTGGGAACTGGTTGTGAAAGATACCCATGTGCCGAATATTGCTTGTTGTATTTTAGTAACGCTAATGTTACGGAATGTCTAGAAATAAAGAAATAGACACATATTTAAAGGAGTAATACATGACTTGGACTACGTATGGGCCCATATCAAAACTAATATTGCTGAAACGCTTCAAACTAAAGTTAAATTGCTAAACCCTATACCAGAAAGATGGAGGTGGGTCCTCGCTACTCTTGAACTTCGAGAGGATGATATGCAATAAAGTTTAGTGTCATTCTATACAAACCTACCACCGCAAGATGAATGTTGGGAGGCTCCTGTAGAAGGAGGAGCATTTAGAAGAAATCTAGGGCAAGATAGTATAGGAGGCATAACTAGAGATAGTGCATATTAGCAGGACTTATTCTATGGGCAAAAGATTTGAATCACCACAAATAATATGGCTCAAATCCTTTCCATTTAGTATGCTCTAAAGGAAGCTACAAAAATTAGGTGAAGTGGAGTTACCATTGAATCCAATTATCGGTGATTATTCAACCGCTTAATAAGCAAAGGAGTCACTCTTTTAATTGGCGAGTTTCACAAGTTCAAACAAATATAAGTATCTTGACATGTAAGTTTTTCAAATAGTTCTCTATGTTCATATTCGTAGGGCGAGATATAAAGTGGCGGATGCCTTGTCTAATTGGGTTTTGGATCAGAAAATGTACATGTGATAGGTTGTATTCATTTACAATGGTCCATGGAGAAAAGACGAGCAATTTGGCACATTCTCCATTTGGATGTATAATACTGAGTCACCTCTTCATGTTTTATTTGGCTTTACGGTGTTATCATGAGTTATGTAAGGGTGTTTTAGTTGGTGTATTAGTTACACTACTTAGCATTGTACATATTTATAACCTGTTTCTTGGTAATTAATAAAATTTTCTAAAAAAATCAAGTCTAACTATTTTTATCTTGAAGGTTTCAGATTATTTTAATATTAATTGTACATTTTATATTATCTTTTTAAATATATTTATTTTAAAAAAAAATGTGTAGAGTTTTGATTTAATAACTTAATTTTGACATAAGGTATGTGCTAATATTAGTTTTAGTATATAGTTATTAAAGGTGAAGTTCATGATTAACTGGTCAAACACGTGTGCTTGGTCGAACTTGTTTAAGGTGATCAAACTTTCATGTCTTGTTTCTAAATATGTTTTGATCATGTTCTTAATTTTCAGTGCCGATCGTGTGCATTTCGCATATGGTGCTTTTGTCATTTGAAAAAGAGATTCCAGGGATCTGTATTATCAATCACTTTCATACTCAATGGTCAAACACGTGTGTTTGGTCGAACTTGTTTAAGGGGATCAAACTTTCATGTCTTGTTTCTAAGTATGTCTTGATCATGTTCTTAATTTTCAAGTCTTGACCATGTGCGTTTTGCATACGGTGCTTGTGTCATTTGAAAAGAGATTCTAGGGATGTGTATTATGAATCACTTTCATACTCAATGGTGCTTGTGTCGCTTGAAAAGAGATTCTAGGGAGCTGGGAACCATGAATCCAGTCGTGGAAGGGAGAATGTATCTCGAATTGGTTGCAATAATGTCTCCCATTACCCAACCCTCGAGCAAAAACATCTCATTTTTAGTTAGACATGCTTTTGTTGGCCATGATGGCTCCTAAGTCCTCCGTTAGTGGGCCGCCTTGTCTTAACATGAGGTAACCACGGGGATTGCATGGCCGCCACGAAAGAGTCCACCTTGGTCATCCAATAAGTTACGAAGCAAGGCATATTCCACTGGAACTTTAGATATGTATGTAGAATGTGAAGAATAGACAAGGTATAAGAATTATTTGACAATAATGTCTCACATAAATGTGGGCTTTTCGACTTCTATGATGGCAGACAATGATCAAATTTGAAGGGCTCCCATATTTTAATTTGATGGGCTAGGTCAAGCTTTATTTTTGTAAATGCTAGATTAAATAACATATTATCTTTTAATAGAAAAAATGAAAATGTTAATTTTCTTTTAACATATATCTAATTCCATTGTGAAATAAATGAAAATGGACGGGAATGAGTGGGATACAAAATTTCAAATTCCGGTGGGAGTTTCTACTATCTTGAGATCTCCTCTAAAGGATTCTAGGTATAGAGCGTTGAAATCTTGGGCAATGCGTGCTTCGAGGAGGAGTGAAATTGTTTACCCCTCACTTCCCCCGAACCCGACCTAGAAACAAAATGCGTCGACGTTGTTTGTACTAGAGGAATTGATGAAAAGGGCTAGTAATGGTATGGGCTTTCACTCTTTGGTTTCTTTGTTGGCATTAAGCCAAACGTGGACCTTGTCGGGGCTTGGGCTAGGAGAAAATGGGCTCCAAAGGAGGCATCTCTGTGGTGGCCATCTCAAATAAATAATTCTTGTTTCAGTTCAATAGGGAGGAAGAATACCTCAATGCTATTAATGGTGGACCGTGGCTTTATGGGAAGACAATGACCTGACTTAGAAATGAAAAAAATCAAACCCAATGCTTTCCCAGTCTTGGTGAAGCTCCCTGACTTGGCCCTTGAGTTTTGGGAAGTTGAGGTGCTAAGAGGGATAGCCAGAGCCATTAGGGATCTGTTGGTCATAGATCTAACGAATCTCGCTAGAACAAGGATGGTATCTCTGCGAGAATGTGTGTGAATGTATACCCAGGAAAATGTTTTCTACCTTTATCCATCTTTGCTCGTCCCATGGGGTTTTTGTACAAGAGATTAAGTATGAAGTCCCTTGTGTATTGCATTGATTACAGTGCAGTTAGTCATGGGGCTAGTTCCTACAAAGGCTCGATTTGGAATGGTAGTTGAAACCACTTGCTCACATTGAATTTGGCGTGGCCATTTTGAATCCAGTCCCCCAAACCCTTTTTCCCCATATTCCATGTCTTGGAGATTTGAAAAAGTGAGTTTTTGACCAGTGGGGGCTGGTTGTAGAATGTGTTGATGGGACGACGGCTGAGTTTGGAGTGGAAACCTGTCACTTGAAATTAAGTCCCTGACCAATCCAATGACAAGATATTAGATCCGGTAGGTCTCGAATCTAATCTCACAGATTTAGAAGGCAATAGTGAGTCTACTAGTGGGTCGAGGATGAGGATGATTCTTGGTATGAAACAGAGGAGTCGGTGGCAAATTTTGTGGTGTTATCTGTTGTTTTGATGGAGAAATCATTTGAAAGGAGGACTCGTTTGAAGAAGCGAGATGGAAGCATTATGAGGGGAAAACAAGGACTTGAAAATTCAGAGTAAAATTGATAGCACCAAATCTTAAAGATCAAATCCGAATGTGGTGAAACCCCTTCGGGTAAATTGGAGTTGGTACTGAATATTAACAAGAAGGAGCTTTCCTCTCAAACATCTAAACCAAATCAATTTGGATTCCCTAAAGGTTCTTGCCTTATGGGAGGGTGAGTGAATCTGACGAGAAATACATAAAGGAGACATTTGGGGGCGTTGTTGATTCGATAATGGGTGGCACAGTACATTCCGGAAGAATTAAGCGAGAGGAATTGACTGTTTGCAGCTTGTTGGGGCGAGCTATTGGTTTTTTCATTTGTTTATTTCTCAAGTTGTCTCTTTTGGACCTGGTTTTTCTTGATTTAAGTTTATTTAACTCCCTCTGTGGTCATGTTTCTCCTTTTTGTTCCTTTTACGGGTGTCTTCACGATGCATCTTTCTTTGTAAGGATTCTGAGCCACAATCCTGCTTATTACCCTATCTAATAAAAAAATATAACTAATTTATTTAAATAAAATAAATATGAAAAAATCCAAAATCATTAGCTATATAACATATAATAATAGTTTTATAAATTTTAAAACTAAATAATCAATATTAAAAAAAAATTACACAAGTTATAAGTTTGACAAATCCTTGTAACAAATTTATAAGTTGGTCATAGAAAAAACAAAATTTATGCATAAGACATGAATCTTAGGCTCAAAATAGGGTTCACATTGTTTGTACCATGAAGGAGTTGGACGCGGTCATAGGCATGAGAATTGCAAAGGGAGCGAGTAGGGACAACAATAAGGAATCAACATTGCACAACAAACAATGAGGCAAAAGGAAAATACGAGGAACTCATGGGCAACAAAGCTTTTCATAAACTAGAAGAAGGAGAGTCTTTAAAAGCTATCCCACAGTGGAAACAAGAGACCCCATGGCTGAAAGTACAGAATCAGTGGTCAAAAGACCACATGTAAGATTCAGATTTGCATTGATGGGAATAGTTTCTAGAATACCGCTGAATATTGACCAAGTTAGGTGTTGAACAAAGAAGAAGTGGAAGATTTTCAGGCAGGTCAATACCTTCGCTCTATCAGACAGAAGCTTTCTGTTTGTCTTCTCTCTTGAAGAAGATCTTGTTCAAGTTTTGCATGGTGGGCCATGGTTCTATAGAAGAATCAATCTCTCCATGATTGTATGGAAACTAGGATCCATAACACACATTCCAACTACATGTCTCTTCTGGATAAGGCTTTCAGGACTTCCCTTAGAATTCTGGGAGGTAGATGTGTTGGTTGGAATTGCTAAAGAAATAGGAGATTTGATTTCTCTATACCTAACCACAATAGCTAAAACTAGATTCATTACAACAAGGATGTGCATCAATATCTCATCTGATTCTTCCCCTCTGAAGGTCATCAACTTGGAAACCATAGATGGGATCTGGAAGTAAAAATTCATATATGAGGATTCACCAATTTACTGTAACAGATGCGGGAAAGTGGGGCATAGTGGAAACAAATGTAATGGTAAGAAGGATGCCCAACCACCAACTTGTTAGGAATGGAATGAGACAAATCCAATGCCTCATACCACTGTCATTAATCTAGAGAACACATTAGAAGTGACATCACTTGTTTGTGAGAGGAAGGGCTAAAAGATTGTAGAATTGTAGGTTTTTGGTGACGTTGAAAGTGACCCCACAAAAACCACAGTAAGCCACATCATAAACCAAACAACACAAAATGTGGACGAACTATCTGCTTCATTCAAAATTAGTGATGTGGACTTGGTAAAGATAACAATAATGGTTGGAGACATTAATTGTGGGGAAGCTGCCCATTTCAAATTTGAATGGATAGGGTGTATTCCTTTAGAAATGGCTCCACAACGTGTGGTTGTCGGCATAAATTATGGGATGTTGGTTGATAAAACTACATCTCCTGCTGCTGAAAAGATTTCTCATTGTGACTCATCTAAACAAAGGGATGTGGGCCCTCCTTTCTCGGGGACCCTCAAATTGATGGGGAAGGGTGATTTAAATGAGAGAGCAACTGCAAAATTTAAGGTGTTAATGGTGGAGTCTTTTCTTAATGACCTTGAGTGGAAACATAAAGAAATGAATGAAGCGGTGGTTCAGATGGGGTCTATTGTTAAATTGAATAGTGCTACCAAGGAAGTGAGTCCCCTGATAAAGAATGGAAATTTAATCTCGGTTTTTACTGAGTCACTAGGTAAGGTGTATATTATTGCTTCTTTTGAAGGAGATGATGGATGACCAAAGGTTAAAAAGAAAATGCCTCACACCCTTCATCTTGCCAAGACCTAGAGTCGTGGTAATAAATTCTATATGTTTTTTTTTTTTATGGATAAATGCTTTTGACCAGAGCTATGAACTGGTGGGGAAGGGGCCCCAACCTGACAACAAGAAGAAAAGTGAGAAGACAATAGAAAGAAGAGAAATAAAGGGTGAAGAGAAGGAGGAAGAGGAAGATGAGATGAAGGGAGGAAAGGGAACTTGAGCTGAGAATAGGACTGTAGCCTAACCCGAGAGGGACAACGAAGAACCAATCGATTAACCCGGTGAGGACCCGGCCCACAAAATAGCAGCAGCGCAAAAAATGGAAGGTAGAGCTGGCTCGGTCTTTAAGTGCATTCAATTGATCAACCGCCGAGTGTACAGGAAATAGGGCCGCATCGACGTCTACCACTGGGAGGAAACATTGATCCAGAGTGGGTGAAAGTTTTGGGTGAATGTCACTAAATCTCTGTATTGACCGCAGAGCCACCAAATGTCACGTCCAGGGCCGAGAGCAAGTTCGTCGACTTCCTCCACCCACAGGAGATGATCCGGAGGAGAGAAGTCGACTAGTTGATCATGAAGGCCGACACGGTGAACAACATAAATTTGGTTGATGGCTACCCCCTCAACATCCGCTATATCCAAATGAAGTAGAAGGCAAAAGGAAACAAACGCAGAGGCAATATGTCGAATCGGTGCGGGGGGCGGCGGGCATGAAAATGAAAAGAGTCTCCTAAATCACTTTAATAGCTTCGGCTTCTTCAACGAGGAGAATTTGAAAACCACAGCAGACGAGCGCCTATCATCGATGGCGAGAGACATCGGCCAATTCATGAAATTGACCTCGAAGCACCACGAAAGGAAGCCGACGAACAACATTATGGCGAAGAAAGCATTGATTAGGAACCGTTCAAAGATAATGCTGCGGAAATGGAGGATTCGGCTTAAGAAGAATAGAAACCGTGTGAAAAAAGAGAGCCCGACCCCAAAAAGAAATGGAGGTGGTAAGGAGCCGGTGAACGAGTCTAAGAAGACATGGGCCTCGTGAGAAGGATTGCTTGCGGGAATGTAACAGAGATTCACCACCGAGAAGGCGAGGAATGGACTGTTCACACCAAGAGGACAACCACACGCTATAGAGACCTGGCCAGGCTACTCGGATGGGCCAGCTCGATCGTGGGAAAGAAGGGTTAGAAATCCATGCCAATCATGAGCCGATCGGGAAGAAATGCTGGCCGAAGGATTATCAATGGCGAAGTTAGCTAGGAAATCCTCCGCACGATTAGCTTCTCGAAAGTTGTGAGAGATGCTCCAAGAATGAATTTTCCCAGCCATAAAGATTTGAGGAATGAAAAGATTAAGTTTCCACGAGGGGAGACACCTCTGGAGACCGCAAAAATTATTATTTGGGAGTCCCCTTGATCAAGAGATTTGAGCAACCAAGAATAGCGGCCATCTTGACCCCTTGAGTAAAGCATGGGCTTCGCGAATTACAAGTGCCCTCTTTGAGGGGAAGGAACTGCTCTAATGAGACACCGCGATCATCTCTGAGAATGTAGCCAGCTCTGATTTACAGGTTACCTCTAGAAGCCCCATCAAAATTCGAGTTTCCATTGACCACTGTGTGTAGGAGGACGCCATCTAGTATTTTTCCTTTGAATCAATTTTTCGAGTTGTGAGAGCCCTTTTTTAACAATTGACCCTATTCTGTGCAGGGAGTTTGATGAGGGCCAAAAATGTAAATAGAGAAATCCTTGGAAGAGAAGGTAGAAAAGGAGAGACAATTAGTGCTAACACGCTCCAAGATGGCCACTTCGAGCTTGTTGAGAAAGGTGGGAAGATCAGCTTGCTCCCTAAAGAGGCGAAGATTACGTTCCCACCAGATATGCCAGAGCAAGAAGTATGGGCTGACATGCCAAATAGAGCTGAACAAGCTTTTGGCTTTATAGGACGGCCAAGAGGTAAGATTCGCAACAATGCCTTTGCGAGGGACCCAGGGAAAGACTTAATTTATTGAAAAGCCGGTCCCAGCATGAGAAACAAATGGGAAAAACAAAAAGAGGTGATCAAGTCTTCCTCTGTAGCTCCGCCAAAAGACACTTGGAGGGACCGAGAAAAGCCCCAAGAGCACCTCTTGGCTTGAGTAAGAACCTTCTTGTTCAAAACTAACCAGCCAAAAATAAGCAACTTTTCGGAGTGAGGCTAGGATGCCAGCACACCAAAGGAGCAAGGTGTCCCTTTTCCAAAATATGAAACAAAGTATTATAGCCAGCTTTTACCAAATAGGAACCAGTGGAATCCCCAAGCCAGAGTAAACTGTCATCTTTATTGAGATACATGGCATTTCTGACCCAAATTGAGTCCATAAGGAGGGTGGATTCTTGAAACGGAGGCTCTAAAAGAGAAATCTTTCCAGAGCCGGGAGGCGAGCCATCGAGTGTTGTTGCCATAGTTGGAGACCAAAGTACCCCAGTCTCGTTTGGAAGAATTCATAACACCATTGAGGGTGGTGGAAAGATTTAGGGGAGGAAATCCATTCCAGCTTTCATCCCAGAAAGAAGTGAGTAGACCATTGTTTATGTTCCATGAGACCATATCTGCAATTAGAGATTTGGAGTTACATAGAAAATTCCAGATATGTGAACCTCTCGGTAACTCGGGACTGGATAAGAAAAGATCGTGGCATTGACCACCAGAGATACTTGTGAGAGAGAATTTGAAAGGTGAGTCTATCAGCATTAGAAATGAAGTTCCACACCAGTTTAGCCCCAAGGGCAGTGTTTTGAAGAGTGAGATCCAAAATACCCATGCCGCCCAATCGCTTTGGAAGCTTGACCAAATCCCAATTAGCAAGATGAAATTTGCGCTCGATACTGTGACCTTGCCATAAAAAGGTGCGCACCACTTTTTCAATTTTGAGCAGAACAAATTTTGGGATCTGTAAAATTGATAACATGTATATTGGAATTGACAGAAGCACCGAGTTGATTAGAAGAGCGCGGCCGGCCAGAGAGATCCATTTACCTTTCCAAGAGAGGATTTTTGTGGAAAGAGCATTTAACATCCTGTTCCAAAGATGCGCCCTACCATTGCCATGGAAGAGTGGAATGCCCAAATAATTATGAGGAAGGTTACCCAAAGAGAAGCCGAGAATTGCTTTAATCGTGCCTTTGAAGTCTAGGAGCCACGTTGAAGAAGAAAATAACTGATTTATGAAAGTTTAAAACCTGACCTGCAGCAAGAGAGTAAGAGTCCAGAATGGAAGAAATGCGTTTGGCTTCTGGAATGGACCCTTGACCAAATAGAAAGGTGTCGTCCGTGAATTGTTGATGAGAGAGTGGTGGAAGGTTGGATGTGATAAGAAGACCTTTAAGAGAACCATCCTGAATAGCGGACTTAATGTTGCGACTAAGAGCTTCCACAACCAAAGTGAAAAGGAAAGAGGAGAGAGGGTCTCCCGCCTTATACCTCTCTTTACTTTGAAAGAAGCCTTCCAGGGAACCATTTACTAAAATAGAAAAATGAGGGGAAGCAATGCAGTTGAAGATCCATTTGCAGAAATGATCACAAAAACCCATGGCTTGCAAAGATTTGAGGAGGAATCTCCAGTTGACATGATCATAAGCCTTACTGAAGTCAAGTTTCAACATCATACCCACTCTAGAGGAGTTATGAAGAGAGTGGATCAATTCATGTGAGATAATGATTCCATCTGTGATAGACTGCCAGGAATGAAACCACTTTTTCCTTGGGCATCCAATTTGGACAGCAGAAGGCTTAATCTATTAGCGATAGCTTTGGAAATGATTTTGTAAGTGGTGTTACAAAGAGAGATGGGTCAAAATCATCCATAGTCTCAGCCGGGGACTTTTTGGGAAACATACAGATGAACGTATGATTGAGAGTACCTAAAATCTTCCCCGAAATCCTGGATTCCTTGACAGCTTTCTAGATAGAAAATCTGACAACATCCCAAAAATCTTGAAAGAAGGATGCTGGGAAGCCATCAGGACCAGGCGCTTTATCCCGCTTCATCGAGAAAACAATTTTCTGAACCTCCTCCAAGGAGAAGGGGATAGAAGCATGTCATTTTCAGCATCTGTAACAACAACAGGGATCTGAAGAAGGAGATGGGACTGTGCTCCAAAGGTAGAGGCCGAATCATTCAAGAGCTTCCGAAAAAATCCACTTGACTTTGATTTGATCGAACTTGGGAAGATCTGAGGGTGAATCTTTGAGCTTAAGAGAGGAAATGTAGTTGAAATTTCTTCTAGCTTTGAGAGGCAAAAAGAACTTGGTATTCTTGTCTCCATCAGAAAGCCAAGTTTCTCTAGATTTTGACCAAAGGTTTCCTCTTTTAGAAGGAGATCTCCCAAATCCTTAAGGAGAGATTTTTCTTTATGGAAATCCTCCTGAAACATCCCATGGGCGAAATGGACTCATTAAGAATACTGAAGATCCTTCTCGACTCTAAGTTTTTCTTGGAAGATGTTTTTAAAATTCAAATAATTCTAGCATTGTAATTTGTCCTTCAAAAGAGAAAGATTTTTGGAAAGTTGGAACATCCAAGTCCCTTTGACATTAAAGGCCCACCAGGTATTGACCAAAGGCTTAAGAGAGGAATCATGAAGCCACATGTTCTCAAATTTTAATGGGGAGCGGTGTGGAGGAAGATCCATATTTAAATCCAGAGAGATTGGGAAGTGATCTGAACTGGAGAAAGGAAGAACAAAGCTTTTTAAGAGGAAGTGATTTTGCGGCGGCGAGTTTCGAAACCGGGAATCTGTCAGAGATGCATGCCAGGAGCCCGAACCCGGACCTCTGTTATTCCACGTGAACCAGCCCTTACAGGGCTCCACATCAACTAAATGCGAGGAAGAGACGAAGGAGGTGAAATCAACATGTGAGCATGGCTGCCATTGGATACCTCCACGCTTATCACGGTCAGAGAGGGTGGCATTAAAGTCACCGAAATGATTGTTTTGGAAGTTGCAATGGCATCGAAGGATCAAACGAGATTATTCCAAAGAGCTCTTTTTCTAAGCGGAGTAGGAGGACCATAGACATTGCGAGATGTAGAAGAAATCATCGAGATGTTTAATCGAACTTTGCACCAAATAAAATTTGAATCCACGAAGGGCTCAATAACACAACAACTAGTTTTCCACAAAATACCAAGACCACCCAAGGTGCCAAGAGAGTTAGAGAAACAACCATCCCATCCTTTCCATTTTGGAACCATCCGTTTAAGCATCCATCTTGACATTTTGGTTTCCTGAATCAGACAAATATCAACATCTTGCATCCGTGGCATAGCGTCTTAACAGATGCTGCTTGTTAGGGGCGTTGAGGCCCCTAACATTCCATGAAAAAAGGATCATTTGTGTTTCAGAGAGGACTCGCCTCTCCTACTTGTAGATGGGAAGAAGGAATGCAGTTGAAGTTGCTTCCCAGTGGCAACCTCGTTAAGAGATAGTTTACTTTTGTTGGGACGACCTAGAATGCTTTTCGGACCTAAATCCATATTGAGTAAGGGTGGAGTTGGGAGAAGCGGACCAAGGGATAGATTATTGGAAGAGTGATTCTCGATAATTTCCTCAGGAGGATCCGTATGAGTCGCCATCCTTAGACTGAAGAAGATCATCTTTATCAATAATCCATTTTTCTAAAGAGGAGGAATTACCTCCCATTCGATGGAAATGCCTTCATGGAAAAGGGACAGAATCTTGGTGGAGTCCTTTACTGGCGGCGGCCATTTCTTTAACAAGAGAAAAGTATCGGGGTCCGGGGTAAGGGGTTCATGAATGAGACGGGGGGAATGGGAAGCCAAGGGGGGGGAGTGCGAGGGAGAAGGATGAGGGGGAAGTGGACAAGGGGCGAGAAGGGGATGGATACTTTCTCCACTTTGCGAGTGCTATTGTAAAGGGGATTTTTACAGAATTTGCAAATGTGTCCTGGCTTTTTACACTTAAAGCAAATGTTGGACACGCCTTCGTACTCCACTTTTTGCTTCCAAAGTCCAGAGGAGAGGAGATATGAATAACTTCTTGAAGCTTTTGAGAAGGATCAATAGAAATGCAGATTCTAGCAAAAGAGGAGAGAGTACCATTCAGAGAGACAGGGTCAATGCGAATGACGTGACCCAGACTTGAGCAAATTTTAGTAAGGATTGGAGCAGACCAAAACTCACTGGCAGGGAGTAGAGTCTTGCCCAAACTTGTAGCCCTTCAGTATCTGCTCTGTTGCAGTCAAAATGAGGCTCCCATTCGCGGATCGCTAAACCAGAGTCGGAAAGGAGAAAATCTTTCCTAGCCATAGTGTCGTCCTTCTGGGCTGCGCTCCGAAATAACACAAAGAAAAAACCCTTTTCAAGGAATCGAATACTCAGGCCGCTACCCCACTGTGTTTCACACCAGTTTTGAATGCCTGAAATCGATAACCTTCTACCAATAAATTTAGCAAAAATAGCTCTCGAATAAAAACACTTAATTTGGGCAGCAAAAGCGACGTCTTCCACCAGGGACACAGTGGGAATACCATCTAGAAAGATGAGTTTGTCTCATGCTCACACATGCGAGAATCATCATTGAACCACGGGGACCTAGTCTCTTTTGCAGAGCTTCTAACAGTGCCGTGGCCCGCCGAGGGAACCATTGCCGCATCGGGAGGGGATGTGGCAGGAGAGACCATTGGAGGGACGTGAATTCAAAAAAGTGACTATTCCGTACACTGGGGTACCACGGTTCTTTTGGCCTCATCCATGCAAGGAAAGTTATCTAATAATAAATTCTATATGTTTCTTGTTGATCAAGTTAAGGTTTTCTCTACTTTTCTTAGTTCTTGATTTGCACATGAAATGGTCCTTTTGGTTTATGACAATTTCTCGAGGTTCTTGTTGTGTGCAGCTGCAATCTTGTTGTCTTTGGGATTCTTGTTGGTAGATTTTCCTCTGCCATTGTGTTTCTTTACTTATTCTAGCTTCTAGGCCTTTTCTTTGTGTTTTGGTCTTCTTGTATCTTCTAAATTTTGAGCCTCTTTTTCATCCAGGGTATGGTCCCCTCCAGAAAACCATTTACAAATAATAATAAAAAAATTAATCTTAGGCTTAACAACTTAGGTAATTATAGTGCCACATATTTCAAATCATTTCATTCCTGTAAATTTGTCTTAACGATAGACAACATGGGTATGAGGGAGACATTGAGGAATCTCCAATTTAAAGATTATTGTTTCCAAATAAGATTGTACCTTTCTAAGGCAACAAATAGAACATTTGCATAGAATTCATGATATGCCTCTCATATATTTGTTAAAACCTATAATTCAAGAAGTACAAGGTTATTGAAAAGATTTTTTAATAAATATAATAGAATGTTATACATTGAATCAATAATACCTTCTTAATAAACATATCAAGTAATATATTATCGCACCTGAAATATTGTAGAGACAAGAAGCAATAACAATTTACTATTGAGAAATAAAAAATGGCATAATTGTGGTGCTAATGTGTAAAATAGACATGTATTTAAACAAATTATACATTACATAGGAAGTTGTTCCAAAATTCAAAAATACATGTTCGGTATTTTTATCAAACAATATCTCGGCCAACACATTTACATTGATAATATTTTGAACAACCAAACTCACTAGGACTTGACTTTAATTGTTTCTTGTACAAATTATCATTCATGCATAAGCTTGTGGATTTAGTAATCAAACATTTATGAAACAAGTAATATTTAAATGACCAGGTTCTACAAACTAAATAAGGGCATTGAGAATAAACCACCAAATTCCAAACATATTTACAAGCTAGCAAAAGATAAAAGAGAATATTGCTATTTTGAAAATAGAAAGAGTAAGACAATTGGTTATTTTTAGATAATTATACTTTTTCTAGTGATTTTATGCATGGTTTGTGTGAAGTGAATGAATTTTTTTAAATATACAAAATATAAAGCTAGAAAGCATGTATTTTGGCGCTCTAATTATTATTTAATATTTTATTTATTAAAATAAATTCAACAAATTATAAAATTTAACTAAGCATCCAATTTACATGAAAAATGATTTTTTTAGTCAACCCTTCTAATTAAAATTTATAATATTTTATTTAATTTTAGTATTAAAGAGTAAATTTCTTTTTTTTAAAAGTGTAAAAATTTTATCACCCTTTATTTCGAAAAGATGAAAGACTTTTGAAGGGCATTGTCTTCAAATTTGATCCCCGATGGCATGATATGTGAAATAGTCTATTAAAAAGGCCTTTCAAATTTTAAAAACAAATATAATTGGAAGGTGTAAAGCATGACTCCACCACTGGCGGCAAGGTACTCCAACATATACTAAATGGGAGTTTGAGAGTAGGGTAAACGAAAAGATGAAATATACTAGGAGTTGCTCCCTGAGGGGGTGCAAAGGATCGCCGTATTTAGGAAATGAATAAATAATTCAATTAAAATATTTTCTAGAAATTCAACCATGGACCCAATAGTCTAATTGTCATGATTGGATAAATTACTAAACATTTAAATAAAATATAATAATATTTCGAAATAGTCACCATGGCAGCGACCAATCAAAAGGTGAAAAAATGCAACACTATGGGCAATTAAATTTTTTTGTCTGTTCCAAAAGAACTCCCCTACCTTAATGTAATTGTATTTCCCTCTTCCTGGTAAAATTTCTTCTCCATTTCCCTCTTCCTCGTTAATATTTTATGCGTGTAACCTTTGTTTTCTTTTGAAATGCATGTTTCATATAAATGACCTAATCCTAGACACCTTTATTGTAGTTGTCAAAGAAACAAAACCTGCCACATCACAACATTAGTCACGGGAGCAGCGGCCAACCAAACACTAAAAACAACAGAGGTAAAAATAGAAAACAATAGTTGTAACATAGCACAATGAAAATACGGACAAGGATGCCCACACTTAAAAATGCCTACGACATAAAAACAAAAACAAAAATTTTAATATTAGAAATGGCCAAGAAAAAGTAGAATAATTGTGACACTCTTCTTAATATAAATATTTTGAGTTGTAATGCACTATAAAAATAGAGATAATGGGAAAAATAAGGTATGGAGGAGGCACTTTATATTTTATTTAAATGGTTTGTGTTATGATTAAGAGTTGTACAGTGGATAACCTCTCCATATTTTCCTTTGTATGGCCCTTACAAAAAATTTATTCGTCATAGTCACCTCTCTCAAATAAATGTTTAAGCTTGTTTATCATAGACATTAAGGGTGTTTGTTGAAGCAATCGACACAAATTTGACTTGTTATATCATCTCTCAAGTGGAGGCTTAAGGTTTATTGACATAGACATGACATTTCTCATTGGGATTCAATCTTAGGGCAACTAACACAAGGTAAATTTTAAGACCCCGTAAAATCAACCATAGATATTACTTTGTGAATATTTATAAATGAATTTCAAAATCATGGTGAATGCCAAAAATCAAAAGGAAATACTACCGGTTGGTAGAAACTATCAGTTATAGAATAATGCTATCATCTAGTAGCAAATTCCTCTTTGGTGTGCGTCAAAAAGGAGATTTGTATATAAAAAGTTGGCTATTAATGTAAATTCTAGGCGAACCAACCCATAAAAGTAACTTCTACCCATAAAAGCTAAGCAAAATGACAAGAAACTTGACACCTTAAAATTAGCCAAATCCAAATTTCAAAAACCCAAATATTCGTGAATTAACAAAGATTTGCCACAAAAATTTGCTTTAGAATTAACTTATAGATGTAAGTCCATACCAAATCGCCAAACCATCATGCTTTTTAAGACTTATAAACTTTCGACTTGTTATTGTCTCTCTCAAGCGAAAGTTCAACTTTTTCGACATAAACATGTCATTTCCCATTAGGATTTGGAATTGAGTCAATTAGCTTGTAAATATAAGTACACATCAAAATACCAAAGTAGGGTGTAAGGCACTTACAAAATGTCCATATCCAAAACCAAACCATGGTGTTTAGTAACGCATTAAAATTTATTTACTTATTATAGCCTCTCTCAAATGGAGGTTCAATCTTGTTAAGCATAGCCATGTTATTTTTCATTGGGATTTATTTTGGGGTCATTTAACTTGTTTATGTAAATCCACACCAAACACCAAAGTAAGATAGTTTAAAAGGTAATTAAGAAATTTTGACTTTTATAGCCTCTATCGAGCGGATTTCTAATCTTGTTTGGCATAGATATGCCATTTTATGTTGAGATTTGATCTCAAGCTAATTAACTTGTAAGGGCACTTGCAATTTATTGACTTGTTATAACCTCTCTCAAGTGGAGGTTTAGGCTTTCTTGGCATAGACATGTCATTTCTTATTGGGATTTGATCTTGAGTCAATTAATTTGTAAATTTAAGTCTATACCGAAACATCAAACCATGGTGATTAGAAGAAACTTATAGAGTTTGATGTTGTTGATAGCTTCTATTTAGTGGAGGTCATCAAGCTTGCTTGACACATAAATTCCATTTCCCATCAAGATTTGATCTTGAGACAGCTAACTTGTAAATGTAAGTCCATACCAAAACAACAAACAAGGGTTCTTGGTAAGCAACTTACAAAGTTTCCACACCGAATGGCATAATATGAAATCATGGTGCTTGATAAGGAACTTAAAAAAATCCGTTTATTATATCCTCTCTCAAATGAAGGTTCAAGCTTGCTTGGCAGAGAGACATGGTGTTTTCCCATAGTGTTTGATCTTGGGTCAATTGAATTATACATGAAAGTCCTCACCAAAATGCCAAACCGGATGCTTAAAGAAAACATAGTATACCATGGAGGAGCCTATTCGTCACATATGTTCACGAGGCCAGTTAGCCAAATTGAACTTGCAACCTCTAGTTAAACATGCACATACCCCACCAATGCACTATAACCAATATTTGGATAAATTTAGTCATCCGTTGACTATGGCTAGCCAATATACCATATTAGAATTTGATCTCATATCGATTAAGTTGTAAATCATGTGATTTGTTAACTTACATCCGACTAAAAGAAATACGAATCTTTTAATTCATTCGTTGAAAAGATGTATTAGAGCTCCATTCAGTACAAGTTGACAATAAGTATATATTGTATTTATCTATTCATACGGGCAGATTTGAGTCAACTATTCCAATTATGTTTACAAACAATCACATGGCACTTACATATGGCTTGCTTTGACTCGCCGCCTAAACCTTTCTTCATCCATACACATGTATTGAAAAATTCTACACTACATCTCGCCAACATATTCTATCCATACATTTTAAAACAGTCATATTTGGCTACGGAAAATGGCCACGTGGAGTATTATAGTAGATTGTGGGGACATGCAATCCTTGAAGTCTGTTTGTGTAGTTTAATAAGAAACAAGTTGTTAGGGGTGTGGCCATTTCGGAGGACAATTTAAGAATCTCAGTGAGGTCCACCGGGTGTTGGGGAGAAGGAAGCCAGGTGTAGTTGTGAACGAAAATTTGAAGGAAATTATGGAAATTAGATTCACTAATCAAGAAAAAGTGGGTGCATCGATAGTTGGAATTACAAATGCCACACAAAGAAGAAGGTACAGTAATTGTAAAAAGAATGTTAAAAGTTGAACATATATTAGAAATGTAATGAAGATAAACAATGTATTAAATAAATTCAAATAATTTATAAGAATGAAGAGAAAACAATGGGTCGAGAAAAGTTGAAAAAAGTTCTATGTGATCACGTAATTAATTGAAACTCAAATTACACATTAGATTGTAATGATTGCAAAATTTCCATAATGTCATTTTGTAGGGTTTGGGGTTATCTTAGTGATCAATTGGACCCAATTTCAGTATTGACCTAACCAATATCTTAACTAGCCCAATTAAGGATGCATTTTGGGTCAATTTGATCCACATTAACATAATTATGACAATATGTTTTTATTTAGTGTTTAATTTTCTCAATTTCATCATTAATTGAACTAATTATTAGTTTTCACATTACATATGTAAATTGGATCATTTTAAACCATAGTTACAGGATGGGGTACATGCAATGGAGGACGGGGTTTTCGGGATGGCAAAAATATCTAAACTTTGGGGACGGCTAATTAAAATATATATAAATATTTAAAATATAAAAATATAGTGATTAAATTATATAAATAAGCTGAAATAAAACTATTTGAGATTTAAATAAGGTGAGACTTGAACTCATAAACATCAAATACATTCCTTAATACTATAATATCAATATGTTAAGGTCATAAATTGAAAATTCATAATACATATTTGAATTTTTAATTTGAGACAAGCTGAAATTTCAAATATATTATAAAATAGTCGGGTTATGGTTAACGGGTAAACATTTATAAAGATAAAACAATAAACAAATTAATTAAAAAAATTAAAAAAAAAAAAGTCCCACCATCCCCACCATCCTTGGGGCGTTTCTCCTCCTCTCCAAACGTCCTAGGGACGTTTCCTCTATTCCTTGGCCTATGGAAAATGTGGGGGAAACATTTCCCTCACGTCCTAACATCCCAAAATGTCAGGATGTCTCGAGAGGTCAGAATTTTTGGGGGATGCGTCCCCGCGTAACTATGTAAATTTAAACCTAATTAACCTTATTGTGAGATATGTTGCAATTTGGGGATTAATTGCCCCAATTACATCATTGAGTTTACCAATTATTCAATTAATTCATACAAAGGGCTAATTTGGATCAATTCGAGCCCTTTCAATATAATATTTATGACTATTATTGGCCTCAATCAACACCATCACATCAAAATTTTCCAATGTCACATTTTTTCAATGTTTACACAATGTCATGGTATTTTCATGTGGGTGAAGAAATCATTTATCCACATTCTTATCCACAAAAAAATCATTTTGTGAAATAATTGTGAATTATCAACATTAAATGAATAGCTTTCTAAAACATAATGAAGGTTTTTCACAATTTTATAAATGTTACATTATAATTTGTTAAATATCTACATTCTCAAAATTTCATTGTGGAAAAATCACATTTTGTCATGTTTATAAATATATTTTCCACAATTTCATAAAATTCAAATTTAAACTTGTGAGATATCTAGATTCTTTAATCTTTTATGCAAACTCACTTTTTCTCTTTATATTTTAAAAAATATCGTTAAAAATAATAATTTTGGATTCTCGACACAACCCAAATAAAAAGTCTTACATTTTTTTTTCTCACACCATATATATATAATCAACAAAATGTACAATATATGCAATGTGGACAATTTAGTACACCACCTACCTCTACACTAATTTAAATCTAATGCACTATATTATTAAGTAAATTTTCTTTTGGGTATTACTCTAGATAATCCACACTACTAAAATTAATTATGGATAATATACAATTAAAAATTATGCCGAGATGCATTCTATAATGAAAGAAGGCGAGTGGTTTTTTTAACATTTTTTAAAACCTAGATATTAATGTAGCTAGATTAACATTTTTCAATTATAAAATTGAAACCTAAATTTTGAGGTTACATAATTTTGATATACAAAAATTTTAAGATAAAAAATATTAAGTGGAAACTTTTTAAATATATGTATTTAAGATATTCGTTATGTTTGTAAAATATATCAACCTTAAAAATTTTTAAGGATTGTAACTCATTCTAAAATATATATAATTAATTTTCAACATAAAAAATTTAATACACTTAAAAAATTAAAATAAAATTATAAAATATTTAATATAAATTTAATATTCTAACATAATTAATATAACTTAAAACATATTTTAATAAATTAATTAAACTAAAAAAATCATATGCATGACATAAATATTCTAATAAATGTGGTTTTAACAAAATAATTCAACTAATAATTATACTCAACACAATCAAATTTATTTATTGACAATTTACACTATTATAAGCTAATTAAGATAAAATATTCAATAACCAATTATTACATTACATTTTAATACACTACTATATTAATATACCATTATTTTTATTTAGTTTATGGAATCTATTTTTCAAAACAATAATAATATACAATATGAATTAATTACAAATAAAGAACTTGAAAAATATATTATATCTTTCTAAATTTAAAATTTAGATTTTTTAGGCATTCATTATGACATGCAATTGATTTTACTTCCACTTGTAATTAATTTTAAGTGCAATTAAGAATGCATAAGCTCAATGGTTGAACAATTTTAAGTTTATTTGTTGTCCACATATAGTTTTGAACGGATTTCGATTAAATGCGACTTCAACATAGAAAAATATGGAAGTGTGATTTGCAATAGAGGAAATGCAACAAAAACTCATAAACCGATTATAATACTAGTTGTTTTTGGGTAAAATAAAAGTATTTTTTCTAAATGAGATAGTTTGATAATATACAAAGTTATTTCTCTTGAAAAGATTTCAGAAATAAATTCATGTTCAAATATTGGATTTTCTCTGAAAAGCTCTTGCAAAATATATTCTTGTTGAAATATTGGATCCGAAAAAAATCTCATATCTTATGAGTAAAAATGTTCACTTTCGGGTTGTGTAAGAGGACTTTAAATTTCCACATTTTTCATTAGCAATTTATACGGGTAATCATTTTACTTTAATATTGGTATGGACTAAATCTAACTTTCCCAAGACTATGTTAATAGATTTTTTATTTTTATTTTCTTTGTCTTTAATGTATTTATTCAATTATCTCATGTTTAAGCTATAATATTTTCATTTAAGTTTTATAAATTATATATATTTTTAAACATTTCAAGTTGATGAAAATTCATTTTCTCCGTTTACCTTTTACAACAATCATGTACAATTTTCTATGCGAGAATATGGAAGCGCATGTGACAAACCATGGGAGAAATAATGAAGAATTTAGTAGTAATAGAGTTTAAAAGGGGCAATATGAGTGCATCTATGGAGGAAATGGATGACTACATAATTTTCAAGCATTGGAAATTATAATGATTTTGTATAAGAGGGGACATTGAAGAGAATCTTGCGTATGGCTACAACTTGATAGATTCTCGTATGAAACAAAAGATATGTTGCTGCTAAGAGAACTATTAGATGATTGAGATGGTGGAAGAGTATTAAAACAAAAATGCAAGATTTTAGTAGATTTCTAAGACTATTAATTTTTTTTGCAAGAATATGAAATAGAGGGAACACTTATGAAAATCTATTTCTCAAGGATCATATGAAAACATGTAAGACATGCATGATTTTCATTAATGTGGGTGAAAACACTATCTTTTAATATGAGATAAAAATCTTTTTAATAGTCAATCTATAATTGAACCTCATTACATTATGTTAAATATATATTAATGAATAAAAAAGATATAGGTTTAAGATTTTGTACAAATTTATATTTAAAATTAATCTTTTATTTGACAATACGTTTCATATTTTTTTAGATAGCATAAAAAGTGTTTAGTTTTAATGGGACCAAAAAACCTCAAGTATAAAGGGAGAAAGGATATAACAATGATGCTCAAATGAAGAGGTCCTTACCAGGGGCCAAGCCACAACAACAAAAATAAAATAAAGTGATACAACCCTTACAAAAACCACAAGAAGCTTGATCAAAGACCATACAAGAACAAAGAAAACCCCACCCAAAAAAAAAAAAAAAGCTAGGAAGGCAAAGAATAACTCTAAGGAGCTGGTCAAACATACTTGACCGGACACAAGAAGGATTCTAGAAACCAACCTAGTAAGAAAGAAAGGGTGGTTTACCCATTAGATCCCATACCATTAGATCTTAAGTTCATTTTAAGTGGGACTATAACAGTTTTTATTTTCTTTTTTCTTTTCACAACCATCCAAACCACTTCCCTGTTAGGATCCTCATTTTCATCATTGTGGATTGGTAACACTATTTCAAGAGTCTCCTTATTGTCAATAGATTCCTTCTACAAACCGTAATTTTTAGTGCGATTTCGACCCCAAAGGGGGTGTAGAAGAGCACAAGAATGTTGTAGAGAATCCAAACCATCACCCCTAACACAGGAGGTGAAAAAATGGTTTCATCTGTATGTTGTAACTCACCTTCTTCTACTGACTTTGAATCCTCCAAAGAATCATCTCGGAACATCTCCCACAACTAGCATGATGGGTTGGGAATCTTTCCACCAAGATACCTTATCACTCTTTCTTTGTTTCACACTAGTACTATCTGAGACTAAGTGTCCCAAAGAAAAGCATTTCCTACATCTAAAGGGAAAGCCTTAAAGTCCAATAGTTGGGTCCAAATTCTATCCATAACCCTAAGTTCCATAGAGGCTAGTAGATCAACATTGGTATCAATATCAACCAGGATGTGAGGATAGGTCGTGTGAGTTTACAATTAAGTTTTTGTATCTATGTCAAGAAATTTTCCCAAAGCCTTTCCAATGGAAATAAGACATTCCTCCCCAAAATTACATTGACAGTGAGGCAATTGCACCAGATATGCTTGACATTAAATTTTTAGTAGTAGGGTTGAAAGAAGGGTACCATGGTTTCATAAGTAGAAGGTGACTATGAAGTTCCCAAAGATTAGAAAAAAATGTATCTCGATCTTCCAAAATCTTAAAAACCACAATAAAACCCTGTAGTGCCCACTTCCCTTTGACACCTTTTTGATTATTGATTTCGATACTATCGACTACACTTATGGATATTATTGTAGCTTTTGTTTTATCATGATATTAGATGTTAGAGATACTAGACTGTTGTTGATTTCGACTCATATATGATGCATGTGGATTATTAGAGACATTTTATATTGATGTTGATATACTATTGACATGGTTATTTATATATATTTCGACATGTGATGTACTTTCGTCACACTGAGTAGGCTTCGATAATTTGACTAATGTTGTGATCATTTTGACATGGATGAAATGTTGGATAGAAATGTTGCTAGAAATTGTAAATGATATCATATTTGCCTAGATGATATTTGATTCATATATAGATGATTGTGGATTTATATTGCATATTTTATCATAGATGTTTTTAATGCGGCCACAAGGCCGAAGGAGGTATTTATGTGTTTTGCAGGTAAAATTATTCACAACAAACATCGGGGATTGGAGACCAACCACATTGGAATTCTAGGTGAATTCAACAAGGGTCACCATGGCAACATGTATTTGTGTGTGTGTTTGAATTTGGTTAGGGGGAAATTATTACCAAGGGGTTATGTTTTTCTTTTATTTAGCTTCCTTTAATTGATGTTAGTATGTGATTTTTAGTGATGTAATTCATTGTATTATTTATTTCAAATTTGGTGTATGCATTTTACCCTTTTATTATTAATGGGTTGTAGTCTCTTAACTAGAGCTAATTTAACCTTTTCCTAAACTAATTAAAGATGTGACCAAAGGAATTCATTTATTAGAGTATATTTCTCTTGAATTTTTGTTGTAAGTTGAGTGCTTGGGGATCTTGAGTGTTGTACACTCTACCCCTTCATGAAAATTCGAATTTGGCCTTAGAGGCCAATTTTGGAAGCTTGTGGGACAAGTCAAACTTGTCCCACACCTCTTAAATTGCTATGCAAACCCTACCTATGGGTTGGGGGGTCAAAATTAGACCCCATTAGGTGTTTTGGGAAGATAAAATCATAAAATGTTTATTCGACTTACTTTCTTGTAATTATGTTTTACCTTAGGGGTGTGGGCTTAGATTGTGTAAGTAAAATGTAATTCCTTCAACCACTTATTATTTGTGCTTTGGAATGTGAGGTTGAAAAAGGTGATGTGGAGTGGAGAGGAAATGAGGTGGCATTCTAATTGGAGCCACATCATCCTCCTCCCTCCCTTTTCTATTTATTGAAGTTATTTTTCTTGTTTGGGGTTACTTCATTATTTTGTGCTCTTGAATTTTTGGAGAGGGAGAGGATTTTGGAGAGCTTGTGGTCTTGGTTGGATCTTGTTGGTGTTTTATTGGGTTTGAAGGAGCTTGGAGATTGGCTCTTGGAACAAGCTCTACCATGGAAAGGTAGGATATTTACTCTTACTCGTGCTTTCCTTTATTTGTGTATATGTGTTTGTTATTTTGAATATTTGAAATGATTTTTGGGTGCTTGGGTAGATTGCCTCAGTGTGGTGTAGGAGGGGACTATGGGAATAATTAATGTAGGGAGGCATAAGAGTTATTTTACGTTTTGAAGGGAGTTTGGGTGGGTGACCCACTTTGGACAAGCAATGCTTGCATTTTGTACTTGTTCTTGTATGAGGGGGGCATAAGAGTATGAGGGAGGCATACACGTATGTGGGAGGCATAAGAGGTACTTGAGGGAGGAATAAGACTATGTAGGGGATTTGTGATATGCATTGGAGTTTTTAAGTTGGGAACCCATTTCCCATTGGGAGGCATAAGTGGCCTCCCCATAGATTCTTGCTCCTTTGAATTTCATTTAGAAGCCTTGTATACTTTTGTTGCTTTCCTTCTTGTGTTTATAGTTTTTGTTTAGTTGTGTTTGAAATGGTTGTGAAATACTTGGTTTAGTGTTGTGGAAGCTTGTTTGTTTCCATGGTTGGATCCACCTTTCATTGTAATGTGGTTGGGGCTCGGGGGCTAATGAGGAGGATGGCTTCTCCTTCTCATTGGATATTTTTGTTGGATGAAGAGTGTTGCCTCTCCCCATTTTGTTTTGGATTAAGCATATCATGAACGAGCTATCTTGTTCCAATGTTGTGAAGTTTGGAGATTTTGGTGGAGTCCCTAAGAAGATCCTTCTTGTAATAAAACTTCCTTTGTGTTATTCCCACTTAGAGTGGAGGAACTTGTAATATTGTATTCTACTTTTAGTTTATATTCTTGTATGATTTTCCACTTTAAGTGGAGGACATTGTATTGAACTTGTGAAGGAAAATTGCATTCCATTGTTGGTTATGAAAGTTGTATTATATATTGAAAAAAAGAGAAGAAAGATTTGTGTTGTAAAGTTAGTTTTGTGAAATAGAAAATAAAGTAATTCTCTTTATTTGGAGTTTTCTTGTTTTGTGTCAAAAGAAGTTCCTTGTTTTGAAATAAATGAGTTATACTTAATGGAAAAGAAAGTTTAATCTCATTGTGAAATTGTATTATTGCAAATGAGAAAGTAGGAATGGAAAAGTTGTAATATGTTAAAAGTATGCATAGTAAACTTGAATGTAAAATCAAAGTTGTTATATTTATTTTGAATGTATATATGTTGAAGTGAAAATGTGAACAAGAAACAAATTAGAATTATAATGTTGTATTGATATGTTGCATTTTGTAATAAGAAAATAATAACTTTTGAAGTAGATTTAACTCCTTC
Source organism: Taxus wallichiana var. yunnanensis (assembly GCA_018340775.1). Taxonomy (NCBI): domain Eukaryota; kingdom Viridiplantae; phylum Streptophyta; class Pinopsida; order Cupressales; family Taxaceae; genus Taxus; species Taxus wallichiana. The sequence continues at coordinate 351,878,279 of CM031239.1, forward strand.
ATACTCTTGAAATTGAAAGAAATTTAGTTGAACAAAATGGAATAGATCTTGTAGTTGTTATTGTTACTTTTGGAATTCAAAATGCTCTAAATGAGTAATTTTAATTAAGAAACAAACAAATGGAATGAAAGATAAAAATGGAGACCTTAGGTGTATAAAATCAAACTTAGAATGCATCTTAGTACTTTTGGAAACTTTGGTTTTTGTAAAAATCTCAGATTTTAGGTTCTGCTTTCTAAGAAATAGGATGCCACCCCGTATAGAGTAGCGGTCGTAATCGCTTCTGCTCGGTAAGGTGGCGGTCTCAACCCACCGCTTCATAGGGTGATGGTTCACGGTTTGTCACCAAGGTAATGCAGAGGGTCCTAGGACCGCTGGGTCTGCTTCTGGCGGTGGTTCTGTCACTTACGATAGAACTTCCCGTATCTCGCACTGTGTAAAATTTCAAACTGGTTTATACAAAATTTTAAGTTTGTAAAATTATCTAAGGAACTACTAGCAATCAAACAAAGGCAAAATCTTATGGTTTTAAGTAATAAAATATTTAAATAGAAAATTAAAACATTCATTCTCATTTATATTTATGGGATTGGATTTTCCCCAAATGGAAAACCCCAAATACTCTTAGTGTTGAAATAAAACTAGATTGGTAAATGAAATCCCTCCCAATCCTTTAATGAAATGGATTATATTGATAAAACTACAACTAAAACAATCTAAACTAGATCTCCTTGTAGAATCCTCCATAGTTCTTCCTCTTTTTCTCCCATGGCTTCCTCCTCTCCAACATGTAATTTTAACAAAAAAATAAATCAAATGAGGGGAAATGAACAAAGGAAAGGCTTTAATAAAAATTCATAAGGATTTTAGGGTTAGTTTGGAACCCTGGAATCTAGTGGCCAAGATTGTTTTGATCTAAGGGTGGAGGATTAACCCTACTTTTGTTTGGTGGAAATAAAATTTTTAAATGTTAAAATTAAATCCTTAAGGGTGTGTGTAGATGGGTGAATGGGGCCATTTAGTTGCCTTGGGGTGTAAGGTATTTATCGAGTTCTTAGTATGTTTTAGGAAACTAATAAAAATGAATTTAAACTATTAGGATAATAAAACTAAAGTAATTAAGTATGAGGTTAACTATATTAGGATTGAACATTAACTAAGCGAAAAAAACAATTAACCAAGTAAATTAACTATGGCACTTCCTAGTTGACCTTTAATTAATCGACCTTAGAGGTAAAGTAATTTTAATATGTAATATTTTAATTAGACATGGCCTTGTCAATCTTAAAGTTGAGTTTTGTGATGTAAGTTAATTTAATGAACTCTAAGGGTCAAACACCCTTGTAATTTCCATATAACTTAAATAAAAAAAAATTAGTCACAATTTTTGGGTTAAGTGTTTGGTTGTTGCATGTTCCTAGAACGTCATTTTCATGGGCATTACAAAACCCCTCAAGCACATGGGTAAATATCTACTCTACCTTACAACAAGGGCTTCCATTGCGAAGAGATCCACGAATGCAGCTGCAGGAGATCCAACCACGGTCCACTAAAGTGACAAATTAGGACACGTTTGATGAACAATTTTTCTACTTAAATTACTTGCATTATAAATGTTACCGATGGGGAGTTTTTAGCAACTTGGATGGGTTTAGCCCCCTAGTGCTGCTTAGTCACAACAAAATCTCAAAATTTTAGCAGCTCAGTCTTGGCCGCATCAAGGAAGGATCTCACCCCTCCACCATTCATGGCTCCGAAACCATCACTAGTATGGACAGGGAGACTCTGTCATATCTATGGGATCTCTATCCACCCAAAACCAAACCATTAGTAACACCCAACACCAAAACCCCATCACCAAGCTATGGCTTTAGTTTAAATCCACGAGCCGGAGACCCACCTTGGTCTCCACACATAACCACCACCAAAAATGAACCGGGGTGCCATTAAATCCCTTAGGGAAAGATAGGGAGCACACACGAAGTTGAAGCAGAGATTCATTGCCACTTTGGACAAGTGAAGGCCACTAGATCTAACACCCAAATACTAACCACCGTGCGGACTGAGGGACACCCACTATTGATGCCCAACCTCAAACCCTAGAACCTCCTCCATAAGCATTATCTAATTCATTCTACTGAAGGTTTAGGGTTAGATATTGAGGAACTTTCGGGAGCCATTAGGTCTTATAACTCTTGAAAAAGGGTTTATTTACATAAATTTAAAAGGGTTTATTTTTAATGTCAAGTTATGTAATTCAGACAACTTCTACATATAGTTTGTGAGAACATAAAATAAAGAAGGGTGTTTGACGGTAATGCCCAACCATATCGGGGTATTCATCATTTTCACTTTCACATACACATATTTATCAAAGTGCATCATTATATTATGGACCATAAATAAAGATAAATATCTATTTTAAGATAAATATTTATGAATATAAGATTTACAATCTATTAAATTATATATATATATATATATATATATATATATATATATATATATATATATATATATATATATTTTAAAAATTCAAGTATGAATATAATTCAATTTAACTTTAGAATCTAATATGCTTCTAAAATTGAGAAAAATGAGAAAATATTTATAATTTTTCATTATTTCAATAACTATGCTAAAAGATTTAAAATTTCTACCACTCGTAATTATTAAAAACTTATAATATTTGAATTTTTAAAAATAGTTTACAATTTTTATTTGTGGCAATTTTTACAATATGAAATTGTAAAAAGTTTCACAATATAAAATTTATTGCAATTTCTATAATTTTCAAATTGTAGAAGATTCTACAATTTTATGTTTCCACAATTTTATTGTAGGTGGAGTCCACAAAATTGGATTCACAATTTTGAACAAGACATCCACATGAAATTGTGAAAAAAATTGTGGATATAGGGCTTGTTATCTTGTAGTGTCGAATCCTTAAGTTGATTCCTAATCAACACATAATAGTAGTGCATGGATGTCATGATTTGTCAATAAAAAATGTCATAGGATTGAAAAAGATTCATGAAAAATAAATATCCAAGGACATGTGTCATACAAAAATTAGGTAGACATACATGCATGTCTCACAAATTAGGTGATATATCTTTTGCAAGATCCAAAGGAGTGAGTATCCTAAACCACTAAGTTTGAAAAATGTAGGAGGTCATTTGGAAAGACAATTTGGTATTTTATAGGATTTAGTGAGGTCACTTCCAATGTATAAATATATAGAACATAACAAAACATAAAGGAATTTAAGTCCACCATTTGAGGGGTAAAGTGGTGAAAAGTATAGAAGAGAGACAAACCGAGCTAAACAAGTGAATCTTGTTAAGGGTCCTCGAGAAAACCTATTGTAATAGCTCTAAGAGTTTATCTTATTTTGTTTGTAAGAATCCTAATACTGGGATTAATATTTGTATATTTCATTGAGGCTATTAATATTAATAGAAACTTATTTTTGTGTGTTGATCTTATGTGTATTCTAAGTTGATTCAAGAGTTAATTTTTTTTTCGTTAATGGTAAAGAAGGGTTAAGAGGACCCTACGCAATACAAAAGATGGAGAAAAATATAAGACATTGAGGATCCTAACAAAACTAGCATCTACTAGCAGCACCAACAACCAAAATGTGGCCCCTTCCCTTTAGATCTTAACTACATTTTTAGGGGGAAATAGATCCTTACTTTTTCGACTCAAAATTTTCCAATCCTCTTGCGAATTTGGATTAACATTTTCAATGTTTTGGATAGAAATCAAAACTTCTATGTGTTCTTAAAGGTTATGGGATCTTTATAAGGCATCCATCTCATTATTTATAACTTGTTACACTTCCTCCTCTTTTGGGTCCACCGATTTCGAGAATCGATTCACAATCTTGTGGGTCATTGCCAATCATATGACTACGATAAGAGTTCTTCCACCAAGAACTTATTCATTTAGTCTATTTTCTTACCAAGTGAAACTATGATGCTAAATGACCAAGAGAAAAGAAAGTTTATCATATAAATGGAATCCCTTCATAATCAAGATTTTGATACCAAGTTCTATCCTCAACTTTAAATTCAATAGTGGCCGGGAAATAAACAAAAGTATCCATATTGACCAAGATTTTAGCATACGTTGTGTGCTCAAAATATTCTGTTTTTGGATCAATAGCTAAACATTTACCTAAAGTGTTACCACTAAAAGTTAAGCAACTAACTAACATGAATTGAGGGGCAAGTATAATAGATGGATCCACACCGGTTTGACTTGGAAAGTATCAAAAAATAGGTTAAACAAAGGGAACCACGGTTTCATCAAAAGCATATGGGATTCAAATTCCCAAACTTTCCAAAAAAATTGATCCTATTTGAAGCATTAGAAAATGCCACAATGAAAAAACCACTAGCACCAGGAAAGATAACTAGTCTACCTTCTAAAAAAGGTCCCCATTACAAGTGAAATCTAGGCATGAAGCCCCGGAAAAAATGGGTAAAATTTGTCGAATCAGAATCAAACCATTCCTCTTGAAAATAGTTTCGATTGAATCACCTCTTCCCAAAACTGATAGAAGGGGTAGATTTAACATATGTCATTGGCTTATTTTGTTTAAAAACTAGTTAAACCATGTTCCTATTACCTACCCCCCCACATTGCATCCTTGAAAGATACCTTATTAGGAGGATGATCACTCTGCAGACTTAGCCGAGACAGAGACATGGAAAAATTCATCATAAGCCCGATCCATCCCCACTTCACACTCATACACACTGAGCTTCCACGAATAGGTGCACCAGAACCCAAACATGTACACCATGTGATTCAAGGTCGAAATGTAGGGGAACCCAAAGCCCAAGGATAGAGCGAGGGTCATCATTCTCAGGTTGCACTTGAGTCAAAACCCCTCCCCCCAAGGGTCCCTCTAAGCATTGCGTAGAAATAATAGAGTGTCAAGAATGACCACAAAATTTTCCAAATAAATTTCATTTCCATCCTCTACGGTGGAACTGTAGAAAAAATAGATTGGCCTACAAAGAATCGACCATCATTATTTCCTTCACGAATCGGGATCACCATTATTGAAAGAACTGCTTCACAAAAATAGGGGTGCACAAATCCTCATGGGAACTATTGGCAACCACACTCGAATCTCATTATCTTCAAGTAATTCATGAGTCAATATATTCAAGTAACTCTCATTATCTTTATAGGTTTTGGATTGTAAAATCTAATTTTCACACATCCAATACTACTACAAATGTTAGAAAGTAACTGGAAGGCCCAAAAAAAAAAAAAGATCATATATTTTCCCAAAACAAACACTCGATTACAAAATTTACACTTTAAAAACTTTAGGTTCAATGATGAAACCCTGAAAAATGAGTAACTATTGACCATATTAAATTTTAGAAAAATATCTTATGGGTTGTAAATCTTAGAGCTAGGAGATCACGTCTATCATGTGTAGAGTGACCCTAATTTCTTATATTTACTCAAATAAATTTATAGTTTAGTAAATTATTAAAGAATAAAGAATAATAAGAGAAATAATTGATGGATCAACAAAACAAAAGAATGTTTGAATGAAATTATACAATGTAATAACATCTTAAATACAAGAGGGATGCATTTTGGTTGAGATCAAGGTTACAAATCAATAACATATGTGGAGGTAAGTGTACGAAAGAAAATGAACATGTGACCTTCTTTCACACTCGGCCCCTTGAGTTCGTGATCAAGCAACCAATGTTGAATGTGTGGATAATCAGGCTATGAGAGAATTAGTGACTAAGATATGGTAGTGTGATTTCCTAGTAGCAGAATTGGGAAAGGGGAGATTTAGCGGCTATGAACGGGTAGCGTAAACTCCTTATGGTTTGTTTTCCTAACTTGGATCTAAGTTCTAAACTATTTTGAAGTGTCCATGTAAACTGAATGAAATTAACAATCTATGCTATTGCTGAAAGGAAACTAATCTAAACAAATAAAAAAACTAAAATATTACAATCACAAACAACAATTTTCTTCTATTCTAAATAATTAAAATATTTCTATACTAAAACTAAACAAGTGAGATAACCCGGTGTTGTTATTCACCTATGTTGAGTGTATTAAAACTAAACTAACTTAAAATAAGAACTTTTACAAGTGACTATGATATGTAGAAAACCTCTTACAAATATTCTTTCCTTCAAATCGACAGGAAGAGAAGAAGAGGATCTCACATGGGGATCACTATTAAAGATTCAAACCCTCTTGGAAATCAACTAATTACCTGAAAATGAGAGGAAATTGATTTCTACTCTATTTGATATGATGTAAAAATGATAAATTGCAGGAATGAAGGAAATCAAACAAAAAAACCAACCTAGAATTCACAGATAAAGGTAATTTCAACTGTGTAGTAATTTATCCCCTCAGCTTGTTCCTTTCTATCTTTGTGTGTTCATGTGAGTCTAAGGGACTGGGAATGAAAGAAGAAAATCAGAAGAATACGCTTGAGTAGTGGTATCTTGAAGGTAGTCTGGTTACAATGCAAGTAGAAGAGAGATAACACAAGAGATCTGAGCTTGGCTATGCAATTCCTAGTAAGATGTTGGCAACAATACTATGTAAGATACACAAAATTATCAGGCCCTTTTCCTTGAATACAAGCATGGAATAAATAGGAATTGGGTGGGATGTACCTTCATGCACAAGATAGACTTTGAGTGCCAAATCATTGGGTGAAGAGGGAGTTCAAACTAATTAAATATATTTAAAATTAGAAGAGGGAAGGAAAACTAAGCCATCAAGACTATTTTTAGAAAATTTGGTTCACAAACGCACCCTAAAATTTTAATTAAATTGAAACCGCACATGTTAAAATTACGCATGAAGGATTATGTAAAAAGCATTTAGGACCACCACCCTTATTGGGCAGTGGTTTCAGAACCGCTACTCAAGAAGGGTGGCGGTCTTGTCACTAAAGGTCAAAACATCTACAAAATGAAGTAGGAAACTTGAAAAAGCATGGAAAAGCTAAGTAAGGATGTCTAGGCTACAAATATAAACTTCATATGGGTTTAGGAGCTCAAACATCTTCTAAAAGGACATGAATCATCATTGGGGAATTTTGTAACCATTTTCTATAGTGTCCCACATAAAATTAAAATAAAATAATAAAGGATTTAGTTCTATGCGTGTGATCAGAGTTCGAGATGATGTGTTGGAGTGTGGAAGGGATTGTAAAGCGAGCATAAGGGGTGATTGCGTGGTTGGTGGTGGAGTAATGGCATGGAGGAGGTTGGCATGGAGTCATGGGGTGGAGTGTGGCAGGTGTCTTCGTGACATGGTGGTTCTTCCTTGTCACGCATCCTCACAATCTTTGTCGATGTTGTCTTCCCTTCCTTTGACCTACTATTTCTACAAGATTTGTCTCTTCCACTCTACCCTACGTGTTTTAATTTTCAACACTCTCCCAGCCATACTAGATAGGGAACCTTGAAAAAGATAAGGACGCCGATAAAATCATAATGGAAGTCTCGATTTGTTTTTATTTGGCCATATTCTGCCATGATCGCACCAAAAAATATAAGCTCAGAACATGATATAAACGTCCAAAAAGAATTTAAGTAGATTTGTTTGGTTGCAAATGCTCAGAGACATGTATGTATACGTGGGAGCATTCACAAGACAGTGGAATTTTGAACAATGATAACAGGATTTGTAAAAATGGGTTTATTGAAAAGGCTCGAGACCTTCAAGGAAATACTATTCACAGTGCAAATCTAGCCTCGGCAAAAAAATGTAAGCGCTAGAATAGAGTATGGAAATACAAAAAGGTATAAAGATACAATTTTTTTTTTTAGATGTTGTAGTTGCAAATGCTTTGATAGACGTGGATGCAAAATGTGGAACCTTTTTGCAAGGTAGATGAAACTTGTTTAAGGAGATATCGTCTTTAGAGGGAAAATTAGCAGAGAATAAAATATTGTTGATTCCTTTCCTTGTTTATTTGTGCATGAGTTTTGAATTGTGTCTCGTGATTATGTTTATATAGTGCCCTTATTCTTTAGACTCTACACATGCCAATGAGTGAAATGATAGATTCCATTGCCACCTAAGTGGCTCCCAAACTAGTAAATGTAACCTATCTGGATAATAGTTTTTGTGAGAAGATGTCTTCTTCCTCTTTGGAGGATCTGGGAAAAACTACAAGTTCCTCACTCAATTTAGCAGGAATATGCATCCACAAGGAACTATAAGCCAATCCCCAAAGGATGATGAAGTATTTCCTATTGATAAGAGCATGTCTCGCTTGAAACTTTTAAGCGTTAGCTTACGGCCTTCTTACTAATGCAGTATGTATTCCCTTTTTCACATGTGTGGGTACTTGGAACACCTAGATATATAAGGCTATTGGAATGTATCTATGTAGGATTCCCTTGCTAAGCGCTGCCATAAACTGAGGGTCTTATAGGCCCTTTTATTGATGATTTAGTTTGTTATGACCTAAAAGATTACAACTCTTATGATGATGAATATGATTGAATGTTGACAATGACTATGACTACTATTCAAGGGAATATGAAGAAGATTTATATGAAAGTGATGATGCAAAGCGTGGGTTCTTTAAAAAAAAAAAGGATGGGGGCTATGGAGAGGTAAATTTTATCGCAGATACCCCAACCAAACGTGGTCTAATGGATGATCACAGTGGAGAATACTCAAATCACTTTATGGAACGAGTATAAAATCCTTCTAGAAAATGCAGTGGTGGAAACGTGGATACACATGGATTGTCTGGTAGAATACCTGGAAGAGGGATGAAGATTGTTGGAATGCGGGTGAACCTGCCTGGGGACCTCTTGCTCTATGAATGTTAAAATTGTCAGGCATGGTCTCCTTACCTTGTCTTTTATAATTTTTTACAATTTGGTGCTTCATTTGCAATTTAATAGAAATAATAAATCATTGGATAAGTGTATAGTTGAGTATTTTAATTAGAATGTTAGTGTGAAATGATAAAACTCTACCGGTCATCTACGCTACTAGTTTACAAATTGATCATCAACCATGTTGTTACGCAACCTTGTACATGCTAGACTCATGGTATCAAAAATAGGTGCTCGTTTCCATTGGTTTTGGTGAGAGCTATATGAGTTAACTAAAACAACCATTTTTTTATCGTCATTGCAAAGTTAGAAAAATGCTATTTTTAGAGACTTGCAAAACAACACTCCGAGCCTCGTAAAAGAAATGTCAAGCATCGTATGTGTTCCCTATTGTGTAGAGATTCGTGTCAAGCATTAGCTCGACCTATTTTTTCCTTTAGCGCTCTCTTCGTTGCTCCTCTAGGAGTCTTGTTACCTCCTTTTGCACTTTTAGGAAGCCATGTTAAAACCGAAAAGTTCATTTTCATTTCGGCTTGTGGTTTGAACCACGAGAAAAAGAATGCTTGTTCACCTTTGCAAACATCTAGAATTTTTACTAGGAAATTGATTGGAACATTTGGTTTAGGGAAAAACACTTTTCTTGATAGTTTGGAAAAGGACTTTTGTATGGCTCAGTTCTTTGTTTGACTAGGTCAAATTGGCTTTACTATGACCGGTGTCTCCAGAAAACTCGTCGCTATTTACAACCCATTTGACATTTCTCACCATGTCAACTCCGATGTATCCTCTATATAGAGGAGGTCATGTAGAAAACTACCCATAGAAATTTCAACCATCGAAAGTCGCTTCAGATGAGGGTTCTTAGCCCTCGAGCTAAAATTGGTTGTTGTTGCAACTAGTCTTATTACGAATGATAGTCCCATAAAACTAGCCGCCTATCGTAAACTCGTTTATAAGTTCTGAATTATGTCGGTTCTGTAAGATTTGGGTATATAGCCGGACAGGTAGGAATTCTTCCATGGTGAATTTTCTTATCGAAAGATAGTTTTTAAATGCACTTTCTTAGCCTCCGAGCCAAAATTTGGGCATTTTTGTAATTAGCAGAAAAATGTAAAAGAAATTCGTAGGACCCTAGTCAAGTTAGAAAATCAATGTGGAAACTTATTAACACTTGTAAATAACTATTGAAACTTTATCATGTGACTTGTGTGAATTTAACTTTTGGCAAAATAGTGTTTCTCTCTCTCTCCCTATCTCTTTCTCTCTCATTGGTTAAGAAATGAAGTGAAATGAAATAAAATCAATACATGTCTCTAACCCCCTTTTGAATGCAAATTATTATTATTATGTAAATGGAAAACTCAAAACATTAATTATGCTAGATCTAGGTGGATGCCATGCCAGTGATTTATCACTGATTTCATGCTCACATGGTTTTGTAGGATGCAAGAAAGATGGCGAAAGGGTGTGGTGTAATTCATTGTTTATTATCGTAATTTATATAGGTCATTGTAAAATGTATATAAGTACAATGTAGTGCCATGTTACGTAAACATTGTATTTGAAATCAGAGATATGTATGAGATGCTAGTTTTAGGGATACCTTAGGAAATGCACATTTTATCATATTTACAATTTTGATTCATAGTTACGTGTGGTAAAAGGATATATATATATATAATATATATATATATATATATATATATATATATATAGTAAATGAATTTGAAGTTAATATCTTGTAGTGCATTTTCAGTGTTCAATAAATGATTAATTAATTAGTGTGTTGTATTCTTACCTTGTAAATGTAATAAAGAGATTTAATTGAAACACTCAACCCTAGTATAAGATTCGTGCATAACATGTCTTCATGTGTGATCCTTCTTACCATAAAAGAAATTGAAAACTGTAGAATGAACTTAAACTTTTCTCTCAATGGAACCTCCTAGTTTAGGTAAATAAAACCCCTAGTTTGAGTTTACCATCATAGTCGTTATGTTTAGCAACATTTTCATGAACCCATCTTTTAGGAATGACATGGTCCAACTTTATCTGGAGTATGTGGTTTCCTTCTAGGTTTGGTAACCGCGAGGAGAATGTCTTCTCTTCAGTCTAACACCGTGTTGAGTGGTGAAGACCACCTTGGAAGTCACCTTAAGAGTCCTTGTTTGAAGCAACGACCACGTGGTGTAATCTATCATTTATGGAGTAAGTAGAGATATTAATCCCTTATTATCCTAGTACAATAATAAGTATTTCAAAGTTAGATCTATAATTTTTATCAAATGAATTCCTTGTGGGACCCCTAGACGACACAAATAGAGAGTGAAATATTTTTTTGATGACTTAAACTCTTGTTAATAAACTCTTTAGTTCCTCTCATCTAGATGTGTTACCTTGGTTACTAACAACATAACACCTTGGTCTTTCATGAAGGTTGTTTAGCATAAATATGTTCTCTCACCTTAAAATCATATATAGTTCAGGTGTAGATCCTTAGCATGTAATTGTAATTAAACTAAACTTCAATTGATTAGGAGGTTAAATTGGGGTTTGTGTGTAGTTACAGTGCTTCCAATCATATACTTCTTCAAGATGTTAGACAAGTAATTTCATAACTCTTTATGTTAAAAAGTGACACCAAAAAGAGACCTAAGAAACAATGTAAATGAAATGAGAAACAAGAGTATATGTGATAATGGTTTAGGAAAAAATAATTTTCAGTTGAAGTCCTTATGGTTGATTTAAGCATTGAAATTTTGTTAAGAATGGTTACAATTTGTTCTTGGTGGGACTAGGAATTTGAGCCAATATAGAGTCCACCAAATTTTTTTATATCATGTAAATGCTTAATTGAATCAAACTAAATTTGGAACTAAAAAAACCATAGTACGAGAACAAATGTGCTTCTAATGGAAGGAAGTTTATAGGAAAGGGAAACTTGAACCTTCACCTCCTTTGAATCATATTATTTCTCCCTCGACAACTTATGGTTGGTCCCCTTTCATAATGAGGGTAAAATTAAATGTCAACTAAACATATTTTGAGAAATAAACCTTTAGCATAAGAGTGAGAGAATTAGGAACTTTATATGCAATTTGAAATATGGAAAATAATTATGTAAGTTATGGAGATTTTCATAAGTGATAAAGAGCAAAATTAAATGGTCAAACTGTAAGTTGAATGTGGAATGAAATTATGAATCTATAGGTGGAAAAGGGAGAAAATTATTCTTACATAATAATGTTATTGGAATGCTAAACGTCACGAAGATGTAATAATGGCAATGATGTGTTGTGGGTTTGCCAATACTTGAGTCCCTTTTCTTGTGGTTGGGATTATTGTTTGCATTAGTTATTTGGGAAAAGTATGGCATCGACATGTATATGGTGTTGTCATGTGTCTATGTGAGTCAATGACTTATGTAAGTGTCGTATGTGTTTTTGAGTTTTCTTTTCTTGGAGCCCTTGTGGCATTGTATCTAGTGAGCAATGTAAGTAAAAATATTTATCCTGGTATTTTTACTGTTGTTTTTGTGTGTGTAAAATGTGGGCATTACATTTGGTATTAGAGCGAAGGTTCATGCTCTCGAACCTCTGGGACAGATTGGAGTTGTGATGTTTTTATGGTGGTGGTGGATATTGGAAGAGTAATGTGATATAAGTGTGATGTGAACTATGTCGTAATTGTGATATTGTGAATGCACATGTTGTGTATGTCACTTAGTGCATATTTTTTTATCATGTTGATGTGCTTGTGATGAGAGTATTCTCTCTCCTTTTCATGGATTCTATGAATATTTCATGTGTGATGTACCACCTTATTGTGTGTGAAAAATAATGTTATTGTGGATTGCGGAGTGTTGGAGCATTTTGGCATTATGTGATATGAAGGTGTATTGATGTATTGCATGAAAAATTTGTGTAAAGTAAATTAGATTGTATCGTGATGTTGTCACTATATTGTGATGAATCATGTGCATCACCATGTTGTATTGCAATTGACTATATGTTGTAAGGTTATACATTGTGTTCCTCATACATATAAATCATATAAAATGTGATGGTTCATGTCGTGATTTAGGGGCATATGGTGAGTGTATGATCCCTAGTGTATAGTGATTGCACTTTGGGTGCAGAATTTGGTAATGTGATGTATTGTAAACCGTAAAAGTAATGAATGTGTTATACCCTGTATATATACCATGCATAAGATGTTATGGTTGATGTGTGTGAATAACCATTGTGTTAGTGATGTAGTTATGTGTTATGTTGTGAACCTTACACTAACTAGACCCTAAGGGAAATTGGTAAAATGTGTATGATTGGAGTGAACACATGTGTACCGTTGACCAAGAACTTGAGCCGAGTATGAGATAAGAAGTGGAGCCTCACATAGGTTGAAAAGCCACTTTTTTGTTTTGGTATGTGTGGCACTTGTTCAACGGGTGTCATGCATATTGTGTTTCACAGACACCTTAGGCTCAGTAGATGGAAACTTGTAATCCTTTCTCTCTCCCAATATGGTTATCGTATGGATTCAACCTATGTGATTTTGACTATGTTGAGTCTTGTCGAAATGGTGGCGGGATGGTTCGGACATAGATGATGATAGTTATATTATCAATATGATATTATACGAGTTATATTATGCCTTTCTCCATTTTTCTCCTATGCACTCTGATCTCCTTTAATGTTGTTCAGCCCCATCTCGCCGACCTTTCTCCTCCATTATAGAGCCCACTTGTCCTTTGATTTGGGATCGATTTCAAGCTCGCAGTTTGAACCTGCCCTTAGATTTTCTTCTCAGTATAGGATCGTGTTTGATCAATTTTGCTTTGGGTGGAAATTGGGATGATAGGAATATTAAATATTATTTTCTCAAACGTAATAACAGTTGGCGATTCCACCGCTTATTGTAAACAAACAAACCTCCATATAAATCGACATTTTTAATCTTCTTTTGAATATTTCTACATCGCCAAATTTGTATAATATGATGAGTTTATTGAAAAATACAAATTCTCATACAAAATTTTTAACATTTTTATTTTCTATATATTTAAAAATACAAATACTCATAGAAACTATTAAACTATATATTTTGCATATATTTAATGATATTTTATAATATGATATAATATTTATTAATATGATATACTAATACTATATATTCATCTCCCTAAAACTATCATAAACAAGAGGTTGTGGATTTTAACCCTGACATAATCAATGCAAAATCCGTGAAGTAGGAACCAATTGACACGATGTTACTTGACAAACCTTACTAACAAAACTGGTATTGTCCATATAAATCGGCATTTTGAATCTTCTTTTGAATATTTCTACATCGCCAAATTTGTATAATTTGATGAACGTATTGACAAATACAAATTCACATACAAACTTTGTAACATTTTTATTTTCTCGTATATTAACAAAAATACTCATACAAACTATAAAATTATATATTTTGCATATATTTAATGGTATTTTATAATATGATATAATAATTATTAATATGATATACTAATACTATATATTTGTCTCCCTAAAACTATCACAAATAAGAGTTCACAGATTTTGACCCGATATAATCAATTCAAAATCCGCTGAAGTAGAACTTGCTAGCACCATGCTCCTAGACATACCTTACTAACAAAACCGTCACAAAGAATCAATGATTTTATGTGCTCATGGATGCATTTGTGGTCCTTTGCATTGAAACCATGCTCGTTTCCAATGCTAGCATATTGAAACAAATGACATCGAAACCGTTGTGGAAGCGGCTACACTGGTCCCACTCAATTTGCACCTACGTATGTGCATTTCGTATAAAAAATACCATCCCACATGCCATGCTTTACCAAATATACATGATGTGGCCATTTTTCCCGGTGCAGGAGTAGATCTTATCATTCGTCTTATCAAACTCGTCAAACTCGTAGGTCTTCAAGGACGATTCGAGATCTCACCGAGATGGTGTCACTAGCGGTGGTTGTACTCAATGTATTAACAACACTTAGGAATAGGTGCATTATTGCCAAAAACATGTTTTCTCCTATTAAGTTGTTTTAATAATAATGCAAAATTTACATTACTTGCCACATCGAAGCCGTGAGAGGGAGGGCGAGGTGTGGACGAAATTTCTTGTAGAAGGTAAGCGGAGGTAGAATTTTCGAGAATAACAGCAACTCTCGTAAAATATATTATGTGCCCCATATTATTTAGCTATTTTTCCACTTAACATAAAATTAATACTATGAACAATATGTATCGATAATACTATGAACATGTATCTAATAATATCATCAAAACTATTATGCGAACCCTTGAAAAATTCCTTCACATGATCGATGCTCATCTTCATAGTTACATTTAGACTATATCAAAATTATGCATCACATTGGTGTAATATTCAACCATTCTCTTTTTACTACACTTTAGAGAAAATGACAAACTTGCATTCAAATCATTCATAAATTGTTAGGATTACAATTTTTACAAATATATATACTTATTTTTAAAATGTCAAGAGATATTAATTTTAAGTTTTTTTTTGGTTTTTTTGGATATTATAATTATCAATAATTTCATTATTTTTATAGTAAAATTTTCCATTAACTGGTGATAACTAGTGTTAATTTAGTTGTACCAATGTGTCATGGTTTTAAAACCTTTCCCACAAAAAAACATTGGGCTCCAAAATCCAACATATGGCCAAGATATTATGATATTTCAATTGAATTATTTTATTAAAACAAAATCTAATTGATGATCAAATGGACATCAAATTTAACGTTTGAATTAATTTTCAATGACTCATACCTCCCATTGTAAAATGTTAATCAACATAAATATATACTAAATTATAACTTGTAATTTCATATATTTAATGTTTTAAGAATACATGGTATATATACATTGCAAATGATATGCATGGTATTTTAATTGAGTGTGAATGAACATTTATGACAATCTTAATATCACACATGTACGTAATCATGTCATTCATATTTTCAACTATGAAATGAGGCTCATCTTCTCTCACAATAGGCATCATATTCTTGATAAATACACTTGAATTTAGAAATTTGGGTTGTGTGATCCACTCTTAATGCAAATCCACAAATAACATGAACATAAATATATATTAGTTTTGATTAATGTCATTTATTTTCCCAAATAGATGTCCAAATATATGAAACAATGTGCGTAGTTGAATGGACTATGTAGATGAAAGAAATGCATCTTTTATCTCCCTAAGTGGTTTAAATTTCATAAGGTGTGCACCCCAAATGCTCTACATTATACCCTTTTCATATGAATGGTAGACATATAATGATCATATTTCATCCCTAGAGATACTTGTCAACACCGAATTTCAAGATATTGTATTTCACTATCTATTGATCATTAGTCTAGATTAAGTTCTTATTGGAGTGTTTGTTGTGTTATTCTATTGTTCAACCATTTTTTTTGAGTGATTTGATCATTTCGATTTGTATTGTTTCTTGTGATTTTATTTTTCTCTTATCAGTTATTTGTCCTTATTTTCTTGAGTTTGTTTGCTTCCTTATTTTTTAGTTCTAACTTCGTGTTTTCTTGTTGTGTGATTTTTACAAAATCATAAAAATTTAGTTCTAGTCTACATGAATTGTATCGTTATTTTTTTAATCACATTTTGGTTTGGCTCTTTTGATCTTTATTTTGGGTCCCCACGATTCTTGGTTCTTTATTGTCAACTTATTTTACATGTTGTGTGTTGACTTGCATATTAGTAGGTTCCTAATTTAAATTCAAGAAGTCTATAAATACAGAGGCATTTCATGCCCTAGGAAACTTATGCAGTTGCCTAGGGCACCAAATAAAGAGGGCGGTTAAATTTTGGAAAAAAAAACAAATTTCAACTGGTCGGTTTTACATTTTGGCAATGACAGTTTGACTTTGAACAGGTGTGGATACATTATACAGGATTTGGATATATTATATAAACACTATTCCACAGACTCTTCAATCGCAACATGATAACATCGCTATTTAATTAATTTGCAATTGATTATTGCAATTTTCTTTGCAAGTTTGCCTTCTGACTTTCCCAGCCGAGCGGTGAGGAGTGAGGGCCTAGGCGCCTAGCAGCAAAGTTTCACGCCTATACCAAAATAGTTGTATAAAATCATTTGATTTTTATGAAATTTGATGTCTTTTTCCTTTTTTTTTATCCTTATAATTTTCTTTTGATGAGGTAGATTTCAAGAGGGCAGTCAAAGCTCGTGTGTTTCATATGTTTCGATCATAGACACTTCCAATTTGCATAACTCAGAAAAGTCTGAAGAAATATACTTCTCAATAAAATAAAACATGATTCATTAAATGTCATTTAAAAAAACACTAATGTTATGGGTATCACCGTATAACAGTTAAGAATTAAAATAAAAGACACAATTAATTAAATGCCCTTTAAAACAAACAAATAAAAAAGTGTATTATGAAGTTTTCTTTAAATAATGTCATCGTGCCATTTTTATTTTGTTTAAAAATCATTTTTATTTGTCAATTTTTAATATTAAAAGTACACACAAAATTACTATCATCGTGTGTTTGGTGAAAAGAGTACAAAACTTTAGGCGAGTCATAGCCATCGAACTCTGAATGATTGCACCTCAGGGGTTCATGAACGTTTATAGGGTTCTTGTGTGGAGCCCATATAATTTTGCCGAAGGGTATATACAGTTGTATATTGAGAATTATGCCGAGAGGCATATACAATTGTATATTGAGTGGACTAGTTTGATCGTGAAATAAAAACTAATTTTGAAAATAAAAATAAATGTAAAATAGGTCTAAACAAATACAAAATAGGTCCCGCACTTTAAAGATTAAATAGGTAAATAAGTAAATAAATACGTGTCCCGTATTTTAAAGATAAAATAGGTAAATAAATACAAAATATCCACCACACTTTAAAGATTAAATAAGAAAATAAGAAAAAAATACAAACTAGGTCCCACACTTTAAAGGCTAAATAGGTAAATAAATTTAACATACTATTTAGGTGGGGTGGGGGAGGGGGAGGCGCGGGCGTACTCTCCAAGTACGCCTAGGCACTTCAACACCTTAATTCGGCCCCGTATAAATATATAAGTATATTAGTGCATTTAAGACATGCAAATAACCAATTATGTATACACAATCAAACTTACAATTATAAATAATTTATTGGTTCAAGAGTGTCCTCGCACCAAAAAGAAAAATTCAACTATTTAGATAAGAACATAAGAATTTACTAGTTCTTGTATCTATTAAAAGTATAAGGCTTGGGAGACTTATATTAGATTATTTGTTGAACTACATTGTACATATTGTTTTCAATAGTTGTCCCTAAAGGGAATCTAACTAAGATAAGCCCCAAAATACACCTCGCCCTACCCCATAGCCCCTTCTCCCACTCCCCCCTATTCCCACTTTTTATATTTTACAAGGTATTGTTAGTGATTAAGGTTTGAAGGAAAGAGATTTGTTTCCGTGGATTGCAAAAACAAGCAAGAAATTTTTATAGCTCTAGGAAGAAAAACAAGGTCATCAATTCATATAAATGGCATATAAAAGTTGTCATAACCATGATGTTATGGATTTGGTTGCGCCATTTAATGAGTGCTATGGTTTTTTCGGGGTGATTATTTATCATAGATCTTTTTTTAGTTTGTTGTACCTCTTAGGATGGTTTGTTTTTCATTGTATATTGTTGATGAAAACTTCCATATTTACGATAACTTGTATACCACTTTAGAACCTTACTTCTCTAGTTTTCTCCAATAATTTTAATTATATGACTATTTCTATATTATTTTATGTTTGTATATTATATGAATTTGTGCTATTAGGTCTGATTTATTGTGTTATATTCATAACCACTCCCATTGTAATTAGATTTGGTTAGTTTAATGCATTATTAGGGAAAATTATTTTCCATGTCAACATATACATATGAAGATCAAACATATCAAGTAACCAATAAACCATTATATTAGTAATAAGTGACTTTCAATGTAGTATTACCTTCATTAACATAAGGATCGTGATATATTGGGTTTACATCTTGTTGTGGAACAAGATCACTAACCAATGTGAGATTATTATTTTTTAATGAATGAGAATTTCATAATCAAGGAAGAAAAATATAAGATACATATATTTAAAGTGGAATAATTATTCATGTCAATTTCTAATGGGCAATTAATATCATCTACATAATTATTTTTAAAATCATATGAAAGATCACTCTAGTCTTACAAGTTCTCCATTAATAATAATAAAGGTCTAATAATCTCACCTTTAGGTACCCAACGAAATTTTTCCATACCTATTTTTGATTTGGATAAGAGATGTGTTAACCTCCCCTCTCTCTCTTCATTCTACAACCTTTATATGTCTTACCTTCATATCTAGCTTGTAGTAGTTCTTATGAATAATAATAATTTTAATTCAATAACAATAATTAGAAATATATATGGTGTATATATATAAATAGTTCTTAATTTTTTTTTGATATATTAAACAAGGAAAAGGGTCCTTGCCCCGAGAGAATAACAACATCGAGACAAAAATTTAAAATGTTAGCCTAATGGACAAAATGAAAAACCAAAAACTAGAAAATTACTACGTCTGATTCCAAATTCAAATAAAGTAAAAATCCTTCAAGAAAGGCCAAAAAAGACAATTTTATACCCAAAAAAAAAAAAACAAAAATAAATATAAACATTACAAGAAAACATTCCATAAAACTATGTCTTGAAATCCGAACTCAAACATTATTATAGTTATAACTCAAACATTAATACAGTTTATATGTCTTACCTTCTTCTATAGCTTGTAGTAGTTCTTATGAATAATAATAATTTTAATTCAAGAATAATAATTAGAAATATATATGGTGTATATATATAAATAGTTCTTAAATTATTTTTTGATACATTAAACAAGGGAAAAGGGGTCCTCTCCCCGAGAGAATAACAACATCGAGACAAAAATTTAAAATATTAGCCTAATGGACAAAAAGAAAAACCAAAAACTAGAAAATTACTACGTTTGATTCCAAATTCAAATAAAGTAAAAAGCCTTCAATAAAGGCCCAAAAAGACAATTTTATACCAAAAACCAAAAACAAATATAAACATTACAAGAAAACATTCCATAAAACTACGTCTTGAAATCCGAACTCAAACATTATTATAGTTATAACTCAAACATTAATACAATTATAGTTAAAAAATTGAACACATTTGATGTTATAATTGTTTGATATGATTCTTAATATTATCTATAAGTATAAATAAGTTCTAGATTTGCATGTCAATCAGTTACTATCATAAGAAAATATAAAAATTCCATTTAAATATGCAAGTGTTAAATGGAATACATTACAA
The DNA here is from genome assembly GCA_018340775.1 of Taxus wallichiana var. yunnanensis. Classification (NCBI taxonomy): domain Eukaryota; kingdom Viridiplantae; phylum Streptophyta; class Pinopsida; order Cupressales; family Taxaceae; genus Taxus; species Taxus wallichiana. The sequence continues at coordinate 351,898,577 of CM031239.1, forward strand.
AAGTTTGATTTTTAGATTCATTATAGTTGTAAAAATTGCTAATGTATAGATCATTCGTATGTACAATTTTTTTATTAGTTGTTAAATATTGGTAATTACAAGGTTATGAATGTTTGATGAAAGTTGAAGCTATTAAAATTATGAGATATCACACTCTCACTATTAATTGATGAAATGATGTGTAATTCATCTATCATTAATAATGTTCCCTTTCTATTATATTAAACCCCATCTTACCCTTTGATGTCATAATCCTTGCAATACCAATTATACACATGGTTTTTTTCGATGAGCAAGAGGTCAGGGTTCCTGTAGTATGGGCCACTTCTTAGAGGAATAAAATTGAAGACATTTATGGGTTGTTGGCAAATTCCGAAAAAGGAAAATGCCTTCGTGCTGATTATTAGATCAATTCATTCATTACGAGATGAGGCGTTGGTGAAGTGTGTTTTTGGTTTTTGTTTATCACTTATGCCTATGGCACATGCATAGGGCATGGTTGAAAAATGTGCACATGTATTGTAGTAAGGAGTCTAAGTGGAATATTTTTGAGAGACTAGGTACCATCATGTATGGTTCCGAAATGCATCAAAACCACACATTTCAAATTATTCAAGACTTCATTAATGAATTCAAATAGGAAACTAAGTTCCTTGAGTACTTCAAGAATACATGGTGTGAGAGAGAAGAACGTGTTGGTGAGTACGACCCTTTGTGTGTTTCGTTATTAATTCCCATAAATTATAATTCTTTGTTTACAAAAGTGTTATTGATTTTCAATCATGTTACTTGATAGCTATGTGGGCGGTAAATTTTAGAAGCTTCTCCCATGTAAATCAAGAAACAAACGCATCCATCGAGTCCTACTATTATTTTTTGAAGGCTAGATACTTGTGTGATAGATAAGAAAATGTACTTGCAGGATGGACTTTTTGTTCTACACACTTGTGTATAAGGTGGAGCCATTTTACAAACATAAGAAGAAGTTACAAAAATATGACTTTTTACCAATTTAAAAAAAAATAAGACTATTGATAGTGGTTGAGAGAGCAAAGAGTATTCCCGATACAGATTGCCTTACAATTACATCAGATTGAAATCAATTGTGGGTGAGGATCCAAACAAATAGAAGCACATGGTATTTGGTAAGGCAATGAAGAGCCTTGGATGCATGCATGTTCTTGGGCTATCAAAGGAAATATATATAAGCACGTGTTGAAGAAGTTGGATTTTTGTAAGCAATATGTGTTGATGTCATCATATCAAGCACCTAAAGTGATAGATAATTCAATTTCATCATATGCTACCAATGTAGATTACCAAACATAAGTCGTAATTGAAAAAAACATCATGTTGAAATTTTTAAATTTCATGTGCAAAAATTATACAGAGACTAGCAGGGTAAATGAAGACACATTCTGCGATGGCCCTTCCTTGCCATATCTAACGAAGAAGTGGAAGTCATTTCAATGTCATCATATGTGGTAAGTAGTGATATAGTTTGCTAAGCATAAGTTGTAGAATAAAAAAATCATCCCGTTGAAATTGTTTTCCTTTCACGTGCAAGGAGCTAGTACTTATGTTGAGACAAGCACAAAAATGAAGACATGTTCCGAGACCGCCCCTCCTCATCGTATCCAACAACGAAGTATATAAGGTAATTCAATGTCATTGTATGTGACAAGTAGTGATATAGATTGCTAAGCATACGTTGTAATGAAAAAAATCGTCGTGATAAAATTGTTTTCATTTATCGTGCAGCGAGATACCTATGTAGAGACAAGCACAATAAATGATGGCATGTTATGCGATGGCCCCTCCTCGTCACCTCAATAATCAATGATAGTTTATGGTTAGTTGTTAATGCCTTCAATCAATTAATTGATGCTAATGATAATGTTCATCACACATATTTATGATTAGGTGAAATTGTGTGTTCATGTGTACAATGATATTGAAAAACCTAGTATATAAATAAATAACTTTCTATAATGTCTTATATGTCACGAGGCTCTCCTAAACCGTACTGCTAGTGGTTTGATGATAGAAAAGCGATTCAAACTTTATGGAACACATATCCAAATAATTCTTGAAGTCGTATTTGATACATGATTGGGTACAAATGAGCATAAAAAAACATTCTTTGAATGTGTTCAAAGATTTAGGAGATACCTGAAGCGAAAAATATGTTGGATGTTACTTTGAAAGGATATGTCAATGAGATAACCACCACCGCATGCGTCCATGGTTTAGTGTGAGTAAAAAACACCACCGAAATGTGACCAAGAGGTCGAAGACTGTTGTGGAAGATTTGAAAAATTGAGTTGAAGACTACGAATGGTTACAATTTCTCGATGAAAATCGTGCAAATAGGAGAGAACCCACATAAATGAAACCTATAGGTTAAAAAATTGAATTATTGGTGTGATTGTGAATTCGCAAGAAATTTGAATTGTGGAGGCAAAGACTAACATATTAATAATTTATTTTACAGTGGTTCAAATACGTATGAAACATGTCCCCACTGCCGCTATCTTTTAGCAATTTAGTGTCTGACAAGGTGTTTATTGAATGTCCTTAATTTCAATACATTTATTTACTGTATGTAAGGTAAAAATCCTTTGATACCTTGTCTAATATTTAATGCATTGTGTTGTAGATGCAACGGATATGTAGAGAGATGTATCTTATGGAATGAGTAGGTTAAGATTTGGAAAATAAATGTATGGCATGTTGATTGGGCCTATATTAGAATTGTAAACATTTAAAATTCATGTATATGAGATTTTACATTGCGTATATTTAAAATACATAAATATGGAACGTGTACAACCGACTCTACTTTTGATTATTTTTAGAGTATTTAAAAAAGTGCTCGTTGGTGTTAGCCAATGTAGAATCACTCATGTAATATATGGATAGTAGAAAATATTTTGACAAATAGAAAACTAATGTAATAATGATGTAATCAACAATAATAAATTATCATGTCGAATTTTCATTGCTATTATCAAAGTGCTTTGAAAAACAAACCTTTTTCAACAATATAAAAACAAAACATTATTTTCCACAAGGTACAAATGTGATTCTATTCCACCTTTATGTAACAATGTAAATAAAATCAAGTAATTATCAGGTGGACAAGGGTTGAATTTTTCAAAGTGCTGAAAAATAGAGTTTGTTTTTCGACATGTTGAAAAATGCACTATGTTTTTCAACACTTTGAAAAATGTAATTCGGTTTATAACAAGGTGCAACCCATGGTGCATTTCCTCCTTATTGTAATGATGCAATCCACATAAAATAATTATCAAGTGGAGAAGAGTTGGTTTTTCTAAAGCGATGAAAAAATAGAGTGTGTTTTTCACCTCATTGAAAAATGCGCAGTGTGTTTTCAACACTTTGAAAAACATAATTCGGTTTATATGTGGTTGTAACCCATGATGCATTTACTCCTTATTGTAATGATGCAATCCAAATTAACTACTTATCAGAGAAGAAGGGTTGCATTTTTTCAAAGTGTTGAAAAACATAGTGTGTTTTTGACACGTTGAAAAACGTATGGTTGTTTTTAGCACTTTGAAAAATGCAATTAGATTTATAACAAGGTGTGACCTGTGATACATTTCCTCCTTATTATATCAATGTAATCCAAATCAACTACTTATCAGGTGCAAAAGGGTTGGTTTTTCTAAAGCAATGAAAAAATAGAACGAGTTTTAAGAAGCGTTGAAAAACACACAATATTTTTTAGCACTTTGAAAAACGTAATTCAGTTCTCCAAAACATGTAACCTGCGATGCCATTTCCTTCTTGTAACGATGCAATCCACATCAAATATTTATTAAGTGGAGAAGAGTTGGTTTTTCCAAATCAATGAAAAAAGAATGAGTTTTTCGACATGTTGAAAAACGCATGCACAGTGCTTTTTAAGCACTTTGATAAACGTAATTTGGTTTATCACAAGGTGCAACCCATGATGAATTTACTCATTGTTGGAAACATTTAATCCACATCATATAATTATCAGGTGGACAAGGGTTGGTTTTATCGAAGCGATGAAAAAATAGAGTGAGTTTTAAGAAACGTTGAAAAACACAAAGGTTTTTCAAAGACTTTGAAAAACACAGCTTGTTCTCGGAAAAGATGCAACCCATGATATTTTTCCTCCTTGTTGTAATGATGCAATCCACATCAACTAGTTATCAGGTGGACAAGGGTTGAATTTTTTCAAAGCGATGAAAAATAGAGTGTGTTTTTCGACATGTTGAAAAATGCACAATGTTTTTCAGCACTTTGAAAAACACAATTCGGTTTATAAAAAGGTGCAACCCATGATGCATTTCCTTATTTTTGTAATGATGAAATCCACATCAAATATTTATCAGGTGGAGAAGATTTGGTTTTTCTAAATTGATTAGAAAATAGAGTGGGTTTTAAGACACGTTGAAAAACACACGGTGTTTTTCAAAGACTTTGAAAAATGTAATTCGGTTCTCCAAAAGGTGCAACCCATGATATCACTTCCTCCTTGCTGTAACAATGCAATCCACATAAAATAATTATTAGGTGGAAAATGGTTGCTTTTATCTAAGCGATTAAAAAATAGAGTGAGTTTTAAGACACATTGAAAAATACACGGTGTTTTTTCAAAGACTTTGAAAATGTAATTCAGTTCTCGAGCTATGATGATTTTCCTCCTTGTTATAGTGATGCAATCCACATCAAATATTTATTAAGTAGAGAAGAGTTGGTTTTTCCAAATCGATTAACAAATAGAGGAAGTTTTAAGACACGTTGAAAAACACACGTTGTTTTTCAAGACTTGCTAAATGCAATTCAGTTCTAAAAAAGGTGCAACCCATGATGCATTTCCTTCTTGTTGTAACAATGAAATCCACATTAAATAATTATCAGGTGGAAAAGGGTTGTTTTTTCCAATTTTATTAAAAAATACAGTGAGTTTTAAGACACGTTGAAAAACACACAGTGTTTTTCAGCACTTTGAAAACCATAATTCGGTGCTCGAAAAGGTGAAACCCATGATGCATTTCCTCCTTGTCGTAACAATGAAATCCACATAAAATATTTATCAAGTGGAGAAGAGATAGTTTAATCGACATGATATAAAATAGAGCGAGTTTTTTTGACATGTTCAAAAACACACGATGTTTTCAACACTTTAAAAACCATTAGAATTCCTAACCATTAGAATTCCTTTAAGTAAAATTTTTATTATTTGAATTTAGGTGTCACCTATAAAGAGACACACATAATACTTCATAAAAATATAGGATTCTCATGACTATTGATTGATATACATTTGTGTGAGATGATTTTGATATATTTTTCAAAATGGTTTCCACTACTTAAAAGGAGTTACAATTACCAAGATAAGTACTCTAGTCACTTGATTTATCAGAAACCCCTTCAAATCATCATTTTCCCTTAAACCTTATATATTATGGCCATTAGAAGATAATGAGGAAAAGAAAAGAAATTTCATAATATACATATTACATATAGATAAAAATGGAATCAAAATATAGATCAACTATGCAAATTTTTATAATGAAACCCCGTATGAATGCATCTCTAATTTTACATTAAATAATTAAATTATTTCTATAAAATAAATTTACTTATAATTTTTATTATTTAATTATAATTCATTTATCCATATTAAAACTTTCTTCTACATGATTCACATCAATCATTTGATGTTAAATATTTAAATTAATTTCTATTTTTTCTTCCTTTAGTTTAGAGTAGCTAAGATAGAGTCATAAGATTGGTGATCTTAATTTTCATCGATTACTTTTATTTTTCATGATATTTACTAAATATCTTATTTCATCTTCTCAAATTAATTAAAGTTTGAAATTAATCACTTTAAGTTTATTTTCATGGTCTATTTTTCCGTAAACAATAATCAAAGTTTAAAGTTCTCTATATTCACTTTTTTCCTAACCTAATATCCATTCTAATATAATTTCTAAGTTCTAATTTTTAGAGTTTTTTTCTTAGCATTCCTACAATTTTAATCACATTTTAAATTCATAGTTTTATCAATTCTATAATCAAGTGTAACTATTAATTGGCATGTCTAAAGTGAGTATTCTGTCTTAGTTTACCCTAATAGTTTTTTCCTTGTTGTGTTTGCGTTTATGGTTGAGAAAAACTTCATCTTCCAAGGTCGCCCATGGTTCTATGGAAGAGTTGATCTCTTCATGAAACAATGACAACCTATGTTTAAGCCTTAGGAGGAGCTTCCTTCAGTGCTACCATTCTAGATCTGTCTCTCCAGGCTTCCTATAGAAGTTTTGAATCCCATAATATTTCAAGCCATTGGTAATGCCCTAGGACAATATGTCCATACAACATATGATTCTATTCACTTGGAAAAAATGGTATATGCTTGCATATGCATGTATATGGACACAAATCAACCTTTACCCTCTAAAATCTTGTTGCACTTTGGTGATGAACAATGCAAGCGGTAGTGGATTATTAGAATAATCTCAAAGTTAATAAACGGAAACATAAACTCACAAAAAATGAATAAAAGGGTCTAAAGGAGGTTCAACTAGTAGAAAATTGTATGGCCTTAATTATCCCTCCCCTTCCAACCAAATCTAGTAAAAATATGAAATCTCTAGGGGTGTACTAAGAATCTCGAAAAAAATTGAGAATGTATACTTTTTTATGCCCGAGATGGAAATCTAACAATTTACTTAGTCAAAAGATAGGTCAAGGGTTAACCAAAGCGAGGAAGGTAGGAGATCCGAAGCCATTCTTGAATAGGTTTCTCAATGAGGTTTATTACATGGAATGCACGAGGGATAAAGGGGATCCCTAATAAAATAAATGAGATAAGAAGACTCATGCAACAATATCATCCTTTGATATTATTTTTGTAAGAAACTAAGGTATCGGTTGACCTTATGACTATCTTAGCTAATAATACTACTAAAAAGGACAAGTACTTGCTATAGGCTCGGATGGGGGGCTTCGGGGGTATGGAGTGTATTTGGGACTCCCATCATCTTCAAGTATTACATAGTGGTGTACAAAAATACAAATTTTTTCCAAATATTCGTCTTGGCTAATCATGCACATAACTACATAGCATATTTGACTAATGAAATGGGCCAATAGGATACCAATAGGTGATTTTCAATTATTTCAACACTTTGTTTCAGGTGTTAGCCCTGAATGGAAGGGCTCAACAGACTATTTATGATAATATTTTCTCTCTCATTACAGAGGAAGATAATCACTAGTTGCTTAAGACCATTTGTGAACAAGAATTACATCAGTTGTGTTCACTATGAAGAAAGGAAAAACTCCTAGGCTAGATGGATTTCTAATAGAATTCTATCGACAATTTTGGGAGCTAATTAAATTTGATCTTTTAGAGGTGGTCAAGGAATTTTGGAAAGAAAGAACTATCTTGAGAAATATGAATTACATATACATAGCTCGATTCCTAAAACTGTGGAGGCATCTACCATTGTTGAACATCGGCAATTGCTTTATGTAATGTTTTGTATAAAATAATTACTAAATTTATGGCTGAAAGGATGAAAAAAATTATTAATAAAATTATATCGCGAGAAAAAGGATGTTTTGTTCCTTATAGACAACTTGCTGATGATATAGTTTTGCAACAAGAATATCTTCATTCTATGCAAATTCAAAAAAGGCCTCGCTATGTTCATGAGATTGGAACTTGCTAAAGCACATGACAAAGTCAAATGGTTTTTTTGGCCATTCTATTAGTACGCTTTGGTTTTGCAGCTTAATGGATAGAGTGGATTTAAGCATGCATCACTATTGTTTCTTTCTTTGTTCTAATTAATGGGGAGCCTTCCTTGTGGCTTTTATACTTGAGGGAATCAAACAAGGTGATCCGCTCTTTCCTTTCGTTTATAATTGTGGTGCAATCTCTAGGACAACTGTTAACTATAGCCATAAATGAAAAAAACTCAAAGGTATCTATCTTACACGATAGGATTTTCCTCGACATATTTTCAATTTGTTGATGACTCCTCTATCATGGGGGAAGCCTCTTTGAGAGAAGCATGTCATATTGCCTCAATTTTGTGCCTTTTCTCCCAAGCTACCACGATACAATATAAATGAAGGTAAATCTAGAATCATCTTATTTCATTTTCCCTAAGGCTTGAGTAAGACATCCTTCAAAGTTGAGGTTCCATTAAGGTAATTTACCAATCAAATATCTTGGCCTCTTTCTTTCTCTTGAAAAAATCATGGGCTGGACGTGGGTTAAGGTCAAAATTACCACTAAATTTTACATATGGACAAATAGATGGCTTTCTTTTGGAGGAAAAATGACCCTGGTCAAAACTATCCTATGGGCCACTCTAATCTATGTTGCGTCTCTACTTCATATCCTAGTTAGAATCTTGCATGACATAGATTCTATCAGTCACAAGTTTCTTTGGCATGGAAAACAATAGCATAACAAATCGCATTCAACCAAATGGAATATCTTATGTCACCCTAAAGAGAATAGGGGACTCATATTTAGAGACAGATGTTAAGAACAATATGGCTTTGACAACTAAATTATATTGGTGGCTTCTCCATAATCCTCAACAATCGGGTTATTAATGTGTTTGCTAAATATATAGATGGTTTGCCTTTGCTTCAGCTCATCCATCACTCCTTACCTACTAATGGATCTCCTATATTATCATTCATACGCTTGGGCGAGACTCTTATCAAAGAGAATCTATTTTGGATTGTTAAAAATGGTTGTCGAAAATTTTTGGATATATTTTTGCAATGGATTTCCATCAATTATATCTCACTACCTGTGTTTTCTACAAGTTATGAATGCACTCCATATTTAGGAGAGTATTAAAGTCCATCCCTATCGGTAGTTACATCCTCATAAAGAGTGGCTTCCGCTCTCTCTCTAGCCACTAACTTAATCACAACAGAGGTCCAAAATTGAGTTACATTTTATAATCACATTTGGTATCCTTGTGGGTACAAAGGATGAACCGGGTGGGGAAGGCATTTTGATGGTAGCTATACGATGGCAGAGGGTATGCTACATTGGCTAGATCAAACAACCATCCATATATGGTTTTTTTCAAGAAGATATGGCAGCTGTGCTATGGCCTAATTTGATATTTTTATTTGAACACTTCTTCACAAACATGTTCTCATAGGGGAAAATCTTATGAAAAGAGGGCTGAAAGGACCTTTTCGGTGTATGTTATGTTTCAATGAGGTTGAAACCTCGTGATCTATTTTTCTATCTTTCCCTTTTGCTTTACAATTGTGGAAGTACCTTTCGGACATGCTCATGGTAGTGTGGAATGATCCCATTAACCTAGGGTAGGTATTCCGCAGTGGGACCGGTTGTGAAAGATACCCATGTGCTAAATATCGCTTGTTGCATTTCAGTAACGCTAATGTTATGGAATGTCTAGAAATAAAGAAATACACACATATTTAAAGGAGTAATACATTACTTGGACTATGTATGGGCCCATATCAAAACTAATATTGCTGAAACGCTTCAAACTAACGTTAAATTGCTAAACCCTATACTAGTAAGATGGAGGTGGGTCGTCGCTACTCTTGAACTTCGAGAGGATGATATGCACAAAGTTTAGTGTCATTCTATACAAATCTACCACCGCGATATGAATGTTGTGAGGCTCCCATAGAAGGAGGGGCATCTAGAAGAAATGCAGGGCAAGATAGTATAGGAGGCATAGCTAGAGATAGTGCATCTTAGATAGTATAGGAGGTATATTAGTTACACTACTTGGCATTGTACATATTTACAACCTATTTCTTGGTAATTAATAAATTTTTCTTAAAAAATCAAGTCTAACTATTTTATCTTGAAGGTTTCACTATTATTTTAATATTAATTGTACATTTAAGATTTTCTTTTTAAATATATATATTTAAAAGAAAAAATGTGTAGAGTTTTGATTTAATGACTTAATTTTGATATAAGGTATGTGCTAATATTAGTTTTAGTATATAGTTATTAAAGGTGAAGTTCATGATTGATTGGTCGAACACGTGTGCTTTTGTCGAACTTGTTTAAGGCGATCAAACTTTCTTGTCTTGTTTCTAAATATGTTTTGATCCGATCGTGTGCGTTTCGCATATGGTGCTTGTGTCGTTTGAAAAAGAGATTCCAGGAATCTGTATTATCAATCACTTTCACACTCAATGGTGCTTGTGTCGTTTTTAAAAGAGATTCCAGGGAGCTGAGAACCATGAACCCAGAACCGTGGAAGGGAGAATGTATCTGAGTTGGTCCAATAATATCTCCCATTACCCAAACCCTCGAGCAAGCACATCTCATTTTCTGTTAGACACAGCTTCGTTGGCCATGATGGCTCCTAAGTCCTCCGTTAGTGGGCCGCCCTGTCTTAACATGAGGTGACCACAGGGATTGCATGGCCGCCACGAAAGAGTCCACCTTGGTCGTTCAATAAGTTACGAAGCAACGCATATTCCACCGGTATTTTAGATATGTATGTAGAATGTGAAGAATAGATAAGGTATCAGAATTATTTGACAACAATGTCTCACATAAATGCGGGCTTTTCGACTGCTATGATGGCAGACAATGATCAAATTTGAAGGGCTCCCCATATTTTAATTTGATGGGCTAGGTCAAGCTTTATTTTTTGTAAATGCTAGATTAAATAACATATTATCTTTTAATAGAAAAAATGAAAATGTTAATTTTCTTTTAACGTATATCTAATTCCATTGTGAAATAGATGAAAATGGACGGGAATGAGCGGGATACAAATTTTCAAATTCCAATGGGAGTTTCTACTATTTCGAGCTCTCCTCCAAAGGATTCTGGGTGTGGAGCACTGAAATCTTGGGCAATGCGTGCTTCAGGGAGGAGTGAAGTTATTTCCCCCCACCCTCCCTTGAACCCGACCTAGAAACAAAATGTGTCGACATTGTTTGTACTGAGAAACTAGTGAAAAGGGCTAGTAATAGGTATGGGCTTTCACTCTTTGGTTGCTTTGTTGGCATTAAGCCAAACGTGGACCTTGTCAGGGCTTGGGCTAGGAGAAAATGGGTTCCAAAGGGAGACATCTCTGTGGTGGCCATCTCAAATAAATCATTGTTGTTTTAGTTCAACAGGGAGGACGAATACCTCAATGCTATTAATGGTGGACCGTGGCTTTATGGGAAGACAATGTTGCATTTGGCCGAATGGAGACTGGCTTAGACATGAAAAAAATTTGAACCCAATGCTTTCCGAGTCCGGGTGAAGCTCCCGACTTGGCCCTTGAGTTTTGGGAAGTTGAGGTGCTAAGAGGGATAGCCAGAGCCATTGGGGATCTGTTGGTCATAGATCTAACGACTCTCGCCAGAACAAGGATGGTATTTGTGAGAATGTATCCTTGAGGAAAATGTTGTCTACCTTTATCTGTCTTTTCTCGTCCCATGGAGTTTTTGAACAAGAGATTGAGAATGAACATTCCCTTGTGTACTGCATTGAATGTAGGTCTATTGGGCATGGGGTTAGTTCCTACAAAGGATCAGCTCTGGAATGGTAGTTGAAGCCACTTTCCCGCGTTGAATTTGGCGTGGCCATTTCGAATCCAGTCCCCCTGAACCCTTTTTTCCCAGATTCCATGGTTGGAGATTTGAAAAAGTGAGGTTTTGACCAGCAGGGGCTAGTTGTAGAACATGTTGATGGGACGACGACCGAGTTTGAAGTGGAAACCCTATCACTTGAACTCTGCGTCCCTATGCCAATCCAATGACAAGATATCGAGATCCGGTAGGTCTCGAATCTAATCCACAGATTTAGAAGGCAATAGTTAGTCTACCAATGGGTTAGAGGATGAGGATAATTCTTCGTATGAAATAGAGGATTCAATGGCAAATTTTGTGGTGTTATTTGTTGTTTTGATGGAGAAATCATTTGAAAGGGAGGACTTGTTTGAAGAAGCGAGATGGAAGCATTATGAGGGGAAAAACAAGGACTTGAAAATTTAGAGTAAAATTGATAGCACCAAATCTCGAAAGATCAAATCCGAATGTGGCGGAAACCCCTTCGGGTAAATGGAGGTGGTGCGAAGATTAACAAGAAGGAGCTTTCCTCTCAAACATCTAAACCCCAAATCAATATGGATTCCCTAAAGGTTCTTGCCTTATGGGAGGCGAGCGATCAGAGACTACATCAAGGAGACATTTGGGGGTGTTGTTGATTCCGATAATGGGTGGCATATAGTGCATTCCGAAGAATTAAGCAAGTGGAATTGATCTGTTTGCAAATTGTTGGGGCGAGCTATTGGTTTTGTCGTTGTTTATTTCTCGCCGTTGTCTCTTTTGCTGGTTTTCTTGAGTTAAGTTTGTTTAACTCTCTTTGTGGTCATGTTTCTCCTTTTTGTTCCTTTTTGGGTGTTTTCACGATGCATATTTCTTTGTAAGGATTCTAGGAGCCATAATCCCTGCTTATTACCCTATCTAATAAAAAAATATAACTAATTTATTTAAATAAAATAAATATGAAAAAGTCCAAAGTCATTAACTATATAACATGTAATAATAATTTTATAAATTCTTAAAACTAAATAATCAAGATTAAAAAAAAAAAGTACACAAGTTATAAGTTTGACAAATCCTTGTAACAAATTTATAAGTTGGTCATAGAAAAAACAAAATTTATTCATAAGACATGAATCTTAGGCTCGAAATAGGGTTCACAAAGTGTTTGTACCATGAAGGAGTTGGACGTAGTCATAGGCATAGGAATTGCGAAGGGAACAGTAGGTACAACAATGAGGAATCAACAATTGGGCAATAGAAAATGAGGCAAAAGCAAAATATAGGGAACTCGTGGGAAACAAAGCTTTTCATAAACTAAAAGAAGGAGAGTTTTAAAAAGCTATCCCCCGAGTGGAAACAAGAGACCCTATGGCTGAAAGTACTAGAATCAAAGTGGTCAAAATACCACATGGAAGATTCAACTTTGCATTGATGGGAACAGTTTCTAGAATATGGCTGAATATTGACCAAGTCAGGTGTTGAACAAAGAAGAAGTGGAAGATTTTTGGGCAGGTCAATACCTTCGCTCTATCAGATAGAAGCTTTATGTTTGTCTTCTCTCTTGAAGAAGATCTTGTTCAAGTTTTGCAAGGTGGGCCATGGTTCTATAGAAGAATCACTCTCTCCATGATTATATGTAAACTAGGATCCAAAACACATATTCCAACTACATGTCATGTGCGGATAAGGCTTTGTGACTTCCCAATTCGGGAGGTAGATGTGTTGGCTAGCATTGCTAAAGAAATAGGAGATTTGATTTCTCTATACCTAACCACAATAGCTAGGACTAGATTCATTGCAGTAAGGATGTGTATCAACATCTCATCTAGTTCTTCCCCTCTGAAGGTCATCAAATTGGAAACCAGAGATGGGATTTAGAAGCAAAAATTCATATATGAGGATTCACCAATTTTTATGTGAATGATGTAGGAAAGTGGGGCATAGTGGAAACAAATGTAATGGTAAGAAGGATGCCCAACCACAACCTTGTCGGAATGGAATGAGACAAATCCAACGCCTCATACCCCCCATGTCATTAGTCTAGAGAACACTTTAGAAGTGACATCACTAGTTTGTGAGAGGAAGGGCTAGAAGATTGCAGAATTGCAGGTTTTGGTGACATGGACAATGACCCCACAAAAACCGTGGTAAGACACATCGAAACTAAACAACACGAGAATGTGTACGAACTATTTGCTTCATTCAAAATTAGTGATGTGGACTTGGTATAGATAGCAATAATGGTTGTAAAGATAGAAATAATGATGTGAACTATTTCCTTTAGAAATGGCTCCACAGCGTGTGGCTATCAAGATATAAATGATGGGATGTTGGTTGTTAAAACCGTATCTCCCAGTACTGAAAATATTTCTCATTGTGACTCATCTAAACAAAGGGATGTGGGCCCTCCTTTCTTAAGGACCCTTAAATTCATGGGGAAGGGTGATTCAAATGAGAGAGCAATTGCAAAATTTGAGGTGTTAATGGTGGAGTCTTTTCTTAAGGACCTTGAGTGGAAACATAAAGAAATGAATGAAGCGATGGTTCGGATGGGGTCTATTGTTAAATTAAATAGTGCTACTAAGGAAGAGAATCCCCTTACAAAGAATGGCAATGTAATCTCGGTTTTACCGAGTCACTAGGTAAGGTGTATATTATATTGCTTCATTTGAAGGAGATGATGGATGACCAAATGTTAAAAAGAAAATGCCTCACACCCTTCATCTTGCCAAGACCTAGAGTCATGATAATAAATTCTATATGTTTCTTGCTGATCAAGTTCAAGTTTTCTATGCTTTTCTTGGTTAATGACCGTACATGAACTAGTGCCTTTGGTTTGTGACAGTTTCTCGGGGTTCTTGTTGTGTGCAGCTGCAATCTTGTTGTCTTTGGGATTCTTGTCGGAAGATTTTCCTCTCTGCCGTTGTGTTTCTTTGCTTATTCTAGCTTCTAGGCCTTTTCTTTGTGTTTTGGTCTTCTTGTATCTTCTGGATTTTGAGCCTCTTTTTCATCTGGGGTATGGTCCCCTCCAGAAAACCATTTACAAATAATAATAAAAAAATAATCTTAGGCTCAACAACTTAGGTAATTGTAATGCCACATATTTCAAATCATTTCATTCCCAGAAATTTTTCGTAACCGATAGACAACATGGGTATGAGGGAGACATTGAGGAATCTCCAATTTAAAGATTATTGTTTCCAAATAATATTGTACCTTCCTAAGGCAACAAATAGAACATTTTGGTAGAATTCATGGTATGCCTCTCATATATTTGTTATAACCTATAATTCAAGAAGTACAAGGTTATGGAAAAAGTTTTTTAAATAAATATAATAGAATGTTAAACATTGAATTAATAATATCTTCTTAATAAACATATCAAGTAATATATTATCATACCTAATATCGAGTAATACATAGAGACAAGAAGCAATAATAATTTACTATTGAGAAATAAAAACGGCATAATTGTAGTGGTAATGTGCAAAATAGACATGTATTTAAAAAAATTATACATTACATAGGAAGTTGTTCCAAAATTCAAAAATACATGTTCGGTATTTTTATCAAACAATGTCTCGCCAACACATTTACATTGATAATATTTTGAACAACCAAACTCACTAGACTTGACTTTACTTGTTTTGTACAAAATTATCATTCATGCATAAGTTTGTGGATTTAGTAATCAAACATTTATGAAACAAGTAATATTTAAATGACCATTTTACAAAATAAATAAGGGCATTGAGAAATAAACCACCAAATTCCAAACATATTTACAAGCTAGCAAAAGATAAAAGAGAATATTGCTATTTTGAAAATAGAAAGAGTAAGACAATTGGTTATTTTCTAGAGAATTATCCTTTTTCCTAGTGATTTTATGCATGGTTTGTGTGAAGTGAATGTTTTTTTTTGAAATATACAAAATATAAAGCTAGCAACCATGAATTTTGGTGCTCTAATTATTATTTAATATTTTATTTATTAAAATAAATTCAACAAATTATAAAATTTAACTAAGCATCCAATTTACATGAAAAATAATTTTTTTAGTTAACCCTTCTAATTAAAATTTATAATATTTTATTTCCTTTTAGTATTGAAGAGTAAATTTCTTTTTTTTAAAGTGTAAAATTTTTATCACCCTTGCATTTAAAAGCTAAAAGACTTTTGAAGGGCATTGACAACTTCAAATTTGATCCTCGATGGCATGATATGTACGAACGCAGTCTATTAAAAAGGCCTTTCAAATTTTTAAAAACAAATATAATTGGAAGGTGTAAAGCATGACTCCACGACCGGGCAAAGCAGTGTGCTCCAACATATACTAAAATGGGAGTTTGAGAGTAGGGTAAACGAAAAGATGAAATATACTAGGAGTTGCTCCCCCGAGGGGGTGTAAAGGTACGCCGTATTCGGAAATGAATGAATAATTCAATTGAAATATTTTCTAGAAATTCAACCACAACCCAATAGTCTAATTCTCATGATTGGATAAATTACCTAAACATTTAAATAAAATATAATAATATTTCAAAATAGTCACCATGGCACAAAAAGGTGAAAAAAATGCAACACTATGGGCAATTAATTTTTTTTTCTGCTCCAAAAGAACTCCCTACCTTATTGTAATTGTATTTCCCTCTTCCTTGTAAATTTTCTTCTCCATTTCCCTGTTCCTTGTTAATATTTTATGCGTGTAACCTTTGTTTTCTTTTGAAATGCATGTTTCATATAAATGACCTAATCCTAGACACCTTTATTGTAGTCGTCGAAGAAACAAAACTTGCCACATCACAACATTAGTCACCGTAGTAGCGGCCAATCAAACACTAAAAACAATAGAGGCATGAAATAGAAAACAATAGTTGTAACATAGCACGATGGAAATACGGAGGATACCCACACTTTAAAATGCCTACGACATAAATAAAAAAAAAAAAAACAAAAATTTTAATATTAGAAATGGCTAGGAAAAAGTAGAATAATTGTGACACTCTTCTTAATATAAATATTTTGAGTTGTAATGCACTATAAAAATAGAGATAATGGGAAAAATAAGGTATGGAGGAGGCACTTTATATTTTATTTAAATGGTTTGTGTTATGATTAAGAGTTGTACAAAGTGGATAACCTCTCCATATTTTTCTCTGTATGGCACTTACAAAAATTTATTTCTCATAGTCACCTCTCTCAAATAAAGGTTTAAGCTTGTTTATCATAGACATTAAGGGTGTTTGTTGAGGCAATCGACATAAATTTGACTTGTTATATCATCTCTCAAGTGGAGGCTTAAGGATTATTGACATAGACATGATGTTTCTCGTTGGGATTCAATCGAGGGCAACTAACTCAAGGTAAATTTTAAGACCCCCCTATAATCAACCGTAGATATTACTTTGTGAATATTTATAAATGACTTTCAAAATCATGGAGAATTCAAAAATCAAAAGGAAATACTACCGGTTGGTAGAAACTGTCAAAGCTATAGAATACTGCTATAATCTAGTAGCAAATTTCTCTTTTGTGTGTGTTAAAAGGAGATTTGTATATAAAAAGTTGGCTATTAATGTAAATTCTAGGCGAACCAACCCATAAAAGTAACTTCTACCCATAAAAGCTAAGCAAAATGACAAAAACTTGACACCTTAAAATTAGCCAAATCCAAATTTAAAAAACCCAAATATTCATGAATTAATGAAGATTCGCTAGAAAAATGTACACCGAATTAACTTAGAGATGTAAGTCCATACCAAA
Organism: Taxus wallichiana var. yunnanensis; assembly: GCA_018340775.1. Classification (NCBI taxonomy): domain Eukaryota; kingdom Viridiplantae; phylum Streptophyta; class Pinopsida; order Cupressales; family Taxaceae; genus Taxus; species Taxus wallichiana. The sequence goes on from CM031239.1 coordinate 351,915,923, forward strand.
ATGCCAAACCATCATGCTTTTAAGACTTTCAAATTTTCGACTTGTTATTGTCTCTCTCAAGTGAAAGTTCAACTTTTTTCGACATAAACATGTCATTTCCCATTAGGATTTGGACTTGGGTCAATTAGCTTGTAAATATAAGTAGACATCAAAATACCAAATTAGGGTGTAAGGCACTTACAAAATGTTCATATCTGAAAACAAAACCATGGTGTTTAGTAAGGCATTAAAATTTATTTACTTATTATAGCCTCTCTCAAATGGAGGTTTAATCTTGTTAAGCATAGCCATGTTATTTCCGTTGGGATTTATTTTGGGGTCATTTAACTTGTTTATGTAAATCCACACCGAAACACCAAAGTAAGATACTTTAAAAGGTAATTAAGAAATTTTGACTTTTATAGCCTCTATCAAGTGGAGGTCTAATCTTGTTTGGCATAGATATGCCATTTTATGTTGAGATTTGATCTCAAGCTAATTAACTTGTAAGGGAACTTGCAATTTATTGACTTGTTATAACCTCTCTCAAGTGGAGGTTTAAGCTTTCTTGGCATAGACATGTCATTTCTTATTGGGATTTGATCTTAAGTCAATTAATTTGTAAATTTAAGTCTATACCGAAACATCAAACCATGGTGATTCGAAGAAACTTATAAAGTTTGAATTTCGATAGCTTCTATTTAGTGGAGGTCATCAAGCTTGCTTGACACATAAATTCCATCTCCCATCGAGATTTGATCTTGAGACAAGTAACTTATAAATGTAAGGCCATACCAAAAAAACAAACTAGGGTTCTTTGTAAGCAACTTACAAAATTTCCACACCATATGGCATAATATGAAATCATGGTGCTTAATAAGGAACTTAAAAAAATCCGCTTATTATATCCTCTCTCAAATGAAGGTTCAAGCTTGCTTGGCAAAGACATGGTGTTTTCCTATAGTGCTTGATCTTGGGTCAATTGAATTGTACATGAAAGTCCTCACCAAAATGCCAAATCGGATGCTTGAAGAAAACATAATATACCATGGAGCATCCTATTCGTCAAATATGTTCACGAGGGAGTTAGCCAAAATTGAACTTACGACCTCTAATTAAACATGCACATACCCCACTAGTGCACTATAACCAATATTTGGATAAATTTAGTCATCCGTTGACTATGACTAGCCAATATACCATATTAGAATTTGATCTCATATCAATTAAGTTGTAAATCATGTGATTTGTTAACTTAGACATCCAACTAAAAGAAATATGAATCTTTTAATTCATTTGTTGAAAAGATGTATTAGAGCTCCATTCAAGTACAAGTTGACAATAAGTATATATTGTATTTATTTATTCATACGAGCATATTTGAGTCAACTATTCCAATTATGGTTACAAACAACCACAAGCCACTTATATATGACTTGCTTTGACTCACCGCCTAAACCTTTCTTCATCCATACACATGTATTGAAAAATTAAACACTACATTTCACCAACATATTCTATCTATACATTTTTGAACAGTCATACTTAGCTACGGAAAATGGCCACGTGGAGTATTATAGTAGATTGTGGGGACATGCAATCCTTGAAGTGTATTTGTGTAGTTTAATAAGAAACAAGTTGTTAGGGGTGTGGCCATTTCGGAGGAAAATTTAAGAATCTCGGTGAGTCCACCGGGTGTTGGGGAGAAGGAAGCCGGGCGTAGTTGTGAAAGAAAATTTGAAGGAAATTATTGAAATTAGTTTCACTAATCAAGAAAAATTGGGTGCATCGATAGTTGGAATTACAAATGCCACACAAAGAAGAAGGTACAAGAATTGTAAAAAGAATGTTAAAAGTTGAACATATATTAGAAATGTAATGAAGATACAAGAAATGTATTAAATAAATTCAAATAATCTATAAGAATGAAGAGAAAACAATGGGTCGGAGAAAAGTTGAAAAAGAGTTCTATGTCATCATGTAATTAATTGAAACTAAAATTACACACTAGATTGTGTAATGATTGCAAAATTTCCATAATGCTTCTTAAGACTATTGTCATACACTCATCATCTCCCCTAAATCCCGAGAAGGCAACTCCTCTAAAATCAGGGTCACCTTCTCTCACTCTCCTCTGCCCTCTCGGCCCTCAAGATATCCTGAGTATCATGCCTTTCAGAATCGCTATCATCCTCCTCATCTGTCCCACCAGCCCCACCTCCAATCCCCTCATCCATCATCTCCTCCTTAGTCTCCTCTCTGATGAACTCCTTAGAGTTTGAGTCCACATCAATATGCTCATCTCCCTCTCCACTATGAATAGGAGCAGCTTGATCATAAGTAAGGGTGCTCGAGGAGCACCGACTACCCTCGACCAAAACCACTCGCCTAACTACAATGGGAAATCTAGGAGTAACCACGATCCAACCTCGGCCTCCTCTAGGACCTCCCCGGGCCTCATGAATAAATATGTACACTGGACCCGCTTGAGGAAGCATATCAATATAAGGAAGGCCAAACTGTTGAGGTACTCTATCAAATGGGTGAGTCTCCAACCTCCCTATCCTGTCTACCAGTTGACTTGTAGTAGAACAAGCAATCAATGTATGTGTCTCCTCTCCCCATAACCCTACCATGGCCTAATAAGGAGTGGCCTCCATGTCTGCAATAGTCAGTGAAGCCACTGGCTGGTGTGGCGTCCTGAGCACTTGTCATCCCTATCCACCTCGCTACCCTGATAGCCCCCGGATCCTCTGCTAGTATACCCCTCCCATAGGGAATGATGCGCTCATACACCCAACTCATAACTAGAGTAGGGTGACTCAATGACTGCCCTTGTAATCTAACCACCCTGTATAAATCATGGTAGGTGGTCCCAAGAATATCTACTCCCCAAGCATAAATATGGGCATGAGCCTCAATCTAAGAAATCACGAGAGACCAGCAGATATAGTAAAGTATCCCCTCCTTTATCCCCAATCAACCATGAGGCTAGGATACCCATAATGGCCTTATGGATGGTGGGGATAGAGCATCAACAATAGATGGACCTTCATCTCCTTCTTCAAACCAATGGAGACAATAACATCTCCCATGTAGGTAGCCCACTGAACCATTTGAGACCTGGATCTTGCTGTCTTAAGAGATAGCCGCTTCTCAAGAATCAGAACCCCTAAAATGTGATAAACGTCCTCCAGGGTGATGGTCCACTCAACCCTAACACATAGTAACCGAAAAGTACTCTGGTATGCATCCCAGTATGAGAATAAGTCACACAATATGTGAGTGGAAAGAGAAACATGAGGAACCTATGCAATCTTCCATATACCGACCCTCTGCGCAGAGTGTCTCGCTCTGTCTGGGTCAGTGTGTCTAATACTGTTGGGAGCCAATCACACTCCCTCTCTCTACTCCATCGGATATACTCCTCCTTATTCTACATCCACCCAAAACAGAGAAAAAGAGTAAGTTAGTAACATAATCCAATAGGAAAGCTCATCAAAAACATAGAAAAATGTCAAAAATGCAAAAACAATTAATTAATACATCTTTTTTTACATTCTGTTCAAAACCACCGCCCTATGCAAAGTGGCGGTTCCGTAACCACCACCTTATGAGGTGGTGGTCCTTTGATCACCACCTTATGAGGTGATGGTCCTGAAATTGCCACCATCATAGGGTAGCGGTTCCATGATCATCACTCTGTGCAGGGTGGCGGTCCTGTCCCGAATTCACGAATGCCCCCAAATCCCTAAAAACACTTAAAAAGTAAAATATACATATTTTTTTACAAAATAAAAACCTACCCTATGGGCACCCCCTAGAGACTCATTTAACACTAACATTTTCGAAAATGATCCCCCAAGACAAAGATTTCAACATTTCTATATTTTAGGTTCAAAAATAATAAATTGAGAAAAATTAACTTGAGACTTCGTGGGTTGATCTCTCGCTCTTGGAGGCATGATCGCGATCTCACAATGAACATTTTAACTATAATCTCGTCGAAAATGGTTACCGTGGGTCCCATAGCTCAAAAATTATCAAATCAATATGTGCAAATGAATAGTAAAATGAACTCATTATATATATATATATATATATATATATATATATATATATATATATATAGTATTCTAATATTGTTTTGAGTGTTTTTATGCAAAGTTAGAGTCTTGACAGAGGTATGTTCTTATCCCCACGCAGATGGTGAGTTCTCATTTCATTTAAACTTAGTATTTATTTTTTTATTTATTTTATCTATCTACACTTGAGTCCCCTTTTTGTTTTGTAGATAGTGGGAACTTGGATGGTGACATCACACACATGCGCATGTCAGGTATAGCTCCTAAACTCCCCATTTTAGGACCGCCATACTTGGAACCACTGTTTTACACCTCTTCATGGATAAAATGCTTCTCTGAGGGGGGAATATGTACATACCCAAAATTGTATATACTTGTCTGTTAGAAATTGGTTACAAAAAACCCCAATGTTTATTTAGATCTCTTGACAAGGTGTTCGAAATCTAGAAAGCTCACCAAGTGTACATTTGCATCCTAAAATGCCTTATCCAACCTTTGCATACTTCATTCTAACCTCTGCCCCCTTTTTCCTTGCATTTTGTCTTTAAGTTACAGGACCGCCACCTGCCTAAACGGAGGTCCGTGATCGCCACCCGGAGACAGGCGACGGTCTTGTAAATCCGTCACCTGCCCGCATAGGGTGGTGATCCTATCCACCTTTCCGTAACCTTCTGGTGCACTCAAGAATGTGAAAATCAAGTTGCACTTGCAACTCTCCACCACTTCTACTTTTTTAAAGAGTTTCCAGCCACTTTGTAATAGTAGTGCTCCATTTTTAATGATAAAGCATGGCAATTTGAACTTGCCTTCTGGTGAGTAAGAATGCTATAAATACTGAGCTTGTTTACAAGAAAATGGCCCCTCTCTCTCTATGTTTTATTATTCAGTGTTTGAAGTTCCTCAATAAGTCTCAACAGGTTTAGACTTAGCATAAGTTCTCAGCCTCTCAGTTCAAGGCTCTTCATTTCTTGGTTTAGAGATCACTTGATCTCTCTAGTTTAAATTTCTTCCATTGTTGTTCTCCAAACAACTGGCTTAGCATAATTCAACATCAATTCTAGATTAAGTTCATTTGAAACTCGGTTATCTTAGAGTTATAGGTTTTGTTTTGTCACAGGAAGAATAGGTCCTAGAATTTTAGGTGTGTCTTGTTGTATCCCTACAACAATCCTACTAGGAATTGCATATCCAAGCTCTGTTCTCTTGTGCTATCTCTCTCCTACTTGCATTCCATTTGGTTTACCTCCAAGATACCATTGTTCGAATATCTTCTCCTCATTCACTTTTTACTTTCTCACCTTTCTAAATTCACAAGAACACAAAGGAATGAAGAAATCACACTGAGGGGAAAAGCTATGATACAACCTAGATTTTCCACTGTTCTACAAATTCCAGGTTTGAGTTGTCAAATTTGTAGTTACAATATACCAAATAGAGTAGTGAATCATTTCTTTTCAGTCAAATCTTGCTTTCAATATTGCCAGGGGAAGCTATGGGGAATGATAGCTTCTGAGAAGCTATGATTTATTTCTCACTTCTGAGGTAAGATTGAGGTATTTCAATCAAATTAGTTAGATATTTATATTTGTATCAACTCACAAGTGCACAAGAAAATAGCTACATCTGGCTACCTTGCTTGTTTTAGCTTTATTCTTAGATTAGTTACTTGTTATCTGAATTTACTAGATTAGTTGCTCTTTGAATTTATTCAAGTTTATATCTCTGAAAATACAAAAAAACAAGCTTAAAGTAGATTCAATTTCATAGTTAGTTTGTTTCATTCAGTTAAGTTTTAGTTATTTCTTGCATGACTATTACGAGACCAAGAGAGCCCAGGGATTACATATTCAAACCAGTGATACCCCAGCCAAATCTGTGCATGGAATTATCATATATAGATCAAGGTCTTAGGATCCACGTCTTCCAAATGATTGCAAACCAACAAGCAATTAGTGAACAGTTAAGAGAATTGAACATTGAAGACAACAAAGCATATGAATTCTGGTCTAATCAACCCAACTATAGATTGCCTTGATAGGATATCCATATGACCATACAAGAACCTGAAAGAGAAAAAACATTCGGTTGTGACCCATTAGTTCCACAACCAGATGCAGGAGACCTTCTCACTGACATAGATACAGGCCTATGCATACAAGTTGCTAGGACACCCGTGAGGTATTCCGAGAAGATCACACAACTCTTGATATTAAACATAGAAGCTGAAAAATCTTATGACTATTAGATAGTCGGAAGACGGGATTGATTCTTCACATGACCATAAAAGGTCCTTAGCAACCACGAGTTCACAATTGTGATCCTCAGGTCCCACAACCCAACGGGCCTACTAGTCAGTTAAGCATCGACACTAGTTTACGTACACTGGTATTTAGATCCTCACCGCTCCCGTCGGACATCATCACACAACTTTTTGTGTTGAATGTAGAAACCGATCAAGCCAATATTTTCTGGGTCAGACCAGAAAATCATCCATAATTAAATCCATTACACTTATCACTACCACTTTCATGACCCTATTTGGAAATATATACGAAGCACCCACAGGTCACTTTCCACGAGTCCAACAACCAACAGATAGGATCTCGGTAGAGAGCTTGACATTGATTGGAGCCTCCAAACAGTTATAGTGTTGAACCAATCCATAACACCAGTTTAGGTTAGAAGAGCCTTCCTCGCTTTGGATTTGTAGATCCCATTATTGCATATCGAGGATTTAGGATTGCCCGACTAATTTTTCCATATCCACATATATTCCACTTTCGTTGGCTGTCTCGGCCTGACATCGGGAGGTCGGGTATAGAGAAAGGCTGCTTGATGATTCTCATACTCACCTATCACTTTTCCATCGTATAGTCAAACCTTCCTTTTTAGTAGTAATGTTTAAGATGGATCCCATTGATCAGAATTGGAAGTTCCTCTCCATCAATTGTAGACAATTGGAAGGCACTCGCTACTTTTAAATCTTGTGACCATGTAGGGGCCACTCCAAATGGTGTCAAACTTGGAATGCCTTACAGCTTTTCCCGATCTTGCATCCCACTTCATTACCAAGTCTCCAACTTGGAATGTCCTGGCTTTAGCTCCCTTATCAAAGCTCCTCTTGGTCGACACTTGATCCTTCTCCATGGTCTACACTACATGTTCTCTTGCTTCTTCTAACTCCATCAGCTCTACATACCTGATATCCATAGGCTCAAAATCATCTAGTTTCAGTTGTTTCATGAGTTCTAATGCTGAAAACTCAAGTGATATAGGTAGAAATTCTTCTTTTCTGTATACAAGCGTGAATGGAGAGCTTCCTATAGAGCTCTTAGGGGTGACTCTATCTTCCGAAAGATCTGATTTGAGTTTTTGTGTCAAGCTCTCTAATTCTCATCAAGATCCCTTTTGATGATTCTCAACAAGTTCTTGTTTGTGGAATCTTCTTGGCCATTACCTTGAGGGTAATAGTTTGAAGAGGTGTTGAGATATACACCATTCTTGACAGCCCATTCAGTAATTTTTTGCCAAGGAATGCTAATGCATTGTCTGATATGATAGCAGTAGGGGCACCAAATATCATGACTATTACTTCATAGAAGTCCAAAATGTTGGATTCATTTTCCTCCTTGAATGCCACCGCTTCAATCCACTTGGTGAAATAGTCACTCACTTTGTGAGTATCCACTTGTGGCCCTGGCTTGAATTTGGGTTGATTACTCCAATGAAGTCTAATCCCCATTGCATGAATGGATGATCCACTAAAATTTGATGAAGGGGTAAGGATGCTAATCTTTCTTTCCTTGTGAAGAATGCACACTTCTTGCATTTCTTGATCCATGAGTAGCAATCCCTAAACACCGTAGGCCAATAGTAACCAACCCTCATAATTTTGAGCATTGTTACCCGTGGAGCAAAGTGGCCTCCAGCTTCTCCATCGTAGAACTAATGCAACACCTTATCAATTTGGACAGTCCCAATGCACCTTAATAGGATGCCATTGATGTTCCTTTTGAATAAAATGCCATCAACAAGAGCATACGGGATGACTTGTAATCTAGAGTACCTTCTTTTTGTTCTGCTCATTTATGGAGGGAACGAACCTGTTTGGAGATAATGAACCAAATTTTGAGTCCAACATGGAATGGGTGCGTTGTTAGTTGGATGATATAGCTCATTCTAAGTTAATAGGAAATCCTCTTCTTCATCCACTGACTCAATTTTTTGCTTGAAAGTGAGCTGCTCACACAGACCCTTGCCACGAACCAGATTGGTCACTTTGATTTCAACATCATACTCCATTACACGAGTGATCCAACCTTGTCTCTTCTCATTAAATTCCTAGTTTAGGATAAAATCCTTGACACCAACATGGGACACTAGTAGTTGAATCTTGTTATTCGAGACCAAGTGTCTAAACTTCTTCAAACTCCTAATGAAAACAAGGACATGATTTTCAATGAAATAATACTTTACTTCGTAATCTTCCAAGCTTTGACTGAAGAAGGCTATGGGCTATTCTGAACCTTCCTTGTTAGGTTGAACCAAGATAGCTGAGATTGTGTCTGACCCTCCAAAATCATACAACATGAAGTCCTTTGAAAAGTCTAGGTTAATAAGAGTTTAAACTCAGTGATATTGCGAGCTTGATGGCCTCAAAACTCTATTTTCCTTCTGCTATCCATTTGAATGCAAGAATCTTCTTTAACATCATTGTTAAAGGCTTTACAAGAGTGGAAAAATCAGGCACAAATCTGGGAAAAAGTTTATCCTTCCTAAGAAGCTTTGGAGGGATTTCTTGTGATGTGGCAGTGGTAGTGTTCTAATGGCTTCAACTCTTTCAGGGTCAATTGTCAACCCTTCTCTTGAGACAATGTGGCCCAACAACTTGCCCTCATGTGCCAAAAATACACATTTATTTGGATTCAATGACACTCTAAACCTTCTACACCTTTGAAATACTTTCCTGAGGTGAAAGAGGTGGTCTGCTATGTTCTTTGAGAAGATAGTGATATCATCTAGATATACTAGCACCATCTTGTTGATCAAGCCCTTGAACACCATATCCATAGCTTGCTAAAATGTTGCTCTGAATTGGACAATTCAAATGGCATCTTCTTATAAGCATATGTGCCCCATTTCATGGTGAAGGCCGTCTTGTACTGATCTTCCTCTTTCACCATTATCTGATTATAGCCTGAGTATCCATCTAGCAATGAAAACCTTTTGGAGCCACTTATAACCTATAAGATCTGTTCCATTAATGGAAGTGGATAATGATCCTTGAGTGATGCTCTATTCAGATCACAAAATTCCACACACAATCTAATTTCTCCATTTCTTTTCCTCACTAACACCAAGTTTGCAACCCAACTTGAATGTTTGATAGGGAAGATGATGTTAGCTTCAATCGGCTTGTTCAACTCTTTCTTCATGAGAGGTTCAATATGGGGATTTACCACCCTTTACTTCTTTCTCGATAGGTTTAGATCCTAGATCCACTTGAGAGTGTGCTATGCCAACCTTGGGTTGAAAACTCTTAAATCCTTATAAGTCCAAGCAAAGAAATTTGGGAATTCTTGACAAAGTTGAACGAATTCATATTTTTCTTGTTGGGTACTTACCTTTCCAATTCACAACTTTTTGCCTTCATCTATGGGAATGGGCTCAAATCTTCACCCTTTACCTAAATATTTTCTTTCTCCTTCCAGAATTGATCATTTGGGTTGAAGATTGACTCCAAAGTTACAAGACCCTTTGGTAATTTGTTGGTTCTCAGCTACACCACTTGGTCACCATACCGCTGTTCCAACTTGTCTTGGTTTCTAGCAGAGAACTCAAATTCTTCTTGTAAAAAATTGACAATTTCCTGATTATTCTCGAAGACTTGCCAAATTGTGTTGTTGTCTGGAACAACTGGTCTTACAACCACTTTAATATGGGGCTGATATTTCTCACTCTTGATACTCTCTACCACATCAAATGCCACCCCGATTGTTGCCAATCTGTCTGCTACTTCATTCTTCTTCCTTGGGATGGAATTGATGCTAAAATCCTTAAAATATTTAATGAGATCCCATACCCGATTCTTGTAGTTTTTTAACAGATCATTCTTGGCAGCATTTCATCCTCGGAATTGATTTACAACTAGCTCACTATCACCAAACACTTGTAAGTTTTTAATCCCTCTCTTTCTTGCCCAATGTAGTCCATGGATCAAGGCTTCATACTCTGCTATGTTGTTTGAGCAAGAAAATTGGAAATGGAAGGCTGAGTAATATTTCATACCTTGAGGTGAAACAAGCATAGCTCCTCCTCCTCTGCTCCCTATCTACTTCTTGAGCCATTGAAGAATAACTGCCATACTTCGTTGTCATCTTTGTGGTCTAGCTCGGTGATGCTAGGGAGGGGATGATTTTCTTCATGTAAACAATAGAATCCTAGCTCGCTTCTTCCATTTCCTTGTAAGGGTAAAAAGCATGCCTCTTTCTTTCCCATTCATCAAGAGTCAAGTCTGGAATGCATCCGACTTTGGTATCTACTTCATGAGCACTTGGATAGTCCTCTTGATCAAATGTTGAATAATTTGAATTGATTGGGTTTGGTGTATGAGGCTCTATGTGAAAGTTTGCAATAGGCTCAGATCTGATTGTAGCCTTAGCTCCATACCTTGTTCTGAATAACATATGTGACCAATCAATAGACAAATAACCTCCAATTTTAGCGGTGAAGTCTCTTGACAAGCACAATGCAAAGAGAGGTGGAAAGTCTATGACTGATACATCTTGCAAGATGGTCACATTGGGACATGCATGTAATGTGAGGCTCAAATCTTTGATTACTCCAACCGTTGTTACCACTTGTCCCATCCAATTACACTACACCTTTGGAGATGAATTCATATTGAATACCTAGCTGATCAGCTATTTGTTTCGGCATGACTGAGCTACTTTCTCCCGAATCAATCATGCAATTATGCACTAGCTTGTCTCCAATGATCAACGAGACATAAAAGGGAGGGGGCTTTAGATTCTTACCTTTTTGATCTATATGATTTCCTTCTTATTGAGTTGTATTCGTAAGAACCTTTTTTGTTGATTGGGTGACTGATTTGAGGCTGACCAATTAGCCATAGTAGCCTGCAAGAGGTCTCTTTATCTTAGAATAGCGAATGATTCCCACATTGAGATGTTTACATTTGTTTTCTTCATATTCTCAATGATGTTGAATGGAGATGAGTTATCTCTATACCGTACCTTTCCTCGCACGTTCTTATCTCGTACATGGATCGCTACAACTAGCACTTGAGCTGGTCTAGGGGTGGCTTGGGTTGACCTTGCACATTAGGAGCTGTAATTTGATTTCCAATACCTTGTGGAGTAATAGAGGGTTATGGATCACTTGAATTTGATGATTTTCCCTCTCCAATATTCCTTTTCTTGGACTATGTATTGGCAGCTACACTTTGAGAAGGGGCTTGGTTAACTCCATAGAAGTATTCTGTTTTCCAATTAACCAACATAGTTTCAGTTGGAGGTGTCTCTTGTTGAGCTTCTTGCTGATTTTCCTCTTGACTAGGTTCTTGGGACATACCAATGGTCTATACCATCAAGGCCTGGTTTAGTGCACCATTGAAACACGTTGATTGATTGTGAGGTAGACTGTAGGGGTAACACCAATCGTACTCCTGTGCCATGTTGTTTTGTGTTGGAACTAAAGCTTTTGATGTTGAAGCTGCATTTGGATCATATGGTTAGAATGGCCTGATAGCTTGAGGTTTTCCTTGGTTCAAATTTTGATTTGTGGCATGACTTGGTGGTTTATTTTTCTGGTATGGGGGCCTATCTTGATATTGAGTTTGAGGTTGATATGGCCTAGAACTCTGAGCTTGTTGTCTCTTGATAGTCACTAGCTCATTTCCTAGGTTTTGTAACTATTTTAAGACCTCCTGGTACTCTTTTGAAGTGCTTGAATAAATAGAAGCCTCATTTTTGCTTTTATTTCTAGGGGTGGAATGGGATTCAACTCTTGTGTTTAACTAGTGCTTGAACTTCCTAATTCTAGATATAGAGGCATAGGTAGCCTAGGTGCAAGTTTACCAACTTGAATTAAAAAAATTTCAGCTCTAATGGAAATTTTATAGGTTGCAAGTAAGGTTACACCTCCCATGGATTGAATCATCATGGCAATATCAGAATTTAAAGCTCTAAGGAAGTATAGAAAAGTACCTTCGTTTTTTGGTCTCATGGCCACCAGAATAATATCCCATGTCCATTGGAATCTAAAGTTGAAGTCGGTCAAATTCTCATTAGGAGCCCTCTTGATTGTTGTCAATTGTTCCAATAGAGATAGGTTATCCCCCTTTTCTCTAAATTGATTGTGAAGAGCTATGCACAGATGGTCCCAATTCTGAATAGAGCCTGCTATTAGACTCCTAAACCATTGTAAATCTTTACCCTTGAATGAAGAGGCTAAAAATTTGACTGCAATGTCCATCTCAATGATTTCATGAATTACACAGACATTTGTAATGTCTTGAATGTGGTCACTAGGAGTAGTCTGGTTCTCTCTAGTGAAATATGGAATGCTCTTCAATGCTTGCAACTAGAACTAGATTTTGTGCATTGAGAGTGAGTGGGCTACTACCAGTGAAGTTGACATAGGGATTGGGTGTGGATGTGCCATTATGATTGGCCTAAGAACCCTTGTTGATTAAATGAAAGGCCTACCAGAGGGAGGTGTTGAAAAATTTCTATTTGGTGGAGATGGATACCTTTGAGATCTTCTTCCCTTCTCTTCCTCTATCTGGGGACAAGTGCAGATAGAAAAACAATCCTTCTTCTCTAGTTCTTAATCTAGTCTGAATTCTTCTCATGAATCTACCAAGCTTGGGCTGCTAAAACTAGTGGACTCTGCCTCTTTTGGAGTTGCCAGATGTGTAATTTCAAAGCTCCTTACAAGCTAAAAACTTACAACAAGTGCACATCAATCTTGCTGCAATAAAAATGGAGACCTCTTGTCCCACCTAAGTGCCAAAATTGTTGTAGTAAAATCACAACACCCCTAAAATTTGTAACTTGATGGGTTGAGATCCTTAGTGTGACTGTACAACATGGAGCATATCTCAAAGTGTGGGACTTTGTGAGTTAAGTGATCTCTTTGGATGAAGGCCAACTCTTATTCCTCTATTCAGGTGCACACGTTCAGATTATAGAGGGTCATTCTAAATCCTACTCTAACTTGCCAAGGAGATAGGGTTAAGGGAATACAAGAAATGAAACCTAATCTAATAGAGGTGATGCACCAAAGGAATGTTGAAACACCTGCTTTGCAATAAACAAAAACCATAAAAATGCAATACAATCACCATGCAAAAATAACCAGGACTGCAATGAGAGATTAGAAAGGAGACAATGAACGCAAGAGAGGGTTGAAAATCATCCACAGACATGCATTATCACTCCAAAAGTTGATACAGTGCATTACAATGGCCAAGAGGCATGAACTTGCATTACAATTTAAATGGGAGGCTTGGACTCCACAAATCCACTTACGGGAAAGAGAAGAAGGGAGGGTGTAGAGCAGAAATGTCCAACCCTTTGAAATTGTCCCTCTTGTACAATATATAGGAAGAATGAGAGAGAGAAAGGAGGGAAAATTGAACCTTGTTCCAACCGCCCCTAAAGGAGCATTGAATTCCCCTGCCACAATGATGAGTCTTGCAATAACACCCATGCCCCCGTCGCTGTTCCCATTCTTCATCATGGTGGTAGGTGGGAGACTTGACGACCTCAAAATGGCAAGTCAAAACATTAATGGTGGTAGGTGGGTAGTAGGTGCCGAGAGCTCTCTAAAACATCCCCTCCCGCTTGATTATGAGCTTTTGATCGAAAGATATGGCCACCTGACGGTACTTTGGGTTTGGAGTCTATTTGTACATATCCACATGGTGGCCCCATTCATCTCAAGGTTTCGTCCCCTCTACACTCTTGAAGTTTAGCCAGCCGACACATGGCGTCGTCTGTGGGCCTGCTCTGTTTCTTTTATTCTTTTCCTAAGACCGCCTGTTGGTGGAGACACTGTGCTTGACCCGAGACACATGGAGGCTTCGTGCTCATTTGGAAACTGCCCCCATTTTACCTTTGAATTTGCATGGATGAGGCATGTGGAAGATTTCTTCACCTATCTTGAGCTTGGAATTTTCAATGGCCAATGTCCCCTTTTCGGACTCCGAGACACATGGAGGGATAGCGCAAGTTTGGGGTCTCTTTTTGGGCCACGCCTTTTGAATTTGTGTTGATGAGGCATGTGGAGGCTTCCGTCATCCTTTTATACTTAGCTGATTCAAAGGCCGCCCGCCTTTTTTGACTTCTAGCCACATGGTAAACTTGCGCTTGTTTAGGGTCTCTGCTTTGGTTCGTGCCCTTGAAGTTATGCCATTAGAACATGTGGCTCTTCCTACGGCCTTGCGACTTTCAACCGCTAATTGGACACATGGAGAGATAACACTCATTTGGGAGTTGTGTTTGGACTCGACTTTGGAGATGCACCGATTCAACATGTGGCACCTTCCACTGGATCTCTTATACTTAGCCAATTCAGGGCCTCAAGTGAACACTTCCTTTCTCCATTTTTCTCCTATGCACTATGATCTTCTTTAACGTTGTTTGGACCCATCTTCTCGACCTTGATCCTCCATTATAGAGCCCACTTGACCTTCGATTTGGGATTGATTGTGAGCTCGCAGTCCGAACCTCCCCTTAGATTTTCTTCTATACAGGGTCATGTTTGATCAATTTTGCTGGGGGAAAAATTTGGATGATAGGAATATTAAATATTATTTTCTCGGTGTAATAACAGTTGGTGATTCTTCCGCTTATATAAGCAAACAAACCTCCATATAAATTGACATTTTTAATCTTCTTTTAATATTTCTACATCGCTTAGTCATTGTATAATATGATGAGTGTATTGACAAATACAAATTCTCATACAAACTTTTTAACATTTTTATTTTCCATATATTTAAAAATACAAATACTCATAAAACTATTAAACCATATATATTGCATATATTTAATGATATTTTATAATACGATATAATATTTATTAATATTATATACTAATACTATATATTCGTCTCCCTAAAACTATCACAAACAAGAGGTTACAGATTTTAACCCTAGTATAATCAATGTAAAATCAGAAGTAGAACTAACTAACACGATGTTCCTTGACAAACCTTACTAACAAAACTGGTATTGTCCATATAAATTTACATTTTGAATCTTCTTTTGAATATTTCTATATCGCCACTATATAATTTGATGAACGTATTGACAAATACAAATTTGCATACAAACTTTGTAACATTTTTATTTTTTGTATATTTAACAAAAATACTCATAAAAACTATAAAATTATATATTTTGCATATATTTAATGATATTTTATAATATGATATAATAATTATTAATATGATATACTAATACTATATATTTTTCTCCTAAAACTATCACAAATAAGAGGTCATAGATTTAAACCCCGATATAATCAATGCAAAATCCGTGAAGTAGGAACCTACCGGCACCATGCTCCTAGACAAATCTTACTAACAAAACCATCATAATAATCGATGATTTTATGTGCTCATGCATGCGTTTGTGATTCTTTGCATTGATACCATGCTCGTTTACAATGCTAGCACATTGAAACAAATGACGCCAAATTGTTGTGGAAGTGGCTACCATCCACTCAATTTGCACCTACGTATGTGCATTTCGTATAAAAATACCATCCCACATGCCATGCTTTAACAAATATACATGATGTGGCCATTTTTCCTAGTGCATGAGTAGGTCTTGTCATTCGTCAAACTCGTAGGTCTTCAAGGATGATTTAGATCTCGCCGAGATGGTGCCACTAGCGCCGCTTGTATTCAATGTATTAACAACACTTAGGAATAGGTGCATTATTGCCAAAAACATGTTTTCTCCCCGTTAAGTTGTTTTAATAAAAATGCAAAATTTACATTACGCCATCGAAGCCGAGAGGGAGCCAAAGGTGTGGATGAATTTTCTTGTAGAAGGTAAAAAGAGGCAAAATTTTCAGAGAATAAGAGGCAACTCTCGTAAATATATTATGTGCCCCATATTATTTAGCTATTTTGTTTCCACTTAACATAGAATTAATACTATGAACAATATGTATATGATAATACTATGAACATGTATCCGATAATACCATCAAAACTATTATGCGAACCCTTGAAAAATTCCTTCGCATGATCGATGCTCATCTTCATAGTTACATTCAGACTATATCAAAATTATGCATCACATTGGTGTAATATTCAACCATTCTCTTTTTACTACACTTTAGAGAAAATGACAAACTTGCATTCAAATCATTCATAAATTGTTAGGATTACAATTTTTACAAATAGATATGCTTATTTTTAAAATGTCAAGAGATATTAATTTTAAGTTTTTTTATGGTTTTTTGGATATTATAAGTATCAATAATATCATTATTTTTTATAGAAATTTTTTCCATTAATCAAAAGCTAACTAGTGTTAATTTAGTCAGTATTTGACTAATGTGTCATGGTTTTAAAACCTTTCCCATAAAAAAAAAAAACATTGGGCTCCAAAATCCAACATATGGCCAAGATATTATGATATTTCAATTGAATTATTTTATTAAAATAAAATCAATTGATGATCAAATGGACATCAAATTTAAGATTGGAATTAATTTTCAATGACTCATACCCACCATTGTAAAATGTTAATCAACATAAATATATACTAAATTATAACTTGTAATTTCATATATTTAATGTTTTAAGAATACATGGTATATATACATTGCAAAATGATATGCATGGTATTTTAATTGAGTTTGAATGAACATTTATGAAAATCCTAATATCACACACGTATGCAATCATGTCATTCATATTTTCAACTATGAAATGAGGCTCATCTTCTCTCACAAGAGGCATCATATTCTTGATAAATACACTTGAATTTAGAAATTTGGGTTGTGTGATCCACTCTTAACCCAAATCCACAAATAACATAAACATAAATATATATTAGTTTGGATTAATGTCATTTCTTTTCCCAAATAGATGTCCAAATATATGAAATAATGTGCATAGTTGAATGGACTATGTAGATGAAAGAAATGCAACTTTTATCTACCTAAGTGGTTTAAATTTCATAAGGTGTGCACCCCAAATTCTCTACATTATACCCTTTGCTTATGAATGGTAGACATATAATGATCATATTTCATCCCTAGAGATACTCTCAACACCGAATTTTAGTATATTATATTTCACTATCTATTGATTATTAGTCTAGATTAAGTTCTTATTGGAGTGTTTGTTATGTTATTCTATTGTTCAACCATTTTTTTTTCCGAGTAATTTGATCATTTTGATTTGTATTGTTTCTTGTGAATTTATTTTTCTTTTATCAATTATTTGTCCTTATTTTCTTGAGTTTGTTTGCTTCCTTATTTTTTTAGTTCTCAATTCTGTGTTTTTTAATTTTATAGTGTTGTGTGATTTTTTCCAAAATCATAACAATTCAGTTCTAGTCTACATGAACTGTATCGTTATTGTTTTAATCACATTTTTGTTTGGCTCTTTTGACCTTTATTTTGGGTCCCCATGATTCTTTGTTCTCTATTGTCAACTTAGTTTACACGTTGTATGTTGACTTGCATATTAGTAGGTTCCAATTTAAATTCAATAAGTCTATAAATATATAAGTATATTAGTGCATTTAAGACTTGCAAATAACCAATTATGTATACACAATCAAACTTACAATTATAAATAATTTATTGGTTCAAGAGTTTCCTCGCACCAAAAGAGAAATTCAACTATTTAGATAAGAACATAAGAATTTACTAGTTCTTGCATCTATTAAAAGTATAAGGCTTGGGAAACTTATATTAGATTATTTGTTGAACTACATTGTACATATTGTTTTCAATAATCATCCCCAACGGAATCTAAATAAGATAAGCCGCAAAATACACCTCGCACTACCCCATTGCCCCTTCTCCCACTCCCCCACTCCCACTTTTTATATTTTACAAGGTATTGTTAGTGATTGAGGTTTGAAGGAAAGATATTTTTCCCGGTGGATCGCAAAACAAGTAAGAAAATTTTATAGCTCGAGGGAAGACAAACAAGGTCATCAATTCATATTCATGGCATAAAAAAGTTGTCATGACCATGATGTTATGGATTTGGTTGTGCCATTTAATGAGTGCTATGGTTTTGGTCGTGGTGATTACTTATCGAAGATATTTTTAGTTTGTTGTACCTCTTAGGATGGTTTATTTTTGATTGTATATTGCTGATGAAAACTTCCATATTTATGATAACTTGTATACCACTTTAGAACCTTACTTCTCTAGTTTTCTAATATAACTTTAATTATATGAATATTTATATATTATTTTATGTTTCTATATTATATGAATTTGTGCTATTAGGTCTGACTTATTATGTTATATTCATAAATAGTCCCAATTTAATTAGATTTGGTTAGTTTAATGCATTATTAGGGAAAATTATTTTCCACATCTACATATACATATGAAGATCACACATATCAAGTAACCAATAAACCATTATATTTGTAATAAGTGACTTTCAATGTAGTATTACCTTCATTAACATAAGGATCATGATATATTGGGTTTACATGTTGTTGTGGAACAAGATCACTAACCAATGTGAGATTATTATTTTTAATGAATGAGAATTTCATAATTAAGCAAAAAATAAATAAGATACATATATTTAACGTGGAATAATTAGTCATGTCAATTTCTAATTTGTGATTGGTATCATCTACATAATTATTTTTTCAAATCATATGAAAGATCAGTATAGTCTTACAAGTTCTCCATAAATAATAATAAAGGTCTAATAATCTCACCTTTAGGTACCCAACAAAACAATTATCCATACCTATTTTTGATTTGGATAAGAGATGTGTTAACCTCCCCTCTCTCTCTTCATTCTACAACCTTTATATGTCTTACCTTCATCTCTAGCTTGTAGTAGTTCTTATGAATAATAATAATTTTAATTCAATAACAATAATTAGAAATATATATGGTGTATATATATAAATAGTTCTTAAATTATGTTTTTGATATATTAAACAAGGGAAAAGGGGTCCTCACCCTGAGAGAATAACAACATCGAGACAAAAATTTAAAATGTTAGCCTAATGGACAAAAAAAAACCAAAAACTAGAAAATTATCACATCGATATCAAATTCAAATAAAGTAAAAATCCTTCAAGAAAGGCCAAAAAGACAATTTTATACCAAAAAAACAAAAAAATATAAAAATTACAAGAAAACATTCCATAAAACTATGTCTTGAAATCCGAACTCAAACATTATTATAGTTATAACTCAAACATTAATACAGCTTTATATGTCTTACCTTCATCTCTAGCTTGTAGTAGTTCTTATGAATAATAATAATTTTAATTCAATAACAATAATTAAAAATATATATGGTGTGTATATATAAATAGTTCTTAAATTATTTTTGATACATTAAACAAGGGAAAAGGGTCCTCTCCCGAGAGAATAACAACATCGAGACAAAAATTTAAAATGTTAGCCTAATGGACAAAAAGAAAAAACCAAAACTAGAAAATTACTACGTCCGATTCAAAATTCAAATAAAGTAAAAAGCCTTCAAGAAAGGACAAAAAGACAATTTAATACCAAAAAAATAAAATATAAACATTACAAGAAAACTTTCCATAAAACTATGTCCCTCAAATCCGAACTCAAACATTAATATAGTTATAACTAAAACATTAATACAGTTATAGTTAAACAAATTGCACACATTTAATGTTATAAGTTTTGATATGATTCTTAATATTATCTATAAGTATAAATAAGTTCTAGATTTGCATGTCGATTTGTTACTACCATAAGAAAATATAAAAATTCCATTTAAATATGCATGTGTTAAATGGAATACATTACAAAAGTTTGATTTTTAGATTCATTAAAGTTGTAAAAGTCAAGCTAATGTGTAGATCATTCATATGTATAATTTTTTTTATTAGTTGTTAAATATTGGTAATTACAAGGTTGTGAATGTTTGATGAAAGTTGAAGCTATAAAAATTATGTGATATCATACTCTCACTCTTAATTTGGCATATGGGGAAACCGCCTCTGCAAAGATATGAATTATTGTGTACTCAAGGGGCTTGCCCCTTATAATGCCACATCGATACACCCAACTATCATTGCGTGATGAAGGGGCTTTCCTCTTAGGATTCTACATCAATATTTGGGGGTATATCTGCGTCGAGTAGAAGTTTTTAGAGCCTCTCGTTGAAGGAAAGTCTACCCTTCACTCAAAATGC
Organism: Taxus wallichiana var. yunnanensis; assembly: GCA_018340775.1. NCBI lineage: Eukaryota > Viridiplantae > Streptophyta > Pinopsida > Cupressales > Taxaceae > Taxus > Taxus wallichiana. The sequence goes on from CM031239.1 coordinate 351,936,419, forward strand.
ACCCTCCCATAATATCAAAACATCCGTTTTGCAATGGATGGTTGTGATATTATGGGAGGGTGCATTTTGAGTGAAGGATAGTCGTGGAATTTATTCACACTTGTATTTTTCATGGATAATCATCTTTATGAAATTGTGATTATTTTATCATATTAGATGATGTATATTAGATTTTTCATGTATCGTAACATTAGTTATATGCTTCTTTTGTGTACTAGTTACTCTTTTGTGTAGTGAATATGAATACCAGGAGCCTAATTTCTCCCGATCTTGTTGGTAAAATGAAGACATACATAAATCTGAGCCTCCATGTAAACTAAAGATGAAGGGAGTTCGCATAGAAAGTTTGAAAACTGCAAGAGTTCCTAAAAATAGTCCTCAATTTATTAACAATGTATAAATTATATGTATATTATAGACTTTAGCATGCCATTGAATACTAGTTGTTGAGAATGTATAGTAAATAATTTTTATTATGATTCAAAAGTTCAAAGACCATTTCTAAATTTCAAATAAAAGAGTGTAAATTCTACACATTATAATATTGATTTTGTATTATCCAAAAAAATTAAAATACTTGCACTATGGGAAATTTAATATGCTTATAGTGATTTCTATTGTTTTAATAATATACACTAACAAAATATAAGTAAAACTATAGATGTGGATAGTATACGCTATTATAATTTATTCGTGGATGATAAATCCTTAAACAAGGTAAAAATTTTCAATCATGAATATTTTTCATAATTTCATACATGACAAAATAATTTTTTTCAGAATATCCATATTTTATAAACTTCATTGTGGAGAAATCACATTTTTGAATTTTTTTTTGAAATGTCTATATTCTTCAATTTTAGTTTGTAAGTTCACCTTTTCAAAAAGAAGGGTACATGGGTGTTGTGAAGATTGTTATTTTATTGTTGTTTAATTATTGTGTTTTGGCATGCATAAATGTATATATAGATTTTAAAGATGTTATTATTATTTTAATATTTTAATTTTCTAATTTGTAACTTTTGTTTTAAATAAACATGTTTTTGTTTACTTTTTTAATGTTTTTAGCTAAATGTAATAGTTTCTATTTTATATACATCATTTTTGAAAAATATTATTTTATAAAGAAAATAAACACCATAAAATATATTATTATGCAATGTGAATTATATTTATAAGTTTAATTATAGTAATTTTCTTATAAATTGTTGTTTTCCTTGTATTTCAATACTGTCTTTTATACACGTGGCTTTTGAATTAGACAAAAATTCAAATGCTTTCAATGTTTTAAGATGGTATTCATGTTGATGATGATCAATCACAAGTCAAAATTTATTTTGGAAAGTATGAAATAATTGTTTCATTAATGATGCAAAACTGCATGTAATAATTTTTAGGATGGGAAGGAGGCCCAAATGGCAGAGCATGATCAATCTTCCTATCCAAGAGATTACAGAGGAAAAGAGTCATTTTTCGTATGATGAACTAGAATGGACACCAATATGGGATGAGCCAAACGTCGACATTTGTGCCGCCATACCACTCACAAGACTACAAGCATTTCTAGAGGGGGAAGGTTCTAATGAAAGTTTTGAGACTATCTTCACCCGCATAAATCACAACTCAACAAATATAAAAATCCTAAACCGCATACAACTAAGTCATATACTAAGTTCGGACCTTTGCTAACAAATTATTTTTTGAACGTTCTTTTCATAAACATTTTTATAACATTTGATGTTACCATTTTTAATGCAACTATTAGTGTTTGTATGGCCAAGACGATAATAGAAATAAGCCAATAATAAGTGAAAAAGTGAGTAGGTGTATAATTAAAAGGGGTCATGCTAATGTCATTTCAATGTGAAGATTTTTTATGGGAGACCAACAAAGGCCATAATATTATACAACAATCCGTTTCATTGTGATGTAAATGGTGAGTGTTGTCATGGAAGGAACGAAGATACCATTAACAACCCTCTTCCGAATGTTGCCACGTAATTATCAAATGAATGCAAAACTTATATCGAGAGTCTTTTGTTGATGAGAGTCACCGTGGAAATGGTGTCCGATAAATATATAGAGGATCCATCCAATGTGGGTATATCGAGGAAGAGAGAAAAATACATGAAAAGAAAGGACGTGGTGAACACATGGAAAATAGTTTGCTACAGAAGGTCTCAAAAGCATGATGATGATGCCATGAGCATGAAATTATGGCATGTAGTGAAAAGAGACATTTTTTCTACTATCAACACCCAAATGGAACCACTGTTCCATTCATTATGGGGTTGCAAACACCGTGGATGTGTGAGAGAATGGTTCAACATTCGCACAATTCCATAATCTCCATGGACTTGAAATTTGCTATGAACAAATATGGCGTAAGTAATTGGAATGAATTTTGAAATGATGTTTAATTTATGTATCATTAATAATGTTCCCTTTCTATTATATTAAACCCCATGTTACCATTTGATGTCATATTCCTTGCAGTACAAAATATACACATGGCTTGTTCTCGACAAGCAAGAGGTCAAAAGTGCCCGTAGCATGGCCCATTTAATCGAGGAATAAAATTGAAGACATTTATGGGTTGTTGGCGTGAATTCCGAAAAAGGAAAATTCCTTCGTGCCGATTGTTAGATCAATCCATTCATTACAGATGATGTGTTGGCTGAAATCCAAGTGATCAAGTGTGTTTTTAGTTTTCGTGTACTGCTATGCCTATGGCATGTGTGCAGGGCATGGTTGAAAAATGTGCACAGTATTGTAGCAAGGAGTCTAGGTGGAATATTTTTGAGAGACTAGGTACCATCATGTATGGTTTTGAAATGCATCACAAGCACACATTTCAAATCATTCAAGACTTCTTTAATGAATTCAAAGAGGAAACTAAATTCCTCGAGTACTTCAGAATACATGGTGTGAGAGCGAAGAATGTGTTGGTGAGTACGATCCTTTGTGTGTTTCCTTATTAATTACCATAAATTATAATTCTTGCTTTACAATGTCACTGATTTTCAATCTGTGTTACTTGATAGCTATGTGGGTAGTAAATTTTAGAAACTTCTCCCATGCAAATCAAGAAACAAATGCATCCATCGAGTCCTAATATTATTTTTTGAAGACTAGGTACTTTTGTGATAGATAAAAAAATGGACTTTTTGTTCTACACACTTGTGTATAAGGTGGAGCCATTTTACAAACATGAGAAGAAGTTACAAAAATATGGCTTCTTTACCAATTTTAAAAAAAACAACTATTGATAGTGGTTGAGAGAGCAAAGAGTATTCCTGATACAGATTGCCTTGCAATTACACGGGATTGCAATAAATTGTGGGTGAGGAGCCAAACAAATAGAAGCACATGGTATTTGGTAAGGCAATGCAAATCCTTGGACGTATTCATTTTCTTGGGCTACCAAAGGATATATATATATATATATATATATATATATATATATATATATATATATATATATATATATATATATATATATATATATATATATATATATATATATATATATATATATATATAAGCGCGTGTTGAAGGCGTTGGATTTTTGCAAGAAATATGTGTTGATGTCATCATATCAAGCACCAAAATTGATAGGTAATTCAATGTCACCATATGTTACCGATGTAGATTGCCAAACATAAGTCGTAACAAAATAAACATCGTGTTGAAATTGTTTTCATTTCATGTGTAGAAACTTATACGAGAGACAAGTAGGGTAAATGAAGACACATTCTGTGATGGCCCCTCCTCGCCATATCCAACAGCAAAAGTGGAAGGTAATTCAATTTCATTGTATGTGGCAAGTAGTGATATAGATTGCTAAGCATAAGTTGTAACAAAAAAATCATCCTATTGAAATTGTTTTCCTTTCATGTGCATGACCTAGTACTTATGCTGAGACAAGCATGACAAATGAAGACACGTTCCGAGACCACCCCGCCTCATCGTATCCAACAACATAAGTGGAAGCTAATTCAATGTCATCATATTTGACAAGTAGTGATATAGATTTCTAAGCATATGTTATAATGAAAAAAAGCATCGTGATAAAATTGTTTTCATTTCTCATGTAGCAGCAAGTACCTATGCAAAGACAAGCACAATAAATGATGGAATGTTATGGGATGGCCCCTCCTCGTCACCTAAACAATCAATGATAGTTGATGGTTAGTTGTTAATGCCTTCAATCAATGAATTGATGCTAATGATAATGTTCATCACACATATTTATGATTAGGTGAAATTGTGTGTTCATGTGTACAATGATATTGAAAAACCTAGTATATAAATAAATAACTTTCTATAATGTCTTATACATCACGAGACTCTCCTAAAACAATACCGCTAGTGGTTTGATGATAGAAATCAATTCAAAATTTATGGAACACACATCCAAATAATTCTTGAAGTCAGTCTTTGATACACGACTGGGTACAAATGAACATAAAAAAACATTCTTTGAATGTGTTCAAAGGTTTAGAGAGACCTAGAAGCATCAAATATGTTGGATGTTACTTTCAAAGGATATGTCAATGAGATAACCACCACCCGCATGCGTCCATGGTTTAGTGCGAGTAATAAACACCACCGCAATGTGACCAAGAGGTCGGTAATTTTAGAAGATTTGAAAAATTGAGTTGAAGACTACGAATGCTTTCAATTTCTCGATGAAAATAGTGCAAAGAGGAGAGAACCGACATAAATGAAACCTACAGGTTAAAAAATTGAATTATTGGTGTGATTGTGAATTTGCAATAAATTTTAATTGTTGAGGTGAATCCTAACATATTGATCATTTATTTTACAGGTGGTTCAAATACGATGAAACATATCACCACCGTCGCTTATCTTTCAAAGAGTTTAGTGTCTACGTGCAAGGTGTGTATTGAATGTCCTTAATTTCAATACATTTATTTACTGTATGTAAGGTAAAAATCCTTTGATACCTTGTCTAATATTTAATGCATTGTGTTGCAGATGCAATGGATATGCAAAGAGATGTATCTTACGGAATGAGCAGGTTGAGATTTGGAAAGTAAATGTATGACATGTTGAGTGGGCCTATATTAGAATTGTAAACATTTAAAATTCATGTATATGAGATTGTACATTGCATATATTTAAAATACATAAATATGGAACATGTACAACTGACCTACTCTTTGATTATTTTTAGAGTATTTAAAAAAAGTGCTCATTGGTGTTAGCCAACGTAGAACCACTCATGTAATATATGGATAGTAGAAAATATTTTGACAAACAGAAAGCTGATGTAATTATGATGAAATGATGTAATCAACAATAACAAATTATCATGTCAAATTTTTATTGCTACTATCAAAATGCTTGAGAAAAAACCTTTTCAACAATATAAAAAAGAAACCATTGTTTTCCACAAGGTACAAAACCACGATTCTATTCCACCTTTATGTAATAATGTAAAGCAAATCAAGCAATTATTAGGTGGACAAGGGTTAAATTTTTCAAAGTGTTGAAAAACAAAGTTTGTTTTTCGACACGTTGAAAAACGCACTGTGTTTTTCAACACTTTGAAAAACATAATCCGGTTTATAACAATGTGCAACCTGTGGTGCATTTCCTCCTTATTGTAACGATGCAATCCACATAAACTAATTATCGTGGTAGAGAAGAGTTGGTTTTCTAAAGTGATGAAAAAATGGAGTGTGTTTTTCGCCTCATTGAAAAATGCGGTGTGTTTTTCAACACCTTGAAAAACATAATTTGGTTTATAACAAGGTGTAACACGTGATGCATTTACCCCTTATTGTAATGATGCAATCCAAATTAACTACTTATCGGGAGAAGAAGTGTTGCATTTTTTCAAAGTGCTGAAAAACAAAGTGTGTTTTTTAGCACATTGAAAAACACATCGTGTTTTTTAGCACTTTGAAAAATGAAATTAGGTTTATAACAAGATGTAACCCATGATACATTTCCTCCTTATTGTATCAATGTAATCCAAATCAACTACTTATAAGGTGCAAAAGGGTTGGTTTTTCTAAAGCGATGAAAAAATAGAATGAGTTTTAAGAAATGTTGAAAAACACACAATATTTTTCAGCACTTTGAAAAATGTAATTTAGTTCTCCAAAATGTGCGACCAGCGATGCCATTTTCTCCTTGTAATAATGAAATTCACATCAAATATTTATCAAGTGGAGAAGAGTTGGTTTTTCCAAATCAATGAAAAAAGAACGAGTTTTTCAAATGTTAAAAAATGCACTATATGCTTTTTAGCACTTTGATAAACGTAATTCGGTTTATAACAAGGTGCAAATCATGATGCATTTCCTCCTTTTTGGAAACATTGAATCCATATCATATAATTATCAGGTGGAAAAGGGTTGGTTTTATTGAAGTGATGAAAAAATAGAGTGAGTTTTAAGAAACATTGAAAAACACACAATGTTTTTCAAAGACTTTGAAAAACGCAGCTTTAGTTCTCGAAAAGATGTAAGCCACGATGTTTTTCCTTCTTGTAGTAATTATGAAATCCACATCAACTAGTTATCGGTGGAAAAAGGTTGATTTTTTTAAAGCAATGAAAAATAGAGTGTGTTTTTCGACATGCTAAAAATGCAAAGTGTTTTTACGGCACTTTGAAAAACACTTTTAGTTTACAAAAGGTGCAACCCATGATGCATTTCCTCCTTGTTGTAACGATGCAATCCACATAAAATATTTATCAGGTGGAGAAGAGTTGGTTTTTCAAAATTGATTAAAAAATAGAGCGAGTTTTAAGACACGTTGAAAAACACACAAAGGTTGTTCATGACTTTGAAAAATGCAATTGCTTCTCCAAAAGGTGCAACGCATGATGTCATTTCCTCCTTCTTGTAATGATGCAATCCAAATAAAATAATTATTAGGTGGAAAATTGTTGGTTTTATTGAAGCGATGAAAAAATAGGGTAAGTTTTAAGACACATTGAAAAATACACAAGTGTTTTTCAGACTTTGAAAACGTAATTCGGTTCTCAAAAAGGTCCAACCTATGATGATTTTACTCCTTGTTGTAATGATGCAATCCACATAAAATTTTTATTAGGTAGGGAAGATTTAGTTTTTCCAAATCGATTAAAAAATAGAGCGAGTTTTAAGACACGTTGAAAAACACATGGTGTTTTTCATTACTTTGAAAACGTAATTTGGTTCTAAAAAAGTTACAACCCATGATGCATTTCATTCTTGTTGTAACAATGCAATCCAAATTAAATAATTATCAGGTGAAAAAGGGTTGGTTTTCCCAATTTTAAAAAAATAGAGTGAGTTTTAAGACATGTTGAAAAACACAGTGTTTTTCAACACTTTGAAAAACGTAATTCGGTTCTTGAAAAGGTGAAACTAAGGATGTGTTTCCTCCTTGTTGTAACTATGAAATCCACATAAAATATTTATCAGGTGGAGAAGAGTTAGTTTTATCAACATGATGAAAAAATAGAGTGAGTTTTTGACACGTTGAAAACACACGATGTTTTCAACACTTTAAAAACCATTAGAATTCCTAACCATTAGAATTCCTTTAAGTAATTTTTTAAATTTGAATTTAGGTGTCACCTATAAAGAGACATACATAACACTTCAGAAAAATATAGGATTTTCATGACTTTTGATTCATATACATTTGTGTGAGATAATTTTTGATATATTTTTCAAAATGGTTTCCACTACTTAAAGGAGTTACAATTACCAAGATAAGTACTCTATTCACTTGATTTATTGCAAACCCTTCAAATCATCATTTTCCCTTAAACCTTATATATTATGGCCATTAAAAGATAAGGAGGAAAAGAAAATAAATTTCATAATATACATATTACATATAGATAAAGAATGGAATCAAATTATAGATCAACCATGCAAATTTTTTTAATGAAACCCTTGATGAATGCATCTCTAATTTTACATTAAATAATTAAATTATTTCTATAAAATAAATTTACTTATAATTTTTATTATTTAATTATAATTCATTTATCCATATTAAAACTTTCTTCTACATGATTCACATCAATCATTTGATGTTAAATATTTAAATTAATGACTATTTTTACTTCCTTTAGCTTAGGGTAGCTAAGATAGAGTCATAAGATCTTAATTTTCATCGATTACTTTTACTGTTCATGATATTTACTAAATATCTTATTTAATCTTCTAAAATTACTTAAAGTTTCAAATTAATCACTTTAAGTTTATTTTCATGGTCTATTTTCCTAAGTAAACAATAATCAAAGTTTAAAGTTCTCTATATTCACTTTTTTCCTAACCTAAAATCCATTCTAATATAATTTCTAAGTTCTAATTTTTAGGTTTTTTTTCTTAAGATTCCTACAATTTTAATCACATTTTAAATTCATAGTTTTATCAATCCTATAATCAAGTGTAACTATTAATTGACATGTCCCAAGTGAGTATTTTGTCTCGGTTTACCCTAATAGTTTTTTCCTTGTTGTGTTTGTGACTATGGTTGAGAAAAACTTCATCTTCCAAGGTCACCTGGGGTTCTATGGAAGAGCTGACCTCTTCATGAAGCAATGACAACCTATGTTTAAGCCTTAGGGCGAGCTTCCTTCAAAGTGGTACCATTCTAGATCTGTCTCTCCGGGCTTCCTATAGAAGTTTTGAATCCCATAATATTTCAAGCCATTGGTAATGCCCCGAACAATATGTCTATACAACATATGTTTCTATTCACTTGGAAAAAATGGTATATGCTTGCATATACGTGTATATGGAAACAAATTAACCTTTACCATCTAAAATCTTGTTGGACATGGGTGATGAACAATGCAAGAAGGTAGTGGATTATGAGAACATCCTCCTTGTGTAGATAATTTCATGAATATGGTCACTAGCTTAAGGATTGTCCTCATGTTATGTAGACCCCAAATATGGTGATGGCGAATGAAGAATAATTTATGGTGCCAAATAAAAAAGATAGATAAATGGAAAAACATAGAGAAGGACTTACAAATAGCTCTTAATCATTACACGCTTTTGCAGCCTGAAGATGCAAATAAGAATATGGAAGTCATTGCTACCTTACAAGTCCTAGATACGTGAATTGGCCAACACAGAATGAACCCTTTGCGAGAAAAGCATTATAAAAATGTTTAGTAGAATAATTTCAAAGTTAATCAACGAAAACATAAACCATAAAGAGAAATGAATAAAAGGGTCTAAAGGAGGTTCAACTAGGAGAAATTTGTATGGCCTTAGATATCCCTCCCCTTCTAACCAAATCTAGTAAAAATATGAAATCTCTAGGGTGTACTAAGAATCTCGGAAAAATTGAGAATGTATACTTTTTTATGCCCGAGATGGAAATCTAAAAATTTACTTAGTCAAAAGATAGGTCAAGGGTTAACCAAAGCGAGGAAGGTAGGAGATCTAGAAGCCATTCTTGAACATTTTTCTCAATGAGGTTTATTACATGGAATGCAAGAGGGATAAATGGGATCCCTAATAAAATAAATGAGATAAGAAGACTGATGCAATATTATCATCCTTAGATTTTATTTTTTTAAGAAACTAAGGTATCGATTGACCTTATGACTATCTTAGCTAATAATCTGCTAAAAAGGACAAGTAGTCGCACTAGGCATAGATGGGGCTTTAGGAGGTATGGAGTGTATTTGGGACCCCCATCATCTTCGGTATTACATAGTGGTGTCACGTATGAAGTATTATACCCGGTGTGAGAGACATAGAAAAGGATCGAGTTAATGCTTTTTCTTAATATCTATTCCCAAGCAATGTTGAAGGAAAGAAATCTCAATGGAACCTTATTAACTCTGTAGTTAATGATCACTTAGGATACCTTTGTATAATAGGTGGAGAATTTAACTCTATACATAGGAAAATAATGGGGAGATTCACAATTGGATGCTTCATCTACCCTTATGAGTAACTACATCTAGAACCTTCAAATAATTGATGTTAAGACCCAAAATGGCCTTATGACAGGTCTAACAGAATAACGTGGATAACTACATTAGGGAAAGATTGGACAAATTTTTGATATCGGAGGAGTAGATGGCCAAGAGTTTTCTCCCATTGCAAATGTTGCGGATAATAGGGCTATGATCATTGGTCGTTGTCTTTGGGGATTGTAAAATCAAAGGAATTTAAGGCCCCCTTCCACTATGAATAAATGTGGATGTGACATGAACAGCTTCCCAATTTGATTATAAAATGGTGGAAAGAAGGGAAACCAAGACATGGAACCTAGATGTACAAACTTCACCAAACTCTTCAAGATGTTAAGAGACAAATTAAGGAGCGAAATAGGAATGTTTTTATAAATTTGAATGGGAGGACAATAGAGTTAATTGAGTTGATTCAAGTCCTTAATCAACATATTAGATTGCAAGGATTCTCATTGGACCTAGATAAGAAGGAGATTGAACTCATTAGAGACCTATGCGAATGAGAGCAATGAGAAGAGATATTTTAGAAAAATACGAATGTACAATGACTATATGAGGGAGATAAAAATACAACCCTTTTTCAGAACTTCCTCTTGGCTAATCATGCACATAACTACATAGCATATTTGACTAATGAAATGGGCCAATGGGATACCTCTAATAGGGGAATCCAACAGGGGAATTTCAATTATTTCAACACTTTGTTTCGTGTTAGCCACTGAATGGGAGGGCTCAACAGACTATTTATGATAATATTTCCTCTCTCATTACGGAGGAAGATAATCCCCGATTGCTTAACACCATTTGTGAACAATAATTACATCAGGTTGTGTTCTCTATGAAGAAAGGAAAAACTCCTAGGCTAGATAGATTTCCAATAGAATTCTATCCACAATTTTGTGAACTAAATAAATTTGATCTTTTAGAGGTGGTCAAGGAATTTTGGAAAGAAAGAACTATCTTGAGAAATATGAATTACATATACATAGCTCCGATTTTAAAATTCTAGAGGAATCTACCATTGTTGAATATCACCCAATTGTTTTATGTAATGTTTTGTATAAAATAATTACTAAATTTATGGCTGAAAGGAAGAAACAAATTATTCATAAAATCATATCACCGAACAAGGAGGTTTTGTTCCTCATAGACAAATTGCTGATGATATAGTTTTGCAACAATAATATCTTCATTCTATGTAAATTCAAAAAGGCCTGCTATGTTCATGATATTGGAACTTGCTAAAGCGCATGACAAAGTCGAATGGTTTTTTTGGCCATTCTTTTGAGTACGCTTTGGTTTTGCAGCTTAGTGGATAGAGTGGATTCAAGCATGCATCAACTTTGTTGTTTCTTTCTTTGTTCTAATTAATGGGAGGCTTCCTCATGGTTTTTATCCTCAAGGGAATCAAACAAGGTGATCCGGTCTCTCCTTTCTGTTTATAATTGTGGTGTAGTCTCTAGGATGACTGTTAACTATAGCCATAAATGAAAAAAAAATCAAAGGTATCTATCTTACGCGATAGGATTTTTCTTTGACACATTTTGAATTTGTTGATGACTCCTCTATCATGGGGAAGCCTCTTTGAGAGAAGCATCTCATATTGCCTTTATTTTGTGCCTTTTCTCCCAAGCTATAGGATACAATATAAATGAAGGTAAATCTGGAATCATCTTATTTCATTTTCCCCTAAGGCTTGAGTAAGACATCCTTGGAAAGTTGAGGTTCCATCGAGGTAATTTACCAATCAAATATCTTGGCCTCTTTCTTTCTCTGAAAAAATCATGGGCTGCACATGGGTTAACGTCAAAATTACCACTAAATTTTATATATGGAAAAATCGATGGATTTCTTTTGGAGGAAAAATGACCACTGGTCAAAACTATCTTGTGGGCGACCCAATCTATGTTGTGTCTCTACTTCATATCCCAGTTAGAATCTTGCATGACATAGATTCTATCGACCACAAGTTTCTTTGGCGTGGAAAACAATAGCATAACAAATGACATTTAACAAAATGGAATATCATATGTCACCCCAAAGAGAATAGGGGACTCATATTTATAGACAATGTTAAGAACAATATGGCTTTGAAAACTAAATTATATCGGTGGCTTCTCCGTAATCCTCAGCAACTGTGGGTTATTAATGTGTTTGATAAATATATAGATGGTCTGCCTCTACTTCAGCTCATCCATCACTCCTTACCTACTAATTGATCTCCTATATTGTCTATCATACACTTGGGCGAGACTCTTATGAAAGAGAATCTATTTTGAATTGTTAAAAATGGTTGTCAAGCAAATTTTTGGATATATTTTTGCAATGGATTTCCATCAATTATATCTCACTACCCGGTTTTCGAAGTTATGAATGCACTCCAAGTTTAGAAGAGGATTAAATTTTGTCACTATCACTAGTTACATGCTTAGAAAGAGTGGCTTCCGCTCGGCCACTAACTTTGTCACAACAACATGTCCAAAAATTGACTTACATTTTATAATCACGTTTGGTATCCTTGTCGGGTACAAAGGATGAACTGGGGTGGGGAAGGCATTTTGATGGTAGCTATACAGTGGCATGGGGTAATGCTACATTGGCTAGATCACACAACCATCCGTAGATGGTTGTTTTCAAGAAGATATGACAGCCTGTGCTATGGCCTAAAGTGATATTTTTTATTTGAACCCTTCTTCACAAACATGTTCTCATAGGGGAAAATCTTATGAAAAGAGGGCCGAAAGGACCTTTTCGGTGTATGTTATGTTTCAATGAGGTTGAAACGTGTGATGTATTTTCCTATCTTTCCCTTTTGCTTTACAATTGTGGAAGTACCTTTCAGACATGCTCATGGTAGTGTGGAATGATCCCATTAACCTAGGGCAGGTAATCCGCAGTGGGAACTGGTTGTGAAAGATACCCATGTGCTTGAATATTACTTGTTGCATTTCAAGATAACATTAATGTTATGGAATGTCTGGAAAGAAAGAAATAGACACATATTTAAAGGAGAAATACATGACTTGGACTATGTCTGGGCCCATATCAAAACTAATATTGCTGAAACGCTTCAAACTAAAGTTAAATTGCTAAACCCTATACCAAAAAGATGGAGGTGGGTCCTCGCTACTCTTGAACTTTGAGAGGATGATATGCAACAAAGTTTATTGTCATTCTATACAAATCTACCCCCTTGAGATGAATGTTGGGTGGCTCCCGTAGAAGGAGGGGCATCTAGAAGAAATCCGGGGCAAGATAGTATAGGAGGCATAGCTAGAGATAGTTCATCTTAGAAGTACTTATTCTATGGGTAGAAGATTGGAATCACCACAAATAATATGGCTCAAATCCTTTCCATTCAGTATGCTCTAAAGGAAGCTACAAAAATTAGGTGGAGTAGAGTTACTCTTGAATCCAATTCTCAGGTGATTATTCAACTGCTCAATAAGCAAAGAAGGAGTCACTCTTTTAATTGGCGAGTTTCACAAGTTCAAACAAATATAAGTATCTTGACACAAGTTTTTCAGACAATTCTCTATGTTCATATTCGTAGGGTGAGGAATAAAGTGGCAGATGCCTTGTCTAATTGGGATTTGGATCGGGAAAATGTACATGCGATAGGTTGTATTCATTTACAATGGTCCACGAGAGAAAAGACGAGCATTTTGGCACGTTCTCCATTTGGATGGATAATACGAGTTGCCTCTTCATGTTTTATTTGGCTTTACGCTGTTATCATGGGTTCTCTAAGGGTGTTTTAGTTGGTGTATTAGTTACATTGCTTGGCATTGTACATATTTATAACTGTTTCTTGGTAATTAATAAAATTTTCTTAAAAAAATCAAGTCTAACTATTTTATCTTGAAGGTTTCACTATTATTTTAATAATAATTGTACATTTTAGATTTTCTTTTTAAATATATATATTTAACAAAAACATGTGTAGAGTTTTGATTTAATAACTTAATTTTGATACAACGTTTAGTATATAGTTATTAAAGGTGAAGTTCATGATTGAATGGTCGAACACGTGTGCTTGGTCGAACTTGTTTAAGGCGATCAAACTTTCATGTCTTGTTTATAAATATGTCTTGATCATGTTCTTAATTTTCGAGTGCCGACCGTGTGCGTTTCGCATATGGTGCTTGTGTCGTTTGAAAAAGAGATTCCAGGATCTGTATTATCAATCACTTTCATACTCAATGGTGCTTGTGTCGTTTGAAAAAGAGATTCCAGGAGCCGAGAACCATGAACCCAGAGCCGCGGAAGGGAGAATGTATCCGAGTTGGTCGCAATGATGTCTCCCATTACCCAAACCCTATACTAGTAAGATGGAGGTGGGTCGTCGCTACTCTTGAACTTCGAGAGGATGATATGCAACAAAGTTTAGTGTCATTCTATACAAATCTACCACCGCGATATGAATGTTGTGAGGCTCCCATAGAAGGAGGGGCATCTAGAAGAAATGCAGGGCAAGATAGTATAGGAGGCATAGCTAGAGATAGTGCATCTTAGATAGTATAGGAGGTATATTAGTTACACTACTTGGCATTGTACATATTTACAACCTATTTCTTGGTAATTAATAAATTTTTCTTAAAAAATCAAGTCTAACTATTTTATCTTGAAGGTTTCACTATTATTTTAATATTAATTGTACATTTAAGATTTTCTTTTTAAATATATATATTTAAAAGAAAAAAATGTGTAGAGTTTTGATTTAATGACTTAATTTTGATATAAGGTATGTGCTAATATTAGTTTTAGTATATAGTTATTAAAGGTGAAGTTCATGATTGATTGGTCGAACACGTGTGCTTGGTCGAACTTGTTTAAGGCGATCAAACTTTCTTGTCTTGTTTCTAAATATGTTTTGATCCGATCGTGTGCGTTTCGCATATGGTGCTTGTGTCGTTTGAAAAAGAGATTCCAGGAATCTGTATTATCAATCACTTTCACACTCAATGGTGCTTGTGTCGTTTTTAAAGAGATTCCAGGGAGCTGAGAACCATGAACCCAGAACCGTGGAAGGGAGAATGTATCTGAGTTGGTCGCAATAATATCTCCCATTACCCAAACCCTCGAGCAAGCACATCTCATTTTCTGTTAGACACAGCTTCGTTGGCCATGATGGCTCCTAAGTCCTCCGTTAGTGGGCCGCCCTGTCTTAACATGAGGTGACCACAGGGATTGCATGGCCGCCACGAAAGAGTCCACCTTGGTCGTTCAATAAGTTACGAAGCAACGCATATTCCACCGGTATTTTAGATATGTATGTAGAATGTGAAGAATAGATAAGGTATCAGAATTATTTGACAACAATGTCTCACATAAATGCGGGCTTTTCGACTGCTATGATGGCAGACAATGATCAAATTTGAAGG
This sequence comes from Taxus wallichiana var. yunnanensis, assembly GCA_018340775.1. NCBI lineage: Eukaryota > Viridiplantae > Streptophyta > Pinopsida > Cupressales > Taxaceae > Taxus > Taxus wallichiana. Next base: position 351,951,776 of record CM031239.1, read on the forward strand.
GCTCCCATATTTTAATTTGATGGGCTAGGTCAAGCTTTATTTTTTGTAAATGATAGATTAAATAACATATTATCTTTTAATAGAAAAAATGAAAATGTTAATTTTCTTTTGACATATATCTAATTCCACTGTGAAATAGATGAAAACAGACAGGAATGAGCGGGATACAAATTTTCAAATTCCAGTGGGAGTTTCTACTATCTCAAGCTCTGCTCCAAAGGATTCTGGGTACGGAGCACTGAAATCTTGGACAATGCGTCCTTTAGGGAGGAGTGAAGTTGTTTCCCCCCACCCTCCCCTAAACCCGAGCTAGAAACAAAATGCGTCGACGTTGTTTCTACCAAAGAAACTAGTGAAAAGGGCTAGTAATAGGTATGGGCTTTCACTCTTTGGTTGCTTTGTTGGCATTAAGCCAAACGTGGACCTTGTCAGGGCTTGGGCTAGGAGAAAATGGGCTCCAAAGGGAGACATCTCTGTGGTGGCCATCTCAAATAAATCATTCTTGTTTTAGTTCAATAGGGAGGATGAATACCTCAATGTTATTAATGGTGGACAAGTGGCTTTATGGGAAGACAATGTTGCATTTGGCGAATGGCAACTGGCTTAGACATGAAAAAATTCAAACCCAATGCTTTCCCAGGTCTGGTTGAAGCTCCCGACTTGGCCCTTGAGTTTTGGGAAGTTGAGGTGCTAAGAGGGATAGCTAGAGCCATTGGGGATTTGTTGGTCATAAATCTAACGACTCTCACCAAAAAAGGATGGTATTTGTGAGATTGTGTGTGAATGTATCCCTAGGGAAAATGTTGTCTATCTTTATCTGTCTTTGCTCATCCCATGGGGTTTTTGAACAAGAGATTGAGTATGAACACTCCCTTGTGTACTGCATTGAATCTAGGTCTCATTAGTCATGGGGCTAGTTCATACAAAGGCTCGGCTATGGAATGGTAGTTAAAGCCACTTGCTCACGTTGAATTTGACATGGCCATTTCGAATCCAGTCCCCCTTAACCTTTTTTCCCGATTCCACAGGTTGGAGATTTGAGAAAGTGAGTTTTTGACCAGCAGGGGTTGGTTGTAGAACGTGTTGATGGGACGGCGACCAGTTTGGAATGGAAACCCCGTCACTTGAACTTGTGTCCCAGCACCAATCCAATGACAAGATATTAGATCTGGTAGGTCTCGAATCTAATCCCATAGATTCGAAGGCAATAGTGAGTCTACCAATGGGTCGAGGACGAGGATGATTCTTGGTATGAAACAGAGGATTTAGTGGCAAATTTTGTACTCAATGGTGCTTGTGTCGTTTTTAAAAGAGATTCCAGGGAGCCGAGAACCATGAACCCGTGAGCCGTGGAAGGGAGAATGTATCCGAGTTGGTCGCAATAATGTCTCCCATTACCCAACCCTCGAGCAAGCACATCTCATTTTCTGTTAGACACAACTTCGTTGGCCATGATGGCTCCTAAGTCCTCCGTTAGTGGGCCGCCTGTCTTAAGATGAGGTAACCACAGGGATTGCATGGCCGCCACGAAAGAGTCCACCTTGGTCGTCCAATAAGTTACTGAAGCAACACATATTCCACCGTGTTTTAGATATGTATGTAGAATGTGAAGAATAGACAAGGTATCGAATTATTTGACAACAATGTCTCCCATAAATGTGGGCTTTTCGACTGCTATGATGGCAGACAATGGCAGAAATGTGATCTCTGTCTTGTATTTTCAAACTAGCAATTATTTAATCCAAAATGCACAGACCGAACCTGCAACAATGAAATAACAAACTAAATGATTAAAATGAAGTAGTTTTCCCTAAATGAATCCAATTAGACAAATATACTTAAAGGAAATCTTCCAAAACCTAGCAAAACCGAGTTCAAAGCTTTCACAGTCATTTTGCTAGCAAAATTGTAAAATTTCGAATTGGAATTCAATCACATAGATCTACCTCACAAACTTATCCTAAATCCACCTAAGAAAAATTCTCCATGTCTATTTGACATGTTGAGAGAGGAACAAGAACAAATTGAACAAAATTTAATAAGTTAAAATTTACCAATTCGAATTGTAAATGCCTGTAGATCATTTTCACAAAATTGAACCCTCAAACTTAACCAAAATCAAATTTTAATGAATTCTCATGCAAAGAGGATGTTGAGAGATTTCCAAAAGTCATTGTTTTCCCAAAACCGAGCTCTCTATCAAAATTTATGGCCTTCTGAATTTTTTTCTTCACTTGGCGTCAAAAATTTTTTTGGAAAATTTTTTTCTTAACGGGTTCGCGGGCCCAAATTTTTCCCTTAGAGCTTCAGAATATTTTTGGGAAAATTTTCCAATTTGTTTTGACCACCCTACCAGCCAACAACTGATCGAGAGGGTGCCACGTGGCTCCACGAGGTGTCACGTGAGGCGCCGATCCCTTTTAAACTTAATGCTTCCAGAAATTTTTGGGAAAATTTTTCAAATTTTCCAAATTTTCCTCGCCACTCGCCGACCCATGGGCAATCAGGATCTGCCACATAGCATCATGAGAAAATGGTGGCAGAGCAGGTTTCTTTTTGCCTTTGGCATTTTTAGAAAATTTTGGGATTTTCTTCTAAAGTTTCCCTACTGCCCCATCGACCCATAGCCAATTAGGAGCTGCCACATGGCTTCATGAGGCGTCGGCGGAGGTGCGAGTGAATTTTACCCTTTTCACCCTTCGGGTAATAAAATCATTTATCCCCGCCACCCCATTTTCCCTGCATTGCTTAGGAGGTGCCACATGTCCCTGACGAACTCACAGGAGTGCAGGTGCAAAAGTTGTGTTTCACCTCGCACGGAAATTTTTCCAAAAGCCTCCCACGGCCCCACCGACTCGACTACTCCTCTAGGAAATTTTTCTTCCCATGGCCCATAGACCCAGCCATAGGGAAATTTTTCTCCTAGCCCGCCGACCCGCCCTCAAGCAAAATTTCTCCCCAGGCCTGAGGCCCACCCTTGGGAAAACTTTTCACCCTAAGGCTCGCCGGCCCATAACTTGTGAAATATGAGGAGTTAGGAGGACTTCTTTATATCAATGGAAAGGTGAGGAAATTTACCATTCAATGGAAATGATTTAGGGAAATTTTGAAGGCATTAATTTTATATAAAATAAATTTGAATCTTTAAGCCTGTTAGAGAATGGGTATAGTGAGGATTTACCCTCTGAACCTAATTGAACCTTCTAACCCTAAATTTTGGGACCTTGTGACCTCTAATAATTTTTAGTAAAATAAAATTATATTCTAGTGGTTTATGACTGATTTGGAACTTGTTAGTGATAATTACGGTCTTGTAACTCAGTAAGTCGTAGACTCTTCTAAAAAATAAAAATTATTCCATAATTTTCCTAACTAATCTTAGGTTGTTCTTGGGTCTCAAGTGGGTTATTTTAACGGGAATCACATTATCCCATGTTCGATGGAGAAATTATTTGAAAGGGAGGACTCATTTGAAGAAGCGAGATGTAAACATTATGAGGGAAAAAATAATGACTTGAAAATTGAGAGTAAAATTGATAGCACCAAATTTTAAAGATCAAATCTAGTTGTGGTGAAAACCCCTTCAAGTAAATTGGAGGTGGCACTTTGAGATTAACAAGAAGGAGGTTTCCTCTCAAACATCTAAACCCCAAATCAATCTAGATTCCCTAAAGGTTCTTTCCTTTTGCGAGGGCAAGCGATACAAAGACTACATCAAGGAGACTTTTGGGGGCATTGTTGATTCTCGATAATGGGTGGCACACAGTACATTCCAAAATAATTAAGAAAAGGAATTGACTGTTTGTAGCTTGTTGGGGTAAGTTGTTGGTTTTTTTATTTGTTTCTTTTTGGTTGTCTCTTTTGGACTGGTCTTTCTTAAGTTAAGTTTACTTAACTCCTTTGTGGTCATGTTTCTCCTTTTGTTCCTTTTCGGGTGTCTTCATGATGCATCTTTCTTTGTAAGGATTAAAGAGCCACAACCCCTTCTTATTACCCTATCTAATATATATATATATATATATATATATATATATATATATATATATATATATATATATTGATTTAAATAAAATAAATATGAAAAAATATGAAAAAGTCAAAATCATTAACTATATAACATATAATAATAATTTTGAAATTTATTTAAATTAAATAATCAAGATTCAAAAAATAATTACACAAGTTATAAGTTTGAAAAATCCTTATAATAAATGTATAAGTTGGTCATAGAAAAACAAAATTTATGCATAATAAATGAATCTTAGGCTTTGAAAATAGGGTTCATGTTATTTGTACCATGAAGGATTTGGACTTGATCACATGCACAAGAATTGTGGAGGGACTGACTAGGGAAAATAATGAGGAATTAACAATTGGAAAATAGACAATGAGGCAAAAAAAAATATAGAGAACTCGTGGGCAACAAAGCTTTTAAAAAACGAACAGAAGGAGATTTTGTAAAAGCTAGCCCCTGAGTTGAAACAAGAGACCCCATGGCTGAAAGTACCAGACTCAATGGTCCAAAGAGCACATGGAAGATTCAGCTTTGCCTTGATGGGAAAATTTTCTAGAATACGGACAAATATTGACTAGGTCGGGAGTTGAACAAAGAAGAAGTGGAAGATTTTGGGGCAGGTCAATATCTTTGCTCTATTAGACAGAAGCTTTCTATTTGTCTTCTCTCTTAAAGAAGATCTTGGTCAAGATTTTTAGGGTGGGACATGGTTCTATGGAAGAATCACTCTCTTCATGATTAGATGGAAATCGGGATCCAAAACACACATTCCAACTAAATTTCCTATCCGGATAAGGCTTTTAAGACTTCCCTTGGAATTTTGGGAGGTAGATGTGTTGGCGATAATTGCTAAAGAAATAGGGGATTTGATTTCTCCAGACCTAACCACAATAGCTAGGACCATATTCATTGCAGCAGGTTGTGCATCAACATCTCATCTGGTTCTTCCCCTCTGAATGTCATCAACTTGGAAACTAAAGATGGGATCGGAAGCAAAAAGTCATATATGAGGATTCACCAAATTACGTAATGTATGTGGGAAAGTGGGGCACAAAGTGGAAATAGATATAATGGTAAGAAGAATGCCCTAACCACCAACTTTCTAGGAATGGATTGAGCCAATAAATCCAATGCCTCGGACCCACGACATCGATCCGGTGATTGATCTAGAGAACGCATTAGATGCGAAATCACTAGTTTGTGAGAGGAAGGGCCAACATATTACAGGATTACGGTTTTTGTAATGTGAATAGTGACCCCATAAAAACCATGGTAAGACACATCAAAAATCAAACAACACAGAACATGGAAAAACTATTTGCTTCATTCAAAATTAGTGATGTGGACACGGGAAAGAGAGAAATAATGGTTGGATACATTAATCATGGGGCAAGCCTAACCATTTTGAATTTGAATGGACATGGTGTATTCCTTTAAAAATGGCTCCACAACACGTGGTGTTAGTGTAAATGATGGGGTGTTGGTTGATAAGACCGTATCTCCCGTTGTTAAAAATATTTCCCATCGTGACTCATCTAAACAAAGGGATGTGGTCCCTCCTTTCTTGGGGACCCTCAAATTCATGGGGAAGGGCGATTCAAATGAAAGAGCAGTGTAAACTTTGAGGTGTTAATGGTGGAGTCTTTTCTTAAAGACCATGAGTGGAAAAATAAAGAAATGAATGAAGCGGTGGTTCAAATAGGGTCCACTATTAAATTGAATAGCACTACTAAGAAGTGAGTCCCCTTACAAAGAATGGCAATGCAATCTCAATTTTTACCGAGTTGTTAGGTAAGGTGGAAATTATTGCTTCATTTGAAGGAGATGACAGATGGACAAAGGTTAAAAAGAAAATGCCTAACCATGGGGAATCCTAACCATTTTGAATTCTAGATGTTTCTTGCTGATCAAGTTTAGGTTTTATCTACTTTTCTTGGTTCGTAACTACACACGAATTGGTCCTTTTGGTTTATGACAATTTCTCGGGGTTCCTGTTTGTAGCTGCAATCTTGTTGTCTTTGGGCTTCTTGTCGGTAGATTTTCCTCTATCATTGTGTTTCTTTGCTTCTTTTGGCTTCTAGGCCTTTTCTTTGTGTTTTTCTTCTTCTTGTATCTTCTTGATTTTGAGTGTCTTTGTCATTCGAGGTATGGTCCCCTCCAAAAACCATTTACCAATAATAATAATAAATGAATCTTAGGCTCAACAAATTAGATAATTGTAGTGCCACATATTTCAAATCATTTCATTACCAATAATGTTGTCTTAACCGATAGACAACATGGGTATGAGGGAGACATTGAGGAATCTCCAATTTAAAGATTATTGTTTCCAAACAAGATTTTACCTTCCTAAGGAAAAAAATAGAACATTTGTGTAGAATTCAGGGTATGCCTCTCATATATTTGTTATAACCTATAATTTAAGAAGTACAATGTTTTTGAAAAGTTTTTTTAATAAATATAATAGAATGTTATACATTTAATTAATAATATCTTCTTAATAAACATATAAAGTAATATATTATCACACCTAATATCGAGTAATACATAGAGACAAGAAGCAATAACAATTTACTATTGATAAAATATTTAGAAATAAAAAAATGGCATAATTGTAGTGCTAATGTGCAAAATAGACATGTATTTAAAAAATTATACATTATGTAGGAAGTTGTTCCAAATTCAAAATACATGTTTGGTATTTTTATCAAACAATGTCTTGGCCAACATGTTTACATTGATAATATTTTGAACAACCAAACTCACTAGGACTTGACTTACTTGTTTCTTGTACAAATTATCATTCATGCATAAGGTTATGGATTTAGTAATCAAACATTTATGAAAAACGTAATATTTAAATGACCAGTTTAAACAATAAATACGGGCATTTGACAATAAACCACCAAATTCCAAACATATTTACAAGCTAGCAAAAAGATAAAAGAGAATAATGCTATTTTGAAAATAGAAAGAGTAAGGCAATTGGTTATTTTCTATAAAATTATCATTTTTCCTAGTGATTTTATTCATGATTTGTGTGAAGTGAATGAAGATTTTTAAATATACAAAATATAAAGCTAACAAGCATGAATTTTGGTGCTCTAATTATTATTTAATATTTTATTTATTAAAATAAATTCAACAAATTATAAAATTTAACTTACCATACAATTTACATGACAAATGATTTTTTAGTTAACCCTTTTAATGAAAATCTATTATATTTTAATGCCTTTTAGTATTGAAGAGTAATTTTTTTTTAAGTGTAAACATTTTATCACCCTTGTACGAAAAGTCGAGAGACATTTGAAGGGCATTGATGACTTCAATTTGATCCCGATGGTAGGATATGTATAGAATGAGTCTATTAAAAAGGTCTTTCAATTTTTTAAAACAAATATAATTGGAAGGTGTAAAAGAGGACTCCACCACCTGTAGCCTACTCTAACATATACCAAAATGGGAGTTTGAGAGTAGGGTAAACAAAAAATATGAAATATACTAGGAGTTGTTCCCCAGGGGATGCAAAGGTACGTCGTATTCAGGAAAGGAATGTATAATTCAATCGAATTATTTTCAAGAAATTCAACCACAACCCAATAGTCTAATTCTCATGATTGGATAAAATACCTAAACATTTAAATAAAATATAATAATTTTTCAAAATACTTACTTTGCATCAATGACCAATCAAACAGGCGACCAAAAACACAACACTATGGGCAATTAAATTTTATTATCATTTCTAGAAAAATTTCCCTACGTATTTGTAATTGTATATCCCTCTTCTTGGTAAAATTTCTTCACCATTTCCCTCTTCCTCGTTAGTATTTTATGTGTGCAACCTTTGTTTTCTTTTGAAGTGCATGTTTCATATAAGCGACCTAATCCCAGACACCTTTATTGTAGTTTCCGGAGAAACAAAACCTACCGCATCACAACATTAGTCACTGCAGGTAGCGACTAATCAAACACTAAAAAAACAGAGGCACGAAACAGAAAATAGTAGTCATTGTAACATAGCAAGACAAAAATACGGAGGTTTGCCCACACATTAAAATGCCTACGACATAAAAATAAAAACTAAAATTTTAATATTAGAAATGTCCAGAAAAAGTAGAATAGTTGTGACACTCTTCTTAATATAAATATTTTGAGTTGTAATGCACTATAAAAATAGAGATAATGGGAAAAAATAAGGTATGGAGGAGGCACTTTAGATGTTATTTAAATGGTTTGTATTATGATTAAGAGTTGTACAAAGGATAGCCTCCCATATTTTGCTTTGTATGGCCCTTACAAAAAAGTTATTTGTTATAGTCACCTCTCTCAAACAAAGGTCTAAGCTTGCTTGACATAGACGATGAAGGGTGTTTGTTGAGGCACTAACATAAATTTGACTTGCTATATCATCTCTCAAGCAGAGGCTTAAGGTTTATTGACATAGACATGTTATTTCTTATTGCGATTCAATCTTAGGGCAACTAACTCAAAGTAAATTTTAAGAGCACCCTAAAATCAACCGTATATATTGCTTTGTGAATATTTATAAATGACTTTGAAAATCATGGTGAATGCCACAAATCAAAAGGAAATACTATCAATTGGTAGAAACTGTCGGGCTATAGCATAATGCTTCCATCCAGTACCAAATTTCTCTTTTGTGTACGTAAAAAGGAGATTTGAATTTAAAAGTTGGCTATTAATGTAAATTCTAGGTGAACCAACCCATAAAAGTAACTTTTACCCATAAAATCTAAGTGAAATGACAAGCAACTTGACACCTTAAAATTAGCCAAATCCAAATTTCAAAAACCCAAATACTTGTGAATTAACAAAGATTCGCGACTAAAATTTACACTGAATTAACTTATAGATGTAAGTCCATACCAAAACATCAAACCATAGTGCTTTTTAAGACTTACAAAATTTTGACTTTTTATTGTCTCTCTCAAACAAAAGTTCAACTTTGTTTGACATAAACATGTCATTTCACATTAGGATTTGTACTTGGGTCAATTAGCTTGTAAATATAAGCACACATCAAAATACCAAATTAGGGTGTAAGGCTCTTTCAAAATGTCCATATCCAAAACCAAACCATGGTGTTTGGTAAGGCATTAAAATTTATTTACTTATTATAGAATCTCTCAAATGGAGGTTCAATCTTGTTAAGCATAGCCATGCTATTTTCCTTTGGGATTTATTTTGGGGTCAATTAACTTGTTTATGTAAATCCACACTAAAACACCAAAGTAAGATACTTGGAAAGGTAATTACAAAAATTTGATTTTTATAGCCTCTATCAAGCGGAGGTCTAATCTTGTTTGGCATAGATATGTCATTTTCTATTGAGATTTGATCTCAAGCTAATTAACTTGTAAAGGCACTTGCAATTTATTGACTTGTTATAACCTCTCTCAACTGGAGGTTTAGGCTTTCTTGGCATAAACATGCCATTTGTAGTGGCCCGAACTATCTTGCTAATCCATAAATCAATATGGAGGAAAAATAAAATAAAAATAAATCAGAGAGGAAAGGGGGTATTGAGAAGTTGGTGAATTGAGTAAATAAACCCATGTGAAGGCATGTGGGATGTTTTCTTGGGAAGGGAACTTGTGTCAGGTTGGTGGAGTGGTAAGGTTAGGCATAAGGGATCTTTGACATTGTATGGGTGCCTTAGTAAATACTGTCAGACCAGTCACCTTTCTTGCATATTAATCCAAGCACTTTACTTGTGACCAGAGGATAAATAATATCACGGAGGAAGAAAGGATTCAAAACAATTTATAAGATAATGTCCAAATGAAAGAGGATGCGGATCTAAAGAGATGCAAGGAAGAATTGTTTGCATGCTTTCTCCAGCCCTCCAATGGCAGACTCGACCCCTCATATGTAGGAATGCATTGATCGTTGCTTTATAATAAGGCCATTGCTGGCTGTGATCTGTGTCGGGAGAGTCACACTGTTTCACTTTTGCAACAAACAGGTCTCCAATCGGATCAATTTATTTTCCTGTGCACTTCCGTCATGTGCCAAAATGTGAACTTTGGAATAAGGAATAGATGTCCAGCAAGAAGAAAAAGATAGTGGAATTTTGTCAAATGTTGTAGTTGCAAATACCATGGAAGATGTGTTGCAGAATGTGGAACCTTTCTTAAGGCGGGTGAGCTGTTGGACAGAATGTCTTTTTAAAAAATGTTGTTTTGTGGACAATGTTGACTGCAGGATATGCACAAAATGGGTCGTTAAAATGGTTTATAAATTTCAAGAAAATGCGACTGGTAAGTGTAAATTCAAATCCCCCACATTTTTCTAGCGTCCTCCCAAGTCTATGCCAATTAGGAGCTCTCAAACTTGCGCATCCATCAGAGCATAGAGGAAATATTTTAGATATTATGGTTGTAGATGCACTGATAGGTATGCATGAAAAATGTGGAAGCTCCTGCAGTTTCCGCTACTAAAAAATAACCAACAACTCTTTGGGTACCATGGAACTGGAAATGGGTAATAATAATAAAAAAGAAACACAACACAATGAGAAGTTGAAAGAAGTGAGTGATTTAGTTGGAAGTGTGGCCTTCCACAATCTATTTTCATCTGCTGACAGATTGGATTATGTGCTAATGGTGTTGGAGATGGTGGGAGATTTTATGTATGGGGCAGTTGTTCCTTTTTCTTCATACACGTTGGGAATATTTTGATACAGTGGTGCAGACCCCAATGACTCCACTACAATGGCTTCTCAGGTTACAAGCATGCTATTTATGTTTTGTACTTAGAACTTGTCATCATGGCATTAGGATGGCTTGAGATATTATGTTGGATACCAACAAGGGAAATGATGATCATCGCACATGAGAATGTGTTATTTAAAATCCACTTTGAGCCAAGATGTTAGTTATTTTTATACAAATGGAAGTACTGTAGAAATTATCAGTTGTGGTTCTAATGCCATAGTGGTTGTACTATATGCTATAAGTGAGAAGGATTCAAAGGTTTCTGATAGCTACAAAACTAGACAAAACACCACATGAGATGGTTAATTTTATGGGAAGTTCATTGGTGTTATGGATCTCTTCATGCTTTGAGGGTTAATGTATATGTGGCCCAATATTTATCTTGAATGGTCCAACATAGAGGATTTTTCGATGCACACAAACTGTCTGCCAAATTTCCAAAGGAGAGTTAGAGCCTTATAGAATGTGGGTAAACCCACCTGAACACCAATTGCACTACGGGCGTGGGTATTGCAGGACATGGTCTCCTTACCTTTATCTCTTATAATTTTTGTATAATTTGGTTATTCATTTGCAATAAAGTAAAATTATTAAACTATTACATACTCAAACAATTAGACATTTTGACCAGATGACTAGTGCAATCAATAAAACAACACCTCGTGATTTTTCTACCGACTTACTACTTGACCCTCAACCGTTTTGTGATGACAACCTCATACATTGCTAAACCCAAGGTGTCAAAAACCTGGTACTCGTGTCCATTGGTTTTGGCGAGAGTCGATGAATTAATTTAAAACAACCATTTATGTCTACCTTCAAAGTTAGAAAGACACATTTCCTAGAGACTGTAAAACAACACTATGAGCCCTGCAAAGATATGTCAACATTGTATGTGTTCCTTGTTTTGAAGAGAGTCACATAAAGTATTAGCTCGACCTCTTTTGACCTATGGCTCTCTGTTCGCCACCCCTCTTGGAGGCATGTTACTCCATTTCACACTTTTAGGAAGTTACAAAAACTGAAAAAGTTGGCTTTCGTTTTGAACCACCATTTGAACCCTAAGCAACGAAATCCTTACCCACCTTCGCAAACCTCTAGTATTCTTACTAGAAAATTACATATAACCTTCTATTTTGGGAAAAAAATCTTCTAGATAGTTTGGCGAAGGCACTTTGTAGGCCTCAGGACATTGTTCGACTAGGTCAAACAGCGCAATTATGACCAAAGTGGCTTTCAAAACCGTTCGCCATTTGTAAACCGCTCACTAGTTCTGAATTCATCGCTTTGTATGAAATCTTGGTATATAGGTGGACACGTAAAATTTTAACCGTGGTGTGTTTGCTCATCGGAAGACAATGTTTGAAAGTGGTTTCTTAGCCTCCGAGCTTTGTTTTGAACGTTTTTGTAGCTAGAAGGAAAATGTAAAAAGAAAAGTTGTAGGACCCTCGTCGGGTTACCAAACCATTGTGGAAACTTATTGACACTTGTAAATAACTTTTGGAACTCTATCTTGTGGCTTGTTGTGTGAAATTTGACTTTTAGGAAAATAGTGTTTCTCTCTCTTTCCTATCTCTTTCTCTCTCCTTGGTTATGAAATGAAGTGAAATGAAATGAAATGAATACATGTTTCTAAACCTTTTCTTGTGAATGAAAATTGTAATTATTATTATATGTAAATGGGAAACTAAAGGCGTTAATTATGTTAGATTAGGGTGGATTCCATGCCAACGATTTATCGCTGATTTCATGCTCACATGGTTTTGCAAGATGCAAGAAAGATGGCGAAAAGGTGATGTGTAATTCCTTATTTATTATTGTAATTTATATAGGTCATTGTAAAATGAATATATGTATAATGTAGTCTCTTGTTACAGAAAGGTTATATTTGAAATTTGCTAATATGTATGAGATACTAGTTTTAGGGATATCATAGGAAATGTGCATTTAATCACATGTTCAATTTGATTCATAGTTGGGTATGGAAAAGGGTTTTATATATATTGTAAATGAATTTTAAGTTAATATAATGCAGTGCTTTTTCAATGTACAATAAATGATTAATTAATTATAGGGTTGTATTCTTACCTTGTAAACATAATAAAGAGACTTAATTGAAACACTCAACCCTAGTTTAAGATTCATGCATAACATGTCTTCATGTGTGATCTTTCTTAGCCCAAAATAAATTGAAAACTGTAAAATGAACTTAAAATTTTGTGCTTGATGGAACCTCCTAGCTTAGGTAAATAAGAACCCTAGTTGGTGTTATTGTCATGGTTGGTATGCTTAGCCTTAATGTCGTGAACTGACAGTTAGGAATGACTTGGAAAAAATTTATATGGAGTAAGTAGAGCTATTACTTCCTTACGATCCTAGTGGTTTCTAGATCTTACAAAGTTAGATCTAGAAATTAACTTCATCATTGAATGAAATCCATGTTGGATTCAGATGACATAAATGGATATCGTGATATAGTTGTTCTATGACTTGCACTCTTGTTAGCGAACTCTTTAGTCCCTCTCAGCTAAATGTCTTATCTTTGGCTAGTGAAAATATAGTGCCTTGATCTCTTACGAAGGGTTTATAGGGTAAATATGTTTTTTAACCCTAATCTAATCTATAATAGGGCATAAATCCCTGAGTGAAAATTTGAAATTTAACTAAACCTTAGTGATTAGGAGGTTAACTTGTGGGTAGAAAATTATAAGTAACTCTTTGCAAACAAAATTGATTTGAAAGATGTTGACTTTAGAGAACCCAGGAAATGAAATATTGTCCCGTAATCCCTTGTTATGCCCTTTTATGACATTAAAAATAAAAGAAATTTCACATGCGAATCATGAAACGTAGAAACATGGGATCTTACCTTGAACACAAATCACTTGTGGTTCATGTGTAGTTTATGATGCTTCCAAGCATGTACTTCTTCTAGATGTCATGCAAGTACTTTTGTAACACTTTTGTTATAAAGCGATGGTAATAGTGAGACCATAATGCGATGTAAAAGTAAATCATATAAGAAAAAAAAATATTTGAGGTTAGGAATAATGCCACTCTTGGAGTCCTTATAACTCAATTAAACATGTTCATGTGTTTCAAAGGATATGATTTTCCCTTGGTGAGATCAAACTTCAAGAAAATAAAACAAAAGATATATACATAAAATTTAAATAAAATTCCTATTGTGGGAATGTTGAATCAGGGAAATAAAGATACCGTGATCGAAGAATGTTTATGGGAAACATGTATCTTGAATCTAAACTATCCTACTTAAATCCTAATATTGCTTTATGGACATCACGTTATATTCACTTGAGTTGTAAGGGTAAAATGTAGACATTGAATAAACATTTGAGAAGCATATTCTTAACATAAGAACAAGAGAATTAAGTACTTTATAATATGCAATTTGAATTATTCCAAATAAGTATGTAAGTTATGGAAATTTCCGTGAAGGATAAAAAGCCAACTTAAAATGGTCGAACTGTAAATTAAATGTGGAATGAACTTAAGATTCTGTAGATGGAAAAAGAAGAAAGTTTTCCTTGCACAATAATGTTCATGGAATGTTGATCGTAACTAAAATGCAATTAAAGAAATGATGTGTTGTGGGTTTTCCAATCCTTGAGTCATTTTCTTGTGGTTGGGTCATTGTTAGTATTCATTCATTGGGAAAAGTGTGGCATCGATATGTCTATGTTGTTTTCATGTGTCTATGTGAGTCGATGACTTATGTACGTGTTGTATATGTTGTTGAGTTTTCCTTACTTGGAGCCCTTGTGGCGTTTTGTAGTGAGCAATGTAAGTCTAAAAAAATTATTCAGGTATTTTACTATTGTATTTGTGTGTGTAAAATGTGGGCATTACACCATTTCTTATTGGGATTTGATCTTGAGTCAATTGACTTGTAATTTTAAGTCTATACCTAAACATCAAACCATGTTGATTAGAAGAAACTTATAAAGTTTGACTTTTGATAGCTTCTATTTAGTGGAGGCCATTGAGCTTACTTGGCACATAAATTCCATTTCCCATCAAGATTTGATCTTGAGACAGTTAGCTTGTAAATTTTAGTCCACATCAAAACAAAAAACTAGGGTTCTTGGTAAGCAACTTACAAAGTTTCCATGCCATATGGCATAATATGAAATCATGGTGCTTGATAAGGAACTTACAAAAATTTCGCTTATTATATCCTCTCTCAAATGAAGGTTCAAGCTTGGTTGGCGAGAGACATGGTGTTTTCCCATAGTGTTTGATGTTGGGTCAATTTAATCAAGTACATGTACGTCCTCACCAAAATGCCAAACCGAATGCTTGGTAAGATGCTTGCAAAAATATGACTTATCCTCTCTTAAATAAATGTTCAAGATTATTTGAAGAAAACATAATATACCATGGAGGAGCCTATCCATCATATATGTTCATGAGGGAGCTAGTCAAAATTGAACTTGTGACTTCCATTAAACAAGCACATGGCCCACCAAAGGTGTCTATAGCCAATATTTGGATAAATTTAATCATCCCTTGACTATATCAACCCCCACCCCTCAAAAAACGTGCATGAGGGTTAGGCTAGTTGATATACCATATTGGAATTTGATCTCTTATCAATTGACTTGTAAATGTAAATCATGTATTCAATTAAGAAATATTGAATCTTTTCATTCATTCGTTGAAAAGATATATTAAAGCTTAATTCAAGATGAGTCAAGTTGACCCAGTATATATTGTATTTATCTATTCATAAGGTCAGATTTGAGTCAACTATTCCAATTATGGTTACAAACCACCACATGCCACTTACATGTGGATTGCTTTGACTCGACGCCTAAACTGCATTACTGCATTCATATGCACGTATTGAAAAATTATATAATACATCTTGCCAACATATTCTATCCAATATTTTTAAACAGTCATATTTGGCTACGAAAAATGTCCACATGGAGTGTTATAGTAGATCATGGGGACACATAATCCTTGAAGTCTATTTGTGTAGTTTAATAAGAAACAAGTTGTTAGTAAGGGACAAAGTGGGGGACGGGAATCACAAAGTGAGGGTGTGGCCATTTCGAGAGAGTTTAAGAATCTCGGTGAGGTCCACCTGGTGTTGGGGAGAAGGAAGCTAGGTGTAGTTGTGAACGAAAATTTGAAGGAAAATATGGAAATTAGATTCACTAATCAAGAAAAAGTGGGTGCATTGATAGTTGGAATTATAAATGCCACACAAATAAGGTGAAAAATAATGTTAAAAGTTGAACATATATTAGAAATGTAATGAAGATACAAGCAATGTATTAAATAAATTCAAATAATCTATAAGAATGAAGAGAAAATAATGGGTTAGAAAAAGGTTGAAAAAGAGTTCTAAGTGATCACGTAATTAATTTAAATTTAAATTATACACTAGATTGTGTAATGATTGCAAAATTTCGACAATGTCATTTTGTAGGTGTGTGCATGTGTTGTTTTTAAACTAATGCTAATATGAGTGAAATAATAACACCTAAATAGCCTTAATGAGAAAGAATTAAACAACCTATTAAGCACCATCATGATAAGAATTAAACAATGGTTAGATGCTAAAATTCATCAATACAAAACTTTGAAACTAACAATGTTAAACATATAAAATCCTCTATTATCGACAACATATAAATGAAGGGACCTAACTAGGCTCCATGGCTATCAAAAATGGTTGTTCTATGGTATTCCAAAACCTAGGAATGAGGTCTAGTCAAAGTTGGGATACAAGACCCTTTTGACACCTCCCATATGACCTAAGCACTTAGGAAAGAGGCTAAACTCTTCAAGATAACGAACTCTCAAGAAAACAAAAGGCAAGCTCTTATTCTATTTTACTACATGCTTTGCATTTTCTTTCTCAAGAAGTTTAGGTGTAGGTATAAAGGTAGAAGAAGGGCTCCTTATATAGCTCAATGGATAAAGGAAACACTTCATCCCTTTGCTTGTGGGATAAAGGTAAAACATGATTAGGAATGGATAAGGTTGCTTTATAAAAGGTAACCTTACTTTAGAAGGGTTTAATTTATAATTAGCAAGTCATGGGAGTTGGGGGTGTTTTAATTAATCAAAGGTGATTAACTAATAGGTAGATGTAAGCTTATAGAAGTTAATTAGAGGAATATTAGTACGATTTAGGCTATTAGAAGGGGATTAAATCAATTAAATATTGATTTATTGGTTAAATGAAGGGGAAGGCTAATTAATTAATAATAATTAATTAGTCTAGATAGAAGGGGTGAATAATTAATGGAAGGTCGTTAATCGGATGTTAGTTGGATAGGTGACTTAATCAATTAGCGTATTGTAATTAATTAATGACAATAAGATGGAAAATGAGTGATTTTGACAATATGTCGTCAATTTGTGAGAAATGAGAGAGCGCAAATTAAGTATTTAAATTGCTTGGGTGTAATTATGGGTGTCTACATTTGTCCCTCTTTGGGGTGGCGTAAGTGATGCCACTTCAAAGATAGTAGACAGATGAAATTTTGAAGGGATAGAAGAAAAATTAGTAGGAAGGAGAGATGCCCCCTCTAGTGTCAATGGGGTGATGAAAGATCAAGATCGACTTTAGAAAAGGTGAGAGATAGATAGAAGAATGGGAAGGGGAAGGATGCCCCGGTGAGACGGAGGATTAGGGGTGAAAGGAAAGCGATGTAGAAGAAATATGGAGGAGGGGAGAGAAGAGCTTAGCCTCTAGCCATTGTGTATTGGAACAATTTTGATGTCATCATATTGCCAAGAGATCTACGTTATCGGTCCTTATGAAAAATATAAGCATACGAAAAAGGTAGAATGACATGAAAATCCATGCTATGAACAATTTTCCATTACTTGAAAGTACCCACTCCATGCAACACACAATAATGCAATGCAATACGAGAAGGAAACAAGCTCATTTAATAGGGAAAACAAGTACGAACATACATATCCAACCCAACAACGATTAAGATAGTTGTACAAATGTTTTGTTATCAAGCTGAAGAGATCCACATGTTTGTGATTGATGACAAGGGTTAAAAATGATGCCTTGAGCAAGGATACATGCAAGGGGAAATGATAATGGACACGAGGTCCAAGTAAAAAGTTTTGTGCACAATGAAACAACACCAGCAACAAACGTGCCCCAGAGTACAGACGAAGCAAGCAACTAGCTTTGTGAATGGTTGTGAATCCAACGATCCGTGAGTCGTATTAATCAAGGAAGATGTGAAACAAACCAGTAGGATATGGAGAAAATACCATGCACAAGACACAAGTTTTAGCCATAATAAGCAAGTTACCATTTTTGTAGGTTTTTTACTTTTTAGGATTTTGTGAAAAATTTTGCCTTGTTTTTGGATTTTTGATATATATATTGTTTTTATTTTTTGTTTTCTAAAATGCGTGGACAGTAAAAGAAAATAGAAGAAATAGAACGAAGGGCCTAGGCGCAACAAAAAGTGCCCTAGTGGAAGAAAGAAGAAACAAGTGACAAATAATGTCCTTGTGTAGTGGAAAAATTAACAAAATAATTATTTTTGAAAAATAATTATTTATGAGAGTGAATAAGAAGAAAAATCACCTAGGAGCAATAAAATTGCCCTAGGGGAAGAAAGGGGAATTAGACAAAAAAAATGCCCCAATATGGTGGAAAATAAGAGAAAAATAATTATTTAATAAATATAATTATTCCACGGTGAACAAAGAAGAAAACGGGTCCGAAACGGGCCTCCAAGCCTTCACGACGGTGAAAAATAGGTTAATATACCCCACCTAGGGGGGGATAAAATCATCGCGACCAATTCATTTTAACCAAGCCCTATAGAATTTTTTACTGTGAGGCTCTAATAACGTGCAAGGACAATGGTGATTGCACGAGACCGAGTGAGGCAAGAAGATGCAGTTCGAGGGTATCAGTGGCATGTGGACGATGGCCCCTTCGTGAGTATCGAAACCTTGCTCATTAATTTTTGTCATTAATGCCCTAATTTTAGCGATTAGCGCTAGGAATTCACATTAGTGCGTATGTGCACACGCGCAGATGTCAATTCGGGGCGCAGCGCGTCACCTTGGGCGCGCACATCGTAACATAGACACTTGCACACACAGGCATGAGTTGCACACACCCATGCACACGTGCACACACTACACATGTGCACACATGCGCACACACCGGAAAGGGAGCGAAACGTGCAAAAAGTTGAGTGCACACACGAAAGGAAGAGTGCACACATTTAAGGAAGAGTGCAAACATGCGGGGGTATATACGTGCACAAGCACAATCATAGAGACGATGGCGCAAGTGAAAAATGTGTGGTGCACATGCCCAAAAGGGTGTGTAGGCATTCCAGCCGGCAGAGGATAGGCGAAAAATGCCAAAGAGATGATACTTAGAAGAAATATTAGGATTTTTGGGTTAACCCTAAAATGATAGATTTTTAGAAGAAACATTACTAATTGACAAGTGATTTGATATTTTACAGAGAAGGTTTCCCATATTGTAGCCATAAGAGCGCCACTCCTAGATAGTGGAGTTAGAGGGGAGCATGCGTCGGTGAGACCGGCAATCCATGGCGATACTTCTCGAGGCGGTGGGGCTAGGCCTCATTGCTTGGATGCCTTCTATTACACTGGACCATGGCCTATTGACTACGCTAGCCAAGTGATGGCATAACGAGAGTTAGTACTTTAGATTACCTACATGGGAGATGAATATGACCCTGGAGGATGTATGGCGGATTCTCCGCGTGCTGATCATGGGCACCTTGATTGAGTACAACTCTAATGTAGGGCTGATTAGAGTAGCATGTAGTGATATTTTTGATATAGATGACATACCGCATGACGGTATGACTATTGCCCTACACGAGTGCATTTCTGACCCCACACTGGATCGGTGGCCTTTTTACATTATTTCTCTTATCAATGGGTTTTTTCTCGATAAAACAAGGGCTTCATTCTGAGAGGGTTATTACCATCGATACACGAAATTTTCAATGGCAAGTGATACTATTGGGGACAATGTATATTGGCCTACTTATACTGGGATTTGCATTTGATTACATACCATGGTCAGAAGATTGTGGGGCCAGCTTCTTTGTTATAGATTTGGTCATGGGACCATATTACGATCATACGCTCTATAGTCACTTTGCGTGTCCGAGACCTAGAGGAGCCATCTTACATGGCATGGGTATCAGTAGGTGGTGATGCACGAGGCCACCTAGGTAGCCTATTCGATATAGGTGAGAGTTTGATGAGTTTCCTGAGATTGATATTATATCCAACGACCTTACCAACATATCCAAAGGCGAGAGGATACGACGAGTTTAGTGTGTGCTCGGTAAAGTACTTTATCATCAGCGATTGTAGCTATATTATAGAGTTGTATCAAGTTGACAGGTGCCAGCGGAAGCTTGGCATAGAACAAGGGACCCCATAGCTGGATATTTGGTATGTGCACAGAGATTCAGAGAGGCATACCATGGGGCCTCACATACCGGTGGCCCGAGCTAGGGCAAGTTTTACAGGTGGTCCCACAGGCATGGGACCCAGCACGATAGGTGTGGGACCCGGGGATGACATGGATTACATGTCATGGTATGCCACTATGTTACCACGGTGTCTTACTATCCTAGAGGAGGCCTAGGCAGTAGCCATTCATCCACCTATAGAGATCTGGCATGGTTCGGAGCGTAGAGAGAGATTAGTAGGTCCTGATCTAGAGGATCCATTTGATGGCCTTTTGCATGATGAGTAGGGTGCCCCACCGGTAATGGGACCGAGGCCATAAGGCCTAGTATAGGTACCAGCGTAGATTCTAAGAGTTAGGGTCCTTGAGTAGGGCCAATCATCGAGAGTACCTCAGGGACTAGTCTTAGTGGCATAGCCAGTGGCACAGATAGCCACATTGCAGCAGCGGCCTGATAGGCTTTAAGCGAAGAGAGACATGGTGAGAGTAGAGAGAGATGAGGCCTGAGGCTAGTGTGTGACCATAACATCTGAGCGTGATCAAGCTCGGACCCATATTGTCACATTACTATTAGAGCGAGATCAGGCTCGGGCCCAGCTAGCCTGTGAGGTGACATCTTTGTGCTTTTCGAGCATATTCGAAAGATATTTGCTCGAGATGGCCCAATTACAGTTTTACATCAACGAGACACAGGCTCAGCTACAACCTATGATATTAGAGCAAGATAGGCTTAGGGCAGAGTGAGTAGTGGGCCGTGCTAAGTGACGAGCCACATCAAAGATAACATCCTACCGATGCACGAATGGTACCATAGTGATCGCCCGGACATAGATATTTGGCTATAGCAGAGGGAAGGGCCTCATACTATAGATCTTCATACTTTTAGGTAGTGCGTTTTGAGCAACATGCACCATCTTATAGTCAGTGGTCTAGCAGAGGGACTAGATCGGAGAGGCCTCAGGCCTCAGTGGAGCAGCCATGACTAGAGAGAGCCGGCGATGCTCATGCCATCGACCTCCACGAGATAGGCCAACCACACCTTCAAAGGGTTTGAGTCAGCCCTGAGATTTTGTATATCTATGTATGCCTCTTTATGAAGGCTATGAGAAGATTGTGCTCCATGTATATTCATTTTGTATTGGTATAGCATTTTTGACACATGCCTCTAATGAAGGATTTTATTTTTTTATAGATGTATCACCTTTGTACGCCTCAGATGAAGGCATTTTTGATATAGAGCAGTTTTGATACATGCCTCTGATGAAGGATTTTATTCCCTTGCTACATGTACCATTCTTTTGTATGCCTCAGATGAAGGCTTTTACGATGTACTTGCTATATACCATTTTTGATATAGATATACCACACATGTATGATTTGGACATTTGTGACATGACATATGTGTATATGAGATGGACATTTGTTTATTATTTCTCATGGATAGATAGATGTGCTTATGATGTTTAGATGATTTGATGATTTGACATGTATATGTATCGATGATCTTGTTGATGTATCACATGTGTTTTTATTTTCTAGATGATGTGATCTTGTAGAATATATCAAATTTGTTTTGTTTATGAGATGTGTCATACTTAATGGATGAGATGATATAATGATAAGGGCACGGGGGATAGATTTTGATATTTGCGATCCCTCTTGCCCCCATTTGATGATACGATATGTGATGATTAGCTTAGCATTCATGTATGATGTATACTTAGCTTTTTCTTGATATATGATGTATAGATGATGTTAGATGTGATGATAATGTGATGTTATATAAAAAAATGCACATGCAATAAACACAATCAAATGCTAACAAAGAACACAATGAATTAACATAATAATGCACCATGATTCACCAACATGTAAAGACGCACCTCAATATGCACAAGCAAGAATAAATCTAATCTAAGCAAGAAAAGATGAATCCTAACAAAGTATGCCCAAGCAACAACACAAAAGCACAAATATGAAACAACTATACAAGCAACAAGAAAAGTAAGAAACAAGACAATGCAAGTAAATGTAAGTAAATGTTTTTGTAAGATTGTTTTCATGCAACAATTTTCTATTGTTTTGGATTTATGTGAAACAATTTTCATTTTTTAGGATTTTGAAACAATTTTCTATTATTTTTTGGATTTTGGATATTTTGAATGTTTTTGCAGTTTTTGAGAAACAATTTTCTATTTTTTTGTGTGGTTTTCTAACGGTTTTACAGAGTTATGTACGAGTAACCTAGAAAGCATGGATGCCCCCACATTAGATGGGGAATATACAAGGGAAGAGGCCATGCGCTTATGAACAAGAAGGTAAATTCATTGGATTGCCCGCTGTAAGATGGGAAATAGTGAAAGACCATGCCCCTCATAGACAAATAAAAGAAGACAAATCCAGATCAAGGCCTAACAGATTGGGCTCACAGGGAATCTCAAAGGTAGAACTAGGGCTAGGCCAAGTAAAAGTACCCTCTAGATGCAAGATGCTTGTGAATAATGAATCCTCCCAAGGTGCCGAAACTAGTTTTCACCCAAGGACCTATCAAAAGTGCCACAATTGCGTGGTTTCCACTTGTGGATGACCCGTTTTCTCTTTTTCTTTTTCTATTTTGGATTTTTTTGTATTTTTGATCATTTTACCATGTTTTTTTGAGTTTTTTGCTTTTTTGACACCATATTTAAGCATAGAACTGCTTAAGATGCATGGCATTCATGGGCTCACGGAGCTCATCACCATTGGGGTGAGCAAGTTTTTATGCCCCTATCCATATTTGGAAACAATAACGTAGGGTCCTAACTAATGTGGTTCAAACTTCCCTTTCTTTTCTCATTCCACTCTTGTGTTGAACTGATTCTCCTTCATGACTAAATCACCAACCTCAAACTGATGAGGTATTATTCTCTTGTATTAGTATTTGGAGACTCTGTTTTGATACACTTTAAGGTGATTAAGAGTGCGAATACGCTTCTCATCTAGGAGCTCTAATTCAACCAGTCTTGCTACCTGGTAATCCTCATCTTTATCCAAATAATCTCTAAGAGAGATTCTTAGGGAAGGAAGTTCAATTTCTAATGGGATGATGGATTACTGTTCCAAATACTAGAGAATATGGTGTTGCACCCGTAGGAGTGCGAATGGAGGTCCTATAAGCCCAAAGGGTTGGGTGGATTTGCAAGTGCCAATTATGACCTATTTTACTGACCATCTTCTCCATTATTCTCACCAAAGTCTTGTTTTTGCTACACCCGATCCATTACCTTGGGATAATATGGCATGGACCATTTTAACTGGATTTGGAACCGTTGGAAAATACCTTTTATAATTTTTTTCTTAAATGACTTCCCATTATTTGTAACAATGGCTACGGGGATGCCATATCGACAAATGATATGATTCATGATAAATTTGGAAATTTGAGCTCTTGTTACATAGGTTAAAGGGACAACCTCTTCCCACTTTGTAAATTATTCCATAGCCGTGATGATGTGGGTATGAACATCAGATGAGGTAGGAGTAAGTTTCCCTATCAAGTTAAGTCCCCATTTAGAAAATGGCCATGGGGTAGTGATAGGTTGTAATGGTTACGATGGAGCATGGATGAAGTTTCCATACTTTTGGAAAAGTACACATTTTCTAACATAATTGCAAGAATAGGTTTCCATGGTAGGCCAATAGTAGCCTACTCTGAATAATTTCTTAGCCAAAACCATTCCATTTGTATGTGCTCCACACACCCCTTCATGTACTTCTTTGATTGTTTGGATCGACTCCGTCACATCAAGAAAATGTAATAGATTCCCATTGTAGCCACGACGATATAGTGCACCTCCTAAAAGGGTTTAACAGACTATTTGGTGAACCAGGATTTGCTTTTGGAATGGGATATATCGGGAGGGAATGTGTTGTCCTTGAGATAGGTAAAGATGGGTTTGTACCATGGGGAATTGGGACCAACAACATCACAAGCCGAAAAGATTCCAAAGATGTCATACGTGGGGTGGTGCAAATATTCTACAAAGAATGACCATTCATTATTCCAAGGTGGAATACGAAGCATAGAACCCACTGTCACCATGGCATCTACCGATCTATTATGTGCTCTTGGGATTTTTTCAAATGTAATGCACATGAAGTACTCTACGATTTCAACCAACTTTTTGTAAGGTATGAGCTTGTCATCATTAACCTTATATTCATCATTAACTTGTTTGATAATTAACTGAGAATCACCCATAACCTTGACATGATGAATGTTCCACTTGATAGCTAGCTTCATCCGTGCAATAAGTGCCTCATACTTAGAAATATTGTTTTGCAAGGAAAGCCACAGGTGAAAAGCCTACGATATAGGGTTGGTAGAAGGAGTAATAAGGACTACCCCTACACCTGAACCATGAAAAGTAAAGGACCCATCAAAATGTATCTGCCACATGACAAATTCTTCAATTTAGAGCTAGGAGGCATCTAGTATATCTATATTCAAAGGTTCAGTGCCTTGCAAAGGTGCTTTTGCTAGCTAGTCAGTGAGTACTTGTCCTTTAACCAAATTCTGATGCACAAATTCTATGTCAAACTCACTTAGTAGAATGATCCAATTATCCATTCTACCCATGAGGGTAGGTTTAGATAGTAAGTACTTGAGTGGGTCAACTTTGGATATCAGCTTAGTTTTGGTATTCAATAGATAATGGTGAAGTTTCTGAAAAGTAAAAACAACAGCCAAACAAGATTTTTCAATTTGGGGATAGTTGAGCTCATAGGCGATGAGAGTGTGAATGAGATAATACACTACTTTTTCCTTATGACCAAGGTCGTATTGGGTGAGCAATACACCAATATCAAATTACGTAGCAGAGATATAGAGAAAAAGTGGTTCTCCGAGTTGGAGGCATGAGGACAAAGGCGGATTAGCCAAGTATTATTTAAGCAAAGAAAAGGCTTTCTTTTGTTTAGGTTCTCGAGATGAAGGTGACATCCTTTTTAAGAAAGTGGGTGAGTGAGTGGCACTTATCTGTGAGCTGGGAGATGAAGTGGCAAATGGCCTGGATTTTCCCCTATAATCTGTGCAATTACTTAATATTCTTAGGTGGAGGCATTTTAGTAATAACAGACACTTTAGTAGGGTCTACCTCAATTCCTCGTCTTGATATAATAAAGCCCAAAATTTTTCCTGATAGCACACCAAATACACACTTCTTTGGATTCAACCTAACCTTGTACTCTCGTAGGTGCTCAAAGATATGTTGCAAAATGACAGGGTGATCTTCTCTTGTCTTATACTTTCGGAGGATGTCATCCACATAGTCTTCCATGATATCATGAAAATTACAATCATTACCCGCTAATAAGTAGATCCCGCATTTTTGAGACCAAATGGCATCACCCGATAATACAAGCTACCCCAAGGAGTCGTGAAAGCCATTTTGTGCTTGATCTTTCTCACTATCTTGATTTGGTTGTATCTCAAAAATCCATCCATGGGAGATAACATCTCGTACCTCTTTGTTGAATTGACAATCTTGTCAATATTTGGTAGCAAAAAAATAATCTTTAGGCAAGCCTTATTAATGTCTCTAAAATCCATGTAAATTATAATACTTGACAAGTTTTTTTGGACAGGGACGATGTTGGCTATCCATTCAAAATAATCAATAGGCTAGATGAATCCTTCGCAAGTAATCTTTCCAATTTTTCTTTAACCAGTAAGGCTACCCTCGGGTGCATCTTTCTGAGCTTCTGTTTGATAGGCTTAGCATCTGCGTGCACAACTAGGTTGTGCATGACAAAAGTTGGATCTAAGCCTAGCATGTCTTTGTAAGACCATGTGAACACATATGTAAACTCTCATAGTAGCATAATGAATGTGTTTTGATCTCTAGCAGATAGTGATACTCCCAATTTTACTATCTTGGGGTCTTCTTCTGTACCAATATCCACATCAATGGTTTCCTCAACTAGTAATTTGGACAAGTCCTCCATACATGTAGGATCGGGAGGAAGGTTGAGATCTTCGTCCAAGGATGTCTCCATGATATTTTCATCCTTGACATGGTCACTTTGTTTGTCCTTTGATTTTTTATTTGTTTGTCGGCCAGTGCCTCAAAGAGGTTTTCATTGTGTGACTTGGAATTTGATTTTTGCTAAGGCTTTACATTGGAACTTTTGCCCTCACTTTTCTTTAAGTTTTGCTAACCACGAAGCTCAACCTCCTCACCAAAGTAGGCGCAGGTATCCAAGTCAATAAAGAAACCCTTCTTGTGGTCTCCAATGGGAATTGTATCCCGAATGCCCATGAACTCGGTGATAGCTTCATCATTCTTGAATAAATATAGCGACATGTGACATTTTTGGTCCCATTCAATAAGGGAGGGTAAAAAATGTCAAGGGTTGGTTCTGTAGGGGTTATGGTTAGGACATCGTTGTTCATGAATAGGTTTGTGGAGGCAAGATACTCATATTGGCTACAATGGGAATCCGTATTGTTGTCTAGATAGTCAAAGATATACTCACATTCAGAACAAGTAGCATCTTGATCATTGGGGTGTGCTCCATAAGGGTGAATCCCAATGTTGTATCTTTCTATTTTGAAATGTGGAAGTGGTACTAGCTCTCTCCATCCTTGTTCACTTCTTCCACATCTTAAGCCCTTGTAGCCCATGGGGTACATTATTTTACTAGATTTCTCATATTCTAGGGTTTGATAACAGATGGCTAAGTATCCACCCTTGCACTTGCAGTTTTGAATTTATAACAACTACGTCAAATGTGTAATGATCAATGATGGGTTAGCAGATTAACATAGTTCCCTTCACTTTTCTTCAAAATCTAGGATATGGAGAAACAGACTGTTATGTTCTTCCACACAAAACACACTAAGGTGTTATGATAGCCTCAAGAAACTTCAATCGGGACTATAGTGCCCCCAAATCACATTATGGCCCAAAACAATCCTCACTAAATTTTATATTATAGATCGGAAACCAACTATAATATGATTCTCGGTCGCCCTTGGATACATCGCATGAAGGCAATCCCTTCCACGTTATTCCAAGAAGTAAGGTTTCTACACCTAGGAAAGGTCTTTGTAGCACAAGGTGACCCAAAACGCTTTTATATACACCTAGCAAACTTGAAGAAAATACTAGGCGTCCATTTTGAATTTGAGCTCCCAAAAAATCAGCTCAACAAACCAATCAATACAAACCTAGAAGCAAAGCTGGTGCCTACGACAAAACTAGAAGTCACAAACTTAATCAAAGGCATCCCAACAATCAAAGATGAGCCCATCACTATAAAAATAGTTTCATTAGGAACCATTACAAAAATTGTCGAATTACTAGAGAAAGATCTACCTATTCTCTTGCCATTTGATTCTGGGTATAGGACATACCCTAGGAATTGGTTCCATGCTTGTGGATGAAGTTTGTATGGTGGAAGTAACTGAGACAAGGGAAGTAGAGACCAAAGGTGTCAAAACTTCCATTTTTCCAAATTATTATTGGACTCTCCACTTTGATGGAGTAAAATGTCATTTCGGTGCTGGGGTAGGTGTGATCCTTACTTTGCCTAAAGGGAAGGTTTTGCATTTCAATTTCAAATTAAAATTCGAGTGCACAAACAACGGGGCATAATACGAAGCCCTCCTTATTGGTCTTATCATTTCCAAAAGGATGGACATCAGTAATATCAAAGTACTCGGAGACTTGCAATTAGTTGCAAACCAACTATCAAGAGGTATATGAGACTAGGGATGAACACCTGTAACTTTATAAAATGGCAGTACTAAAACTAATGAAGGGATTTGATTTCATATCAATTGAAGAAATCCCGTGAGAACAAAACCTTCTCGCTGATTTTGTAGCAACCTCAGCTTCCCGATTCACTCCAAGCAATGAATTGGAAAATACTAATTTCATGGTATCAATACGTACTAAACCTTTGGTTCATAAAGTACCAATAATCCCGATATCAACACATGTGGAAGTTGAGAATAAGTCTACTTTAGATCACTCTGATAGTGATAAGGTGACCCTTGAATATCTAAACACCTTTACAGAGTTGCATCTCACTCACTCCATAGTTGATTTCTCTCTAATCCCATGCTCCTCTTCCTATTTTGGAAATCCCATGATAGAATCTCCCCTACAAGAGAATCTCAAAATATTTGAGGTGGAGAATGAAGGAATTTTGGAATTACCCCCAGGCCCTCCTAAATTTGAGGAGGGAAATGCCTCCTTAATCGAAGGAATGGTAGAAATAAACATCGAAACGAGAAGAAGAACCAAAGATTTCAAAGTTAGGATCCTCTTTAACTCTAGAGGAGATAGAAATACACACTCGGATCCTCAAAGAACATCAAAATAATTTTACTTATAGTTTACTGAAAGAAATGATGGGAATTGCACCACATATCACGGTACACAATCTTGTCACCAAACCATATGCAAAACCAATCAAGAAAAATTCAAGACTAATGAAGCCAAAAGTGGCTCTCATGGTAAAAGAGGAAGTGATGAAACTCCTCTAAGTGGGGTTCATCAAACCAGTCAACTATTCACAATGGGTATCCAATATCGTCCCGTTCTAAAAAGAATGGGAAGATACACATTTGCATAGACTTTTGGGACATTAACAAAGCTTGTCCCAAAGATGACTTCCCTTTACCATCCATCGACATTATTGTTGATGCAATAGCTGGATTTGAGCTGTTGTCCCTCATGGATGGGTTCTCAGGGTATAATTAGATTAGAATATCCAAGGAAGATCAAGCCAAGACCACATTTATTACTCCCTGGAGAACCTACTGTTACGTTGTCATGGCGTTCGGTCTTAAAAATGTTGGCGTTACATACCAACGGGCAATGACATATATATTCCATGACCTTATTCATAAGATCGTGGAATCTTACATAGATGACTTGCTAGCCAAGGCCAAAAATGCTATGATCACCCCGAAGTACTCCGTATCATTCTCTTATGACTGATTGAATATGGCGTCACATCGAAAATGGTGTATCATTTACTAGTTCTTGCATCTATTAAAAGTATAAGGCTTGGGAAACTTATATTAGATTATTTATCGAACTACATTATACGTATTGTTTTCAATAATTGTCCCCAAAGGGAATCTAACTAAGATAAGCTCCAAAATACACCTCGCCTACCCCATAGCGCCTTCTCCCACTCCCCCCAACTCCCACTTTTTATATTTTACAAGGTATTATTAATGATTGAGGTTTGAAGGAAAGAAATTTGTTTTACGGTGGATCGCAAAACAAGTAAGAAAATTTTATAGCTCGAGGGAAGACAAACAAGGTCATCAATTCATATTCATGACATATAAAATTTGTCATGACCATGATGTTATGGATTTGGTTGTGCCATTTAATGAGTGCTATGGTTTTGGTTGGGGTGATTATTTATCGTAGATCTTTTTTAGTTTGTTATACCTCTTAGGATGGTTTGTTTTTCATTGTATATTGCTAATGAAAACTTCCATATTTATGATAACTTGTATACCACTTTAGAACCTTCTCTAGTTTTTGCCAATAATTTTAATTATATGAATATTTCTATATTATATGAATTTGTGCTATTAGGTCTGATTTATTATGTTATATTCATAACCACTCCCATTGTAATTAGATTTGGTTAGTTTAATGCATTATTAGGGAAAATTATTTTCCACGTCTACATATACATATGAAGATCACACATATCATGTAACCAATAAACCATTATATTAGTAATAAGTGACTTCCAATGTAGTATTACCTTCATTAACATAAGGATCGTGATATATTGGGTTTACGTGTTGTTTTGGAACAAGATCACTAACCAATGTGAGATTATTATTTTTTAATGAATGAGAATTTCATAATCAAGGAAGAAAAAATATAAGATACATATATTTAACGTGGAATAGTTAGGCATGCCAATTTCTAATGGGTAATTGGTATCATCTACAAAATTATTTTTTCAAATCATATGAAAGATCACTCTAGTCTTACAAGTTCTCCATAAATAATAATAAAGGTCTAATAATCTCACCTTTAGGCACCCAAAAAAAAAAAAAATATCATACCTATTTTTGATTTGGATAAGAGATGTGTTAACCTCCCTCTCTCTCTTCATTCTACAACCTTTATACGTCTTACCTTCATCTCTAGCTTGTAGTAGTTCTTATGAATAATAATAATTTTAATTCAATAACAATAATTAGAAATATATATGGTGTATATATATAAATAGTTCCTAAATTATTTTTTTGATATATTAAACAAGGAAAAGGGTCCTCGCCCGAGAGAATAACAACATCAAGACAAAAATTTAAAATGTTAGCCTAATGGACAAAAAGAAAATCCAGAAACTAGAAAATTACTATGTCTGATTCCAAATTCAAATAAAGTAAAAAGCCTTCAAGAAAGGCCAAAAAGACAATTTTATACCAAAAAAACAAAAAACAAATATACAAATTACAAGAAAACATTCGATAAAACTATGTCTTCAAATCCGAACTCAACAATTATTATAGTTATAACTCAAACATTAATATAGTTTATATGTCTTACCTTCATCTCTAGCTTGTAGTAGTTCTTATGAATAATAATAATCTTAATTCAATAACAATAAATATAAATATATATGGTGTATATATAAAAATAGTTCTTAAATTATTTTTAATACATCAAACAAGGGAAAAGGGTCCTCTCCTAAGAGAATAACAACATTGAGACAAAAATTTAAAATGTTAGCCTAATGGACAAAAAAAAAAAACCAAAAACTAGAAAATTATTACATCGATTCCAAATTCAAATAAAGTAAAAATGATGCGGAAGCATAACTTGCAGAGGCCATAACTTTTGATCCGACCGTTGGATTGTCCTAAAATTTTATAGGGTGGTAGATATACATTAGTACTATGCTAGGGACAACTTGCTTGCAAGGTTGTGCTCATTTTGGCACGTTTTCGGGCTCGGATTCCGTCATCTAGTGGCCTAAAATTGGCTCCGAATGTTTTTTCCGCTTTTGACTAGGTCTTAGAACTTTAATAAATTTTGTTGTGCTTGTCAAAATAAGTCCAAATTTTGTGTGAGCCCTAATTTATGAATGCATATTTGGCACGCAAATTTTGGGGTCAATCCGAGTTGTTTTACATTTTAGGGTTTTTTGGCATTTTAGGGTTTTTGGCATTTTAGGGTTTTAGAGTAGTCTTGAAATAAAAGGAGAATTGTAATGATGTAATAGATCAGTGTGAATTCCAGAATGAGAAGTAAGCTATTTTGAAACTCCTAGTTTTATTTGCAAAGGTCATTTATGTGTGTTTTTGGAGGTATTTCAACCTCTTGCAACTGGATTCACATCAATTGGTATCAGAGCAGGATTTTGATCTTGCGAAATAGTTAAGGTAACATATTACATTTTTTTGTGTAGTTTTTACCTCTTTTATATAACCATGGCTAGACGCGAGAGGAGGTTATGCCCGGATGAATAGGCATATGCAGGAGCTACGAGAGACAAGTTCTTTGAGCTCATGGGGTAAGTTACCACCCTTAGAAGGAGACATGCAAATGGGGATGCAAACCCAGATAGTGATATTGAAGAAGAGACTCCATTAATGAATGAAGGAGGAGATGAAGAAGAAAATGAGAGAGACGAAGAAACCTTGAATGAGAGACCATTTGAGGAGAGATTGATCAAGGCTTTAGAGGGAAAGAATGACGACATCAAGATTAATGTTCCTGATTATGGTGGAGGGTTACGACCAGAGGAGTTGATTGACTGGTTAAATCGCATGGAAAAATTCTTTGAGTGGAAAACCCTTTCAGAGGAGAAGAAGGTTAAGTTTTCATGCACTAAGTTAGCCGGACATGCATTGATTTGGTGGGATCACCTACAAAATGAAAGACAAAGGAATGGAAAGGGCAAGATCCGAAACTAGAATAAAATGGTAAAGAAGTTGAAAGAAAAGTTTCTTCCTGTAGATTATGCTCAGACACTCTTTCGAAGGTTCCAAAACCTAAGGCAGAAGGATCTCAGCATTGAGAAGTATACTAATGAATTTTACAAGTTATCAATCAGGTTCGAACAGGAGAGTCCAAGAACAAAAGGCTACACGGTACATAAATGGGTTGAGTTACACCATACAAGATGAGCTGAGTATGCTCCAAATCCATAGCCTAGATGATGCTTATCAACTTGCATTAAAGGTAGAGGAAAAGAACAAGAGGAGTAATTTTAGAAGAGGTGTGAAGAGAGGTCCATCATCATCTCCAATGAGGGCAGGGGTAGATTTGAATCTACAAAAGGTGAATCCTCTAATACAGAAGGGCATGAAGATTTTGGTCAAAGCCATGATAACTACTAAAGAGGTAGGGGATTTCAGAGGGGAAGAGGTTATAATGGAGGACGGGGCTGGAATAGCCCCCAAAGGAAATATACATGTTACAGATGTGGTGAAGAGGGGCACAAAGCTTTTGATTGTCCACACTATCCTACACAAGATAGATGGCAAGGAGAACAACCACGAGTAAATCTGGTTGAAGCTGAAGAGGAAGAAGAAATGAAGGTTGCTGCAGACTTAGGTGAAACCCTCATGATAAGGAGGATGATGATTGTCCCAAGGAAGGAGAAAGAACGTGATGTTGCTGGAGCTAATTCGTGGCTTCAACAAATATATTTCAAACAAGATGCACCTCGGAGGAAAGCTATGTAAAATTATTATTGATGGTGGTAGTTTTGAAAATATGGTTTCAACTGTAATGGTTGATAAATTGAATCTGAGCTGTGACAAGCACCCATATCCCTATCGTATATCATGGTTCAAGAAAGGAAATGAAGTAACCATAGATAAAAGATGCCTTATAAAGTTTTCAATTGGGAATACCTACAGGGATGAGGTGTGGTGTGATGTTATCCCAATGGATGCATGTCATATATTATTGGGTAGGCCTTGGCAATATGATAGAAAGGTTACACATGATGGAGGGAAAAATACATATACCTTTTGGAAGGATGGTGTAAAGGTGGTCTTATTACCCTTCAAGGAAGAAGAGAAGAGTGAGGGCTTATTGGCTACAAAAGAGTTTGTTACAGAAATGGAAGAAGCTGGATGTTGTTATGCACTAATGTCAAAGAAGTTGGAGAAAGAAGGATTTAATATACCTATTGCAGTAGAAAAGATACTAAAAGAATACAAAGATGTCATACCAGATGAGCTACCAGATGGGTTACCCCCAAAGTGAGATATTCAACACCATATTGATTTGATCCCAGGATCGGCCCTTCCAAACCAGGCAGCCTATCGGATGAGTCCGACACAGAGTGAAGAGTTGAACAGACAAGTGACAGATCTAATATAGAAAGGGTTAGTGAGAGAAAGCATGAGTCCATGTGCAACTCCAGCATTATTGACTCCCAAAAAGATGGAGACTGGAGAATGTGTGTAGACAGTAGAGCCATAAACAAGATCACAATTAAGTATCGGTTTCCAATTCCGCGATTGGATGATATGATGGATGTGCTAGCGGGAGCCCGATATTTTAGCAAGATTGACCTACGGAGTGGTTACTACCAAATCCGAATCCGTGAAGGGGATGAATGGAAAACTACTTTTAAAACAAAAGATGGATTATACGAGTGGATGGTGATGCCATTTGGGCTATCTAATGCACCCAGTACATTCATGAGGTTGATGAACAGAGTACTCCGAGAATACAATGGTAAGTTTGTTGTTGTCTATTTTGATGATATTTTGATATTCAGTAAGACAGTGGAAGAACACTTGTTACATCTGAAATTGGTGCTAGACTTGTTACATAAAGAGAGTCTATATGCAAACTTAAAGAAGTGTAGATTCCTTCAAAAGAGTATTGTTTTTTTGGGATTTGTCATATCAGGGGATGGAGTGAGGATGGATGAGGAAAAAGTAAAGGCAATTCTGGAATGGCCTATTCCAAGGAATGTGACAGAGGTTTGTAGTTTTCATGGATTGGCAACTTTTTATAGGAAGTTCATCAGGAATTTCAGTAGCATTGCTGCACCCATAACAAAGTGTACAAAAGGGAGGGAGTTTGTATGGACCAAGGTAGCAACAACAGAGATAGTTTTGAATTGTTGAAGAAGAAAGTATCAGAAGCACTTGTTTTGGTATTGCCAGATTTTAGCAAGGTCTTTGAGGTTGACTATGATGCCTCACATGTTGGGATTGGAGCTGTGTTGAGTCAAGAAGGACGACCAGTGTCATTCTTTAGTGAAAAGCTAAATGAATTTAGGAGGAAATATTCTACTTATGATGTGGAATTTTATGCTATTGTTCAAGCATTAAGGAACTGGAGACATTACTTGGTAGCAAAGGAATTTGTACTCTTCACTGACCATGAAGCCTTGAGGTATGTAAACACACAAAAGAAATTAAATAGTAGGCATGCAAAATGGGTTTCATTTTTGCAAGAATATACTTTTGTTTTAAAGCATAAGTCTGGTAAGCAAAATCAAGTTGTTGATGCCTTGAGTAGGCGTGTAGCCCTTTTGACAACAATGGAAAATAAAGTCCTAGGGTTTGAGGCAGTTAAGGAATTGTATGAAGGTGATCCTGATTTTAGTGATGTTGTTAGAAAGCTTAAGGAGCCTACAGTAGGTAGTGATTCTTTTGATTATTTGATACAGGATGGTTATTTGTTTAGGGGGAAACAATTGTGCATCCCTGCTGGTTCAATGAGAGAAAATATTATAAGAGAATTGCATAGTGGAGGGTTGGCTGGACACTTTGGTATAAGTAAGACAATTTCTCTTATTGTAGAAAAGTATTATTGGCCAAAGGTAAAGACGGACATCAGTAGGGTTGTAGCAAGATGTAGAGTGTGTCAAATGGCTAAGGGTCATGCACAGAATACTGGGTTATATATGCCATTGCCTATCCCTACAGGGCCATGGGTTGATCTGAGTATGGATTTTGTGTTAGGGCTTCCTAACACACAGTGAGGGAATGATTCTATCTTTGTTGTGGTTGATAGATTCTCTAAGATGGCACATTTTATTTCTTGTAAAAAAACTAATGATGCTTCCAGAATTGCAGATTTGTTTTTTTCAGAAGTGGTTCGATTGCATGGAATTCCAAAACAATCACTTCAGATCGGGACACGAAGTTTTTGAGTCACTTTTGGAGGACTCTGTGGAAAAAATTGGGGACAAAACTATAGTTCAAGAGAGTGCATATCACCCCCAAACTGATGGGCAGATCAAGTAGTGAACAAAGCTTGGGAAATCTCCTACGTTGTATAGTTGGAGAAAAGCCAAAACAATGGGACTTAGATTTACCTCAAGCTAAGTTTGCATATAATAGCTCGATAAATAGGTCAACAGGGAGGTCTCCTTTCCGGATTGTATATGGTAGGAATCCGAAGGGGGTCCTTGATCTAATTGTTCTACCAGGTGAAGATGAAACTAGTGATGATGCAGAAGCATTTGCAGAACACATTCTATAGCTACAAGATGAAGTGAGGGAAAAGCTAAAAGTGAGTAATGCACAATATAAAATAGCTGCAGATGCTAGTAGGAGAGTAAGTGTATTTGAAGAAGGAGATATGGTGATGGTTCATCTTAGAAAAGAGAGGTTTCCAAAGGGAACATATAATAAACTCAAGTATAAGAAGATTGGGCCATGTAGGATTCTGAAGAAAATGAGTGATAATGCCTACAAGGTGGAGCTACCTGAAAACTTTGCTATCTCACCAGTTTTTAATGTTTCTGATTTATATAAGTTTCCAGGTCATGATGAAAATGTTGTGGAGGAGGAAGAAATAAACTGGAAGAAACAAATGCCGAAGGAGAAAAAGGAGAGGGTAATGCGTGTCTTGGACCAAAAGACAATCACTACTAGACATGGGAGCTACAACAGATATTTGGTACAGTGGGAAGGTTTGCAGCAAGAAGAAAACACTTGGATTCCTGAGTGGGAGTTGAGGAAAATTGATAGTGCAAAATTAGATGAGTTCCGTCAACAAAATTCGCAGGAGCTGAATTCTTTTCAACCAGGGGAGAATGATGCGGGAGCATAACTTGCAGAGGCCATAACTTTTGATCCGACCGTTGGATCGTCCTGAAATTTTACAGGGTGGTAGATATACATTAGTACTATGCTAGGGACAACTTTTCTTGCAAGGTTGTGCTCATTTTGGCACATTTTCGGGCTCAGATTCCGTCATCTAGTGGCCTAAAATTGGCTCCGAATGTTTTTTCCGCTTTTGACTAGGTCTTAGAACTTTAATAACTTTTGTTGTGCTTGTTAGAATAAGTCCAAATTTCGCGTGAGCCCTAATTTATGAATGCATATTTGGCACACAAATTTTGGGGTCAATCCGAGTTGTTTTGCATTTTAGGGTTTTTTGGCATTTTAGGGTTTTAGAGTAGTCTTGAAATAAAAGGAGAATTGTAATGATGTAATAGATCAGTGTGAATTCCAGAATGAGAAGTAAGCTATTTTGAAACTCCTAGTTTTATTTGCAAAGCTTTTTATGTGTGTTTTTGGAGGTATTTCAACCTCTTGCAGCTGGATTCACATCAAAAAGCCTTGAAGAAAGGCCAAAAAGACAATTTTATACCAAAAAAACAAACAAATATAAACATTACAAGAAAACATTCCATAAAACTATGTCTTGAAATCTGAACTCAAACATTATTATAGTTATAACTCAAACATTAATATAGTTATAGTTAAACAAATTGAACACATTTAATGTTATAAGTGTTTGATATGATTCTTAATATTATCTATAAGTATAAATAAGTTCTATATTTGGATGTCGATCTATTACTATCGTAAGAAAATATAAATATTCCATTTAAATATGCATGTGTTAAATGGAATACATTACAAAAAGTTTGATTTTTAGATTCATTATAGTTGTAAAAAATTGCTAATGTGTAGATCATTCGTATGTATAAATTTTTTTATTAGTTGTTAAATATTGGTAATTACAAGGTTGTGAATGTTTGATGAAATTTGAAGCTATAAAAATTATATGATATCATACTCTCACTCTTAATTTGGCTTATGGGGGCAACTTCCTTTGAAAAGATATGAATCAGTGCGTGCTGAAGGGGCTTGCCCCTTAGGATGCCACATCGATACACCTAAGTATCATTGCGTGATGATGGGGCTTGCCCCTTAGGATTGTACATCAATATTTGGGTGGTATATTGTGTTGAGTAGAAGTTTTTAAAGCTGCCCACTTTGGAGGAAAGTCTACCCTTCACTCAAAATGCACCTCCCATAATATCAAAACCATCCCTTTTGCAATGGACGGTTATGATATTATGGGAGGGTGAATTTTGAGTGAAGGATAGTTGTTGGAATTTATTCACATTTAAATTTTTCATGGATATCATCTTTATGAAATTGTGATTATTTCATCATATTGTATGATGTATATTAGTTTTTTCATATAACATACTAACATTAATTATATGCTTCTTTTGTGTGTAGTAGTTACTCTTTTGTGTAGTGAATATGAATACCGGAGCTTGCTTTCTCTCGATCTTGTTGGTAAAATGAAGACATACAGAAATATGAGCCTCCATGTAAACTGAAGATGAAGGGACTTCGCGTAGAAAGTTCGAACACTACAAGAGTTCCTAAAAATGTCCTCAATTTATGAACAATTTATAAATTATATGTATATTTTAGACAGTTTAGTATGCCATTGAATACTAGTTGTTCAGAATGTATAGTAAATAATTTTTATTACGATTCAAAAGTTTAGCACCATTTCTAAATTTCAAATAAAAGTGTGAAAATTCTACACATTATAATATTGAGTTTGTATTATCCAAAAAAATTAAAATACATGCATTGTGGGAAATTTAATATGCTAGTGATTTTTGTTGTTTTAATAATATATACTAACAAAATATAAGTAAAACTATAGATGTGGATAGTCTATGCTATTATAATTTACCCATGGATGATAAATCCTTAAACAAGGTAAAAAATTTCAATCATAAATATTTTTCATAATTTCATACATGACAAATTTTTTTTTTTCGTATATCCATATTTTATAAACTTCATTGTGGAGAAATCACATTTTTCAATTTAATTTTTTTAAAATGTCTATATTCTATAATTTTAGTTTGTAAGTTCACCTTTTTTCAAAAGAAGGGTACATGGGTGTTGCGAATATTATTATTTTATTGTTGTTTAATTATTATGTTTTGGCATGCATAAATGTATATATAGATTTTAAAGATGTTATTATTATTTTAATATTTTAATTTTCTAATTTGTAACTTGCTTTTAAATAAATATGTTTTTGTTTAGTTAGTTTTTAATGTTTTTAGCTAAATGTAATAGTTTCTATTTTATACACGTCATTGTTGGAAAATATTATTTTATAAAGAAAATAAACACCATAAAATATATTATTATGTAATGTGAATTATATTTATAAGTTTAATGATAGTATTTTTCTCATAATTTTTGTTTTCCTTGCATTTCAATCACTGCTTTTATACACGCGGCTTTTGAATTAGACAAAAATTCAAATGCTTTCAATGTTTTAAGATGGTATTCATGTTGATGATGATCAATCACAAGTCAAATTTTATTTCGAAAGTACGAAATAATGGTTTCATTAACGATGTAAAACTACATGTAATAATTTTTAGGATGGGAAGGATGACAAAATGGCGAGCATGATCAATCTTCCTATCCAAGAGATTACAGAGGAAAATAGTCGGTTTTCATATGATGACCTAGAATGGAAACCATTAGGGGATGAGCCAAACGTTGACATTTGTGCCACCATACCATTCACAAGACTACAAGCATTTATAAAGGGGGAAGGTTCTAACGAAAGTTTTGAGACTATCTTCACCCGCATAAATCACAAGTCAACAAATATAGAAAATCTTAAACCGCATACAACTAAGTCATATACTAGGTTCAAACCTTTGCTAACAAATTATTTTTTGAAATTATGGCATGCGGCGGAAAGAGACATTTTTTTCTACTATTAACACCCAAATGGAACCACTGTTCCATTCATTATGGGGTTAT
This sequence comes from Taxus wallichiana var. yunnanensis, assembly GCA_018340775.1. Taxonomy (NCBI): domain Eukaryota; kingdom Viridiplantae; phylum Streptophyta; class Pinopsida; order Cupressales; family Taxaceae; genus Taxus; species Taxus wallichiana. Next base: position 351,991,084 of record CM031239.1, read on the forward strand.
GAACAACTGTGGATGTGTGAGAGAATGGTTCGACATTCGCACAATTCCATAATATCCATCGACTCGACATTTTCTATGAACAAATATGGCGTAAGTAATTGGAATGAATTTTGAAATGATGTGTAATTTATGTATCATTAATAATGTTCCCTTTCTATTTTATTGAATCCCATGTTACCATTTGATGTCATATTCCTTGCATTACCAATTATACACATGGCTTGTTTTCGGCGAGCAAGAGGTCAAGGTGCCCGTAGCATGTTCCATTTCTTTAAGGAATATAATTGAAGACATTTATGGGTTGTTGGCGAGAATTCCAAAAAAGGAAAATGCCTTCGTGTCGATTGGTAGATCAATGCATTCATTACAGATGATGCGTTGGCTGAAATCCAAGCCATCAAGTGTGTTTTTGGTTTTCATGTACTGCTATGCCTATGGCACGTGCGCAGGGCATGGTTGAAAAATGTGCACAGGTATTGTAGTAAGGAGTCTAAGTGGAATATTTTTGAGAGAATAGGTACCATCATGTATGGTTCTAAAATGCATCACAAGAACACATTTCAAATCATTCAAGACTTCTTTAATGAATTCAAAGAGGAAACTAAGTTCCTCGAGTACTTCAGGAATACATGGTGTGAGAGCGAAGAACGTGTTGGTGAATATGGCCCTTTGTGTGTTTCCTTATTAATTACCATAAATTATAATTCTTGGTTTACAAGTGTCACTAATTTTCAATTTTTGTTACTTGATAGCTATGTGGGCGATAAATTTTAGAAACTTCTCCCATGCAAATCAAGAAACAAACACATCCATCGAGTCCTACTATTATTTTTTAAAGACTAGATACTTGTGTGATAGATAAAAAAATGTACTTATTGGATGGAATTTTTGTTCTACACACTTGTGTATAAGGTGGAGCCATTTTACAAACACAAGAAGAATTTACAAAAATATGGCTTCTTTACCAATTTCAAAAAGAAGACAACTATTGATAGTGATTGAGAGAGGAAAGAGTATTCATGATACTGATTGCCTTGCAATTACGCCTTATTGCAATCAATTGTGGGTTAGGAACCAAACAAATATAAGCACATGGTATTTGGTAAGGCAATGCGAGCCTTGGACATATGCATGTTCTTGGGCTATTTGAGGATATATATATATTCTGTGTTTGTGTATGTATATGTATGTATGTATGTATATGTACATGTACATATACACATACACATATACATATACATACATACATATAAACATACATACATACATACATACATACATAAATAAATACATACATACATACATACATACATACATACATACATACATACATACATACATACATACATACATACATACATACATACATACATACATACATACATAGATATATATATATATATATATATATATATATATATATATATATATATATATATATATATATTTTCTGATAGCCCAAGAACATGCATACGTCAAGGCTCTGCATTGCCTTACCAAATACCATGTGCTTCTATTTGTTTGGCTCCTCATAAGCACGTGTTGAAGGCGTTGGATTTTCGCAAGCAATATGTGTTGATGTCCTCATATCAAGAACCAAATGTGATAGGTAATTCAATGTAATAATATGTTACCGATGCAGATTGCCAAACATAAGTCGTAACGAAATAAAAATCGTGTTGAAATTATTTTCATTTCATGTGCGAACTGATACTGAGAGACAAGCGGGGTAAATGAAGACACATTTTGTGATGGACCTTCCTTGCCATATCCAACAACAGAAGTGGAAGTTAATTCAATGTCATCGTATGTGGCAAGTAGTGATATAGATTGCTAAGGATAAGTTGTAAACAAAAAAATTCATCCTATTGAAATTGTTTTACTTTCACGTGCAAGGAGCTAGTACTTATCTTTGAGACAAGCATGATAAATGAAGACATGTTCTGAGACCACCCCTCCTCATCGTATTCAATAATAGAAGTGGAGGGTAATTCAATGTCATCGTATGTGAAAACTAATGATATAGATTGCTAAGCATATGTTGTAATGAAAAAAAAGCATCATGATAAAATAGTTTTCATTTCTCATGTAGTAGGAAGTACCTATGCAGAGAGAAGCATAGTAAATGATGGCATGTTATGGGATGGCCCCTCCTCGTCACCTCAAAAATCAATGATAGTTTATGGTTAGTTGTTAATGCCTTCAATCAATTAATTGATGCTAATCATAATGTTCATCACACATATTTATGATTAGGTGAAATTGTGTGTTCATGTGTACAATGATATTGAAAAACCTAGTATATAAATAAATAACTTTCTATAATGTCTTATACGTCACAGGCTCTCCTAAAACAATACCTGCTAGTGGTTTGATGATAGAAAGTGATTCAAATTTTATGGAACACACATCCAAATAATTCTTGAAGTCAGTCTTTGATACACGACTGGGTACAAATGAACATAAAAAAACATTCTTTGAATGTGTTCAAAGGTTTAGGAGAGATCTAGAAGCATCAAATATGTTGGATGTTACTTTCAAAGGATATGTCAATGAGATAACCACCAACCGCATGCGTCCATGGTTTAGTGCAAGTAAAAACACCACCGTAATGTGACCAAGAGGTCAGTAATTGTTGAAGATTTGAAAAGTTGAGTTGAAGACTATGAATGCTTACAATTTCCCGATGAAAATCATGCAAAGAGGAGAGAACCCACATAAATGAAACCTACAGTTAAAAAATTGAATTATTGGTGTAATTGTGAATTCGTAAGAAATTTTAATTGTGGAGGTGAAGACTAACATATTGATAATTTATTTTACAGGTGGTTCAAATACAGATGAAACATATCCCCACCGTCGCTTATCTTTCAAAGAGTTTAGCATCTACACAAGGTGTGTATTGAATGTCCTTAATTTCAATACATTTATTTACCGTATGTTAGGTAAACATCCTTTGACACCTTGTCTAATATTTAATGTATTGTGTTGCAGATGCAACGGATATGTAGAGAGATGTATCTTACGGAATGAGCAAGTTGAGATTTGGAAAGTAAATGTATGGCATGTTGAGTGGGCCTATATTAGAATTGTAAACATTTAAAATTCATGTATATGAGATTGTACATTGCGTATATTTAAAATACATAAATATGGAACATGTACAACTGACCTACTCTTTGATTATTTTTAGAGTATTTAAAAAAAGTGCTCATTGGTGTTAGCCAACGTAGAACCACTCATGTAATATATGGATAGTAGAAAATATTTTGACAAATAGAAAGCTGATGTAATTATGATGAAATGATGTAATCAACAGTAACAAATTATCATGTCGAATTTTTATTGCTACTATCAAAGTGCTGAAAAACAAACCTTTTTCAACACTATAAAAAACGAACCATTGTTTTCCACAAGGTACAAACCATGATTTTATTCCACCTTTATGTAACAATGTAAAGCAAATCAAGTAATTATCAGGTGGACAAGGGTTGAAATTTTTCAAAGTGCTGAAAAATAGAGTTTGTTTTTTGACACGTTGAAAAACGTACTATGTTTTTCAACACTTTGAAAAATGTAATCCAGTTTATAACAATGTGTGACCTGTGGTGCATTTACTCCTTATTGTAATGATGTAATCCATATCAAATAATTATCGTAGAGAAGAGTTGGATTTTCTAAAGCGATGAAAAATGGAGTGTGTTTTTCACCTCAATGAAAATGCGAGTGTGTTTTTCAACACTTTGAAAAACATAATTCGGTTTATAACAAGGTGTAACCCATGATGCATTTACTCCTTATTGTAATTATGCAATCCAAATTAACTACTTATCTAGAGAAGAAGAGTTGCATTTTTTCAAAGTGCTGAAAAACATAGTGTGTTTTTGACACGTTGAAAAACGTATGGTGTTTTTTAGCACTTTGAAAAATGCAATTAGGTTTATAACAAGGTGTAACCTGTGATACATTTCCTCCTTATTGTATCAATGTAATCCAAATCAAATACTTATCAGGTGCAAAAGGGTTGGTTTTTCTAAAGCGATGAAAAAATAGAACGAGTTTTAAGAAACGTTGAAAAACACAATATTTTTCAGCACTTTAAAAAAAGTAATTCATTTCTCCAAAATGTGCAACCCGTGATGCCATTTCCTCCTTGTAATGATGCAATCCACATAAAATATTTATCAAGTGGAGAAGAGTTGGTTTTTCCAAATCAATGAAAAAAAGAACAAGTTTTTCGACATGTTAAAAAAGCATACGGTGCTTTTAGCACTTTGATAAACATAATTTGGTTTATAACAAGGTGCAAACCATGATGAATTTCCTCCTTATTGGAAAAATTTAATCCATATCATATAATTATCAGGTGGACAAGGGTTGCTTTTATTTAAGTGATGAAAAAATAGATTGAGTTTTAAGAAACATTGAAAAACACACAAGTGTTTTTCAAAGCACTTTGGAAAACGCAGTTTGGTTCTCAAAAAGATGCAACCCACGATGTTTTTCCTCATTTTTGTAATGATGCAATCCACATAAAATAGTTATCAGGTGGAAGAGGGTTGAATTTTTATAAAGCGATGAAAACATAGAGTGTGTTTTTCGACATGGTGAAAAATGCACAAGGTGTTTTCGGCACTTTGAAAAACACGATTCGGTTTATAAAAAGGAGCAACCCATGATGAATTTCCCCCTTTTTTTAATGATGCAATCAAAATAAAATATTTATCAGGTGGAGAAGAGTTGGTTTTTCTAAATTGATTAAAAAATAGAGTGAGTTTTAAGACACGTTGAAAAACACACGGTATTTTTCAACACTTTGAAAAATGCAATCCGGTTCTCCAAAAGGTGCAACCGATGATGTCATTTCCTCCTTGTTGTAATGATGAAATCCACATAGAATAATTATTACATGGAAAATGGTTAGTTTTATCGAAGCGATGAAAAAATAGAGCGAGTTTTAAGACACATTGAAAAATACATGGTGTTTTTTAGCACTTTGAAAAACGTAATTCGGTTCTCGAAAAGGTGTAACCTATGATGATTTTCCTCCTTATTTTAATGATGAAATCCACATCAAATGTTTATTAGGTAGAGAAGAGTTGGTTTTTCCAAATCGATTAAAAAATAGAGTGAGTTTTAAGACATGTTGAAAAACACATGGTGTTTTTTAGTACATTGAAAAATGCAATTAGGTTCTAAAAAAGGTGTAACCCATGATGCATTTCCTTCTTTTTGTAATAATGCAATCCACATTAAATAATTATCAGGTGGAAAAGGGTTGGTTTTTTCAATTTTATTAAAAAATAGAGCGAGTTTTAAGACATGTTGAAAAACACACGGTGTTTTTCAGCACTTTGAAAAACGTAATTCGGTTCTCGAAAAGGTGAAACCCACGATGTGTTTCCTTGTTGTAACAATGAAATCCTCATAAAATATTTATCCTTTAATTAATTTTTTTAATTTGAATTTAGGTGTCACCTATAAAGAGACACACATAATACTTCAGAAAAATATAGGATTTTCATGACTATTGATTGATATACATTTGTGTGAGACAATTACCAAGATAAGTACTCTATTCACTTGATTTATTGAAAACCCATTCAAATCATCATTTTCCCTTAAACCTTATATATTATGGCCATTAAAAGATAAGGAGGAAAAGAAAAGAAATTTCATAATATACATATTACATATAGATAAAGAATGGAATCAAAGTATAGATCAATCATGCATTTTTAATGAAACCCCAGATGAATGCATCTCTAATTTTACATTAAATAATTAAATTATTTCTATAAAATAAATTCACTTATAATTTTTATTATTTAATTATAATTCATTTATCCATATTAAAACTTTCTTCTACACGATTCACATCAATCATTTGATGTTCAATATTTAAATTAATGACTATTTTTACTTTCTTTAGTTTAGAGTAGCTAAGATAGAGTCATAAGATTGGAGATCTTAATTTTCATCGATTATTTTTATTGTTTGTGATATTTACTAAATATCTTATTTAATCTTCTAAAATTAATTAAAGTTTGAAACTAATCACTTTAAGTTTATTTTCATGGTCCATTTTCCTAGTAAACAATAATCAAAGTTTAAAGTTCTTTATATTCACTTTTTTCCTAACCTAAAATCCATTCTAATATAATTTCTAAGTTCTAATTTGTAGGGTTTTTTTCTTAGCATTCCTACAATTTTAATCACATTTTAAATTTATAGTTTTACCAATCCTATAATCAAGTGTAACTATTAATTGGCATGTCCCAAGTGAGTATTCTATCTCAGTTTACCCTAATAGTTTTTTCCTTGTTCTGTTTGTGACTATGGCTGAGAAAAACTTCATCTTCCAAGGTTTCCCGTGGTTCTATGGAAGATCTAACCTCTTCATGAAACAATGACAACCTATGTTTAAGCCTTAGGAGGAACTTCCTTTAGTGGTACCATTCTAGATCTGTCTCTCCAGGCTTCCTATAGAAGTTTTGAATCCCATAATCTTTCAAGCCATTGGTAATGCCCAGGACAATATGTCCATACAACATATGTTTCTATTCACTTGGAAAAAATGGTATATGCTTGCATATGCATGTATATGGACACAAATCAACCTTTACCCTCTTAAATCTTGTTGGACTTGGGTGATGAACAATGCAAGGGTAGTGGATTATGAGAACATTCCCTTCGGTGTAGATAATTTAATGAATATGGTCACTTGCTTAAGGATTGTCCTCATGCTATGTAGACCCTGATACGTGAATTTGCCAACACAAAATGAACCCTTTTGCAGAAAAGTATTATAACACTGTTTAGTAGAATAATCTCAAAGTTAATCAACAAACATAAACTAGCAAAGATGTAGCAAGTGAATAAAAGGGTGTAAAGGAGGTTCTACTAGGAGAAAGTTGTATGGCCTTAATTATCCCACCCCTTCCAACCAAATCTAGTAAAAATATGAAATCTCTAGGGGTGTACTAAGAATCTCAGAAAAAAATTGAGAATGTATACTTTTTTATTCCCGAGACGGAAATCTAACAATTTAGTTAGTCAAAAGATAGGTCAAGGGTTAACCAAAGTGAGGAATGTAGGAGATCTAGAAGCCATTCTTGAACAAGTTTCTCAATGAGGTTTATTACATGGAATGCATGAGGGATAAAGGGGATCCCTAATAAAATAAATGAGATAAGAAGACTGATGCAACAATATCATCCTTAGATTTTATTTTTGTAAGAAACTAAGGTATTGGTTGACCTTGTGACTATCTTAGCTAATAATACTACTAAAAAAGGACAAGTACTTACACTAGGCTTGGATGGGGCTTTAGGAGGTATGGAGTATATTTGGGACCCCCATCATCTTCTAGTATTACATAGTGGTGTCTCATATGGAGTATTATACCTGGGTGTGAGAGACATGGAAAAGGATTAGTTAATGCTTTTTCTTAATATCTATTCCCCAAGCAATGTTTAAGGAAAGAAATATCAATGGAACCTTATTAACTCTGTCGTTAATGATCACTTAGGATACCTTTGTATAATAGGTGGAGACTTTAACTCTATACATAGGAAAATAATGGGGTGATTCACACTTGGATGCTTCATCTGCCCTTATGAGTAACTTCATCTAGAACCTTCAAATAATTGATGTTAAGACCCAAAATGGCCTTATGACGGGTCTAACGAATAACTAGGGATAACGCATTAGGGAAAGATTGGAAAATTTTTTTATATCGGAGGAGTAGATGGCCAAGAGTTTTATCCCAATTGCAAATGTTGTGGATAATAAGGGCTATGATCACTAGTCGAGTGTCTTTGAGGATTGTAAAATCAAAGGAATTTAAGGCCCCTTCCACTATCAATTAATGTGGATGCGACATGAATAGTTTCCCGATTTGATTATAAAATGGTGGAAAGAAGGAAACTAAGACATGGAACCTAGATGTACAAATTTCACCAAACTCTTCGGTATGTTAAGAGACAAATTAAGGAGTGAAATAGGAATGTTTTTATAAATGTGAATGTGAGGAAAATAGAGTTAATTGAGTTGATTCAAGCCCTTAATCAACATATTAGATTGCAAGGATTCTCATTGGACCTAGATAAGAAGGAGATTGAACTCATTAGAGACCTCTACAAATGAGAGCAATGAGAAGAGATATTTTAGAAAAAATACGAATGTACAATGACTATAGGAGGGAGATAAAAATACAACCCTTTTCCAGAACTTCGTCTTGGCTAATCATCCACATAACTACATAGCATATTTGACTAATGAAATGGGCCAATAGGATACCTCTAAGATGGGAATCCAACAGGTGATTTTCAATTATTTCAACACTTTTTTTTCAGGTGTTAGCCCTGAATGGGAGGGCTCAACGAATATTTATGATAATATTTCTTCTCTCATTATAGAGGAAGATAATCACCAGTTGCTTAAGACCATTTGTGAACAAGTATTACATCAAGTTGTGTTCACTATGAAGAAAGGAAAAACTCCTAGGCTAGATGGATTTCCAATAGAATTCTATCAACAATTTTGGGAGCTAATTAAATTTGATCTTTTAGAGGTGGTCAAGGAATTTTGGAAAGAAAGAACTATCTTGAGAAATATGAATTACATATACATAGCTCGATTCCTAAAATTGTGGAGGCATCTACCATTGTTGAATATTGCCCAATTGCTTTATGCAATATTTTGTAAAAATAATTACTAAATTAATGGCTGAAAGGATGAAAAAAATTATTAATAAAATTATATCGCGGAAACAAGGAGGTTTTGTTCCTCATAGAAAAATTTCTGATGATATAATTTTGCAACAATAATCTCTTCATTCTAAGAAAATTCAAAAAGGCCTACTATGTTCATGAGATTAGAACTTGCTAAAGCACATGACACGATCAAATTGTTTTTTTGGCCATTCTTTTAGTACGCTTTGGTTTTGTAGCTTAGTGGATAGAGTGGACTCAAGCATGCATCACTATTGTTTCTTTCTTTGTTCTAATTAATGGGGATCCTTCCTCGTGGTTTTTATCCTCAAGGGGAATCAAACAAGGTGAGCCGCTCTCTCCCTTCTGTTTATAATTGTGGTGCGAGTCTCTAGGATGACTGTTAATTATAGCCATAAATGAAAAAAACTCAAAGGTATCTATCTTATGTGATAGGATTTTCCTCGACACATTTTCAATTTGTTAATAACTCCTCTATCATGGGGAAGCCACTTTGAGAGAAGCATCTCATATTGCCTCTATTTTGTGCCTTTTCTCCCAAGCTACTGGATACAATATAAATGAAGGTAAATCCATAATCATCTTATTTCATTTTTCCCTAAGGCTTGAGTAAGACATCCTTTGATAGTTGAGGTTCCATTGAGGTAATTTACCAATCAAATATCTTGGCCTCTTTCTTTCTCCCTGAAAAAATCATGGGCTGAACAAGGGTTAAGGTAAAAATTACCACTAAATTTTACATATGGACAAATAGATGGCTTTCTTTTAGAGGAAAAATGACCACTGGTCAAAACTATCCTACGGGCCACTCTAATCTATGTTGTGTCTCTACTTCATATGCCGCTTAGAATCTTGCATGACATAGATTCTATCACCACAAGTTTCTTTGGCGTGGAAAACAATAGCATAACAAATGGAATTTAACCAAATGGAATATCTTATGTCACCCCAAAGAGAATAGGGGACTCATATTTAGAGACAGTGTTAAGAACAATATGGCTTTGACAACTAAATTATATTGGTGGCTTCTCCATAATCCTCAGCAACTATGGGTTATTAATGTGTTTGCTAAATATATAGATGGTTTGCCTCTGCTTCAACTCATCCACCACTCCTTACCTACTAATGGATCTCCTATATTTTCTCATATGCTTGGCGAGATTCTTATGAAAGAGAATCTATTTTGGATTGTTAAAAATGGTTGTCAAGAAATTTTTGGATATATTTTTGTAATGGATTTCCATAAATTATACCTCACTACCCAGGTTTTCTGCAAGTTATGAATGCACTCCAACTTTAGGAGAGGATTAAAGTCCATCACTATCAGTAGTTACATCCTCATAAAGAGTGGCTTCCGCTCTCTCTCTAGCCACTAACTTTGTCACAACAATAGGTCCAAAAATTGACTTACATTTTATAATCACATTTGGTATCCTTGTCGGGTACAAATGATTAATTGGGGTGGGGAAGGATTTTTGATGATAGCTATACGGTGGCGGAGGGGTATGCTACATTGGCTAGATCACACAACCATCCGTAGATGGTTGTTTTCAAGAAGATATGGCAGCCTATGCTTTGTGGCCTAAAGTGATATTTTTATTTGAATCCTTCTTCACAAACATGTTCTCATAGGGAAAATCTTATGAAAAGAGGGCCGAAAGGACCTTTTCGGTGTATGTTATGTTTCAATGAGGTTGAAATGTGTGATCTATTTTCCTATCTTTCCCTTTTTCTTTACAATTGTGGAAGTACCTTTCAGACATGCTCATGGTAGTGTGGAATGATCCCATTAGCCTAGGGTAGGTAATTCATAGGTGGGAACTGGTTGTGAAAGATACCCATGTGCTGAATATTGCTTGTTGCATGTCATAACAATAATGTTATGGAATGTCTAGAAATAAAGAAATAGACACATATTTGAAAGAGTAATACATGACTTGGACTATGTATGGGCCCATATTAAAACTAATATTGCTGAAACGCGTCAAACTAAAGTTAAATTGATAAACCCTATACCGAGAAAAGATGGAGGTGGTTCTTCGCTACTCTTGAACTTCGAGAGGATGATATGCAACAAATTTTAGTGTCATTCTATACAAATCTACCACAGGTGAGGTGAATGTTTGGAGGCTCTTATAGAAGGAGGGGCATCTAGAAGAAATCTAGGGAAAGATAGTATAGGAGGCATAGCTAGAGATAGTGCATCTTAGTAGTACTTATTCTCTGCGAGAAGATTGGAATAACCACAAATAATATGGCTCAAATCCTTTCCATTTAGTATTCTCTAAAGGAAGATGCAAAAATTAGGTGGAGTAGAGTTACTATTGAATCCAATTCTAAGGTGATTATTCAACTACTCAATAAGCAAAGAAGGAGTCACTCTTTTAATTGGCGAGTTTCACAAGTTCAAACAAATATAAGTATCTTGACACAAGTTTTTAGACAGGTTCTCTATGTTCATATTTGAAGGGCGAGGAATAAAGTGGTAGATGCCTTGTCTAATTGGGCTTTGGATCAGAAAAATGTACATGCGATAGGTTGTATTCATTTATAATGGTCCATGGAGAAAAGACAAGAAATTTGACACATTCTCCATTTGGATGGATAATATGAGTCACCTCTTCATGTTTTATTTGGCTTTACGTTGTTATCATGGGTACTCTAAGGGTGTTTTAGTTGGTGCATTAGTTACCTTTGCTTGGCATTGTACATATTTATAACTGTTTCTTGGTAATTAATAAAATTTTCTAAAAAAAATCAAGTCTAACTATTTTATCTTGAAGATTTCACTATTATTTTAATATTAATTGTACATTTTAGATTTTCTTTTTAAATATATATATTTCAAAAAAATGTGTCAAGTTTTGTTTTAATAACTTAATTTTGACATAAGGTATGTGCTAATATTAGTTTTAGTATATAGTTATTAAAGGTGAAGTTCATGATTGAGTGGTCGAACACTTGTGATTGGTCGAACTTGTTTAAGGTGATCAAACTTTCACATCTAGTTTCTAAATATGTTTTGATCATGTTCTTAATTTTACAACATGAGGGCCACCTGTCTTAAGATGAGGTAATGTCTTATCGAGAATTATTTGACAACAATATCTCACATAAATGCGGGCTTTTCGATTCTATGATGGCGACAATGATCAAATTTGAAGGGATCCCCATATTTTAATTTGATGGGCTAGGTCAAGCTTTATATTTTGTAAATGCTAGAATAAATAACATATTATCTTTTAATAGGAAAAATGATAATGTTAATTTTCCTTTAACGTATATCTAATTCCATTGTGAAATAGATGAAAATGGACGAGAATGAGTGGGATACAAATTTTCAAATTCTAGTGGGAGTTTCTACTATCTCGAGCTCTCCTCCAAAGGATTCTCGGTATGGAGCAACGATATCTTGGGCAATGTGTGCTTCGGGGAGGAGTGAAGTTGTTTCCCCCACCCTCCTTGAATCGACCTAGAAACAAAATGCGTCGACATTGTTTGTACCGAGAGAAACTAGTGGAAAGGGCTAGTAATAGGTATGGGCTTTCACTCTTTGGTTGCTTTGTTGGCATTAAGCCAAATGTGGACCTTGTCAGGGCTTGGGCTAGAAGAAAATGGGTTCCAAAGGGAGACGTCTTTGTGATGGCAATCTCAAATAAATCATTTTGTTTTAGTTCAACAAGGAGGAAGAATACCTCAATGTTATTAATGGTGGACCGTGGCTTTATGGGAAGACAATGTTTCATTTCACCGAATGGAGACCTAGCTTAGACATGAAAAAATTTGAACCCAATGCTTTCCCAGTCTGGGTGAAGCTCCCTGACTTGGCCCTTGAGTTTTAGGAAGTTGAGGTGCTAAGAGGGATAGCTAGAGCCATTGGGGATCTGTTGGTCATAGATCTAACGACTCTCGCCAGAACAAGGATGGTATTTGCGAGAATGTGTGTGAATGTATCCCCAGGGAAAATGTTGTACCTTTATCCATCTTTGCCTGTCCCATGGGGTTTTTGAACAAGAGATTGAGAATGAACACTCCCTTGTGTACTGCATTAAATGTAGGTGTGTTGGGCATGGGGTTAGTTCCTATAAAGGATCAGCTTTGGAATGGTAGTTGAAGCCACTTTCCCGTGTTGAATTTGGCATGGCCACTTTGAATCTAGTCCACAAAACCTTTTTCCTAGATTCCATGGTTGGAGATTTGAAAAAAAGTGAGTTGTTGAGTAGTGTGGGGCTAGTTGTAGAATGTGTTGATGGGACGATGACTAAGTTTAGAGTGGAAACCCTATCACCTACACCTCGCATGCCTAGACCAATCCAATGACAAGATATTAGATCCGGTGGTCTCGAATCTAAACCCATAGATTTAGATAGCAATGGCGAGTCTACTAGTGGTTCGAGGATGAGGATGATTCTTGGTATGAAAAGGAGGATTCAATGGAAAATCTTGTGGTGTTATCTATAGTGCCCACTTCCCTTTGACACCTTTTGATACTGATCATGATACTATTGATTATATTATGGACATAATTATGGACTTTATTATAGTATGATGTTAGATGTTAGATCATGGATTATTGTTGACTTGATTTAGTTATGATGCATGATGATTATTAGAGACATTTTGGATATTGATGTTGATATACTTTTTAACATGGTTATATTATGGATGTTGTTCGACATGTGATATTTGGATATTGTGAGTAGACCTAGAAATAGAAATTATTGGATGATGATATAGTTGTTGATAAAACTATAAATGATATGGTTAGATTTCTTTGATGTTGTTGTGATTCATATATCTGGATGATTTTGGGAATTATATTTATATTATTTTGGATGTTCTGATATGGCCACGAGGCCGAAGGAGGTATTTGTATTTTACAGGTTTAAAATATCACAACAAACATCAGGGATTGGAGACCAACCACATTGGAATTCTAGATGAATTCAACAAGGTCACCATGGCAACTTGTATTTGTTTGTGCATGTTTTTTTGTGTTAGGGATTCCCATGGGGGATCACCTTTAAATGTGACCAAGGGGGTTATGTGTATTTATTTATTTGGACCCTTTGCATGTGTTCTTTTTGTGGTGCATTGACCCTTTCATTATTTATTAATTGGTGTGTAATATTATGAGTAATCATGTTGTTAAGTTAATTAATTAAAATATGTCATAAGAAAGTAATTAATATGGTTGTTGGCTATGATTTAAAGTGTTGTAAGAATGAGTTAATAATGTGTAAGTGATGTGTAAGTTAAATTTTTGAGTGTGAAACACTCCACCTTCTTGGAAATTCGAATTTTTCCTTAGAGGATGATTTTGGAGGCTTGTGGGACAAGTTAAACTTGTCCCATACCTCTTAAATTTATTTACCAACCATACCTATGGTTGGAGAGTTGAAATTTGACTTTTATAATGATTTTTGAGAAGGCAAATTGTAGGTTTTAATTGCACTTTTCTTACATGATTTAATTTCAGTCATTTGGGGTGTGGGTTGGATTTGAGTATGTAAGTAAACTGTCATATTATTCACCCACCTATTTATTTTGCATATGAGAATGAAGTTGAATTTTTGGGTTGGGATTGAGGATGTGTGATGTGACATCCTACATGGATCCACCTCATCCTCATCCCTTCCCTCTTCTATAAAATTCGAATTCCTTTCCTTGTTTTGGGTTGGTTCACTTTGGAGACTTCATTCTTAGGTGAATTCTTTTGTTGTTTAGGAGCTCTTTCTTTAAATAAGTTTTCGGGCAATTGTTGCATGCTTGCACTTGACTGATTTGGGATTGGTTACATTGGGATAAAGCTTGTTGTTTTAGAACTTGGAACAACTCCATCATGGAGAGGTAGGAGCTTGGATCTTGAAATGATCTTCTTTTATGAATGAAAATGTTAATGTGTGAATGTTTTGGCATGTTTGTGGGTTGTTGGGTAGATGGCCTAGGAATGGTGTCGGAGAAGACTATGGAGTTTAATTATGGGAGACACAAGTGTGTTTTAGGGAGGTATAAGGGTGTAGGGAGTTGGGATTTGGGTTCCACCTTACAAAGAAATAGCTTGCATTTATTTACTTTTTATGGGGTGCCATAAGAGGTTGGGGAGGCATAAGGAAATGTGAGGAATAAGGGGTACTTTGGGAGGCATAAGGAATGTTAGGGTTGTGATATACTTTATTTTGGTGGTTTGTAATTCAGGTGGTGATACCCATTTCCCCTTTTGGGAGGCATAAGAAGCATCCCCCATAGTTTCTTGCTCCTTTGGCTTGCTTGATGAAGCCTTAGTATTGTTTTCATGTTTTAATGTAGTTGCAAACTACATTCTATTTTGGATTGTGTTTTATTGTGAAAATGTTGCTTGCGTGTTTTGTGGAATCCTATTGTTGCCATGAGTTAGATCACATATTTTATTGCATTATGGTTGGGGCTCGGGGGCCAATGAAGAAGGATGGCTTCTCCTCTTCATTAGATGTCTTGGTTGGGTGGAGAGAGTTTCCTTTCCCCTACTCTTGTTGTGATCACAATTTGGAAGGATAAGAAATACGCATGTTGCTATTCTAGAGCTGAGGAAAAGACAGTTTGACAGTCCCTTGTGAAATGAAATCTTATTGTAGCCCTTTCCCACTTTGAAGTGGATGATCTGTATATTAATTTTAATGGAAAGATACCTTGTATTGACAATGAAAGTTGAAATTTGAAATGTAAAAGAGTTATACTCTATTTTTCTGTTTTTGGAAGGAATGTGAAAGAATGATACATATTTTGCATGTTGTATTTTGAAATCAAATGGAAAGGAAGTTGTAAGAGTTTCATTTGAATTAATGGAAGTGTTTGCCTTGTTCATATGATATTATTTCCATTGGAAATCATGTGTTAACACGCACTATGAAATCCTGTTTGGAAAGTGGAAAAGTGAAACACGTGAGAAGAAAATGTATTATTCTTCCTTGTATATAATATATGATTTTGGAAAGAATAAAAAAAAAAGTTGTAAAGTCATCTTTTGGAATAAATAAAGGATTGCATAACCTTCCTCAAATTGTATCATTGTGTTGAATTTAATCATCTAGATGTGAGTTGTAATCTCTGTTTGAAAGGAAGAAATGCATATAAAGGAAGTGTAATACTCTGTCTTTTGAAATATGTGAAAATTGGAAATCAGAGATGTATTTTAGTTTTGAATAGTTGAATTGAATCAACTAAATGTATTAGATTAGAATTGGAACATATTATAATACTTGGAAGAAGAAAATGGCAAATAAACCCTTTAAAAATTTGATCTCTGTCTTGTATTTTCAAATTGGCAATTATTTAATCCAAAATGCACAGATCAACTCTGTAACAATGAAATAAAAAACTAAATGATTAAAATGAAGTAGTTTTCCCTAAATGAATCCAATTAGACAAATATACTTAAAGTAAATCTTCCAAAACTTGGCAAAATCGAGTTCAAAGCTTTCATAGTCATTTTGCTAGCAAAATTGTAAATTTTTGAATTGGAATTCAATCACATAGATCTACCTCACAAAATTATCCTAAATCCACCTAAGAAAAATTCTCCATGTCTATTTGACATGTTGAGAGAGGAACAAGAACAAATTGAACAAAATTTTATAAGTTAAAATTTACCAATTCGAATCTGTAAATGCTTGGAAATCATTTTCACAAAATTGAACCCTTAAACTTTACCAAAATCAAAATTTAATGAATCTTGTGCAAAGAGGACATCGAGAGATTTCCAAAAGTCCTTGTTTTCCCAAAACCAAGCTCTCTATCAAAAGTTATGGCCTTATGAAGTTTTTCTTCACTTGGCGTCAAAAAAATTCTTGGTGGGCCCAAGGCCCAAATTTTTCCCTTAGAGCTTTAGAATATTTTGGAAAAAAATTCCAAATTTTCCCCACTGCCTACCGACGAAAACCAATCAAAGGCTGCCATATGGCTCCACGATGTGTTAGCGAGGGGTTGATCCCTTTTAAACTTAACGCTTCTAGAAAATTTTGGGAAAATTTTCTAAATTTTCCCTCCCTCTTGCCTGCTGCCGACCCATGGCCAATCAAGATCTACCATGTAGCACCATGAGGAAATGGTGGAGGATTGGGTTTCTTTTTGCCTTTGGAATTTTCAAAAAAAATTGGGAATTTTTTCTAAAGTTTCCCATGCCCCCACCGGCTCATGACCCGAATCGGGAGCTGCCACGTGGCATCACGAGGTGTCGGTGGAGGTGCGAGTGAATTTTACCCTTTTACCCTTTGGGATTTAAAATAATTTTATCCCCACTACCACGTTTTCCTTGCATGGCTTAGTAGGCACCAAATGTCCTTGAGGAATTTTCGGGAGCGTAAGTACAAAAGTGGTTTTTCACCGCACGGAAATTTTTCCAAAAGCCTCCTATGCAGCCCCCCACCGACCCGACTCCTCCACCGGAAATTTTTCTTCCCATGGCCCTTGAGACCCGCCCATAGGGAAATTTGTCTCCTTGCAGCCCGCCGACCCACCCTCAAGTAATAACTTTTCCCCAGGCCCGCAGCCCTGCTCTGGGAAAAATTTTCACCGTAAGGCCGTTGGCTCATAACTTCTTAAATATAAGGAGTTAGGAGGAATTCTTTATATTAATGGAAAGGTGAGGAAATTTCCCATCCAATGGAAATGATTTAGGGAAATTTTGAATGCATTAATTTTATATAGAATAAAGTTGAATCTTTAACCATGTTAGAGAATGGGTATGGTGAGGATTTACCCTTTGAACCTAATTGAACCTTCTAACCCTAAATTTTGGGACTTTGTGACCTCTAATAATTGTTAATAAAATAAAATTATATTCTAGTGATTTACGATTGATCTAGAACTTGTTAGTGACAACTACAGATCTTGTAAGTGGTCATAGACTCTTAAAAAAATAAAAATTATACCATAATTTTCCTAACTAATCTTAGGTTGTTCTTGGATCTCAAGTGGGTTATTTTAATGGGAATCACATTATCCCATGTTCCAATGGAGAAATTATTTTAAAGGGAGGACTCATTTGAAGAAGCGAGATATAAACATTATGAGGGAAAAAATAGGGACTTGAAAATTGAGTAAAATTGCTAGCACCAATTTTTAAAGATCAAATCTAGTTGTGGTGAAAACCCCTTGAGTAAATTGGAGGTGGTACTAGAGATTAACAAGAAGGAGGTTTCCTCTCGAACATCAAAACCCCAAATCAATCTAGATTCCCTAAAGGTTCTTTCCTTTTGGGAGGGCAAGTGATAAAGAGACTACATCAAGAGAAATTTGGGGGCATTGTTGATTCGATAATGGGTGGCACACATACATTCCCGTAAGAATTAAGAAAAGAAATTGATTGTTTGTAGCTTGTTGGGGTGAGTGTTGGTTTTTCATTTGTTTCTTTCAGTTGTCTCTTTTAGACCTAGTCTTTCTTGAGTTAAGTTTACTTAACTCCCTTTGTGGTCATGTTTCTCCTTTTTGTTCCTTTTCGGGGTCTTCATGATGCATCTTTCTTTGTAAGGATTAGGGAGCCACAATACCGCTTATTACCCTATATTATATATATATATATATATATATATAATATATAATAAATATGAAAAAAGTCAAAATCATTAACTATATAACATATAATAATAATTTTGTAATTTATTTAAACTAAATAATAAAGATTCAAACAAATAATTACACAAGTTATAAGTTTGAAAAATCCTTGTAATAAATGTATAAGTTGGTCATAGAAAAAACAAAATTTATGCATGATAAATGAATCTTAGGCTCACGAAAATAGGGTTCATGTTATTTGTACCATGAAGGAGTTGGAATCGATTACTGAGCACAAGAACTGTGGAGAGGGACCTGACAGGGGACAATAATGAGGAATTAACAATTGGAAAATAGACAATGAGAAAAAATAAAATACATGGAACTTGTGGGCAACAAAGTTTCTAAAAAACCAACGAGAAGGAGATTTTGTAAAAGCTAGCCCCAGAATTGAAACAAGAGACCCCACGGCTGAAAGCACCAGACTCAATGGTCCAAAGAGCACATGGAAGATTCAACTTTGCATTGATGGGAACATTTTCTAGAATATGAACAAATATTGACCAAGTCGGGAGTTGAACAAAGAAGAAGTTGAAGATTTTGGGGCGAGTCAATAACTTCGCTCTATCAGATAGAAGCTTTATGTTTGTCTTCTCTCTTAAAGAAGATGTTGTTCAAGATTTGTAGGGTGGGACATGGTTCTATGGAAGAATCACTCTCTTCAAGATTAGATGGAAACTGGGATCCAAAACACACATTCCAACTAAATTTCCTATCTGGATAAGGCTTTCAAGACTTCCCTAGAATTTTGGGAGGTAGATGTGTTGGCAGGAATTGCTAAAGAAATAGGGGATTTGATTTCTCTAGACCTAACCACAATAGCTAGGACCAAATTCATTGTAGCAAGGATGTGCATCAACATATCATCTAGTTCTTCCCCTATGAAGGTCATCAACTTGGAAACCAGAGATGGGATCAGGAAGCAAAAAGTCATATATGAGGATTCAACAAATTACATGTGTGATGCGGGAAAGTGGGGCCACAGTGGAAATAGATATAATGGTAAGAAGGATTACCTAACCACCAACTTGCCAGAATGGATGAGCCATTAAATCCAATGCCTCGGACCCTTGACATCGATCCGTGATTGATCTAGAGAACGCATTAGAGCGACATCACTAGTTTGTGAGAGGAAGGGCTAGCG
This sequence comes from Taxus wallichiana var. yunnanensis, assembly GCA_018340775.1. Lineage (NCBI taxonomy): Eukaryota > Viridiplantae > Streptophyta > Pinopsida > Cupressales > Taxaceae > Taxus > Taxus wallichiana. The sequence goes on from CM031239.1 coordinate 352,010,554, forward strand.
ATTGTAGGATAACGGGTTTTTGTGATTTGGATAGTGACCCCACAAAAACCGTGGTAAGACACATCAACAACCAAACAACACGAGAATGTGGACAAAATATTTTCTTCATTCAAAATTAGTGATGTGGACCTAGGAAAGAGAGCAATAATGGTTGGAGACATTAATCATGGGGAAGCCTAACCATTTTGAATTTGAATGGACATGGTGTATTCCTTTCAAAACGGCTCCACAACATGTGGCTGTTAGCATAAATGATGGGGTGTTGGTTGATAAGACCGTATCTCCCACTTTGCTGAAAATATTTCCCATCGTGACTCATCTAAACAAAGGGATGTGGGCCCTCCTTTCTCGGGGACCCTCAAATTCATGGGGAAGGGCGATTCAAATGAGAAAGTAGTCTGTAACTTTGAGGTGTTAATGGTGGAGTCTTTTCTTAAAGACCATGAGTGGAAACATAAAGAAATGAATGAAGCGGTGGTTCAAATAGGGTCCATTGTTAAATTGAACAACACTACCAAGGAAGTGAGTCCCCTTACAAAGAATGGCAATGCAATCTCGATTTTTACTTGAGTTGTTAGGTAAGGTGGAAATTCTTTCTTCATCTGAAGGAGATGATGGATGGACAAAGGTTAAAAAGAAAATGCCTAACACCATTCATACCTCCAAGACCCGGAGTCGTGGTAATAAATTCTAGATGTTTCTTGCTGATCAAGTTTAGGTTTTATCTACTTTTCTTGGTTCGTAATTGCACTGGTGGTTCTTTTGGTTTATGATAGTTTCTCGGGGTTCCCGTTGTTTGTAGTTGCAATCTTGTTGCCTTTGGGCTTCTTATCGGTAGATTGTCCTCTATCATTGTGTTTCTTTGCTTATTTTGGCTTCTAGGACTTTTCTTTGTTTTTTTCTTCTTGTATCTTCTTGATTTTGAGTGTCTTTTTCATTCAGGTATGGTCCCCTCCAAAAAACCATTTACCAATAATAATAAAAAAATGAATCTTAGGCTCAAAAAATTAGGTAATTGTAGTGCCACATATTTCAAATCATTTCATTACCAATAATGTTGTCTTAACCGATAGACAACATGGGTATGAGGAGACATTGAGGAATCTCCAATTTAAAGAGTATTGTTTCCAAACAAGATTTTACCTTCCTAAGGCAACAAATAGAGCATTTGTGTAGAATTCAGGATATGCCTCTCATATATTTGTTATAACCTATAATTTAAGAAGTACAATTTTATTGAAAAGTTTATTTAATAAATATAATGGAATGTTATACATTTAATTAATAACATCTTCTTAATAAACATATCAAGTAATATATTATCAAACATAATATCGAGTAATACATAGAGACAAGAAGCAATAACAATTTACTATTGATAAAATATTGAGAAATAAAAATGGCATAAATGTAGTGGTAATGTGCAAAAATGGCATAATTGTCTTGGGATGCAAAGGTACGTCGTATTCGGGAAAGGAATGTATAATTCAATCGAATTATTTTCAAGAAATTCAACCACAACTCAATAGTCTAATTCTCATGATTGGACAAAATACCTAAACATTTAAATAAAATATAATAATATTTCAAAATAGTTACCGCATCAGTGACCAATCAAACAAGCGATTTGAAAAACACAATGCTATGGGCAATTAAATTTTATTGTTTGTTTCGAAAAACTTCCCTACATATTTGTAATTGTATATCCCTCTTCTTGGAAAATTTCTTCACCATTTCCCTCTACCTCCTTAGTATTTTATGTGTGTAACCTTTGTTTTCTTTTGAAGTGAATGTTTCATACAAACGACCTAATCACGAGATACCTTTATTGTAGTTTCCAGAGAAACAAAATCTGCCACATCACAACATTAGTCACTGCAGTAGTGACCAATCATACACTAAAAAAATAGAGGCACAAAACAGAAAATAGTAGCTATAACATAGCAAGGTGAAAATACGGAGGCTGCCCGCACATTAAAATGCCTATGGCATAAAAATAAACAACTAAAATTTTAATATTAGAAATGGCCAGGAAAAAGTAGAATAGTTGTGACAGTCTTCTTAATATAAATATTTTGAGTTGTAATGCACTATAAAAATAGAGATAATGGGAAAAAAAAGGTATTGAAGAGGCACTTTAGATGTTATTTAAATGGTTTGTATTATGATTAAGAGTTGTACGGGATAGCCTCCCCATATTTTTCTTTGTATGGGCCTTACAAAATTTTTATTTGTTATAGTCACCTCTCTCAAACAAAGGTTTAAGCTTGCTTGACATAGACAATAAGGGTGTTTGTTGAGGCAACGACATAAATTTGACTTGTTATATCATCTATCAAGCGAGAGGCTTAATGTTTATTGACATAGACATGTTATTTCTTGTTCCGATTCAATCTTAGGGAAACTAACTCAAAGTAAATTTTATGACCACCCTAAAATCAACTGTAGATATTACTTTGTGAATATTTATAAATGAATTTCAAAATCATGGTGAATGCCACAAATCAAAAGGAAATACTACCGGTTGGTAGAAAGCTGTCGGGCTATAGCATAATGCTTCCATCTAGTACCAAATTTCTCTTTTGTGTACGTCAAAAGGAGATTTGAATATAAAATTTGGCTATTAATGTAAATTCTAGGTGAATCAACCCATAAAAGTAACTTCTACCCATAAAATCTAAGTGAAATGAAAAGCAACTCAACACCTTAAATTAGCCAAATCCAAATTTCAAAAACCCAAATACTCGTGAGTTAATGAAGATTCGCGACTAAAATTTACACTAAATTAACTTATCGATGTAAGTCCTTACCAAAACATCAAACCATCATGCTTTTTAAGACTTACAAAATTTTGACTTGTTATTGTCTCTCTCAAACAAAAGTTGAAATTTGTTCGACATAAACATGTCATTTTGCATTAGGATTTGTACTTGGGTAAATTAGCTTGTAAATATAAGTACACATCAAAATACCAAATTAGGGTGTAAGGCTCTTTCAAAATGTCCATATCCAAAAACCAAACCATGGTGTTTGGTAAGGCATTAGGTAAGTGCACCAAGTTGGGGGACAATTAAGTGGACATCAAATCCTGTATTTTACATTAAAAATAGCAAAACATCAAATTTAGTCTTCCACAGTCTTGAGACATGCCAAAAAGTAAAAAATATGTCATAAAAATAGTACCATTGCATAGGGGAGACTGTTAGCTTTGTAGAAATACTGATTTTAAAGTGAATAGAATAGGATAAATATCATTTTATAATTTTTACTAATAGTAGGTATTTGACACTTTTTCCCATGAATGTTTATGTCTAGGTTTAAGACTATAAATTTTGTTTCACTTATCGAATGCGATAAAAATTATACCATCCCAACCATGATGAAATTATATAGATGTTAAAAAAAAAAATTATTTGATTTAAATATTTTTGATGAAGTTATAGCGAGGCAAACGGAAAGTGCTCTGTTTTCTTTATGTTTTCATACCACTTTCACGGAAAAAATCATAAAAAATAAAATATTACTCAAAAAAATAAAAAATAAAATCCATCCCAAGATAGATAGTAGCATCTAACTTCTCACCAAAGGATAAAAATATATATTAATTTTTGGTCATCCAAATTGTGGGCAAATGGACTATAATTTTATAGGCGTTTTTAAAAAAAAAAAATACCAAGTCATTAAATTTTGAGAGTTTAATATAGCTAATCTTTTCCACTTTTAAAAAAAAGTAGTATTTTAGAAACTAGATTCCGGATGCTACGATTCATATTAATATAAGTTTTTCTAATTTTGAGTGTATGTATTGCTAATAATCGCTACAAGTTGATATTATGTTGTTATTTACAATATGACATCCACTTATCACCCCCTTTTGTCCCCCAATTTATTTACTTATTATAGTATCTCTCAAATGGAGGTTCAATCTTGTTAAGCATAGCCATGCTATTTTCTGTTGGGATTTATTTTGGGGTCAATTAACTTGTTTATGTAAATCCACACTTTGAAACACCAAAGTAAGATACTTGGAAATGTAATTACAAAAATTTGATGTTTATAACTTTGTATCAAGCGGAGGTCTAATCTTGTTTGCCATAGATATGTCATTTTGCATTGAGATTTGATCTCAAGCTAATTAACTTGTAAGGGCACTTGCAATTTATTGACTTGTTATAACCTCTCTCAACCGGAGGTTTAAGCTTTCTTGGCATAGACATGCCATTTGTAGTGCCCAAACTATCTTGTTAATCCATAAATAAATATGGAGGAAAACTAAAATAAAAATAAATCGAGAGAGGAAAGGGGGTATTGAGAAGTTGGTAAAATGAGTAAATAAACCCATGTGAAGGAACGTGGGATGTTTGCTTGGGAAGGGAACTTGTGTTAGGTTGGTGGAGTGGTAAGGTTAGGTGTAAGGGATCTCTGACATTGTATGGGTGCCTTAGTAAATACTATCGGACACTGTGACCTTTCTCACATATTAATCCAAGCACTTTACTTGTTACCAAAGGATAAATAATATCATAGAGGAAGAAAGGATTCAAAACAATTTATAAGATAATGTCCAAATGAAAGAGGATGCAGATCGAGAGCGATGCAAGGAATAATTGTTTGCAAGCTTTCTCCAGCCCTCCAATGGTAGACTTGACCCCTCATGTGTAGGAATGCATTGATCATTGCTTTATAAGAAGGCCATTGCTAGTTGTGATCTCGTGTCGAGAGAGTCACCTTTGTTTCACTTTTGAAACAAACATGTCTCCAATCGGATCAATTTATTTTCCTATGCACTTTCGTCATGTGCTAAAATGTGAACTTTGGAACAAGGAATAGATGTCCAAAGCAAGAAGAAAAAGATAGTGGAATTTTGTCAAATCTTGTAGAACTACAAATACCATGGCGAGATGTGTTGCAGAATGTGGAACCTTTCTTAAGGCGGGTGATCCATTGGATAGAATGTCTTTTTAAAAAATGTTGTTTGTGGACAATGTTATGCAGGGATATGCACAAAATGGGTCATTAAAATGGTTTATAACTTTCAAGAAAATGTGACTGGTAAGTGTAAATTCAAATCCCACACATTTTTCTAGCATCCTCCCAAGTCTATGCCAATTAGTAGCTCACAAAATTGTGCATCCATCAGAGCATAGAGGAAATATTTTAGATATTATGGTTGCAGATGCACTAATAGGTATGTATGAAAAATGTGGAAGCTCCTGAAGTTTCCTCTAAAAAATGACCGACAACTCTTTGGGTACCATGGAACTGAAATGGGTAATAATAATAAAAAAGAAACACAACACAATGAGAAGTTGAAAAAGTGAGTGATTTAGTTGGAAGTGTGGCCTTCCACAATATATTTTTCATTTCTTTGTGATTGGATTATGTGCTAATGGTGTTGGAGATGGTGGGAGATTTTATGTAGGGGCAATTGTTCCTTTTTCTTCATACACGTAGGGAATATTTTGATACGATGGTGCACCCCCAATGTCTCCACTCTGATGGCGTCTCGGGTTAAAAGCATGTTATTTATGTTTTGTACTTAGAGCTTGTCATCATGGCATTAGGATGGCTTGAGATATTATGTTGGATGCCAACAAGGGAAACGATAATCAACGCACATGAGAATGTGTTATTTAAAATCCACTTTGAGCCAAGATGTTAGTTATTTTGGTACAAATGGAAGTCTTTGGAGAAATTAGTAGTTGTGGTTCTAATGCCATAGTGGTTGTACAATATGCTATACATGAGAAGGATTCAAAGGTTTCCAATAGCTACAAAACTAGACAAAACACCACATGAGATGGTTAATTTTATGGGAAGTTCATTGGTGTTATGGATCTCTTCATGCTTTGAGGGTTAGTGTATACGTGGCCCAAGATTTATCTTGAATGGTCCAACATAAAGGATTTTTCAATGCACACAAAGTATCTACCAAATTTCCTAAGGAGAGTTAGAGCCTTATAGAATGCAGGTAAACCCACCGAGCACCGGTCTCCTTACCTTTATCTCTTATAATTTTTGTATAATTTGGTTATTCATTTGCAATAAAGTAAAAGTACTAAAATATTACATACTCAAACAATTATACATTTTGACCAGATGACTAGTGCAATCAATAAAACAACTCCTCGTGATTTTGCTACCGACTTACTACTTGACCCTCAATCGTTTTGTGACGACAACCTCATACATTGCTAAACCCAAGGTGTCAAAACCTGGTACTCGTGTCCATTGGTTTTGGTGAGTTCCAGATGAATTAATTTAAAACAACCATTTATGTCTACCTTCAAAGTTAGAAAGACGCATTTCCCAGAGACTATAAAACAACACTATGAGCCCCGTAAAGATATGTCAAACATCGTATGTGTTCCTTGTTTTGAAGAGAGTCACATAAAGCATTAGCTCGACCTCTTTTGACCATTGGCACTCTCTTCGCCACCCCTCTTGGAGGCATGTTACTCCATTTCGCACTTTTAAGAAGTTACAAAAATTGAAAAAGTTGGCTTTCATTTTGAACCACCGTTTGAACCCTAAGCAACAAAATACTTACCCACCTTCGCAAACCTCTAGTATTCTTACTAGACAATTATATATAACCTTCTGCTTTGGGAAAAAAAGTCTTCTAGATAGTTTTCCAAAGGCACTTTGTAGGCCTCAAGACATTGTTCGACTAGGTCAAATAGGTGTAATTATGACCGGTGGCTTGAAAAACCATTCGCCATTCGTAAACTACTCACTAGTTTTGAATTCCGTTAGTTCGTATGAAATCTTGGTATATAGGTGGACATGTAAAATTTTAACCATGGTGTGTTTGCTCATCGGAAGATAACGTTTGAAAGTGGTTTCTTAGCCTCGAGCCTGTTTTGAATGTTTTTGTAGCTAGAAGGAAAATGTTAAATGAAAAGTTGTAGGACCCTCATCGGGTTACCAAACCACTGTGTGGAAACTTGTTGACACTTGTAAATAACTGTTTGGAACTCTATCTTGTGGCTTGTTGTGTGAAATTTGACTTTTAGGAAAATAGTGTTTCTCTCTCTTTCCTATCTCTTTCTCTCTCCTTGGTTATGAAATGAAGTGAAACGAAATGAAATGAATACATGTTTCTAAACCTTTTCTTGTGAATGAAAATTGTAATTATTATTATATGTAAATGGGAAACTAAAGACATTAATTATGTTAGATTAGGGTGGATTCCATGCCAACAATTTATCGCTGATTTCATGCTCACATGGTTTTGCAGGATGCAAGAAAGATGGTGAAAAGGCGATGTGTAATTCATTATTTATTATTGTAATTTATATAGGTCATTGTAAAATGAATAAATGTATAATGTAGTCTCTTGTTACAGAAAAGTTATATTTGAAATTTGCTAATATGTATGAGATGCTAGTTTTAGGGATATCTTAGGAAATGTGCATTTAATCACAGGTTCAATTTGATTCATAGTTGTGTATGGAAAAGGGTTTTATATATATCGTAAATGAATTTGAAGTTAATATATTGTAGTGCTTTTTCAATGTTCAATAAACGATTAATTAATTACTGGGTTGTATTCTTACCTTGTAAACATAATAAAGAGATTTAATCGAAACACTCAACCCTAGTTTAAGATTCATGCATAACATGTCTTCATGTGTGATCTTTCTTAGCCCAAAAGAAATTGAAAACCATAAAACCAACTTAAACATTTGTGCTTGATGGAACCTCATAGCTTAGGTAAATAAGAACCCTAGTTGGTGTTACTGTCATGGTCGGTATGCTTAGCCTTATTATCGTGAACCCGACAGTTAAGAATGACTTGGACAAAAATTATATGGAGTAAGTAGAGCTATTACTTCCTTACGATCCTAGTGGGTTTCCAGATCTTACGAAGTTAGATCTAGAAATTAACTTCATCATCGAATGAAATCCCTGTTGGATTCAGACGACATAAATGGATATCGTGGTATAGTTGTTCTATGACTTGCAATCTTGTTGGCGAACTCGTTAGTCCCTCTCAGCTAAATGTCCTATCTTTGGCTAGTGAAAATATAGTTCCTTGATCTCTTACGAAGGGTTTATAGGGTAAATATGTTTTTCAACCCTAATCTAATCTATAATAGGGCATAAATCCCTGAGTGAAAATTTGAAATTTAACTAAACCTTAGTGATTAGGAGGTTAACTTGTGGGTAGAAAATTATAAGTAACTCTTTGCAAACAAAATTGATTTGAAAGATGTCGACTTTAGAGAACCCAGGAAAATGAAATCTTGTCCCGTAATCCCTCATTATGCCCTTTTATGACATTAAGAATAAAAGAAATTTCACATGCAGAATCATGAAATGTAGAAACATGGGATCTTACCTTGAACACAAATCACTTGTGGTTAATGTGTATTTTATGATGCTTCCAAGCATGTACTTCTTCTAGATGTCATGCGGTACTTTTTGCAACACTTTTGTTATAAAGCGATGGTAATAGTAAGACCATAATGCGATGTAAAAGTAAATCATATAAGAAAAAATAGATTTGAGGTTAGGAATAATGCCACTCTTGGAGTCCTTATAACTCAATTAAACATGTTCATGTGTTTCAAAGGATATGATTTTCCCCTTGGTGAGATCAAACTTCAAGAAAATAAAACGAAAGATATATACATAAAATTTAAATACAATTCCTATTGTGGGAATGTTGAATTAGGAAATAAAGATACCGTGATAGAAGAATGTTTATGGGAAAAATGTATCTTGAATCTAAACCATCCTCCTTAAATCCTAATATTGCTTTATGGACATCAAGTTAGATTCACTTGAGTTGTAAGGGTAAAATGTAGACATTGAATAAACATTTGAGAAGCATATTCTTAACATAAGAACAAGAGAATTAAGTACTTTATATGCAATTTGAATTATTCCAAATAAGTATGTAAGTTATGGAAATTTCCATGTAGGATAAAAAGCCAACTTAAAATGGTCGAACTGTAAATTAAATGTGGAATGAACTTAAGATTACTGTAGATGGAAAAAGGAGAAAGTTTTCCTTGCACAATAATGTTCTTGGAATGTTGATCGTAACTAAAATAAAATTAAAGAAATGATGTGTTGTGGGTTTCAATCCTTGAGTCCTTTTCTTATGGTTGGGTCATTGCTAGTATTCATTCATTGGGAAAAGTGTGGCATCGACATGTCTATGTTGTTTTCATGTGTCTATGTGAGTCGATGACTTATGTACTTGTTGTATATGTTGTTGAGTTTTCCTTACTTGGAGACCTTCTGGTGTTTTGTAGTGAGCAATGTAAGTCTAAAAAAATTATTCTAGTATTTTACTGTTGTATTTGTGTGTGTAAAATGTGGGCGTTACACCATTTCTTATTGGGATTTGATCTTGAGGCAATTAACTTGTAATTTTAAGTCTATACCTAAACACCAAACCATGGTGATTAGAAGAAACTTATAAAGTTTGACTTTTGATAGCTTCTATTTAGTGGAGGCCGTCAAGCTTGCTTGGCACATAAATTCCATTTCCCATCAAGATTTGATCTCGAGACAGTTAGCTTGTAAGTGTTAGTCCACACCAAAACAAGAAACTAGAGTTCTTGGTAAGCAACTTATAAAGTTTCCATGTGATATGGCATAATATGAAATCATAGTGCTTGATAAGGAACTTACAAAAATTTCGCTTATTATATCCTCTCTCAAATGAAGGTTCAAGCTTGCTTGCAGAGACATGGTGTTTTCCCATAGTGTTTGATGTTGGGTCAATTGAATTGTACATGTAAGTCCTCACCAAAATGCCAAACTGGATGCTTGGTAAGATGCTTCCAAAAATATGACTTATCCTCTCTTAAATAAATATTCAAGATTATTTGAAGAAAACATAATATACCATGGAGGAGCCTATCCATCATGTATGTTCATGAGGGAGTTAGCCAAAATTGAACTTGCGACTTCCGCTTAAACAAGCACATGCCCCACCGGTGTGCTATAGCCAATATTTGGATAAATTTAGTCATCCCTTGACTATATCGACCTCCCTCTCCCCTCCCAACAAATGTGCATGAAGGTTAGGCTAATCGATATACCATATTGGAATTTGATCTCTTATCAATTAACTTGTAAATGTAAATCATGTATTCAATTAAGAAATATTGAATCTTTTCATTCATTCGTTGAAAAGATGTATTAGAGCTCAATTAAGTACAAGTTGACCAAAAGTATATATTGTATTTATCTATTCATAAGGGCAGATTTGAGTCAACTATCCAATTATGGTTACAAACCACCACATGCCACTTACATGTGAATTGCTTTGACTCGACGCCTAAACTTTTCTGCATTCATACACACGTATTGAAAAATTAAACAATACATCTCGCCAACATATTCTACCCATGCATTTTTAAACAGTCATATTTTGCTACAGAAAATGGCCACGTGGAGTGTTATAGTAGATCGTGGGGACATGCAATCCTTGAAGTCTATTTGTGTAGTTTAATAAGAAACAAGTTGTTAGCAAGGGACAGTGGGGACGGGAATCGCAGTGAGGGCTGTGGCAATTTCGGCGGAGAGTTTAAGAATCTCAGTGAGGTCCACCGGGTGTTGGGGAGAAGGAAGCCAGGTGTAGTTGTGAACGAAAATTTGAAGGAAATTATGGAAATTAGATTCACTAATCAAGAAAAAGTGGGTGCATCGATAGTTGGAATTACAAATGCCACACAAAGAAGGTAAAAAAATGTTAAAAGTTGGACATATATTAGAAATGTAATGAAGATAGAATCAATGTATTAAATAAATTCAAATAATCTATAAGAATGAAGAGAAAACAATGGGTTAGAAAAAGGTTGAAAAGAGTTCTATGTGATCACGTAATTAATTTAAATTTAAATTATACACTAGATTGTGTAATGATTGCAAAATTTCGATAATGTCATTTTGTAGGTGTGTGCATGTGTTGTTTTTAAACTAATGTTAATATGAGTGAAAGACTAACACCTAAATAGTCTTAATTAGAAAGAATTAAACAATATATTAAGCACCATCATGATAAGAATTAAACAATGGTTAGATGCTAATATTCATCAATACAAAACTTTGAAACTAACAATGTTAAACATCTAAAATCCTCTATTATTTAACAACATATAAATGAAGGGACCTAAGTAGGCTCCATGGCTATCAAAAATGGTTGTTCATGGTATTCCAAAACCTATGAATGAGGGCTAGTTGAAGTTCGGCTCAAGACCCTTTTGACACCTCCTACATGACCTAAGCACTTAGGAAAGAGGCTTAACTCTTTAAGATGAAGAACTCTCAAGAAAACAAAAGGCAAGCTCTTAATTTATTTTACTATATGCTTTGCATTTGCTTGCTCGAAGCTTAGGTGTAGGTATAAAGGTAGAAGGAGGGCTTCTTATATAGCCCAATGGATAAAGGAAACACTTCATCCCTTTGAATGTGGGATAAAGGTAAAACATGATTAGGAATGGGTAAGGTTGCTTTATAAAATGTAACCCTACTTTAGAAGGGTTTAATTTATAATTAGCAAGTCATGGGAGTTGGGGGGTGTTCTAATTAATCAAATGTGATTAATTAATAGGTAGATGTAAGGTTATAGAAGTTAATTAGAGGAATATTAATAGAATTTAGGCCATTAGAAGGGTATTAAATCAATTAAATATTGATTTATTGGTTAAATGAAGGGGAAGGCTAATTAATTAATAATAATTAATTAGTCTAGATAAAAGGGGTTAATAATTAATGGAAGGTTATTAATCAGGATGTTATTTGGATAGGCAACTTAATCAATTAGCGTATTGTAATTAATTAACGACAATAAGAGGGAATATGAGTGCTTTTGATGATATGTCGTCAATTTGCGAGAAAATGAGATAGTTAGTACAATTTAAGTATTTAAATTGTTTGGGTGTAATTATGGGTGTCTACATTTGCCCCTCTTTGGGGTGGCATAAGTGATGCCACTTCAAATATAGTAGACATACGAAATTTTGAAGGGATAGAAGAAAAATTAGTAGGAAGGAGAGATGCCCCCTTGAGTGTTGATGGGGTGATGAAAGAAGATGATCGATGATCGAAAAAGGTGAGAGATAGATAGAAGAATGGGAAGGGGTAGGATGCCCCGGTGAGATAGAGGATTAGGGGTGAAAGGAAAGCGATGTAGAAGAAATATGGAGGAGGGGAGAGAAGAGCCTATAGCCATTGTGTATTGGAACAATTTTGATGTCATCATATTGCCAAGAGATCTACATCATCGGTCCTTATGAAAATATAAGCATACGACAAAGGTAGAATGACATGAAAAGCCATACTACGAACAATTGTCCATTGTTGAAAGTACCCACTCCACGCAACACACAATAATGCAATGCAATATGAGAAGGAAACAAGCTCATTTAATAGGGAAAACAAGTATGAACACACATATCCAACCCAACAACGGTTAAGACAGTTGTACAAATATTTTTTTATCAAGCTAAAGAGATCCACATGTACGTGATTGAAGAAAAGGGTTAAAAATGATGCCCCGAGTGAGGATACATGCAAGGGGAAATGACAATGGACACAAGGTCCAAGTGAAAAGCATTGTGCACAACGAAACAACACCAAGGGCGTGTCTTACCCTAGGAAACCTAGGCAATTGCCTAGGGTGCACAAAAGGGAGGGCGCCATATTTTATAAAAAACTTTCCATGTCGGCAGTCAGCTCAGTTAAAATTTTGTTTTAAAAAATGATATTAATAGTTACTAACAGCACGCCCACAGCCCATTCAGTGCATTCATTGTTTCACATATATAAAAACAAATCAAGGCAAGTGCCACTACCATGCGAAGCATAGGGAACTTAGCAGAAGGTCACATACTCACAGCCTACAGGTGATTCGTGATCCCTTATAAAAAAACATCAGTGGCAACTAATGATACAAAATTTTATGAGAAGAATTTATTATTATTGCAAGACAATTCAATCTTAAAGAATCTATGAGGTGTTAAAGAATGGTCCTCCATGAATCCTGAAGGGAGTGTGCACGAAGGCTGCAACGCCAACACTGTGACTGTGTGTGAAGGCAATTGAAATTCCGAATGTATTATGTTTTATGTCAACTGTCACGTGTGGCGGACTGGCGGTGTGAATGACTAAAGTAACTTGGACCTTGGTGAATGGTGCTCGAAGCCTGCATTGTAGTGATAATCTCATGTCTACAAAGTTTATCAGGTATTAAAAATTTAAAATCAGATATGCTAACACAGCCCGCATTGTAGTCTGGCAATAGTATCCCTCTATTCTTCTTTTGGCAGTGGTTTTAGCTTCTCATTTCATTGTAACAACTTTTCTCAATGGAAAGAAAAGATTATAACTATTTAGAAATTAAAAAAACATGTCACAAAGGATGGTCAGTACAAGTCCTCATAATCTTTTTGTCAAATTAATCTATTAATTCCAAATACAAACCCACCAAAGCTTTACAAACAATTGATCAGAGTGGAACACAACTAGTTACTACCTTTTAACATAAAATAAATGCTGATGACAAATACAACAATTATCACACAAATCCATAAGAGAAGTCAACGTTGGGTATCCAAATTGAATTTATTGATTTGTTTCTAAGTCCGCTACTGTATGCATATCGGCAAATTAATTTCTTGATTTAGCTGTCAGTGCCTCTTTCTCGCATATCCACCAATTTCTTGATTTGCTTGTGTTTTTGGAAATTCTCCTAGAAATATTGACTTAATGCTTTTAAATATTCCATGAAATAATGATTTAATGATTCTTTTTAAGCCACTCAAAAGCCTTAAGAATGGACATTTAGAAGGAAGCCCATCTAAACTTCCTTCCCTATCATTCTGCGACTTTGTTGTAGGCTGGCTGTCATTGCCAATTTTCCATTAATGATTAATCATTATATTAGATGAAGATCAACACTAAATTCATGTTGAAAAAATTTATAATGGCCCATGGGTCTAAGTAAAGTTTAGTATTTTATTTTGAGGTGTTATTGTAGTCTGTTACAGTGTATTATGTATAAATCATACAACATGAACATCTGTATATTTATTATTCAGCTCAGAAATCTTTAAGTAACAAGTTTAGTCTTTACAAATTACAATTTACACTGCCCATTGCCATACACTAAATAGACAGGAATAATTCAAATTTTAGACTTCAGTTGGACCACCACTCACTAGTGAGAGGAAGATTTCAAAATTCAACAGGAGCTTGCATCAGATCTTTCTCAAAGTTCAAAGCCTAAAGTCAAAATGTGTTGAGAGTTATATTGTAATTGTTTAAAACACATGCACATACAGGTGGGTCACTGGTCCCAGGTGGGAGGGGGCGTATGCTCCGAGTACTACCTAGGTGCTCAAAACCTTAATTTGGCCCTCGAACAACATCAGCAACAAGCGTGCCCTAGAGTATGCATTTGCGAAGCAAGCATCTAGCTTTGTGAATGGTTGTGAATCTGACGATCCATGAGTCATATTAATCAGGAAAGATGTGAAACAAACTAGTAGGATATGGAGAAAATATGATGCACAAGACACAAGTTTCAGCCAAAATAAGCAAGTTACCATTTTTGTAGGTTATTTACTTTTTAGGATTTTGTGAAAAATTTGCCCTATTTTTGGATGTTTGATATATATATATTGTTTTTATTTTCTGTTTTCTAAAATGCAATGGATAGTAGAAGAAAATAGAAGAAATAGAATGAAGGGCCTAGGTGCAAAAAAAGTGCCCTAGGTGGAAGAAAGAAGAAACAAGTGACAAATAATGTCCTTGTGTAGTGGAAAAATTAACAAAATAATTATTTTTGAAAAATAATTATTTACGAGAGTGAATAAGAAGAAAAATTGCCTAGGAGCAATAAAATTTCCCTAGGGGAAGAAAGGGGTATTAGACAGCAAAAAAATGCCCCAATATGGTGGAAAATAAGAGAAAAATAATTATTTAATAAAAATAATTATTCCACGGTGAACAGAGAAGAAAACGGGTCCGAAACGGGCCTCCAGGCCTTCATGATGGTTAAAAACACGTTAATATACCCCACTTGGGGGCGCTAAAATCATCGTGACCAATTCATTTTAATCGATCCCTATAGAATTTTTTCTTTGTGAGACTCGATAACGACGATGACAATGGTGATTGCACAAGACCGAGTGAGGCGAGTAGACGTAGTATGAGGGTATCGATTAGCACGCAAATGATGGCCCCTTCGTGAGTATCGAAACCTTGCTCATTAATTTTTATCATTAATACCTAATTTTAGCGATTAACACTAGGAAGTTACGTCAATGCGTATGTGTGCGGCACGGTGTCGAGTCGGGGGTGTAGGCATCGCGCTTGGGGGCACACACACTACAACACACACACACACACACACGCAAGCACGAGTTACACACACCCACGTGCACGCATACACACTACACATGTGCACACACATGCACACACCGGAAAGGGAGTGAACATGCAAAAAATGGGGTACACACATGAAAGGAAGAGTGCACACACGTAGGGGGCATACGCGCGCAAGTGTAAGATAGAGATGATGGCACAAATGCCAAATGTGTGGAGTACACGCCCAAAAGGGCGCGCAGGTGCCTGAATGGTGGCGTAAGCACCAGAAGACAAATGAGTGCATGATGTGCACTCACCAAAAAGGAGGTGCAAACACCCAAAAGGGCACGTAGGCATCCCAGGCCAACAAAGGATAGGAAAAAAATGCCCAAGAGATGATACTTAGAAGAAATTTCAGGATTTTTGGGTTAACCCTAAAATGATATATATATTTATAGAAGAAACGTTAGTAACAGACGAGTGATTTGATATTTTACAGAGAAGGTTACCCGTATTGCAGACATGGGAGTGCCACTCCCGGATAGAGGAGTTGGAGGGGAGCATGCGTCGGTGAGACCAGCGAGCCATGGCGATACTTCTCGAGGTAGTGGGGCTAGGCCCCACTACTTGGATGCCTTTTATTACACTGCACCATGGCTTATTGATTGCGCTAGCTGAGTGATGGCATAGCGAGAGTTAGTACTTCAGATTTCCTACAGGGGAGATGATTGTGACCACGGAGGACGTATGGCGAATTCTCTACGTGCAATCATGGGCACCTTGATTGAGTACAGCTCTGATGTAGGGCTGATTAGAGCAGCATGTAGTGATCTCTTTGATATAGATGACATACCGCATGACGGTATGACTATAGCCCTGCATGAGTGCATTTCTGACCCCACACTACATCGGGGGCCTCTTTACATTATGTCTCTTATCAGTGGGTTTTTACTCACTGATAAGACAGGAATTCATTCCCGAGAGGGTTATTACCACTGGTACATGGCATTTTCAGTGGCGAGTGATACTTGTTGGGGACAGTGTATACTAGCCCACTTATACTAGGATTTGCATTTGATTACATACCACGGTCAGAAGACCGTGGGGCCAACTTCTTTGCTACAGATTTGGTCATGGGACCATATTGCGATCGGACACCTTGTGGGCACTTTGCGTGTCCAAGACCTAGAGGATCCATCTTACATGGCATGGGTATTAGTAGGTGGCGATGCATGAGGCCACCTAGGCAACCTATTCAGATATAGGTAAGAGTTTGATGAGATGCCCGAGATTGATATTATATGGTGACTTTACCAACATATCCAGTGGCCAGAGGATGCCATAGAGCTTAGTGTGTGCTCAATAGAGCACTTTATCATCAATATTCGTAGCTATATTATAGAGCTATATTGAGTTGGCAAGTCTTGCGCGGCAGCTTGGTATAGTATAAGGGTCCCACAGCTAGATATTTGGTATGTGTGTAGAGATTCAGAGAGGCATACCATGAGGCCTCGCATACCGGTGGCCCGAGCTAGGCAAGTTTTTCACAGTGGTCCCACGCATGAGACCCAAAGCGCATGACGGGTGTGGGACATAGGGATGACAATGATTACACGGCATGGTATGCCACTATGTTACCATGGCATCTCACTATCCCGAGGATGCCTAGGCGCGAGGCATTTGTCCACCTATAGAGATCTGGCATGGTTTGGAGCGTAGAGAGAGTAGTAGGTCCTAATCCAGAGGATCCATTTGATGGCCTTCCACATGATGAGCAGGGTGCCCCACAGTATAAGGACCAAGGCCACAGGGCCCAAAAGATCACAGTACCAGTGTAGATTTTGAGAGTCGGGTCCTTGAGCGGGGCCAATCACCGAGAGCACCTCAAGGACTAGTCTCGAGTGGTGGCAGTGAAGTGGCACGAGTAGCCACATTACAGGCAGCAACTATAACAAGGTTTATCCAAGAGAGACGTGGCGAGAGTAGAGAGATGAGGCTCGAGGTTGGTGTGTGACCACGACAGCTGAATGCGATTAGGCTCGGACCCAAATTATCACATTACTATCGTAACGAGATTAGGCTCGGGACCAGTGGCCTAAGAGGTGACAAAGGCTCTTTGTGCTTTTCTAGCAGATTCAACAGATGGCTACTCAAATGGCCCAAGTTATAGGTTTACATTAACAGACACAGGCTCAGTTGTAGCCTATGATATTAGAGAAAGACAGGCTTATGGCAGAGCGAGTAGTGGGCTAGGCCGAGCTGGCTTGAGCTTGAGCCACAACAGAGATAACATCCTACTCGACGCATTGATGGTACCACAATGACTACTTGGACACATAGAGATTTGGCTATAGCAGAGGGTAGGGCCTCATACTACAAATCTTTATACTTTGAGGTAGTGCCTCCTGAGCGACGGGCACCATCCTATAGTCAACAGTCCAATAGAGGGACTAGATCGGAGAGGCCTCAGGCCTCAGTGGAGTAGCCATGACTAGAGAGAGCTAGCGATGCTCATGCCATGTGACCTCCATGAGATAGGCCAGCCACACCTTCAGAGGGTTTAAGTCAGCCCTGAGATTTTTATATCTACGTACGCCTCTTTATGAAGGCTATGAGCAGATTGTGCTCCATGTATATTCATTTTGTATTTGTATAGCATTTTTGACACATGCCTCTGATGAAGGCTTTTATTTTGTTATAGATGTATCACCTTTGTACGCCTCAGATGAAGGCATTTTTGATATAGAGCAGTTTTGATACATGCCTCTGATGAAGGCTTTTATTATATGCACAAGCAAGAGTAAATCTAATCTAAGCAAGAAAAGATGAATCCTAACAAAGTATGCCCAAACAACAACACAAAAGCACAAATACGAAACAACTATACAAGCAACAAGAAAAGCAAGAAACAAGACAATGCAAGTAAATGTAAGTAAATTTTTTTGTAAGATTTTTTTCATGTAACAATTTTCTATTGTTTTGGATTTATGTGAAACAATTTTCTATTGTTTAGGTTTTTGAAACAATTTTCTATTGTTTTTGGATTTTGGATATTTTGAATGTTTTTACAGTTTTTGAGAAACAATTTTCTATTTTTGTGGTTTTCTAATGGTTTTCCAGAGTTATGTATAGGTAACCAAGAAAGCGTGGATGCCCCCAACATTAGATGGGGAATATACAAGGGTAGAGGCCACACATTTATGAACAAGAAGCTAAAGTTGTTGGATTGCCCCCATCATAAGATGGGAAATAGTGAAAGACCGTGCCCGTCACAGATGAATAAAAGAAGACAAATCCGGATCAAACCCTAACAGGATTGGGCTCACAGGGAATCTCAAAGGTAGAACAAGGGCTAGGCCAAGTAAAAGTACCCTCTAGATGTAAGATGCTTGTGAACAACGAATCCTCCTAAGGTTTTGAAAACTAGTTTTGACCCAAGGACCTATCGAAAGTGCCACAATTGCATGGTTTTCACTTGTGGATGACCTATTTTTGCTTTTTCTTTTTTTCTTTTCAATTTTTTTGTATTTTTGATCATTTTACCATTTTTTTTTGAGTTTTTTGCTTTTTTGATGCAATATTTAAGCATAGAACTACTTAGGATGCATGGCATTCATGGGCTCACGGATCTCATCACCATTGGGGTGAGAAAGTTTGTATGCCCCTATGCCGTATTTGGCCATATTAATGTAGGGTCCTAACCAATGTGGTTCGAACTTCCCTTTATTTTCTCGTTCCACTCTTGTCTTGAACTGATTCTCCTTCCCGACTAAATCACGAACCTCAAACCGACAAGGTATAATTCACTTGTTGTAGTTTTTGTAGACTTTTTCCGATACACTTTAAGGTGATTAAGAGTGTGAATTCGATTCTCATCTAGGAGCTCTAATTCAGCCAGTCTTGCTACCCAGTAATCCTCATCTTTATCCAAATAATCTCTAAGAGAGATTCTTAGGGAAGGAAGTTAAATTTCTAATGGGATGATGGATTTTGTTCCAAATACTAGAGAATATGGTGTTGCACCCATAGGAGTGCGAATGGAGGTCCTGTAAGCCCAAAGGGCTGGGTGGATTTGCAAGTGCCAATTACGACCTGTTTTGCTGACCATCTTCTCCATTATTCTCACCAAAGTCTTGTTTTTGGCTTCGGCCTATCCATTACCTTGGGGATAATATGGCATGGACCATTTTAACCAGATTTGGAACCGTTGACAAAAACCTTTTACAGCTTTTTTTTTCTTAAATTAATTCTCATTACCTATAGGGATGCAATATCGACAAATGATATGATTCATGATAAATTTGGAAATTTGAGCTCCTGTTACATAGGTTAAAGGGACAACCTCCACCCACTTTGTAAAGTATTTAGTAGCCGTGATGATGTGGGTATGACCATCAAGATGAGGTAGGAGTAAGTTTCCTATCAAGTCAAGTCCCCATTTAGAAAATGGCCATGGGGTAGTGATAGGTTGTAATGGTTGTGATGGAGCATGGATGAAGTTTCCATACTTCTAGAAAAGTACACATTTTCTAACATAATTACAACAATCGGTTTCCATGGTAGGCCAATAGTAGCCTACTCTCAACAATTTCTTAGCCAAAACCATTCCATTTATATGTGCTCCACACACCCCTTCATGTACTTCTTTGATTACTTGGATCAACTCCATCACATCAAGACAACGTAATAGATTCCCATCGTAGCCATGACGATAAAGTGTACCTCCTAAAATGGTGTAATGGGCTATTTGGTGAATCAAGCTTTGTTTTTTAGAATGGGATATATTGGGAGAGAACATTTTTTCCTTGAGATAGGAAAAGATGGGTTCATACCACGGGGAATTGGGACCAACAACATCACAAGCCAAAAAAAGATTTTGGCATGTCATACATGGGCTGGCAAAAATTTTCTAAAAAGAACGACATGTCATTATTCCATGGCAGAATACAAAGCATAGAACCCACTGTTACCATGGCATTTGTCGATCTATTCTGTGCTCTTGGGATTTGTTCAAATGTAATGTGCTAGAAGTACTCTAGAGTTTCAACCAAATTTTTGTAAGGTATGAGTTTGTCATCCTTAACCTTGTATTCATCATTAACCTATTTGATAATTAACTGAGAATCACCCACAACCTTGACATGATGAATGTTCCACTTAATAGCTAGCTTCATCCCTTGATAAGTGCCTCATACTCAACAATATTTTTTTGTAAGGAAAGCCCAGGCAAAAACCTTGTGGTATAGGGTTGCCAAAAGGAGTAATAAGGATTACCCCTGCACCTGAACCGTGAAAAGTAAAGGACCCATCAAAATTTATCTGCCACACAAAAAATTCTTCAATGTAGAGCAAGGAGGCATCTCGCATATCCATATTCAAAGGTTCAATGCCGTGCAAAGGTGCTTCTCGCTAGCTGGTCAGCGAGTACTTGTCTTATCAGAATCGACTTCTAATGCACAAATTCTATGTCGAACTCACTTAGTAGAATGATCCAATTAGCCATTCTACCCGTGAGGGCAGGTTTAGATAGTAAGTACTTGAGTGGGTCAACTTTGGATATCAGCTTGGTTTTGGTATTCAATAGATAATGGTGAAGTTTCTAAAAGTAAAAACAACAGCCAAACAAGATTTCTCAATTTGGGGATAGTTGAGTTCATAGGCGATGAAAGTGCGATTTGAGATAATAAACTAATTTTTCCTTATGACCAAGGTCATATTGGGTAAGTAAGATGCAACAATAATAAAAATTACGTAGTAGAGATATAGAGAAAAGTGGTTCTCCAGGAGTTGGAGGTAGGAGGATAGGTGGATTAGGCAAGTATTGTTTAAGCAAAGCAAAGGCTTGTTGTTGCTCAGGTCCTCAAATGAAGGTGACATCCTTTTTAAGAAATTGGGTGAATGAGTGGCACTTGTTTGTGAGTGGGAGATGAAGCGGCGAATGGCCTAGATTTTCCCTTATAAGCTACACAGTTGCTTAATATTCTTAGGTGGAGGCATTTTAGTAATAATAGACACTTTAGCAGGGTGTACCTCAATTCCTCGTCTTGATACAATGAAGCCCAACATTTTCCCGATAGCACACAAAATACACACTTCTTTGGATTCAACTCCGACCCCGTACTCGTAGGTGCTCAAAGATACGCCGCAAAATGACAAGGTCTTGTCTTATACTTTTCGAGGATGTCATCAACATAGTCCTCCATGATATCATGAATCATATCATGAAAAATTACTGTCATTGCCTGCTGATAAGTAGCTCCTACATTTTTGAGACCAAATGGCATCACTTGATAATAGAAGGTACCCCAAGGAGTCGTGAAAGCCATTTTGTGTTGATCTTCCTCAGCTATCTTGATTTGGTTGTATCTCGAAAAGCCATCCATGAGAGATAACATCTCATACCCTGTTGTTGAATTGACAATCATGTCAATATTTGGTAGCAAAAATCATCTTTAGGGAAAGCCTTATTAATGTCTCTAAAATCCATGTAAATTATAATACTTGACAGGCTTTTTCTAGACAGGACGATGTTGGATATCCATTCAGAATAATCAATAGGCCGGATGAATCCTACCATAAGAAATCTTTCTAATTCTTCTTTAACCAGTAAGGCTACCCTCGGGTGCATCTTTCTGAGCTTCTATTTGATAGGCTTAGTATCTGCGTGCACAACTAGGTTGTGCACGACCAAAGTTGGATCTAAGCCTAGCATGTCTTTGTAAGACCATACAAACACATCTGTAAACTCTTGCAGGTAGCATAGTGAATGTGTTCTATTCTCTAGCAGAGATAGTGATACTCCCAATTTTACTATCTTAGAGTCTTCTTCTGTACCAATATTCACATCAATGGTTTCCTCGACTAGTAATTATAACAAATCCTTCATACACATAGGATCGAGAGGAAGGTTGAGATCTTCGTCCAAGGATGTCTCCACGAGATTTTCATCCTTGGCATGGTCACTATGTTTGTATTTTGATTTTTTATTTGTTTATCGGCGAGTGCCTCAAAGAGGTTTTCACCGTGCGACTTGGACTTTGATTTTTACTAAGAATTTACATTAGAACTTTTGCCCTTGCTTTTCTTTAAGTTTTTCGACCAGAAGCTCACCTCCTCACCTTGAAGTACACATAGGTATCTAAGTCAAAAATAAACCCTTCTTGTGGTCTCCAATGGGAATTGTATCCCAAATGCCCATGAACTCAGCGATAGCTTTGTCATTCTAGAATAAATATAGCGACATGTGACATTGTTGGTCCCATTCAACAAGGGAAGGGTAAAAAAGGTCAAGGGTTTGTTGTGTAGGGGTTATGGTTAGGACAGTGTTATTCATGAATAGGTTTGTGGAGGTAAGATACTCATATTGTCTACAATGGGAATCCATATCGCTGTCTAGATAGTTAGAGCTATCCTCATGTTCAAAACAAGTAGCATCTCGATAATTGGGGTGTGCTCCATAAGGGTGAATCCCAATGTCGTATCTTTCTTTTTGAAATGTGGAAGAGGTACTGGCTCTCTCTATCCTTGTTTATTTCTTCCACATCCTAGGCCCTTGTAGCCCATGGAGTACATCATGTTACTAGATTTCTCGTATCCTAGGGTTTGATAACAAGATGGCTGAGTATCCTTTGGGTTTCAAGTTATAGGTAGATCTAGCAATTTATCCTTAGCTAACAAGCCTCTAGGTAAGAATGACCTAATAGTGTGTTCATTTAGAGGCCTTCTAAAGTGATAGTTGGGTCAACCTCTGGTCTTGGGTGACAATGAGAGGTCTGAAACAAAGAGCGCTTGTTGTACATTATATTCTCTGCAGCCATATTCAAGGATTTTCATCTCCCATGAATCAAAAGGAGATGTTGATGTAGACACACCATGGGCACAAGAACTGAGAGAATCTAAATCTATCCAGGATTCCATGGCCTCAAATTGGAGAGGGATAACTATATCAGCAGAGGGACATGCATATGTTCCCTTTTGTGTAAAGCTATTGAGAGCTCTATAGTGAGAAAAGGGCTTTGAATCTCCTTATATTGTAATGGTGTGTCCCTCATGCTTTAATTTAATGCACTGATGAAACGTTGATGGCACGACCTACATGGCATGAATTCATGGTTGGCGTAGAAGCATATTATATGAAAGTTCCAAGTGTAGGACATGAAACTTTGTCTAATGGAAAGTGGGACCCACCTCCATGGGCAACGTGATTACGCACACTGCGAGTCCCTTTCCATGTCGTCGTATGTGGTGATAGTAATGATATTGGACTCAAGAGGCTGCCTTATTATGTCCTAACCTGTTTAACGAACTTGAGTGTGCAAATGTTCAACCCTAATATGTTGTCCACAAGCACTCGTTTGATCTTCATGCGGTGATAACTACCTCAATATATAAAGGAAGATTATGTGTTGGATTCTCAGTAGGGGTCTCACTATGGTTGAAGGCAATATGTTCATTTGGTATGATGTTTGTGATAATGGCTTGCAGATGTGTAGGATCAACCTCTAATGGCACTCCTGACCCTTGAAGAGTTTGGTATAGAATGTCTTTGTGCACATTGGATATCTTAAGAAGATCTAAGATCGAAATCTTAGCAGATGTCTTCTCAAGTTTCTCTAAGAGGTTATATTTAGTAGTTTAGGGGTTGACGGAGAAGGTTCCGGAATCATGAGGCAAGCACGCCTTGTTACCGTGGCACAGTCCTTTCCCTTTATTTGGATGGTGTTGACATGGTTAGTAGGAGAGTGAATACATCCAATAAGAGAATCATAATGATTGTTGTCTTTTTGGTGTACAAGTAATTCACTGATTTATAACCTTGGAATGATTCTCCCTGATCGAGGTTTGACTTTTCTAATTTATCATGATTGGGAAATGGCTCTTTATATATCCCCATTTTCTCATTAGGTGTCTAAGTTTTGCCTAGGTTTTCCACCTCTATTTCCCCATTGTCAATGAGGTATTGGATATAATGGCAGAGTCACAGACATTTATCTATCTTATGCCCCTTGACATGATGCATTGTCATAAAATGGTTGTGTCGTAGGATATGCCATCATGTGGACCGCATCCAATTGTTTTAATATAACCGAAAAAGGTTCATTAAGGAGGTGAAGGTTATTCACTTTGGTGGTGGTTGAATTGGTTCTTTGGTCGTTTAAAAGGTTGGCTGGTTTGGACTGTTTGTACACGTTTGGAATCAGTGATTCGATCTCCTACCACATTTCTGTTTTTTTTGAAAACCTTCAACTTCTCTGTGGGTTTAACATTTTGATTATCTATAGCTTAGGTCTTGAGAGTTCCTTTTGTAATGAGAGCTTTCTCTATTTGAACCCCCTTTTTGATGACCTCCTCAAAAGTACGAACACAATGCATTTGGAGGTGGAAAGCTATGTCCAGGTTTAGGTTGGGAATGAAAATACTAACTAGCTATTTTTTTTTCGGGAAAGCGCAAGAGAAGTGGCTAGCTACCCCTCTCCACTATTGGAGGAAACTGGTGAAAGTATAACTAGGGCATTTCTTGGTGCCACATAAATCTTCCATGGTGACATCACTCTCTATGTTGTATGATAAGTGACACATGAATATTTCTGCCAATTTTGGCCAAGTGAAGATTGATCCTCGAGGTAAATGTGTAAGCCACTCTAAGGCTTGACCTCCGATAATTTTGGGAAAAATTTTGATGAGATAATTGTCACTATAATACACCTCTTGACATGCCATATCATGATCCCTTGGATCTCCCTTCCCTTTATATATTTCAAATTTTAGCATATCAAATTTCTTGGGAAAGAGTTGAAGGGTCATAGTCTTGTCAAAAGGATAAGGGCATAATTCTTCATATTGATACTTTCTAATGCTCCCTATATTTCTCTCTTAGAGGCTTATGAGTGTTGCTTTCATAGACTATACCTCTTGTGTGAGAAATTGTTTTCTACTCGAGAGAAATGGGGAGATATACCCGACGGTACCCCGTATCATCTTCTTCTTGGTTTTCTCTATGGAGTTCATTAATCTTAAACACAGGCCTTGTGTTTTGAACATTTTACTTGCTTCCTTTTGTACATGGGAGGTTAGCAAAGCTAATTATCAGATTAGGTTACCAATCTGTTGTTAAATTGTGGTTTCTTCTTCTAAAGGTTTCTCCTCTTCCTCATGTTGTGGAGGTTCTTCACCATTTTCATGTCCCATCATGTTTCTACGTGGCACTTTGATAAAGGGTATTTTATGTCCCACTATCTTATTGTTTCCTACATTGGAGGTAGAAGCATGTCCATGCATCAAAATATCCTCCATATTGATAAGGATTCGTTCTTCCTTATTAGCGTTATTCATAGGTGGGATTGTTTCATTAGTAGTGGGTAATTTGGCCCCTAATTCTATGACTCGTGCTAGCACTCTATATTTATTTCTGAAAAGAAACTCATCTAATAAAGTGGGATCAAAGTTGAATTCTACGTGTGGAGATTCCAATTCATTACCACTATGATCGACCATATCTTCTATCTCCTTTTCCACAGAAAATAGAGGCCCTAGATCATGTCTAATAAAGGGTTTGACCTTTTCTGTTAGAGGCTTCCTACTCTTGCGCTTGTTATTTCTTCGTATGTTTTTTTCTTGAGTCCTAATCTCGTTTTAGGAGCCATGATCTTGTGATAGTTTCAATAAGGAAAGTTGTAAATGTGTTTAAAACTTTGTGACCACACCTAAGTGAAATGCAAGATAAATTGTCAAGAATATGAATGAATAACAATGTGAGAATACCAATATGATAGAGTGATAAATCACTAGTGACACAAATGTTTAGTACCTAAACCTATCAAATGAAGTACCTCCTAGACTACGTCTCGAAAAGTAGTTTAATGTCACAATATAATTAACAAGATGCTCTCACTTATGCCAAGTTCAAGAGAATGAACAAAACGTAAGTAAATATAAAAATTCAATGTGACCTCCTAACAAGATATACTAGAAGCGAGCTCAAACTCGATTAAGACCTATATCTCAAAAATTTCCAATTACAATTCGTGAGTGACATAATAATATCACCAAGATATGTTAACCAAACTTTGTGAGAAAGTAAGGTATTGATATCAAGGTACTATTAATAAAACACATGTGAGTGGTAATACCTAGCACTCTTCAAAATCAAGGTAATAATAGAATCAAACTAAAAAGCTTAAAGTATAGCTAGGAATAGTTAAAATGTGTGTAACGTAACCTTACAATATAGATATTTAGGTCGAGTTTACAAGAAACAAGATGTAAATATCAAAATTGTAGTGATACGATACAAACAAGCTAACCCTTCTAAGGAAGTTCAAGATGATGAACCACGCCTAACTATAATGACGATCTTGACATGGGTATCAAGATCACAATGGTCACCAATGATATGAATACATCTCCATGCACTTTAGACATTTAACTTACCCATCCGCAAACATGGATGGGCATAAACGGAGAAAAAAGTGGCAGAAACAATCGATTGGTAACACAAAGGTGATCACCCTCCTTTTGATCAACGAATCACGAAAGAATGTGAAGGAAAGAAATCAAAAATGGGATGAAAAATGCTAGCTTCACTTTGGCAGAGTTTCACCTTTCCCTAAGGCAAGTAAAAATAAGCGAAAGTAATGCATCACATGTTTTACAATAAAAAGATGGTTCACAACTCAAGACTATTTTAGAATGGTTAAAGTAGGCTCTTGGCCAAAGTATATTTTCCTAGGTGGTTCTCTCGTCCTAGGTGTTACAAAAATTATCCATGAGTGGGATGATTTACCCAAATAGTCCCAACTATCTTGGGAGTATCTTGACTTTGCCCCCTTCAAGCACAGTGGGCAGTAAATGCATCCATCGTGTACTTAAAACGGTTGCGTAGGGACAACTTGTAAGTCTATCTCATAAAGGAATCACTAGTTAGATAGGTAGTGCGGAATAATTCCCATTTCATCCACAAGGTTCCCTCTTGCGTGGAATACTTTGGGGTTCTTGGAACCATACCCATTGTTGTAGCTTAAGGCATTATGCCAAAGGGGTTATGTTCCGATTGAGCGAGAGGGACGTACCCTTTTCCAAACACCGCAATATAGTGTTTTGAATATGTTGTTCATTTTATCTTGTTTAATTAGGCATGGTTTGCTCGAACACCATTTGGCAACTTGTATAACAATTGTATTAGTAGTTTTGACTTTATTTTGATTCCTCCATTCTTTGACAAGTGTGGCATTTTGGTCTGTATGACGATTTTTAGTAGTTTTCCATCAAAATTGAAAACACCATTTCTAATTCTCCAAATCGTCCAAGGACGCAAGGAAGCACATACATGATGTTTCCAAAATCCAAAAAGATATTAAATGGAAAAACACTTTAATTCAACTACGCTAATTTAACCAATTCTAATTCAAATATTCCTAACAACCTCAAAGCATCAAAAGGACTTAAGAATCGTTTCGATTCCGAAGATCGCCCTAAGGGATGAGAGGGAAGAGCATACATGATCTTATTCCTATAAGTAAACATGTAAAAATAACTTTGTAAAGACAAGTATGTGATTAGATAAAACCTGCAAGAATGTTAGCACATCCACACATTAATTTCAAGAAAACAAAAGGACACATGTGCCCCTGTTTCGGCGTCTGCGTGCGGTTAGGGTGTATACACCACTCTGTATTTTTCTAATTTATAGTGCACCTATGCCACCCGAGAGGTGTGTGCGCCACCAAAACAAAGTGCGTGCTACTCTGTGTATTTTGGACTTACCATGCCCCTGCGCCACTAGAGAGGCGTGTGTGCCACGAAAAGAGTGTATACACTACCTTTGATAAAAATAGGTGAAGATTTGGATAGAATGCTTTCGACACCGAGAAAAGCGTGTTTGCCACCGCTTTGTAAAATAGTCTCGGATTCCGACAGAATGCCTACGCCACTACGAAATGCATCTGCGCCTCTAAAATAGCATGTGCACTTGGGTTACGGTATATGTGCCGATCTTATAGGTTTTGATTTGCAGTGAAGGTATAGTGTGAAATGACATTTGCACCAGGTTATTGCATCTATGTGTTGGTTAGGAATGTGTGCCAGGCTTAGTGTGTATGCACCAAGATCAATAAACAGAAAATAAGGTTTTAACGATGCACTTGCGCCCAAAAAACGTGCTTGCGCTCCTAAAATGTGTGCCTGCATGACACTTGAACAAAAATATGGCTAAAAAACAAAAGAAAGCTGATAATATCTCGAGTTTTTGACAAGCTAGTTTAAAAATGGAAGCAACCCATTAAAATGATGACTATGAACAAGAACTTACACATATAAAATTAGTAAAAATTAAAAGAAAATGGACATTAATTACTAAATGTGCATATCAAAAGCTAGCCAAAACAATGAAACTTAAACTAAAATGCCATGGGACTAGGTGTCCCATTGGGCGTACCAAATGTTTGCATGTTTTGTTTTTAAACTAATGCTAATATGAGTAAAAGACTAACACCTAAATAGCCTTAATTAGCAAGAATTAAACAACATATTAAGCACCATCATAATAAGAATTAAACAAGGGTTAGATACTAACATTCATATAAAAACTTTGAAACTAACAATGTTAAACATCTAAAATCCTCTATTCTCTAACAAAAGATAAACGAAGGGACCTAAGTAGGCTACATGGCTATTAAAAATGGTTGTTCTATGGTATTCCAAGAACCTAGGAATGAGAACTAGTCAAAGTTGGGCTATAAGACCCTTTTGACACCTCCTATATGACCTAAGAACTTAGGAAAGAGGCTTAACTCTTCAAGATGATGAACTCTCAAGAAAACAAAAGGAGTCTATTTTTCTATATGCTTTGCATTTGCTTTCTCAAGAAGTTTAGGTGTAGGTATAAAGGTAGAAGGAGGGTTCCTTATATAGCCCAATCGATAAAGGAAACACTTCATCCCTTTGCATGTGGGATAAAGGTAAAACATGATTAGGAATGGATAAGGTTGCTTTATAAAATGTAACCCTACTTTAGAAGGGTTTAATTTATAATTAGCAAGTCATGGGAGTTGGGGGTGTTCTAATTAATCAAAGCTAATTAATTAATAGGTAGATGTAAGTTTATAGAAGTTAATTAGAGGAATATTAATATAATTTAGGCCATTAGAGGGGATTAGATCAATTAAATATTGATTTATTGGTTAAATGAAGGGGAAGGCTAATTAATTAATAATAATTAATTAGTCTAGATAGAAGGGGTGAATAATTAACAGAAGGTCGTTAATCAGGATGTTAGTTGGATAGGTGACTTAATCAATTAGCATATTGTAATTAATTAATGACAATAAGAGGGAATATGAGTTCTTTTGATGATATGTCATCAATTTGTGAGAAAATGAGATAGTTAGCGCAATTTAAATATTTAAATTGATTGGGTGTAATTATGGGTGTCTACGGTAGGGTTTGAGGTTATCGAGTGATCAATTGGACCCAATCTCGGTATTGAACTAACCAATATGTTAACTAGCCCAATCAAGGGTGCTTTTTGGGTCAATTTGATCCACATTAACATAATTATGACAATATGTTGTTATTTAGTGTTTAATTTTATTCAATTTCATCATTAGTTAAACTAATTATTGGTTTTAATCAACTAATAAAGATTTAAATTTGGATCATTCAAAACCTAATTAACCTTATTGTGAGAGATGTTGTGATTTGGGGATTCACCGCCCCCATTTCAGCATTGAGTCTACCAATTAGTCAATTAATTCATACAAAGGGCTAATTTGGACCAATTTGAGCCCTTTTAAGTATAATTTTTTTTACTATTATTGGCCTCAATCAACCCCATTACATCAAACATTACACATTTCATTGGTTGATTAAATCAAAGAGGTATTTTGGCCAATTACGAACTTAATTATGATGATGTGATGTGATTTGGGATCATGAGCCTCAATAACATCATCTAGATTAAATCAATTATTACTATATGATGTGATTTGGGGTTGATGGGCCCTAATTGCATCACTAGTTGAAAAACTTAGTGAGATGGTTCAATAAAAGAGGTAATTTGGGTCATTAGAGCCCCATGAACTTTATTGTGACTATATACAATGTGATTTTGGGCTCAATTGACCCCATTTCATCATTGCACATACTAATTAGTTGATTTGTTCAACTAGAGAGTCAATTTAGGCTAATTTGAGACACTAATCATATCTGTGACTATTTGATGTGATTTTTGGTTCAATTTCCCACACAAAATATATCATGCATTGCATATTTAATTGATTGGCTCACGGAGAGAAAATATGGTTAACTCAAGAGCCATCTATATAAAACTAATTGGAACTTTATGATGTGATTTTTTAGCATAACAACCCTAATTACAACTCTAGATGAACCAATAAGTCATTTGGTTTTAAATCGAAGAGGCAATGTGTGATGTGGGAAAATCTTGAGAGAATTGGATATCTTATGTGATTTTTGGATTTTATATTAGTATGAACCCATAAAAAATGATGTAAATGAGAAAATTGATCAAAGTATGGTGCAAAAGTTGGGTGATGACAAAAAGTGCACATGGCTTGTGTGGATGCATTATACAATATTTCAATTGCACAATACATGATAATTACACAAGGTAAAGAGCACAATCATCCACAAATTTATGAGGGAAAGGGGATTTTTTTACAATGTCACGTTTTTCAATGTTTACACACTTTGTCATGGTATTTTCATGTGGTGAAGCGATCATTTATCCACATTATTATCCACAAACAAATCAATTTGTGAAATAATTGTGAATTATCAACATTAAATGAATAGCTTTCTAAACCATAATAAAGGTTTTTCACAATTTTTAAATGTTACATTATAATTTGTTAAATATCTACATTCTCAAAATTTCATTGTGGAAAAATCACATTTTCTCATGTTTAAAAATATATTTTCCACAATTTCATAAAATTCATATTTAAACTTGTGAGATATCTAAATTCTTAAATCTTGTATGTACACTCACCTTTTCTCTTTATATTTTGAAAAAATGATGCTAAAAATAATAATTTTGGAGTCTCGACACAACCCAAATAAAAATCTTATAATTTTTTTCTTCGCATATATATATATATATATATATATATATATATATATAATACTAGTTTTTATTGTATATTATCAACAAAATGTACAATATATGCAAAGTGTGGATAATTTAGTACACCACCTACCTCTACACTAATTTAAATCTAATGCATTATATTATTAAGTAAATTTTCTTGTGGGTTTTAGTGTAGATAATCAACACTACTAAAATTAATTATGGATAATATACAATTAAAAATTATGCTTTGAGATTCATTCTATAATGAAAGAAGGGGAGTGGTTTTTAACATTTTTAGTATATGTATTTAAGATATTCGTTATGTTTGTAAAATATATCCACCTTAAAAAAATTCAAGGATTGTAACTCATTCTAAAATATATATCATTAATTTTCAACATAAAAAATTTAATACCTTAAAAATTTAAAATAAATTTATAAAATATTTGAATGTAAATTTAATATTCTAGCATAATTAATATAACTTAAAACATATTTTAGGGAATTAATTTAATTAAAAAATTATATTCATAACATTAATATTCTAATAAATGTGGTTTTAATAAAATAATTCAACTAATAATTATACCCAACACAATCAAATTTATTTATTGACAATTTACACTACTATAAGCTAATCAAGATAAAATATTCAACTAGCAATCACATGTGTACAATGCAATGTGAATGCCGAATGGTATTTGTTATTCGACTTAGAAAGACAATTATTACTTTTGTAGAAAACTATTAGATGTCCTCCAAATTTGACCCAGTCTCTAAGCTTTCCAATTATTAGTAGTTGATGTGGTTTGCAATTATTTCGAGTAATTGTGTTAGTATTGCATCTATTGTTTGGTTGGTCTTTTGTTGACAAAAACTCTGGAGAAGTGTGAAAGGTTTTTAATTTTGGATTATTTTCTACATGAAGACTTTTGTTTATAGAAAGAAACTATATACAAGCAAACTCGTTGAGGGACATGTTAATTAGAGAGAAATGGTAGGCCATTTAGGGAGGAAAAAGACTTTAGCAACAATAACAGAACAATATTATTGGCCAGCTTAAAGGAAAGATAATAGCAGAAGAGTGAAAGGGTGAAGAATTGGCCAGGTGGTAAAGGGCAGAAGTCAAAACACGTGAATGTAGACCCTATTGCATGTTCCTATTTGACTATGAGATAATATTTCAATGGATTTTATTTTGAATCTACCTATAACACAATGGGTGACTCGATCCTTGTTATTGTTGATAGATTTTTTAAAATGGATTGTTTCCTACCTTGTAGAAAGACTAAGGATGCTTGACAAGTTGCGAATATGTTTTTAAAGAATTTGTGAGGATGCACGAACAATGAAGAAGCATTACTTCTGAATCAGACACAAAATTGCTAAGCTATTTTTTGAAAACTCTTCTGAAAAAAATGAATACCAGGTTACAATTTAATTATGTTGTGCATATCACCGACAAACTGATGGGCGAACAAAAATATTTATAGGTCACTTGGCAATCTATTGAAGTGTCTAGCTGGAGAGAAACCAGAACAATCGTATAGAGTGATACCTCAGGTAGAATTTGCATAAATAAAACTAAAGAGTTCACGCTATTCCAAATTGTATATGGTAGCAATCCTATAGGAATTGCAGATTTGGTAAATCTACCAAATGAAGCAATACAAAATCATTAAACAATGTCATATGATGCCCCACTTTTCCTCAATTTGAAAACAAAAATTGAGTAAGTAAATTAAATTATTTGGCAAGCACTTTTAAGATATAAATATAATTCAAGTCCTTAGAAACTCTCTGAACGATGTGAAGCTCTCCTTAACCAAAATAATTTTACTATGCAATGTAAATGAGTTAATTTGCTACGAAGCTCATATTTTGTAATCAATCCATCAATCAACACCAAAGCCTAAGAAGAACACAAAGCAAAAGAAGACGATGGAGGGTAGAAAAGAGAGGATGACAAAGGACAAAGTTGTTTGAGTCACAAAACTTACTGTGAATTTGAAAATAAATTGCTGGAGGAATTGTTGGATGAATGTTTTGTGCCATGTGTGAAGATTGTTGGATGAATTTCCGTGCATTGTGCGAAGAATTTGTTTGCTTCTACAAATCTCTTGCAAATAAGAACACTGAACTTCAAAGAGAGAATATATATAACTGCAGTATTGCTAAATATACCCGGTATTCAACATGCTAAACTAAAAATAGCAAACCCCATTCAACATGCAAAACTAAAAATAGCAAACCCACATTCAACATGCAAAAACGAAAAGGTAAAACTGCTGAAAATAGCCAGGAAAAATGTAAACGTCAAAAAGGCCATCATAACCGTCATTATTAGAACTTCTGAGAAATCTATGAACAGCCAGCGAAGCACGCTACAAAGACAAAATGGATATGGACAAGATTTGTTCGAGCGTTTGATGATCAACGTTACAAATGCAATTACTCCTCATCAAACCAGAACAGACCAGAGAAAATCAACTGTGGGCCTACAAATTGATGGTTGGGAGGCCGTAATAAATTAAGGTGGGTGTAGACAATTACATGGCTAAAAAATAAGAAACCCGTATATTTTTAAAATATTTTTCGTTATTTAGTTTGTGAAAATATAAAAAATGGAAATTTTTATATAAAAAAATAGAATTCCCAGCCACCTTAGCGATCTAAGCCGTCAACAAATTTTGATTTGAGAGGCACCGATAATTTGAATGTCATGTAGTATGATTTCTTTAAAATTCACCTGCTCTCTTCTTCAATTGAAATAATCCTAATTTTGAAAGAAATTGTAGCAATTTTAACTTAAATACTTTGTTGTGGCTGGTAGTGTGGTAGTGAGGTACTTAAATACTATATATATATGTAGCATTCACCATCCAATTGTTAAAAATGAAAAAGCTAAAAATATCTTTTAAAAAATTAAAAAAATAAAAGCAAAATTGTTAGAAAAGCAAAAAATAAAATTGTTAAAAATAGCAAAACCGTCATTTAGGCCGTCAAATTTGACACGATCCATGAATGTCCATGCAAAGCCTTTTCCCATAGGAGTATTGCCTTCTGCGTAATAACCAATTATTACATTAAATTTTAATACACTACTATATCAATATACCATTATTGTTATTTAGTTTATGGAAACTATTTATTCACAATAATATTAATATTATGATTTAATTACAAATAAATAAATAAAACTTCAAAAATATATTATATCTTTCTAAATTTTGAATTTGTAATTTTTAGGTATTCATTATGGCTTACAATTGATTTTACTTCCACTTGTAATTAATTTTACCTGCAATCAAGAATACATAAGCTTGAATGGTTGAACAATTTTGAGTTTATTTGTCGTCCACATATAGTTTTGAACCGATTTCGATTAAATGTGAATTCAACAGAGAAAAATATGGAAGTGTGATTTGCAATAGAGCAAATGCAACAAAAATCATAAACCAATTATAATACTAACTACTTTTGGGTAAAATAAAAATATTTTTTTCAAGAGATAGTTTGATAATATACATGTGTTATTTTCTTCTGATAAGATTTCAAAAATATATTCATGTTCAAATACTAGATTTTCTCCTGAAAGGCTCTTGCAAATATATTCTTGTTAAAATATTGGATCTAAAAAAAATCTCATATCTTATCGGTAAAAATGTTCACTTTCGGGTTGTGTAGGAGGACATTAAATTGCCACATTTTTCATTAGCAATTTATGCAGGTAATCATTTTACTTTAATACTAGTATGGACTAAATCTAGCTTTCCCAAGAATATGTTAATAGATTTTTTATTTGTATTCTCTTTGTCTTTAATGTATTTATTCAATTATCTCATTTTTAAGCTATGATATTTTCATTTAAGTTTTATATATTGTTATATATTATTTATTTTTCTTAAACATTTCAAGTTGATGAAAATTGGTTTTCTCCGTTTACATTTTTACAACAATCACACACAATTTTCTATACTGAGAATATGGAAGCGCATCTAACCTTATAAACTATGAGAGAAATAATGAAGAAATTTAACAATAATAAATTTTAAAAGGGGCAATATGAGTGCATCTATGAAGGAAATGGATGTCTACATAATTTTCAAGCATTGGAAATTACAATGATTTTGTATGACAGGGGACTTTGAAGAGAATATTGCATGGCTACAACTTGATAGATTCTGGAATGAAACAAAAGATATGTTGCAGCAGAGAGAACTATTAGATGATTGAGATGGTGGAAGAGTATTAAAACAAAAAAATGCAAGAGTTTAGTAGATTTCTAAGACTATTAATTTTTTTTTGCTAGAATATGAAATAGAGGAAACACTTATGAAAATCTATTTATGAGGGATCATAGATATGAAAACATGTAAGACATGCATGATTTTCATTAATGTGGATGAAAACACTTTCTTTTAATATGAGATCAATATATTTTTCAATAGTAAATCTATAATTGAACCTCATTACATTATGTTAAATATAATGAATAATAAAAAAAAAGATATAGGTTTAAGATTTTGTACAAATTTATATATAAAATTAAGCTTTTATTTGATAACCCATTTCATATTTTTTTTAGATAGGGTAAAAAGTGTTTGGTTTTAATCGGACCAAAAACCCCAAGTACAAAGGGAGAAAGGATATAACAATGACACTCAAATGAAGAGGTCCTTAGTAGGGGCCAAACCACAACAAAAAAAAAAAAAAAAAAATACAACCCAAACAAAAACCACAAGAAACTTGGTCAAAGACCATACAAGAACAAAAAGAAATCCCTCCCCCAAAAAAATCTAATAAGGAAAATAATAGCTCTATGGAGCTGGTCAAACATACTTGACCAGCCATAAGAAGGATTCTAAAAACCAACCTAGTAAGATAGAAAGGGTGGTTTACCCATTAGAACCCATACCATGAGATCTTAAATTCATTTTGAGTGGGCCTATAACAATTTTTCTTTTCTTTTTTCCTTTCACAACCATCCAATCCCCTTCCCTATTAGGATCCTCATTTTCATCATTGTGGATTGGTAATACTATTTTAAGAGTCTCTTTATTCTCAAAAGATTCCTTCTGACAAACTATAATTTTATAGTGCGGATGTTGACCCCAAAGGGTGCAACAGGACCACAAGAATGTTGTAGAGAATCCAAACCCTCACCCCTAACACAAGAGGAGAAACAAGGGTTTCCTCCATATGTTGTAACTCACCTTCTTCTAACCACAGAATTTTCCAAAGAATCATCTCGTAACATCTCCCACAAATAGCATGATGGGTTGAGAATCTTTCCACCAGGATACGTTATCACTCTTTCTTTGTTTCACACTAGTACAATATGAGACTAAGTGTACCAAAGCAAATCATTTCCTACATCTAAAGGGAAAACCTTAAAGTCCAATTGTTGGGTCCAGATTCTATCCATAACCCTAAGTTCCATAGAGGCTGGTAGATCAACATTGGTATCAATATCAACCAGGATGCAAGCATAGATTGTGTGAGTGTACAATTCAGTTTTGGTATCTATGTCAAAGAATTTTCCCAAATCCTTTCCAATGGAAATAAGAAATTCATGACCCCAAAATTGCAGCGACAAGTGAGGCAACCGCACCCAGATATGCTTGACATTAAATGTTTTAGTAGTAGGGTTGAAATATGGCAACCATGGTTTCATAAGAAGAAGGTGATTCGATGTTCCCAAAGCTTAGAAAAAATTGTATCTCGATCTTTTAGAATCTTAAAAACCACAATAAAAACCCCTCAAGCACATGGGTAAATATCTACTCTACCTTACAATAAGGGATTCCATTGCGAAGAGATCCAGGAATGCAGTTGCGTGAGACCCAGCCATGGTCCACTAAAGTAACAAATTAGGCCATGTTTGACGAAAAAAAATTCTTCTTCAATTACTTGCGTTGTAAATGTTCTTGTGAGGATTTTTGAGCAGCTTGGATGGGTTTGGCCCCACTGGCGCTTCCCAATTGCAGCGACATCTTGAAATTTTAGCAGCTCATTCTTGGCCGCATCAAGGAAGGATCTCACCCCTCCACCATTTGTGGCTCAAAACCATCACCGGTATGGATAGAGGAGACTCTGTCTTCTCCATGGGATCTCGATCCATCCAAAATCAAACCATCGAAATACCTAACACCAAAACCCCATCACCAAGCTATAGATTTAGTTTAAAGCCACGAGCTAGAGACCCACCTGTCACCGCTCCCAACCACCACCAAAATGATCTGTCGATGCCATCGAAGCCCTTAGGGAAAGACATGCGAGCACACACGAAGCTAAATCAAGGGATTTGTTGTCACTACACAAGCCAAGGCCATTACATTTGGCACCCAAATACCAACCACCCGTGCGGACCGGAGGAAAACCACTTTATCGACACCCGATTTAAAACCCTAGAACCACCGCCATAAGAATTATCCAATCCATCGAGCTGCTACCATAAGTTTTAGGGTTAGGTATTGAGGAAATTTTGGGAGCCATTAGGTCCTACAAATCTTGAAAAAGGGTTTATTTACATAAATTTAAAAGGTTTTATTTTTAATGTCAAGTTATGTAATTCAAACAACTTCGCATATAATTTGTGAGAACTTAAAATAAAGAAGGGTGTTTGATGGTAATGCCCAACCATATCGAGGTCTTCATCTTTTTCACTTTCAAATATACATCTTTATTAGTGCATCATTATATTATGGACCAAAAATAAATATAAATATCTATTTTAAGATAAATATTTATGAATATAAATTTTACTATCTACTAAATTATATTAATACGAAATATATATATATATATATATATATATATATATATATATATATATATATATATATATATATATATATATATATATATTTCAAAAACTGAAGTATGAATATAATTCAATTTAATTTTAGAATCTAATATGCTTCTAAAATTGAGAAAAATGAGAAAATACTTATAATTTTCATTATTTCAATAACTATGCTACAAGATTTAAAATTTCTACCACTCATAATTATTAAAAACTTATAATATTTGAATTTTTAAAAATAGTTTACAATTTTTATTTGTGGCATTTTTACAAAATGTAATTGTAAAAAGTTTCACAATATAAAATTTGTTGCAATTTCTATAATTTTAAAATTGTGGAAGATTCTACAATTTTATGTTTCCACAATTTATTGTAGGTGGAGTCCACAAAATTGGATTCACAATTTTGAACAAGATATTCACAATCAAATTGTGAAAAATGTGTGGATATAGGGCCCATTATCTTGTAGTGACGAATCCTTAAGTTGGTTCCTAATCAACACATAATAGTAGTGCATGGATGTTGATAAAAAATGTCATAGGAGTGACAAAGATCCATGAAAAATAAATATCCATGGACATGTGTGATACAAAAATTAGGTAGACATACATGCATGTCTCACAAATTAGGTGATATATCTTTTGCAAGATCCAAAGGAGTGAGTATCCTAAACCACTAAGTTTGAAAAATGTAGGAGGTCATTTAGAAAGACAATGTGGTATTTTATAGGATTTAGTGAGGTCACTTCCAATGTATAAATATATATAACATAACAAAGCGTGATGCCCACTAAAAACAACCCACTTGAGACCCAAGAACAACCTAGGATTAGTTAGGAAAATTATGGAATAATTTTTTGTTTTGTTTAAAGGAGTCTACAACCAGGTTACAAGACAACAGTTGTCATTAACAAGTTTAGATCAATTCTAATCCACTAGAATGTACTTCTCTTTTGTTAACATATATTAGAGGTCACAAGGTCCAAAATTTAGGGTTAGAAGGTTCAATTAGGTTCAGAGGGTAATTCCTCACCATACCCACTCTCTAACAGGCTTAAAGGTTCAACTTATTTTCTCAAAATTAATGCATTCAAAATTTCCCTAAATCATTCCCATTGGATAGGAAATTTCCTCACCTTTCCAATGATATAAATAAGTCCTCCTAACTCATATTTTTCAAGTTATGGGTTGGCGGGCCTTGGGGTGAAAATTTTCCCTAAGAGCGGGCTGCGGACCTAGGGAGAAAAATTTTCCCAAAGGGCGGGTCTGCGGGGCCGTGGGAGACTTTTGAAAAATTTCCCGTGTGGGGGTGAAAAACCACCTTTGTGCCCGAGCTCCCACGGGTCCCTAAGGGACACATGGCGCTTCCTAAGCCACGCGGGAAAAGCGGGGCAGCATAAAGATTTAGAAAGTTTCCCGTGTAGGGCAAGAAGCCCACTTTGTGCCCGCACTCCTGCGAGTCTGTAAGGGACACGTGGCATCTCCTAAGCCAATGTGGGAAAAGTGGGGTGATGGAGAGAAATTTTTTTAACGCCCCAAAGGGAAAAAGGATCACATTCACTGCGCCTCTGCCAACACCTTGTGATGCCATGTGGTAGCTCTGATTGTACCACGGTCGATGGGGAAAATTTGAAAAAAATTCACAATTTTTTTCTTAAATTCCAAAGGAAAAAAGGAACCCGCTCCTCCGTCGAAGCCTCATGACACCACATGGCAGCTCCTGATTGGCCGCGGGTCGGTGGGAAAATTTAAAAAAATTTCCCAAAATTTTTCTGAAGCGCTAAGTTAAAAAGTGATCCGCCCCTCCGGAAACACCTCATGGTGCCATGTGGCAGCCTTTGATTGGCTGTGGGGTGGTAGGGAAAATTTGAAAAAAATTCCCAAAAGTTTTCTGAAGCTCTAAGGGAAAAATTCGGGCCCGCATGCCTACCAAGGAAATTTTCCACAATTTTTTTTACGCCAAGTGAAGAAAAAATTCATAAGGCCATAACTTTTTATAGAGAGCTCGGTTTTGGGAAAATGTGGAATTTCTTCAAAGATCCCAACGTAATATTTGCACAGGATTCATTATTTTTAATTTTTGTAGAGTTTAAGGGGTCAATTTCATGAAAATGATTTCTTTGGATTTTACAAAGATTAAAGCTGGTAAATTTTAACTTATGAGATTTGTTCAATTTGTTCTTGTCCCTCTCTCAACATGTCAAATAGACATGGAGAATTGTTCTTAGGTGGAATTAGGTTAATTTTGTGAGGTAGGTCTATTTTATTGAGTTCCAATTTGAAATTTTACAATTTTGACAGCAAAATGACTGTGAAAGCTTTGAACTCGGTTTTGCCAGGTTTTGAAAGATTTCTTTTAAGTATTTTTGTCTAGTTGGATTCGTTTAGGAAAACTACTTCAATTTAATCATTTAGTTTGTTATTTCATTGTTGCAGGTTCAATCTGTGCATTTTGGATTAAATAATTGCCAGTTTGAAAATACAAGATAGGGATCAAATTTTTAAAGGGTTTATTTGCCATTTTCTTCTTCCAAGTATTATAATATGTTCCAATCCTAATCTAATACATTTATTTGATTCAATCCAACTATTCAAAAACTAAAATACATCTCTGATTTCCAATTTTCACATATTTCAAAAGACAGAGTATTACACTTCCTTTACACACATTTCTTCCTTTCAAACAGAGATTACAACTCACAACTAGATGATTAAATTCAATACAATGATACAATTTGAGGAAGGTTATGCAATCCTTTATTTATTCCAAAATACAACTTTACAACTTCCTTCTTTTATTCTTTCCAAAATCATATATTATATACAGGGTAGAATAATACATTTTCTTCTCACGTGTTTCATTTTTCCACTTTCCAAATAGGGATTTCATAGTGCATGCTAAACACAGATTTCCAATGGAATAATATCATATGGACAAGAAAAAACCACATCCATTAATTCAAATGAAACTCTTACAACTTCCTTTCCATTCGATTTCAAAATACAGCATACAAAATACGTTTCATTCTTTCACATTCTTTCCAAAAAAAAAAAAAAAAAACCAGAGTATAACTCTTTTACATTTCAAATTTCAACTTTCATTGTCAATAAAAAGTATCCTTCCATTACAATTAATATATAGATCATCCACTTCAAAGTGGGAAAGGGCTACAATAATATTTCATTTCACAAGGGACTATCAAACTATCTTTTTTTCCTTGCTCCAGAACAACAACATGATTTCTCATTCTTCCAATTTGATCACAACAAGAGTAGGGGAAAGGCAATGCTCTCCACCCAACCAAGACATCCAATGAAGAGGAGAAGCCATCCTTCTTCATTGGCCCCCGAGCCCCAACCACAATGCAATAAAAGATGTGATCCAACTCATGGCAACAACAGGCTTCCACAAACACACAAACAACATTTTCACAAGAAAACATAGTCCAAAACAGAATGTAGTTTACAACTACATTAAAGCATGAAAAAAATTATTGAGGCTTCATCCAGCAAGCCAAAGGAGCAAGAAACTATAAGGGATGTTACTTATGCCTCCTAAAGGGAAATGGGTATCACCACCGAGGACAAACCACATGAATATATATATATATATATATATATATATATATATATATATATATATATATATATATATATATATATATATATATATATATATATATATATATCATTTCAAATCCCTGACATGCCCTTATGCCTCCCCAACCTCTTATGGCACCCCATAACGACTAAAGAAATGAAATCTATTTCTTTGAAAGGTGGAACCCAAATCCTAACTCCCTCCGCCCTTATACCTCCCTAAAACACACTTGTGCCTCCCAAAAAATAACCCCATAGTCTTCTCCTACACCATTCCTAGGCCATCTACCCAACAACCCACAAAACATGCCAAAACATTCACACATTAACATTTACATTTATAAAAGAAGAGTATTTCAAGAGCCAAGCTCCTACCTCTCCATGATGGAGTTGTTCCAAGTTCCAAAATCAACAAGCTTTATCCCAATGCAAGCAATCCAAGAACAACCAAGCACAAGCATGCAACAATCTTCCCAAAACTTCTTCAAAACAAGAGCTCCCAAAACAACAAGGAATTCACCCAAGAATCCAGTCTCCAAAAATGAAGCAACCCAAAACAAGGAAAGGAATTCAAATTTTATAGAAGAGGGAAGGGAAGAGGATGAGGTGGATCCATGTAGGATGCCACATCACACATCCTCAACCCCAACCCCAAAAGTCAACTTCATTCTCCAATGCACAATAAATAGGTGGGTGAATAATATGACAGTTTACTAACATACTCAAATCCAACCCACACCCCAAAGGAATGAAATTAAATCATGTAAGAAAGGTGTAATTAAAACCTGCAATTTGCCTTCTCAAAAAGTATTATAAAAGTCAAATTTCAACTCTCCAACCATAGGTATGGTTGGTAAATAAATTTAAGAGGTATGAGACAAGTTTAACTTTTCCCACAAGCCTCCAAAATCAGCCTCCAAGGAAAAATTTGAATTTCCAAGAAGGTGGAGTGTTTCACACTCAAAAATCAGTTCACACATCACTTACATATCTCTTACACATTACTTATAACACTTTAAATCATGGCCAACAACTCTATTAATTACTTTCTTATGACATATTTTAATTAATTAACTTAACAACATGATTACTCACAATATTACACACCATTTAATGACTAATGAAAGGGGTAAAAGCACCACAAAATAAACACATGCAAACATAAACAAAAGGGACCAAAATAAAAGGAATACATAAAACCCCTTGGTCATAATTAAAGGTGATCCCCCATGGGAATTCTAACACACACAAACTCACAATATTACACATCTAGAATTCCTTGAATCCCCGATTTAATTTTAACTTTGAAAAACACAAATAATGAATCAGGGGTCCAAAATAATACCCACAAAATAAACACATGTAATCTAGCAAAATAAGTTTATAGTTTTATCAACAACTATATCATCCAACAAAAAATATCACAAGTCCGAACAACATCCATTATATAACCATGTCAAATAGACCAAAAAAATGTCTCTAATATAAAAGGAATCTAACATTAAAAGGAATACATAAAAACCCTTGGTCATAATTAAAGGTGATCCCCCATGGGAATCCCTAACACACACAAACATGCACAAGAAAATACTAGTTTCCATGGTGACCTTGTTGAATTCATCTAGAATTCCAATGTGGTTGGTCTCCAATCCCCCGATGTTTGTTGTGATATTTTAACCTGAAAAACACAAATACCTCCTTCAGCCTCATGGCCATATCAGAACATCCAAAATAATATAAATATAATTCCCAAAATCATTTAGATATATGAATCACAACAACATCAAAGCAATCTAACAATATCATTTATAGTTTTATCAACAACTATCTCATCATCCAATAATTTCCATTTCTAGGTCTACTCACAATATCCAAATATCACAAGTCCGAACAACATCCATTATATAACCATGTCAAATAGTATATCATCATCAACATATAAAATGTCTCTAATAATCATCATGCATCATAACTGAATCAAGTCAACAATAATCCCTAATCTAACATCTAACATCATACTATAATAAAGTCCATAATCATGTCCATAATATAATCAACAGTATCATGATTAGTATCAAAAAGGTGTCAAAGGGAAGCGGGCACTACAAAAACAAGAAGGAATTTAAGTCCACCATTCGAGGGGTCAAGTGATGAAAATTATAGAAGAGAGCCAAATTGAGCTAAACAAGTGAATCTTGTGAAGGGTCCTTGAGTAATCCAATTGTAATAGCTCTAAGATTTTATCTTCTTTTATTTATAAGAGTCATAATAGTGAGATTATTATTTGTATATTTCATTAAGGATATTAATATTAATAGAAACTTATTTTTGTGGGTTAATCTTATGTGGATTCTAAGGTATATCATGAGTCAAAAAAATTTGATTAATGGTAAAGAAGGGTTAAGGGACCCTAACCCATACAAAAGATGGAGAAAAAGATACGAAATTGAGGATTGAAACAAAACTAGCATCTACCAACAACACCAACAACCAAAAAAATCAAACACATCAAACTAACAACAACGAAACAAAAACTAGCCAATTATCTCACCCATGTGGCCCCCTCCCTTTAGATCTTAGCTACATTTTTAGGGGGATATAGCTCTTTATTTTTCGACTCACAACTTTCCGATCTTCTTGTGAATTTGGATTATCATTTTCAATGTTTTGGATAGGAATAAAAACTTCCATTTGTTATGCAAGGTCGTGGGATCTTGATAAGGCATCCATCTCATTATTTCTAGCTTGTTGCACTTCCTCCTCTTTTGAGTTCACCAATTTTTGAGGATCTGATTCACAATCTTATGGGTCATTCACAACCAAATTACTAAGATTAGAGTTCTTCCACCAAGAATTTCTTCCTTTAGCCTATTTTCTTATGAAGTAAAAATCCGATAATAAATAACCAAGAGAAAAGAAATTTTTTCATATAAAGGGAAACCCTTCATAATCAAGATTTTGAGACCAAGTTCTATACTCAAGTTTAAGTTCAATAGTAGCAAGGAAATCAATAGAAGTATCCATATTAACCAAGATTATATCATACATTGTGTACTCAAAATCTTTA
Source organism: Taxus wallichiana var. yunnanensis (assembly GCA_018340775.1). Taxonomy (NCBI): domain Eukaryota; kingdom Viridiplantae; phylum Streptophyta; class Pinopsida; order Cupressales; family Taxaceae; genus Taxus; species Taxus wallichiana. Next base: position 352,055,448 of record CM031239.1, read on the forward strand.
GTTTTTGGCTCAATAGCTAAACATTTTCCAAAAGTGTTCCCAATAGCTTAAGCACCTAACTAACATGAATTGGAGGGCAAGTACAATAGACGGATCCACACCGGTTTGACTTGGAAAGTATCAAAAACTAAGTTAAACAAAGGGAACCATAGTTTCATCAAAAGCATATGGGATTCAAATTACCAAACTTTCCCAAAACTTTGATCCCTATTTGAAGCATTAGCAAATGCCACAATGAAAAAACCACTAGAACTAGGAAAGATAATCAACCTACCTTCCAAAAAGGTCCCCATTGCGGTGAAATCTAGGCATCAAGTATTGGCGGACTGGGTAAAAGTTCTTGAATTTGTAAATCAAACCATTTCTCTTGAAACCGGTTTGATTGAATCACCTCTTCCCCAAAACTAACGAAGGGTAGATTTAGCATATGTCATTGGATTTTTTTTAGAAACACCGTAAACCCCTATTCCTATTGCCTACCCATACCCCGCACACCACTTCCTTAAAAGACACCTTAGCGGGAGGATGGTCACTCTGCAAACTAAGTGAGACAAAGATGGGGACAAACTCATCACAGGCCCAAATCCATCCCCACTTCATAGCTCATACACACACTGAGCTTCCACAAATAGGTGCACTAGGAACCCAAACATGTACACCATGTGATTTCAAGTTAGGATGCGGGGAATGCCAAGCCTAAGGCTAGAGAGAGGGTCATCATTCTCAAGTTACACTTGAGGTAAAACCCCTCCCCCGAGGGTCCCTCCAAGTATTGCGTAGAAATAACAACGCCATCTTTATTATTAGCCGCCATAGCCCGGAAATATTCCCACCCCTAGTGGAATGGACAGAAGAACCAAATAGAGCTTGAGGTACGACCAAAAAATTGTATAAAGAAATTTCATTTCCATCCTTTGCAGTGGAACCTCCAACAAAAACAGATGGACCTGATAAGCCGAACATCATTATTTTCTTCACGAGAATCAAGGATTATCGTTATTGAAAGAACTATTCAAAGAAGCAAGAATGCACAAAGCCCTGTGGGAACCATTGGCAACCACACTCAAACTCTCATTATCTTCAAGTAATTCATGTGTTAATATATTCAAATAACTCTCATTATCTTTTATAGTTTTTTGGTTTGTAAAATCTAATTTTGACACATCTAATACTCCTACAAATGTTAGAAACCAATCTGGAAGGCCCCAAAACAAAAATATGACTATATGTTTTCCCAAAACAAACACCGATTACAAAATTTGTAATTTAAAAATTTTAGGTTAAATGATGAAATCTTGAAAAAATGAGTAACTACGACGATATTAAATTTTGGAAAAATATCTTATAGGTTGTAAATCTTAGAGCTAGAAGATCATGTCTATCATGTGTAGAGTGACCCTAATTTCTTATATTTACTCAAATAACTTTATAGCTTAGTAAATTATTAAAGAATAAAGAATAATAAGAAAAATAATTGAGGGATCAACAAAACAAAACAATTTTTGAATGAAATTATACAATGTAATAACATCATAAATACAAGAGGGATGCATTTTGGTTGAGATCGGGGTTACAAATATGAATAACCTATGTAGAGGTAATCATGTACGAAAGAAAATGAACACATGACCTTATTTCGCACTTGACCCCCCCGAGTTCGTCTTTGAAGAAGCTGATGTTGAATGTGTGGATGATTGGCTATGAGAGAATCAATGACTAATATCAGGTAGTGTGATTTCCCAGTAGCATAATTGGTAAAGGGGAGATTCATAGGCTATGAACGGGTAGCATAAACTCCCTATGGTTTGTTTTCTTACCTTGGATCTAAGTGCTAAACTAGTTTGAAGAGTTCATATAAACTAAATGAAATTAACAATCTATGCTACTTCTGAAAGGAAACTAATCTAAACAAATCACTAAACCGAAAGATTACAATCACAAACAACAATGATTTACTTCTATTCTAAATAATTAAAATATTTCTACACTAAAACTAAACAAGCCGGATAATCGGTGTGGTTATTCACATGTGTTGAGTGTATTGAAATTAAAATAATTTAAAACAAGAACTTTTTCAAGTGACTATGATATGTAGACAACCTCCTATAGATATTCTCTCCTTTAGATCCATAGGGATGGGAAGAAGAGGATCCATCACCGGGGATTTCTATGAAAGATTCAAACCCTCTTGGAAATCAAATAATTACTTACAAATGAAAGGAAATTGATTTCTACTCTATTTGATATGATGTAACAATGATAAATTGCAGGAATGAAGGAAATCAAACAACAAATCCAACCTGGAATTCACATAACAAAGGTAAATCCAGCTGTGTAGTAATTTGTCCCCTTAGTTTGTTCCTTTCTTTCTTTGTGTGTTCATATGAGTCCAGGGACTGGGAATGCAAGAACAATAACATAAGAAGACATTTGAGTAGTGGTAGTTTGAAGGAATTCTGGTTATAATGCAAGTAGAAGAGATATAAGACAAGAGATATGAGCTTGGCTATGCAATTCCTAGCAAGATTGTGGCAACAATACTATGCAAGATACACAAAATTCTCAAGCCCTTTTACTTGAATACAAGCATGGAATATATAGGAATTGGATGGGATGTGCCTTCATGCACAAGGAAGCCTTGGAGTGCCAAATCATTGGGTGAAGAGGCAGTTCAAACTAATTAAATCTATTTAAAAATAGAAGAGGGAAGGAAAACTAAACAATCAAGACTATTTTTAGGAAATTTGGTTCACAAATGCACCCTAAAAGTTAAGTTAAGTAAAACCACGCGTGTTAAAATTACGCATGAAGGATTATGGAAAAAGCATTCGGGACCACCACCCATGGAGGCGGCGGTCCCGGCTTTAAAGGCCAAAACATACACATAATGAAGCATGAAGCTAGAAAAATCATGCAAAATCTAAGTAAGGACGTCTTGGCTGAAATATACACTCTAGATGGGTTTAGGAGCTCAAACATCTTTTGAAAGGACATGAATCATCATTGGGAATTTTGTAATCGTTTTCTGACAATGTAGCACATATAATTTTGGGTGCATACATATTGCCCCCTCGGATAAGTGTCTTAGCCATGAAAAGGCGTAAACGTAGAGTCTAAGTATGGCATTCTTGAAATGGGGAGTTAGAAGATATATTTAACACACCCGTGTGTTGAAATGTCATCGTCCAAAATATTGCTACTTGTAAAACTTAAAAAAACTCAAGTGTAGATGTATAAAATATCAAAAAGTAAACACTAAACCAAATGACAAGAGGACTTACCATTTGTGTGAGGATATAGAGATATACCCGTGCGAACGCTCCAACCCTATGAAAACATACACTCAAAACGAGGTCAATATATATATATATATATATATATATATATAAACACAAACTCATTTTGTAATTCATTTGTGCTTATTTGCTTTGGTTATTTTTTTAGGTCTAGGCCCACATTGACCATTTTCATTTTTGAGTATGGCTGAATTGGAATGGATTTGGGAATGGTATTTTGCGTTAGGCTTGGCCCTTTGTTGCTTGACTTTTTTAGAAGAACTCTTAAGAAATTTGTAACTAGAGTGGTCATAAGGAGCCTCAAAGAGGTGGATAGGTAGAGTGCCTTTATTTTTAGTCTCCATTTTGTGAGGCATATATGATGTTTTGGTATTTCATACTCATTGTGAGTGTTTTGACTACACCTAGTGTGCGATGAAATTGTACAAAACTATGACACGCCATGATATGTAAAGATATCTCTTTTTGACTCGGTTATTCCTTGCATAGATTTTACTTCCATTTATGATTTGATTCATGTGTGTACTCTTGGACATTTATAATATCTATTTTTATATGCTTTTTAGAATTTATGCAATGGATATGAATGCGAACGTAATGATCTCTTTTTTTTGTAATGTTGATATATGATAATGTAACCACATTGTAATATTTTCTCTAGGAAATTTTGGTAATTTGTATTGTTTTGTTAAAACGTGGCGAAAGAGTGATATGATAAATGAATGAAATTTCTCTGCTCCTAACTCCATATAACCAGTAAGATGCAAGGGCTCAACACCGAGAGCCAAAAAGGGCACAAGTTATGAAATTTGTTGAATGGTAATGATGAGAGAAAGATAAGGATTTGACAAAACCAAATTGAGACACTACAACCTCACGCTACTCAAGTTTCCTTCATATTTTAGAATGTGAATTGCTTTCCACTTTATCTAGAATTAGATCTGTAGATGGCCACTTGGTTGAAAAAATATGGTTTTGATGTTTTAAGCTCTTTTCAAATTTTGGACATCTAATTCACTTTGTTTTAACTTATGATTTCACAATATTTGGATGAATTGTTTCTAACTTTCGAGTTTGTTAAAGAGACCCCCTACACCTTGCCCCATGCTACCCGTAGGAAGTATTGGCTCATCACCATCAACAAGGCATAGGCAAGTAAGGGAACTTCTCTCCTTTCCAAACCCTACATCACCAATAAGAGGAACAAGTTCAACACTGAAGGTTGGTAGGGGAAAGAAATGTGTAAAATAATTTTTTTATGTGGATTTTCATTTGACTTATTTATCTAGGAAAAATGTCTAGAATGTTCTTATTTCCAAAGAGATGTTTATGGGATAGATGTGACACCATGAAGCTTCTATAACAAACTAGGCAAAGACACTTAACCTAGAATAAACTATAAAGCGAAACCAAGTATACGAGGCATTGGTATGGTTCTTTGTCAAAGATTTTCTTATCTTGTTTGGATTGATGAAATGATTTGGAAACAGTTGGTGATACCATGAAAACTTGAAGAGACATGATTTGAATGTTTTGCCAATGTTTTCAGAAGTTTTTAGGAATTTCTATAAGAATAAATTCCTTGATCACAAATTTTATGAAATGAACTGGCAGATGAAAATGCAATGCGGATGAAGCAATGTAAATGTGGAAATGCAAGTGAAACTACATGTCATGATGTCTTAGGTGAAGAAAGTTGATGAATATAAAATTCTTCACCCCTAAAAGTACACAACGGAGAACCATGATCCTAAAAATTTTGTTCTCTTAAGAAGGGCCTACCCTTCTAGGTTTAAACTTACAACCCTTTCCCAACAATGTATATTTCTAATAATTAAAATAATTTTTCTACGAAAGAGGCATTCCGAACCTCTTTTCACGTTCTTGAGACATGGTGTGTGGGTGAGCATGACTATGTTGCTCAACCTTGTTTTCAATGTAGAGAGTTATGTTTACTTATTACACTTGCTTTGAATGATGAGGCCCTGCCCCATGGATATAGAAAGCTTAGTTTCGGACACATATAAGTTGAAATTGGGGTTTGGAATAGAATAACCCTCGAGAGATGGTTTTAATGGGCATCATTTTAATCTCAAATTTCCCTTCTTCATTTCTTAATTCTATCATGTTTACACCTAGACCTAGGCGATCGGAGGAAGAAATGCTAAACCAAGAAGACTACTCATACCCTATGGTTTAAATGGGAGGAAGATTAGATTATCACTCCCTAAGAGTTTCATAATTTTTGCTATGGTTTTAGTGGACACTATTTCCATAGATATTGATTTACCCTTATCTATTTTTGCCATCTCAAATGTTTTAGGGTCAACGACTTCAAACTTTGGAATTCTTGGGGTGATCGGGGTTAACTCTTTTGATGGAGGTGGTTTGTTTAATTGATTCATAGGAAGTTCATACTTTGTATGGACTCCTTTATTCTTCTTGAGGGTTTTTAAATGTATATAAAGAGACTTAGGATCCCCTTGAGCGATGAAGACCTTCCCCAAATGGAGGAATCTAATTTGATAGAACAAGGTATAAGGGATAGCCTTCATTCAATGAATCCAGGGTCTCCCAAAGATCATGTTATAACTTGTTCCCCGTCGATAATGTAAAAATCTGTCAATATTGTCTTGGACCAAGCGTGATTGGAAGAACTATGGTTCTAATCGAGGTCACTTTAAGACTATCGTACCCTCGTAACATGTTTCTTATAGAGGAACAATTTGTCTCTCCATATCCCAAATTATACAAGAAAGAGAAGGGAACCACATTTACAAAATCCTCTTCATCAATCATGGCTCTCTTAATATAATTGTTATAAACCCAAACTTGTAAAAATAAGGCAGGATCACCTCTTCGGGTAATTTCAGCGTCGGATGGCATCTTGTCTATATCGAAAACAAACCCAATATCCCTATTATTCTGTCTCGGAGGATGTATGTCAAAGTAAATATGATTTATTTGAGTGCTAGGAGGTGGCGTAACATGGATTAGATGACCAAGACCTAGTGCATTGAGAAATGTAGAATGATGTATAGGTGAATTCTTTAGCAAATATAGAAATGAAATGTGAGAAAAGGTCTTGTTCAAATATGATATTAAATCATAGGCTCTTACTAGTTTTGAGATTGTAGGAATGTCATCCTATGGGAAGGAAAGAGTGGGTAAGGGTTGTGAAACATACTCCTTCGTTTGAGTTGTTGCATTAATTTCTGGCTCGACCTCTAGCTCGACTAACCCCAAGATTTTTGTATTATCATTTGAACCAAGGTTAGGAGCAACCTGAGAGTTGTCAGAAGTTGAGGCTTCATGGTCATTGTTTCCTATAGGAATTCCCTTTTTTATTTTTGAGGATTCGCTTGGTAATCCCCAAGATGTTTACGATTCACACTTTGATGTGCGACAAGTCTGATATGAATAGGCTGCAAATTTGTTTACTAATTTGTAAGGAACATGTCTGAAAGAGGTGCCTTTGTTTTTAGAAAGTCTTTCCGAAAACTTGTTACAATCACGGAAAGTCCTACCATCATGACCTTGAACCTTATGGAAACCACATTATAGGTTAGGTTCATAATCTCTTGGCCTTTGATAAGTGTCTTGCTGTTATTGATTATAACTTCAATTGTATTTTTTAAATTGGTTGTTATAACCATGATTCGTTGCCCCTTGGCAAGAGTTTTAATCTTGGTTTGAGCCTTGGGTTCGATTTTGTTTTTGAGAGGGATGGTTTACATCAATTGTGTTTACATAATACATAGTGTTAGGGAATCTTTGATTGTAGTGTTTTTGTTATTGTTAGTGTTACTTGTTGTTTGGAAAACCAACATTCTTGGCTTGATGAGTAGCACTATTCATGGTAGCACTATGACCGTGATTCGCACCCTTAGGTCCTTGGTTATTGGCACCATTGTTTTATTAATTTTCATTACTTATTTAGGGATACCAATTTCCCATCGGGACCATAGATCTTATGCCCACTATCAATAGTGGTTTGGTTAGTCTGAAGCGCACCCTCTAACACTTCCTCATAAGCTGCAAAAAGGAAACTTTTGGACTTCCTCCCTAGTTTCTTGACTGAGCGAGTGAAGGAAAAGATCAAAAAGTTCCATCTCGTCCATATTGGGTGCACTTACAGAGGAATAGAGAACTTCACGCCATCTCTGGATGAAATGGGCAGCCGATTCATTTTCTCTGTCTAATATGTAGGAACTCCCTAATACTGTACACAACAAATTGTTCATGTCAAATGATTTGATGAAATTAGAAACAAGCTATTTAAAGGAATGAATAGAAGGTTCTAAAATATGGTAATACCAATCCATTTTGATTCCTTCGAGAGTCTTTGGAAAGATCTTAGCCACTACTGAGTATCCCAGGAGTAATTCTCACGATAGCGATAACATAGGCCTTAATATGAGCATTCAGGTCTCTTTCTCCCTTAAACTTTGGAAGATCTAGAAATGGGTGTAGAAGTATGACACCACATATGGTGAAGTCAAGAGGATCCTTTAAGTACTCGGCATATGTACCCATTGCGTAAAATTCCTCCATTGAGTATCCTTGATGAGGAGGTGGTGGAGGAGTTAGATAAGTTGTATTATAAGCATTGATGGGAAAGTATGGGGTCCCTTGATATGGCATGTAGGAAGTAGGTATGGTGTATGGGTCCATCTGGGGAGTTTTGAATACATGTGAATGTAAGGTGGGATAGTACCTAGATATGGACTAACGGACATAAAACCAGGGAACTTCGCATTGCCTATTGTGGTAACATTCGAGAATGTACTTCCAGCCAACCCTTGCATAAGATAAGTTTGTAAAGGATGAGGACCCATCCCTAGTGTGTCTAACCCTATGAGAAGATCACTTGGATTTGAATGACCAGATTACCTTATTGTACATGATATTGCGTTGGTTGCTCATTGGAAGGGATGTATCCTTTGTTGTTAACTGGATACCCCATGTTCTACCCTAATGCATGTGTTGGTTGTGAAGTCTAGGCACTTTCTTTTTTTCTAATCCTCCTTGCTAAAGTAGAAATGAGATCATTGGGAGAGGATTGAGTCCCTTTTTGGGGTTCCTGTGGTGTAGGGTTTGATTGAGTAGGTTCATGATATCCTGTTATGAATTGTTCAGTGTTATAACTCTTGTCTTCCTGAGAAGTAAGAATCTTAGGATATACATTCAAAATATCATAGGCTATAGCCTTTATTCTATTCAAAGACTAATCTATTTGACAAAGAGGATTTGTTATTTGTGCAAATGTATCGTCTTCTGATTTCATGGAAATGTGAGGTATTGTCAAGACTCTATGGTAAGAACCTATTCTAATTGTGATAACAACGTGGTGTGCATTGGGTTGATCATATTGCATGTTTAATGGTTGAGCAACATCCTCCATCTTTACATAACTAATGGGGTTTTAAATGTAAATAGGGAGGTTTGGACATTGTTTGTGTAATTGTCACTCCACCTCAAAGAGATGGGGATTGTTGTCATTGCACGTTGGTCTAATATATATATTAGAATCAAATGGCCCACCAAAATCTCTTCTAGACATATTTTAGAAAGTATAAAATACCTACCAAAATAGGGGAAAAAATGGAAAAATGAGATAGTATCAATGAAACAAAAGGAAACAAGAAGGAATTAATCCTTCACATCGGGTTCATGAATTTGTATGGATAAAAATTGACATGTGACCTTCTTTTGCACTTGACCCTCCGAGGTCATGCCATATCAATTGATGTTGAATGTGTGGATGACTGGCTATGATAGAATTAGTGACTAAGATCTGGTAGTGTGATTTCCTAGTAGTAGAATTGGAAAAGGGGAGATTTAGAGGCTATGAATGGGTAGCGTAAATTCCCTATGGTTTGTTTTCCTAAATTGGATCCAAGTGCTAAACTAGTTTGAAGTGTCCATGTAAACTAAATGAAATTAACAATCTATGCTACTATTGAAATGAAACTAATCTAAACAAATCACAAAACTGAAATATTATAATCACAAACAACAATTTGCTTCTAATCTAAATAATTAAAATATTTCTACACTAAAACTAAACAAGTGAGATAACCTAGTGTGGTTATTCACCTATGCTAAGTGTATTGAAACTAAACTAAATTAAAACAAGAACTTTTTCAAGAGACTATGATATTAGACTACCTCCTATAGATATTCTCTCCTTCAGATCCATAGGGATGGGAAGAAGAGGATCCGTCACTAGGGATTGCTATGAAAGATTCAAACCCTCTTGGAAATTAACTAATTACTTGTAAATGAAAGGAAATTGATTTGTACTCTATTTGATATGATGTAATAATGATAAATTGCAAGAATGAAGGAATTCAAACAACAACTCCAACCTGGAATTCAAAAAATAGAGGTAAATCCAGTTAGTGTAGTAATTTATCCCCTCAACTTGTTCTTTTCTTTCTTTGTGTGTTCATATGAGTCCAAGGGATTGGGAATGTAAGAATAACAATAGAAGAAGATGCTTGAGTAGTGGTATCTTGAAGGAAGTTTAGTTGCGATGCAATTTATAGAGAGATAAAATAAGAGATATGAGCGTGGCTATGTAATTCCTAGTAGGATTGTGGCAGCAATACTATGTAAGATACACAAAATTCTCAGGCCCTTTTTCTTGAATACAAGCATGGAATATATAGGAATTGGCTGGGATGTGCCTTCATGCACAAGGCAGCCTTTGAGTGCCAAATCATTGGGTGAAGAGGAAGTTCAAACTAATTAAATCTATTTAAAAATAGAAAAGGGAAGGAAAAATAAGCCATCAAGACTATTTTTAGACAATTTGGTTCACAAACACACCCTAAAATTTAAATTAAGTGAAACCGCACATGTTAAAATTATGCATGAAGGATTCTAGTAAAAGCGTTCAGACCACCACACTTTGTGCATGATGGCAATCACAAGATTGCTGCCCTGCCTCAGTGGTGGTTTCAAAACCATTGCCCAAGCAAGGCAGCGATCCTGGCAATAAAGGCCAAAACATGCACAGATCGAAGAAGGAAGCTGGAAAAAGTGTGGAAAAGTTTTTTAAGTAAGGATGTATAGGCTACAAATATACATTATAGATGGGTTTAGAATCTCAAACATCTTCTAAAAGGACATGAATCATCATTGGGGAATTTTGTAACCATTTTTTGACAATGTAGCACATACAATTTAGGGTACGTATAATAACCAAACATATAACCAACTATTTATGCTAACATCCCCCTATTACATTATTTTTACAAATGTACCATCAAATCATAATCATCTTCTTTAGATTCACCATCTTGTTGATTCACGAGGTGTCCTTTCAACTTCATGTTGCGAGGATGTTGTCTCTTAGATTTCTAAGAATCATTGTGACTATACGTGCTCTCGTTTGGAAAATTTTGGATGAAGAGATGAAGTTGGTATAATCCTAAAACTAGATGCACAAACTCCTAAGGGTGTTTGATCTCACATTCTTCATATGAATCGTTTCCTTCTTCTATTTTGGCATGACTCTTTTGTGTTTAGTATCGTACATCATAATATGTCAACGAATTTCAAGTTTGGGAGAATTTTAAGAAATGTAGAGTAGAACTAGCGTTCTCATGAGCATGAATAGATATTTCAAAATATCTATGTATCTATGGTTTTTGCAATATTGCTAACATCTTCGAGCACAATTGTCATCTTCTCATATTACTTGCATTGGATCATAGGTTGGTTGTTTTCATTCTTCGCTTATAGCTTTATAACAAAATTGATGAAAAAATGATGTTGGGATTTGAACTTGTATCATTCTAATTGATCTAAAATTCTTCCACATGTCTCCTTATATTTTTTTACGTTGCGCATAGGTCCAGTTTACTCACCAATATCTTCCTTTTCTGAACCTTGGTTTCTTAGAGGCTCAATATTTTTGTGTACACATCCCTTTGTTTATACACGAAACCAAATGTATCTAGCTCTAGAAATGGTATGGTTTTTCGAGGCTAAGGCTTGGAACTATTGAAATACAACAATCTATGTGTTTTGGATTGAAAATGCATATATAAATTTTCTTTTGTTGTGATAAATAAACTCCAAAAATGATCAAGACCTTTCTTTAGAGTATTTGTATTGTGCCAAGAAAAATCTCCTCTTTACAAATACATTATATATATTTTTATTACTATTGTAAGGTTTCCATCTATATTTATTTCAAACTATTTCTTATTATACCTCTATTTGAAGTAAATATACATGTCTATATTTTTCATGTATATTTTATTTTACTCATCCAAATAAAGTAAAAACTAGGAATAATTCTATACATATTCATTTTTTTAAAATTTTGATATTTTTGAGATAGTTGGGGTATGGTTAGCTTTCCATTTTTTCATATTTAAAAGTATTTTTACTTGGACAACCATACTAAACAAATACTCACTAAAAATGTAAATGTAAAATGTATCCCAATCTAAATGATCCATTCTAAATTTCTACCAAAGCGTTTAAAAAAATACTTAATAGTTCTTAAAAGTACTATCTGTTATTATTTTTAAAAATAGAATCACCTCTATGAATTTAATATCTTTGACCCACTTATTCTTATCTATTTTCACAAAAACTTAAATTTTTAGAAATTGGACTCATAATTCTACAATTCATGATTTTATATCATCTTCAAATTTTGAGTGTGAGCATCTCAAATAATATGTACAAATTGAGGTTTCTTGTTTTTTAGAAAAAAAAATCCAGTTCCTTCTCAACTTGTACAAATTAAGGTTTCAAATTTTGACTGTGGGCATCTCAAATAATATGCACAACTTCCTTCTCTCTTGGAAACTTTGTAAGTTCGGGAAGAAACAGGCAAGTAGACACAATTCTTGGTGGAAGAATGTTGATCCAAGCCTTTTGGTTGTTGACAGATCAATCGGATTTTGGTCTAAGGATGGATCTATGAATGAGGATGTTGAGGTTTTAGAGGATGCAAAGGATTCCCCTTCATCTACCCCAGTAGAGAAGGCTCCTTCCCCTCTTTCTGAGGTTGGGAATTTATCCCTTCCTCTTGGTTACAAGGAGGAAAACAATCATTTTGAAATTTGCATTCTAGTTGACACAAATGAAAAGGTAAATATGAATGTCGGTGATGGTTGGTCTACTGTGAATAGAAGGAAGAAAGGGAATAATGAATCCCTTAAGATGCATCTTAGATCCCATGGGAAGGGGTCCTAGGGATAATTTCTTGCTCTGGTTGTTTTTGTTTTTCTTTACTTTTGGTGCCAACAGAGGCAACTTCATTTGTTCCTCATCGATATATCTTCTCTCTCCTTTATTTTACGGAAAGGGCCCCCTTAACCCTCTTTTACCTTAAATAAAAAAAAATGGCCTTAAAAATGTCAAAACATAATTTATATTTCTAATGTAATATACATATTTATATAGTACTTGATTATTATTTACAATTTTTATGATTTATTTAATACTTTTCTAAATAAATTAATTACAAATTTTAATTTTATTTTGAATTTTGTTTGCCAAAAATGTAACCTTATTCATGATTTTACCCTTTCATTAATCATTATAACTTAAATTATATGCATACCTCGCTTGGTTCTTATGATCAAGATGTCCAAATTGAAGACACTCATCTACACATCATTCAAATGGGAAGCTTTATACATATTGTCATTCCCCCATATTTCACTATATTATTAAATGTATTTATAATTTTCCCATATATGTGTATTAAAAGAAAGAAACAATTTACAAGTTTTTAGGTGTATTTTATTTTGTTCAAGAGCTCGATCACATTTTTTGTGAGGTTTGGATTTAATGTAGTGTCTTTAGTTTAGATGTTAGGTCTCGAGAGGTATCCATTCCACCAAAGTCACACGGGAATGATTCCGACCTCATCCCTTTCTTTATTCAATATCTATGCTATATATTTTTTCTTTTTGGTTATCTAGTGGATTTAGTAACCGATGTGCAACCTTTTAGTGCACTTTTTATAAGCAAGTCCCTATAACCATCAAGAAACACAAAGTTCTCTACTCTATATTTTAAGAGTAAATCAAGGATTGAACTTCAAACTTCTGAAATGTAAGTAAAATATGCACACATGAAAATGGGGCCAGACTTTCTTACCACAATTATTCCACAAACTTTCTACAATTTGGGAGAATTGTAGAATATTTGTGGCATATCTATGAAAAAACTAGTTTAGTTATTTTTAATTATTGTGGATGTTCCAAAATTTAAAAATAATGTTAAATAATTGTAGATAAATCACATATCCAACCATTTGTAATAGAAAATGCACAATTTTAATAAAATAAAATTTGAAGTTATCATATAATTGCCCACAATCTTTACACATATAAAATATTTTATATTAAAATTTCATATTTAATAATGTGGAAATGCTAGATCATTCCAAACTATAATTTTTACATTTTTAATAAGTCTAATATAAAATAAACTAATTTTACAGAAATTACACATTACCAAAAATTATACTTAGAAATTGCACATTATAAAAATAATACTGCATAAAATTACTTACCATATTTAATTACAAGTATTATAGGTAACAAAATTAGTAAAAAATATAATAATATGTAAATATCACATTTCTTAAACTTTTAACTTTCTCCATATTTTAATTTAGAGGTATAATTATTACTTTTGTAGTTGATGTTGATTAGGGGTGTGATTGATTTTGTAAGTGTAGAAATATAGATGGGCCACTTAATTTGAAGGTTGTTTCTACATTTCAAACTTGTTAAAAATTTGTACATGAATACATTTGATACCATTTTCAATAGTTAATTTATTTTATAGTTGATGTTGTATGTATTTAATTTGGGTTTATTGTGTTAGTTGTGCATCGGTTGTTCGGTTGGTGTTTTGTTGGAAAAACATTTATTGTACAATTGATAATGTGTGTGATTGATAGTTGTAGTGTAGGAATTTAGTTGAAACATTACATTGAAATGTTGTATGTGTACATTTAATTATGTTACAGATTCGTACATTTAAAGTTGCATATCATATTTCAAAACATCAAATAAATGTAGATGTGTGTGCACATAATGAGACATGTATACATTTGCAGTATTTATATCATGAATGGTAGCCTTTAGTGGGCAATTTTAGTTTCAATAAACATGATTACATTTGATACCCCTTGAACAATAGTGCCATTTTGGATAGAAGAAGTGTTGAGTATAGTAGTAGTGGAGGTGCTATCAAAGCAGAGGGTAGTATTTACGATGGGTTGAGTGATAGTAGTCTTTCTTCCTCCTTTCTTCTTGCTCCAAGTGTTGGTACGTGCGCCATATTTGAGTATCTCTCGAATGAAAAAGTAGGTGAAATGCACAGATTTGCAAGTGAGGGAACTCTAGAGAAAGTTGTGAATGTCAGACCCTACCTTTTAGTGGTTCCAATGTTGATGGTTGCTTTGTGCAAAGTAAGTCCTCTGCGACTTGTGGATAGTTAATCCCCAGGCCATTTTAATCGGCAATTGTCTTCGATTCCCTCTCGAAATAGGGGGTATGGGAATATGTAACGGGTTGGAGGGATCCCAACATGGGCCATTGTATCTATCAAATTTGACAACAACAAATAAAGGTAATGTTGGTGGTTGCATTGATGCGTCGTAGACAATGTCGGTGATTGTTCCTGTGGCACCATTCATGAGGCCTACGTCAACCCATAGATTTGTAATAAGCATGATTTTTTGTTGTTTGCACAACAAAACTTTGTGTTCCAACTGATCATCATCAGGATTTCTGGTCTAGTTTGCTTGTTACTTTCAACAATGGATTGGGCGATTGGAACGTTTAATGCCTTCAACATCTATAGGTTGTGGGAGTCCACCTGATACTTTTTTACAAAAAAATGTGGTGCAGTCCTTAAAATTGTTGAGCTCTTGCTTGAGTTAGGTGTGTGTCTATGCGAGACATTAAGATTTCCCAATCCTCAATTAGAGGGGTTGAATCTCGCATGTGGAGTAGTAAATTCTGGAATGAAACTTGTGCATTGGTTGTTCCTTGTTGCCAAAATATTGTTTGTAATGTAATGGAAGTCTTAAATCCCTTCCAAAGGGTTGCTCCATAGGAATTACTTGCATAAAGAGGACTGTCCAAAACCGGTGGTAATTGGCCGAGGTCGTCGAGGAGGATGACTGATCTATTCCCAAATTTAGATGTTCTTGAGTGTGGGAAAGCTTCACGGAGCCTACTGTCAATTTTTCTTAGTAACTTTGGGCCGATGAAACTCATTTCATCAATAAGAACATATTCTATATGTTTCAACTCTTGAAAAGATGATAATGCACTACCTTCAAGGGGTTTCAGTTCTTTGATTGGAATACACAGGGCTGCGTGGATTGTGGATGCGAGATGTTGAATGTGAAACACCGGTAGGGAGAGAAAAAGTAGAGGTGAGGGAGATGTGGTTGATGTTGTGAATGTATTCCAAATTTTATTTATCAGAAATGATTTTCCTATGCCTTTCATTCCTTGAATTATCAATCTTAGTGGAGGTAGATGGGTTTTGTTTGTTAAATGGTGTAGTATGGTATCAAGAGCTAGTTTTTGTTTGAAGACAAAGGAAGTGTTGTAGATGGTGGTGTGGCTTGCATGATATTATTAATTGTGTCTTTCTTCTCTCTCTCTTGATGAATGATGAACCATTTATCTATAAATCATGGGGAACATCATGTATGCTCCAATTATTATGTATGTTAAAATCTCATTTCCCCAACATGTCAAGGTTGTTAAGACCATGTTATTTCCTAGGAGAAGTTGTGCGAAGACCTACCATTCTTGCAATGGTTCATGTTGAATATTGCATTCAAGATCTGAGTCATAACTAACATATGTAGCAAGTCTTGTGTCTGACGATAGTGCGTAAAACATGCCACGGTTTGTAGTTGTGCTTGAACATGTCCCAAGTGTCATTGATGTCATGTGGGGTTGAGCCAAATTCAGAGGTAATATTTCTGAAAGGTTTGTATAAAAGGAGTTATGACCAATAGAAAAGGTCATATGATGTTGAATCCTGAGTAGGACATCCACAAATCTCGGGTGGACCCGAACAATTTCTTGTGTCATTTTTTTTCCATTTATCACCTTTATGGTTCTTGTTGTAGCTCCAATCTCAAGCAACTTGAATAAGTGGTAGGTGTTCCATGGTTGTAGGAAGAACTTTATATGCATCCAAGAAAGTAGTTGTTTGTTGTGTATCAACATCACTTTCAACGACATGTCTCAAAATCCTTTTGCCAACATTTAATGATACAAATGGATGGATGCACATAACAAGTGGCATTTTTGCAGCATGTGGCATGTTTCTTGTGTGCTTATGTCATGCTCAACAATGCTTTCTATGAGCATTTTACGGATCGTAATATGTGTTGGATAATCTGCATCACGTCATCTCTTGAAAATATGGATAGCATTTGGTGATATGTTTATGAACATTTCTCGGCTTTCAAAGCATATTTTGCAATATACTTAAGAACGACATGGCGGGAAAGTATCAGTTGGAAATTAACATTTTCTCTCCATATGTATATCATTGTTTGATTGTGGATGTTCAATCTGTCATCATTTCTTGAAGGGAGGTACTTAATTTTCCCATCACTTTCAATGTGCAAAGAAGAAGTAAGTTGCATGGCCCATGGGATGTCGTACCTGCACTGTAGATGTGATTGCTTTCTACGCAGACATGTCTACTTTGAACATTTAGAGTGGTTGAACACGATTAAGTAGTTCTTCAAGGTCTACATGCGGGGAGGAGGATAGAATTTGTGTTGTATCTAGCAAGCAAGGGTCATCTAGGAGTGACCTACGAACAAAATCCAAGAGGTTGCAAGCTGGGAGGGGGTTCCAGAAGACACGAACTTATCAAAGTATTATTTTGTTGCCTCAATAACTGTTGTATCCTCCCAGTCCATTTTGTCAAATTTAGGTGCATTCTTGAGCCACAATAAACCGTGGACATGTGTGGAGCCTCTATGTTTCCATTCATACCTATGAGACGAGGGAACATAAATATTAGCTATGTAGTTTGGAAAAAACTTTGAAATAAGTAGATTTGATTACCTATACCAAAAGTCTACTACTCCAAGTTCCTTTTACAATATTTCTTCACAAAATATTGTGAATATGTGATGCAGGTATGCTGATACTCGATGAGGGTTAGAGACAATGTTAAGTGTTCTCCAACATTGTGCGGCTTGAGGATCAGCTGGGCATTCACCCAACATAATATTATGGAGATCTGGCCATTTAGTGTCTGCAACACTTAGAGTGAAGAATAAGGTTGGTGTCCCCAATTGTTCCACCATATCTAAAAGCTCACTTCTAATTTTTCCCCAGAATGAACATGTCCCTCGAAGGCTTCGATCCAAAGCACATTAAGCTATCTGGGAGGTTGTCTTTGGGGATTCTAGTAGTTGTCTTCATAGATCTCTAATTGTCGGAGGGATTCCAGATTCGATGTTTTGTTTCATAAAAATTGCTATGGACTAGCTTCAGTGTCACATTATGAGGTTTAGAAGGAAGTAACAAAATATTGGGTGGGAATCGAAGCACCCATCATGGTAATACATCAAATGAAATGCATATTCATGTATTGGAACTTCTTTTATGCGGGGTTGTTGCCACATTACTTTTCCTGTCGGAAATAAATTTGGGAAAGCCATTGAGAACAAGCCTTCTGTATTGTATTCATTTATTGGGGAGATCCCAAGCTCTGGCCATGGTATGGTAAATGGAGAGTTACCATCATGGTTGAGTAGAACTATTTGATTTCCTCTTCTTTTTTCTGTATTATGAGGTGTTGGCACAAAGACGATGATGAGTGTTCATACGTTTCATCAAAGTGAGTGGGAACATCAATACCATGAGCTATAGAGGCACTTTGCATTTGGGGAAGTTCCACTGTGGTTGTGTTAAGAGAGGAGGAAAATTTGATGACTCAAATGGTAGAGAGGAAAGGGCATCATCGTTGATTAAGACATCTTTGTAATAGGGATCGTGTTGGATTTTATATTGCAAGGCTACCCAAACATGAGATCTACTAACGTAGAAATCATAATTTTTAAAATTAGATCCTTCCCTTTGTATGAGAACTATGTCCAAATCTCCAAGGCGGTGGGGTAGGGTCTTTGCTATTGAAGTAATGTTTTACGGGAAACTTATGGTGTGTCCTGAGTATTTGTATTGCCCTCCACGTACTTGGGTGACTTACAGAATGGATTAACTCGTGTGATAAGCATCTCCTCGATTTGGGTTAAAGACGCAAGAACGGTAGGCTACTTTTCAGGGTCCATGTTGTTCCATGAAGAGAAGCAATGGCCTTGTTTTTCAGTTTTGCATCTGTTACAAGGGAAAACCTTCAAAGGAAATTGTTTTAATTCCAGGGTAATTTTCCAAACAAATTGAGCAAGTTTGGATGTTTGCCAACAAATCTATTCTTTTGCAAAACCGACGTTGGGCTTCTAAAGTTAGCGATGAGGGTGGGAATATGGGAAATATCTGTGTATTGGAAGGGGTGGGGTGTTCTGTTTGAGTTGTTTGTGGATTGTAAGGTGGAAAGCATTCAAAAGGAGAGGAGAAACTGGTTGTATATGTGTGATGAACTGAAGAAAGGTCGGTACTTGAGACAATTTCATGTGGCATCCCAGATATTTGGGGAAAAGTGGTAGTTGTTTGCAAAGATGGGTTTGTATGAAAGGAATTGGTATGCTCGTGAAAGTTTGTTTCCATGGAAGTTACATGCGGAATGTTGGTTGGAAATTCTTTAGTAGTTGTATTTTATGGAAAGATTGGAATGTCAGGAATCATAGGTTGTTGGTCGATGTAAGTTGAAAGATATTAGAGATTTTCATTGTTCTATGCTCTAATTTATGACGTCGTTTCTCAATAGTTATGTGTACTTTATTTTTGTGTAGTTCTCTCTTCATTGGGCTCGTTTTGTAGGAGTTGACATGATTGTGAAGTCACAGGCTTATGGAGTACCACCTGTTGGATAAAGATCATGCGGGTTAGCAAGGAACGATACATTGTTTGATGACATACAAATGCAAAAATAAGTCAAAATATAAAACTATATACAATTGTAATGCATGTGGAGTTCCAATGGGAAATACGCGTAAGAGGTAACAATTTGAGTATCGAGAAACTACATTTTTTCTTAAGGAAAAGAGTATTAGATATATAGAAACATACAATGCGTTCACATAGTACACAAGGATGTAAATACTTACCTAACAAAAGTGCATGTATTTTTTATTTATTTTCTTAAAAGTACTTATAATCCACATAGTAGTAGGAGACAATAGTATGTCAGTGTATAAGGGAATACAACAACTTTCTTTTGAAGCGGGAAAAAAGTGAAACATAGATATGAAATAAGAAACATAGCGGTGATAGTTCAAAGTATAGAATGGGATGGGTGAGGGTGTAATGTTTGAAGGGATGGGTGGGTTGGAAATCCTTGCGTAAAGGTTACGGAGGAGTTGCACTATTTTTTAGTTTCTTTGAACTAAGGATGACACATTTCAATATGTTGTTTCCACAATATGTCTCTTTTTTCAGTGAAAGTGTGAAGCAATATTCGTTGTTGATGACATTACTTATAATTTCACTAGTCGCATCTTCATCTATAGATAATATATGGAGGTCGCTAGCCACACCCATGATTAACTCAGTTGTCTCATCAAAAGAGGTAATTGATTGAAGTTCTCTTGTTGGGTCCTTTAGATCGATCCTGAGTGCATATCTATAATCATAGTTTTGAACTTGTATGTTGCAACTCAAACAGAACCATGAACCATTACCATTCTCTCTCACCTTTTTCCTACATTGTTTGTCACCTTTTTGAAGAGGACATGCCTTGTAAAAAAATTTAAAATTTTTTATCCATGCTTGATATTTTGATTTTCTGCAATAACCATGGCCCATTCATTTCTCTCAGTGTTCCCCACATGCAGTACCTCCAAATCATTGTTTGTGAGGTCGAGGATTTTTGGAGGGCCCATAAATTGGCTTGTGATAAAGGGTGTGAAAGGTAGTAGTCATTAGAATCTACCCAACTATGAAGTGTATTGGTTTCTAAAATTTGAGGGTTGACATAACATTTGGTACTTGAAATAGTGTCAACTGAGCTCCCATTGAAACTGGAGACACGAGCAACTTTCAAGGCAAGGACCAGAAGAGGTGGTATAGAAAGCATGTCTTCAATTTATTTTCTTATCTCATCTAAGTGATGTCCCCACAATGTGACACTTACATTGAATCCCGACATGTCCTTTAATTACAGAGTTCTCTCTTGTCTCTAATTTTCATGCCTATGAATCATTGAGCATGGTGACATCACAAGAACAATGCCAATCAAATCAACTTTAGAATAGTCAACGGTTGCATGTATGTCCTTAATTTTTGTGAAATGAAAGTGATGGGAAGGTATTGTATCCTCATTTTCTATGAGTGGAGTTATGGTTGAGGACGCTTGTAGGAAAATCTCCAAAGCATTGTTCAAATGGTTGTAACATAGCTTTGCATCAGGAATCCTCATAATCCTCCCATTGGAAATTGTATATAGCTTCCCATTTTAAATATGCTCATAGAATGCTTCATGGCCTCATTGAAACAAGTGATGTGAATTTCCCCTCTTTCTGATCTAAAAATCAAACCCAAACATGGAACCATCTCCCCTTGCATTGTGATATTCGTGAAGGGTTGTTTTTGCTAGGGCATGACCCTCTATGAACCACATGTGCATAGATGTATTCAAAGCACTTATTTTAGTTGGTGTTCTCACAAAATATTTGTTAACCTGGTTTGCACTTACATCTATTCATGGCGGAAACTGAATGTGTTTCGAGAGCATTTGTTGGTAGTCGATTGGAGCACCGATTACCAAATGTGTTTCAACAACAACATCCATTTCAATGATAAGAAATGTTCTGCAATGGATAAGAAAATTGAGATAGAATTAGAACTAAGAAATAGATGGAAAAAACAAACAAAATAAATTATAATTAATATAGGGAGTTTATGTACATTGGTAATTGAGTAGGAGATGAAGCTTACAGTTCACTTTTGATCATTCTAACGAGGGATTTGTGTAAGCACACAATGGAGCCTTCTTGTATTGATTTTTGGTTACACAACTTACAAATTTGGAGGGTAGAAGTGTTGTCTGAAAATGTATCCCATCTGAAAGGTCAACATGATGTTGGGTACCAATGTTGAGAATGGACCTTAGGGAGGACAAGTGCAATATCTGAAATGTGGGGTCAACATTGGAACCGCCCTCAATCAATTGAGAAATTCCTTCGTGTGTCAAAGTTATTTCCATGACAACTAAAAGATGCTCGAGATAGTGGGAATTCTGCAAATATATGGTGGAAAATGTAAACTTGTAGGGTAGTCAATCATGAAATGAAGGATGTGTTCAGGAAAGCATGCATTTGTAAAGAATGAGAACCTTTAAAGTTGGCTTCCTTATTATTTTATATTTTCTAAAAAGCGCAAACATGAAGTCTAACCCTTTAACAATTCAATATGCAAAAAAGTGATATAACACACAAAGCTTTGGTTGAAAAGAACTAAAATTTGCATGGTTGTTTCTTGACATTTTAAAACTATATGTATTTGTGTGCAAATATTATGAAGAACACATTAAAAATGTGTTGTTGGTTTACATAAAGAAGTGAGCAATTGTATAAAGGAATAATTGAACACGTATGTTGAAAAGTTAGATTATATGATCCATATGTTCCACCACAATATATACATGCATTTATTTGAAATGAATTATAGATTATTATGTTAAGCAAATAGAATGGAAGACAATAACAACAATATGTACACTTGAAGTAAGAAAACTATAGGTATTTATATGGAGATACAATGATAAAGAAATTCAAAATCCATAGTTGTTGAATGAATAAAATTGAACATGTGTTTAAAAAGTTTGATTCTATGTCTGATATATATTGCCACAATGCATACATGGAATTATTTGGTACGAGTTAAACTTTGTTTCAAAAAATACTTATAAAAAACACTTATAAACAAACCACTACAAGCTATTTTTTAAATCAAATTTCTTGTTTTTACTTGTGTAATTTTCTTAGCACGTTTCTTGTATTTTTTCCATTTATAGATGCCTTGATTGGTATTCCCATTCTCCTCAATTTTGGGGTGGTTCATATTTCAGTGCATCTTCGTTAGAATCATAAATCAAGTAGAAGCCTCGTGAATGATCTCCAATTGTTTGGAATTTGGAGAGAAAAATTGGGGATGTTGGCATCAGGTGGAGGTGATCTCTTGATCATTTCGGCTATCACTGTTTTAGGTGGTTTTGAGTTTCCTACAATGCAAAACATTAACAACACATTGAATACACTTAAAATCTTCCTCCCTCTACAAGCGAGGCGTAGTTAATGTCAATCCCATTGTGGGGAGGGGAATTGTGTTTCTAGTCTGCATCATATTAAACTGGAGAGGGAAAATAAGTATGTTAGTCCACCAAGATGTTCTTAGGTATGACGAGGTAAGCTTTAAAAGCCTTGTCATTGATCAATCTAACGTCCAACTTGGGACACTTTGAAATGGCCTCATTGGGAATGAGCCCCTCAGCACATAACGAATCATGTCATTGATGAAGGCATGTGCCCCACATGTCACTTCGGAAAAAGGATTGGAGCCAACTACAAATATAAATGGAACAATCCAAACCAAATAACATGAAAACTCTCTACAATAATTTTTTAGTCCATAACATGTAATAAACAAAACAATTGAATAAATACTTCAATCAATATTGAAACCCACCTGAATTTCATCTAGAGACAACACTCTTTTCTTTACCACCAAAGAAAGAGAATCACAAATATCTTGCAAAAAAATGAAATAGGAAGTTAATAAAACTAAATGTATCTGAATTCAAAAGGAGGGACTCCTCGATTAAGATTATTCTTTATTTTTAGTTTCATTCTCAGATATAATACAAAAAAACCAAAAAGATTATAAAGAGTTATTAAAAATTGTATATTAGTAGAGGCCATACATAAGAAGATAGTAAACTATATTTTTTTATTATGGTTTAGAAGAAATTGCACAAAGGTTTCTCTACAAAAAAAATATTTCCCCATTTAGTTTTTGAGATTTAGTTTACATCCATAAACTTGAAATTCACCTAATTAACACAATATCATCTCGAAAATAATAATAGTAAAACATAACCGACCATATCTATTTTTTATTCTTTCTAATTTACCCAAATAATGTAAATATTTATAGTGAGTACCCATGAATTTATATTATACTCTTTGGCTTGCTTGCACATTATGTCTTTGAAGTTTATGGTGAATTTGGAACAAAATAAATGAAGACTTGCTTCATAATGAGGGCACCAACCCTACTCATTTCACTAATGAAGTCACTCTGTTCTTCATTGTTGAGCTCTTCTCTTTTGGATGTGCATAAAGCTAACTTGAGGCAATAAAACCATTCATTTCCAATGCCATCCAAATAGCATTATGTAGAGCAGGTCGGTTGAAAGAGGCGATACACATTCTACTAAATACACACAATCCCCCTGCAAAATCTTATACTTACTTTCAACTATTGCAGACTTGTATTTCCAAGAAAGCCCTTTCACAGGGTAAGAAAATTCACTCCCACATCAATTAGACGGGATTTAAGTTTTCACACACATACTACTACAAAATACCCTTATACGCATGGATGTCAAGTGCGGATGTTTAGTGGATGCTCGCCATCTGTTTGTCCAAATGACTGAATGAGACCTCTTCTCATGGAACAATAGGAGCAATATCATTTGTGAATTTGTTAAGTTAAAATTTATTGAACTCTTTCGTAAAAGTTTGCTAAAAATTAGATCAAATTGACCTGTTTTATCCTCTTCACAAATTGTAATACCCAGTTTTCTCACATGTAAATATTATGTATTTTGAGAAGGGTGTCCCCTTTTTGTGAAATGGTAGCTCAAGTGCAAAGGGATATCCATAAGATTAGTGAAAAAAACTTCTTTGGGGCATTTTGGAGCTCGGATGTAGCCCTGGGTCATGTCATTTGGTGCAAGAGAAAACCCAGTGAAAGGGAAATCACCTACCTCTTAAAATTTGATTATTGCTTTGGATTGTAGAATAAGTAAAGAGGGTGTGTTAATTTGACATTAGCCGCTCCACCTTCCTTCTTAGCATGTCGGATCAGAATTCGGCAAAGAAATGGAGTAATACTCCAAACTGTCTCAAACAATTTGGCTTGAGCTATGTATTAACCACATATATTCCCTATAAAATAGAAATAATTGAGATAAGCTAATTCATGTCCATATTTGTTGTAAATGTAATTCCATTGACCCACGAAGCCAATTGAACTCATAACACCTAATAGCAAAATCGATCCAGATCTACAAAATTTTAAACAACAAAGATTAAACCCTAACAGTGCCATCCAAAAATTCTTACCAATTCGGAAAAGTGTCTCAAACATCAATTTGACTTCTTGGTTTTTTTCATCCCTTGCATGCCCTTAGGTTTTGTCTTTATGACTCCAGTGTATCTGCAATAAAGCCGATTCATTCGACTGGTTATATATGGGCTTGGTTGACTCACGATTTTCTATTTTTATCTCAAACAACTATCTTAAGCGCACTTATCTTCTTAGACTTAGATCATGCATGTGCTTAAAATTATTAAAAAAAAAATTTTTTTATTAAAATCTAAAATTGTTAATGAAAAAAAAAAAGCTAAAATTGTTGTTAATTAAAAAAAAAGCTAAAATTGTTAATTATTAAAAATAAAATTATTAAAAATAGTAGAGAAAAGTTAAAATAGGGAGGAAAAACACAAAATGTCAAGGCACGTCAAACCGTCAAATTTAACACGGTTGTAGAAGCGTTCGCATGGGCCTTTCACACAGGGGAACGCCTTCGGCGTAATAATGTAGAATATTATTACTACAAGAAAGAAGCTCCTTTTATCATAAGTAACGTGCAAAATTTATTTAATTTAAATCAATTTTAAATATTTGATATATTTGCAATAATTCAATTTTTTAATTTTTAAGTTATGTAAATGTTATAGAGTCATACTTATTTATAGAAAATCCGAATTTGTAAATCTTCTTAGTTTAAAATATTCATTTAGAAAATCAATCAATCAAATCACCTTTATTACGATGGATTATTCTTTAAATAATATTAAATATTGATGATATTAATTTCAAAAATAATAATATTAAATTATACATAAAAAAATACCCCACATACACACACACACAAAATTATGAATTTTTTAGTGTTAAAAAATGAATTGTATCCCATATAAATATATATCGTAGAAACTAATTAAAATATTTAAAACCAAAATTTTGAATTACTTATTATATGCTTGTAATTATATTATATTATATATTTTATTGATATAAACATGTATGATTATCTAATAAATTTTGAATTAGTTATTAAGTTTTAAGTCTACACTTTTGTGATTTATGCTATTCACCTTCAAAATCAAATTGCCACCATTTTTTACGGGCCCATTATTAAATAGGTTTTTAAAGATGAAGGCTAATAAATTTCCATTTTTAAAGGATGAAGATGTTCTGCATGTCATTAAAATGAGAGAGATAAGGTATGTGGTGGGCTTTTTTGAAATTTCATTAATTTTTATTTTTTTGGAGTTGTGGTATGGATGCCAACTAGCCATTAACAGATTCGCTCCATTGAAATTCTCATTGGGAATGGAAGACGACACTCTAGAGTGTCTCAAATACTAGCAATATCACCTTTGGTGATATGAACAGGCCGATAGGCCTGTTTATTAATGTTTATTAAAATTAATAAACATTAAATCTAAGAAAAAATATATATTAAAAATAATAAATAAAATAATGATTAAATTAATAAAAGATAAAAAATTGAGAATTAAAATTATTAAATAATAAATATTAAAAATTAAAAAATTCAATTAACAAAAATTAGAAATTAAAAATTAAAAAAAAATTAAATTAATAAATATTAATAAAAAAATCGTCTTTAAATTATTATTAATTAAAATTAATAAACATTAAATCTAAGAAAAAATATATTTTAAAAATAGTAAATAAAATAATGATTAAATTAATAAAAGATAAAAAATTGAGAATTTAAATTTAGAATTAAAATTATTAAATAATAAATATTAAAAATTAAAATATTCAATTAACAAAAATTACAAATTAAAAATAATAATAAAATTTAAATTAATAAATATAAATAAAAAAATTGTCTTTAAATTAATAAATATCAATAAAAATATTGTCTTTAATGAAAATTAAATATTAATAAATATTAGAAAATTTAAAAAAATTAATTAAATCATTAAAAAATTAAAAATTTAAATCAATAAAAAAATTAATTAAAAATAAAAATTAGAAATAAATTTAAAAATAAAAATGGATTAAAAAAATTAAAAAAAAATTTAAAAATTAAAAAAAATAAATTACATATTAAAATTAATTAGAAAAATAAAATATTAAATTTACAAATATTTAAAAATAATAGAATATTACAAATTACTAAAAATTAAAAAATTCACAAGACTAAAAAATAAATAAAAATTTAAAATTATTTAAAGGTAAATATTAATAAAAGTATAAAATTAAATTAAAACTAAAAATTAAAAATTATCAAAAACTAAATTATCATATTATAATCATTAGTGTCATCGTTATCAATTTTCATCATCATCAAATATCATTGTCATCGTCGTTATCATCACCACCACCGTTGATCATTTTCGTCGTCATTATTGTCTTCATAATCACAAATCATTATCATTGTCATCATCATCATCATCATTTTCATCATATTCTCAATCAAATCGTTATCATTAGCGTCATCATTATCATTTCCATCTAATTTTTTACTGTTATTTTCATTATGATCATCATCATCATCATCATCATTGTCGTAATTAATTATCATCATCTTTATCAACACCACCATCATCGATCACTATCATTGTCTTTATCATCACCACCATTTTTTGATCATCGTTGTCATCATTATCATCACCAACATCATTGATCATTTTCATTATCATTATCATCATCATTATTGTCTTCGTAATCATACATCATCGTTATCTTCATTCTCATCATCATCTCCATAAAATCATCATCATCATTCTCATCCCCATTAAGTTTTTTACCATTATTTTCATCATCGTCATCATCATTGTTGTCTTCGTAATCATTATCATCATCATTATTATCACCACCATCAACGATCATTTTCGTCGTCAACATCATCACCACCATCGTCAATATTTTTCGTTATCATCATCATCACCACCATCGTCGTTCTCATCATCACCACCATCATTGATCGTTGTCATCATCACTATCATCATCATTGTTGTTTTTACTTTTTAAATTGTAATAAATTTTAACTTTTCAAATTTCATAAATTATTATCATATTATAATTCACACCACGAATGCATTCAAAGCCTTAATATGTAAATATGTAAAGTTACGCATGTCAAATTATAAAAAAATAACGTGGTTAACTTATGAAAGGTCAACAATATTATTGAAACATAGTTCCAAGTTCTCTAATTTCACATGTGTTTGTTTTCCTTCCATACAAAAGCTCATCGCATATGATCTCACAACTAATAACGATGCACTGATGAGTTTGTGAGACACCATGAAATGTAAAAGTCCTCATAGTGCATCAAATAAATTAAATTTATGCAAACATTAATTATAAATATGTAGAAATAAATACGAAATTACAAAATCAAAATGTATAGTTCCAAGTTCTCTAATTTCACATGTGTTTATTTTTCTTCCATACAAAAGCTCATCGCATATGATCTCACAACTAATAACGATGCACTGATGAGTTTGTGAGACATGGTATGAAATGTAAAAGTCGTCATATTGCATCAAATAAATTAAATTTATACAAACGTTAACTATAAATATGTAGAAATAAATACAAAATTACAAAATCAAAATGTATATCACACGTAATTAATAAACCTCAGCGAATTTTAAATGATTCACGTTTAGAAAAATTGATCACCATATATCGCTGAACAAAATTACACAAAATTAAAACTAAAAATTAAAAATTATCAAAAACTAAATTATCATATTATAATCATTAGTGTCATCGTTATCAATTTTCATCATCATCAAATATCATTGTCATCGTCATTATCATCACCACCACCGTTGATCATTTTCGTCATCATTATTGTCTTAATAATTACGAATCATTATCATTGTCATCATCATCATCATTTTCATCATATTCTCAATCAAATCGTTATCATCAGCGTCATCATTATCATTTCCATCTAATTTTTTATTGTTATTTTCATTATGATCATCATCATCATCATCATCATCATCATCATCGTAATTACTGTCATCATCTTTATCAACACCACCATCGTCGATCACTATCATTGTCTTTATCATCACCACCATTGTTGATCATCGTTGTCATCATTATCATCACCAACATCATTGATCATTTTCATTATCATTATCATCATCATTATTGTCTTCGTAATCATACATCATTGTTATCTTCATTCTCATCATCATCTCCATAAAATCATCATCATCATTCTCATCCCCATTAAGTTTTTTACCATTATTTTCATCATCGTCATCATCATTGTTGTCTTCGTAATCATTATCATCATCATTATTATCACCACCATCAATGATCATTTTCGTCGTCATCATCATCACCACCATCGTCAATATTTTTTGTTATCATCATCATCACCACCATCGTCGATCATCGTCATTCTCATCATCATCACCACCATCATTGATCATTGTCATCATCATTATCATCATCATTGTTGTTTTTACTTTTTAAATTGTAATAAATTTTAATTTTTCAAATTTCATAAATTATCATCATATTATAATTCACACCACCAATGCATTCAAAGCCTTAATATTTAAATATGTAAAGTTGCGCATGTCAAATTATAAAAAAATAACGTGGTTAACTTATGAAAGGTCAACAATATTATTGAAACATAGTTCCAAGTTCTCTAATTTCACATGTGTTTGTTTTCCTTCCATACAAAAGCTCATCGCATATGATCTCACAACTAATAACGATGCACTGATGAGTTTGTGAGACACCATGAAATGTAAAAGTCCTCATAGTGCATCAAATAAATTAAATTTATGCAAACGTTAATTATAAATATGTAGAAATAAATACGAAATTACAAAATCAAAATGTATAGTTCCAAGTTCTCTAATTTCACATGTGTTTATTTTTCTTCCATACAAAAGCTCATCGCATATGATCTCACAACTAATAACGATGCACTGATGAGTTTGTGAGACATGGTATGAAATGTAAAAGTCGTCATATTGCATCAAATAAATTAAATTTATACAAACGTTAACTATAAATATGTAGAAATAAATACGAAATTACAAAATCAAAATGTATATCACACGTAATTAATAAACCTCAGCATATTTTAAATGATTCACGTTTAGAAAAATTGATCACCATATATCGCTGAACAAAATTACAGAAAACACACAACTATCAACATATTAGAAAAGACACATATTTAAGTATTCAAGGACGAGTGATCAATGTCGTTCCTGATGATGTTTGTTCACATTTCAACAGACGATCTTCCTCCTTCTTCCTAATAGAAACGTATGCACCTGTCCTTCATCTTAGAATAACGCTCATAAGAAAAAGGAGGACATATGCGTAATCCATCAAGAGACTTCACTCTTGATATCGCCGTGAATGTTAGCCCCTGTCGCTCCCTACTGCCTATGTCGATCGTTGCTCTGTTGAGAGTGAGTCCCTGTGACTTGTGAATTGTAAGAGCCCATGACATCTTCAAAGGCACTTGTCTGCGACACCCCTCAATACTGGAGGCACTGGTACATATTTCGGGTGACTTAAATCCCATGGGATGCCGATGTAATTATGAAACTCCACAACAACAAATATTGGCAGATCTGGAGGCTTCGTCCCAGGGTAATACACTATGTTCTTCACTTGTCCAAGAGATCCGTTAACTAAACCTGCCTCCACCCACAAATTGCACACCAACATAACATGTTGACCATTGCAAAGCAACACCTCACTCTCCAACTGGTCATCGTCGCTTTCTCCATATGTCACTCTTCTCACACGGGTTGCAACAACTCTCGCCACAGGCACATTCAATTTCTTGAGCATGATCCTATTATGAAACGTCACTTGTACATTCGTCGAAAACAAATGACTGGAAGAGTCAAACATCGAGATTTCCTCTGCACCAAAGCACGAATCTGTTCTGGACATCAACAACTCCCAATCTTCGATCATGGGATTCGCATTTCTCAAATTACATAGCAAGTTTCGAAACTTCACCTGATCCACACTGTCCCCTTCTTGACGAAAAATCGTGTCGAGAGTCACGACATGAGAAAAAGATCTCCATAACTTTTTTCCCTCTGTGTTTCCTGCATACATCGGTATATCCTTTACAGGTGGGAGTTGGGCAAGATCCCCACTAAAATTACAGACCTACCTCCAAATATGACATTCTCGTGCGAAGGGAATGCTTCTCGCAAGCGAATATCAATTTTTTTCAACAATTTTGGACCCACGAAACTCATCTCATCAATAAGAATGTATCTATAATGTCTCATCTGCTCTTGAAATACAGCCAGTGTCTGTCTAGCCAAACATCTCATGTCACGTAATGGAATTTTCAGTGACGAATGCACCATTGTAGCACGAATGTTGAAAGCAGAAACTCCTGTCGGTGCCAAAAGAAGAAGAGGATTCTTACCTGTCACGACACTGTTTGCCAAGACATTCTTAATGCAATTAATCAAAAAGATTTCCCCATCCCGGCAGTACCTTGTATTATCATTCTGAGTGGAGCTTCCTCGGGGCCCTTTCTAGAATGTTTGACTATAGTTTCTAGAGCAATACGTTGTTTTCTTGACAACATGTCCACACCCGATACCGAATTGTCTGAAGAATCCACCACATTTTGCATGGATTTGTTCATTTCTATAAAACATGCTGACGCGTCCTGTACGTCCTCGTCCTCCTCTGTATCCCAAACATGGTTCAAATCAAAATCCCATCTTCCAAGCATATGAAGATCACTCAAATGCACCTGATTGGGAGGAACAATGCCAGAAAACAACTCCCACTCATCCATTCCATCCACGCCCACAAAACTTTGCATCTCATCATCGTCAGTTTCATCTATGTCTTCTTCCTCCATTGCATCCTTCCGGTCAACATGCCATGCACGATACGTATTCTTAATTCTCTCCCAATTTTCTAAAATTTCATCTCTAGTACAACCTATGTCCCTGTGTATATCACGAAATGGCTTATACAACAACAATTCACTCCAACAAAAGTTCTCGCGATCCTCTGATCCACTTTCAGGAACAGAGAAATACCACGGCCACACGCGTATGATAGCAGGTGTATCCCTCGACTTCCATTTGTCTTTCTTTCTCTTCGCATTAAACGACCACGATCTCGCAACATCAATCAACGAGATGGATTCCAATTGTATCTGGTCGATCTTTATATGCATCAATGAAACATGATCCACTTTCATTCTCATCAGATGTCGCAATCACCTTGTGGAAAACCTTCCTACCAACATTCAAAGTCATAAAGGCACGACTGCACTGAACCAACGACAACTTCAATAGCATGTGACATGTCTCTTGCGCCCCAATATCACGTTCCACAATTGTTTCTGTCAAAATCCTCCGATATATACATAGTGCAGACTCTTCCCCCTCCACATCATCTGATATCCTCATCAACATATCATGAAAGCTCTCTGACCTCTTCTCTGCCTTTGAAGCATATTTTGCTATATACTTTAACACCGCGTGTCTAGAAACAACAGGCTGACAATCTATATTACCTCGCCATATGGCCAACATGTCCGAGTTGTGAAGGTTCAATCTCGCATCATTGCGAGAAGGTTCAAATCTCTTTCGACCATCTGCATCAACAAACAAATCTGAATCATCCCGGAGGTCCCACGGAACATTATAACGACAAACCATGGACGATCCCTTCTTTCTCAAACAAGACATCTCGCTACATTTAGTGTGCCTTTGCACATGGTTGACAAGTTCTTCATAGTCATAAAGTGGGTCACGCTCTAATATCCGTGAAGGCTTCATCGAGCAAGGATCTTCGTCTCTGGACCGACCGAGCATGACATTTATTTGATGGCTGTCACGGGATTCCACGAAGTGACGTATCTATCAAAAAATGATCTCGCAACCATTACCTGATTCTCATCTTCCCAATCCAATGTTTCCATGCATGGGCTACCAGGAACCCACATGAATCCATGGACATGTGCAGATCCTCGATGTTGCCACTCAAACCTACAAATACCATGCCAAAAAAATGCGGCTTACAAAACCATTCGTTCACAATATTGAAAATGGATCAGATCACTGCACAAATTTAAATAAATTTCAATCGAACAGACAACTACAAACCTGTACCAATAATCCTTTGCACCAATTAGTTTTTGTATCACCTCTTCACGAAATATCTCAAATCTTTTGTGCATGTATGTCGCGACGATATGAGGATAATCTATCACATTCTCAATCCGCCACCTATACGCCCTCGAAGAATTTGAAGGAGGTTCCCCAGCATCAACCGGTGTAAATCAAACCACTTTGTGTCTGCTGCGGTAAGCGTAAAAAAAAGAGTCGGGCTACCCAACTGAACAATCATATCTGTCAGCTCACTACGACATGAGTACCAGTAAGACCTAGTCCCACGAAGTTTTGTTCCAAAACGCATCACCTGTTCTGCCAACTTATCATCATTCGCATTATTAATGTGACGACGCAAGTCTTCAATAGACATGGGAACATTGTCCTCCAAATTTCTCTTGACAAAAACAGAAGCTGTGGCTTGACTGCAGTGCCGCATTTGTCTATTATATGCACAATATCTAAATCTCGGGTGCCTTCCAAACCTATTGTCATGATACCTTATCAAATGCTTCACATAATCATGAAACTGTACTGTTCTAATCCTCGGCTGCAACCATTCAGCATCTCCCATAGGAAAGAGGGTCGGAAATGCCATGGAAAACATGCCCTCCATGTTGTATTCATTTATTGGAGAAGACCCAATCGGTGGCCAATCAACAACATCGACCGACCTCAAATCCGTATTTTCAACAAACAATCTGACTTCCTCCATCTCCCTTCGTGGATTAGGAAGCCTTAAAGCAAACGATGATGGATGATTATGTACATGTTCTTCTTCGACACTCACTATATCCATTGTTCCTTCTCTCCTTACGTGCTCATCTTGTATCTCAGATTCCACCCGACGAATTCTTTCTGATACATCTCCCTCTACTTCCGGGAGATCTTCTAATGCTTGCGTAGTCTATCTCCACGTCTTTGTAATACCTGTCATTACAAATTTTGTAACGCAAAGCATCCAATACACGCGAGTGACTAACAATACATTCATACTCCCTCTGTCCAGATTCTGTCTTTTCACAATAAGAATATCCACATCCTCTATTCGACGAGGAAGCAGTCTAGCAATAGAAGATACGTCTTGGGGAAAGCAAATAGTGTGTCCACTATATTTGTACTGGCCACCACGTGCATGAGTTACATGCAATATGGGATTCACCCGCGCTATCAACATTTCTTCCACCTGCGTCAGTACACGCAACACTTCTGGTTGATCCCGGGATCCATATTGTTCCACTTTGAATATCGATGACCACCTCGTTCACACTTGCATCTCTTGCAAATAGGTCCTTCCACTGAAAGTGTCACAACTATACCAGGATATGACTCTTTGCATATACCACACATCTGAATAACTTCCAGCGCATCAATCCTTTTCAAAAATTCACGACGAGACTCGAGCATCCTATTCAATTGTACACCATAACGTGATGAGTAAAATTGTGTGTAACTTTGATTCGGGCAATTATTCACACCACTTATCGTAGGTATGTTTCGATGTCGAATGTCCTGTTCTGACTCAATATCACGCTCACCATCCCTGGGATAGTGGATGTTGTTGTTCCCTACTGAATCTGTTGCATGAAACTCCATATTCTCCCTGTTCACAGACCTCCCGCCCTCACCGTCTACATTTGCAAAAGAATCCATATAATTCATTTTCTCGGGTAAATTCTGATCGCAAGCATTCATGTTATTCTCCAAATGCTCACGTACATCACTTTGGATCCCAACACGCAATTCACATGAACCTGATGCTCTCGGACATGTTCTATGCATTCCATTTCGCATAAGACTTCTGGATAAGCATCTCCTTGACAACCTACACACAAATATACCGAGTCATAAAGACCTAACAAACGAAAAATGCACCATCTCTGACGTCGCATCTTATTTTAATGCATAAATTTTAAAAATATATCACAAAGAAAATTTCACCTGCACTTCGATTCACGACTGAGTTGTTTTTTTGCTGCTGCAACATTTCATCCAACATCGGATGAGGAATATCAGATATTCCAATAGAAATATCTGCAATGAACCTCTCCCATAGCTACTTCCACTCGTTGCTACGTTTATGTATAAGAATAGCAATTCATGAGACATTTTTAGAAAATTTTGAAAATTCACATATACATAACATTCAAAGACATTTTGGTTAACAAAAATCTGACCAACTCCAATAGATCATAAATTCAAAACTATTGCAGGGAATCTATAAATTGGAGAATAAAAATGCACCATCCCTAACATCACAACTTATTTTGATGTATACATTTAAAAGTATCTCACAAAGAAAATTTCACATGCAGTTCGGTTCACGATCAAATTTTTGTGTTGCTGCCGTGAGATTTCATTCAACATCGGATCAGGAATATCAGATATTCCAACAAAAATATCTTGCAACGACCCTCTACCATATCTACTCCCGCTCATTCCTATATCTATGTATAGCAATTTCACCTTGTGATATATTTTATAAAATTTCAAAAAAATTAGATATACATAACATGTAAAGAGATATTGGTTAATAAGAATCCAACCAACTACAACAAATCATATTTTTAAAAACTTTGACAAGGAATCTATCAACTGGAGAATAGAAACACACCATCTCTGACTTCTCATATTATTTTAATGCATAATTTTTAAAAATATATCACAAATAAAATTTCACCACACATCTATTCACGACTAAGTTGTTGCGTTGCTGATGTGACATTTCATTTAACATCGGATGAGGAATATCAGATATTCCAACAGAAATATCCTGTAATGACCCTCTCCCGTAGCTACAACTTCCACTATGTCCCACATTTATGGGGTTCGCATTTGTCTCAACTACAGCAGGCACAATTCTCGCATTCAAAGAGTAATCTCTATCTTTGTCTTTGACACTTCCTATCTGACCATCTCGATCTTCAAGTCGTACATTGACAGCTGGTATGACTCTTAATCTATCGTACGGCGGGGAAATTTTTTCACAAGATTGTACACCTAACCTCGGTATGATGTGTAACTCTGTTCCAACATCTGAAGAGTGTAGAAGGTCTGCACCGACACCTTCAATCGAAAAATGTGTACAAAGCTGACCATGTATCTCCTTCATTTTATCTTGCTCTCGAACCTGCGACTTAAGGAAACGATGGCGATCGTTGTCCCTCTGACATTTTCCAGGAGACTTTCGTTTCTTACCGCTACAAACAGCGGAATGTTCCTTCATTACCTACAACAAAAGGACACATTAAACAACATTCTTTACACATATATGAAATATTTAGTTCTTAAAAATACAGGAACAAAGACATCAAATAATACATTACACTTAACATTACACCATGAACACCAACCATGTCATCACGTGATAACAATACACGCATCTCTTCTCCAACATAATCATTTCGGAGATATTCATTCGATGTTTCTATCCTCTCTAAAGAGGAGTTAACATTCACATTATCTAAACACACCTCCTCTATCGCATCTATTTCTCTCCTGATCCTTGAAGATGGAAAAACATCTACATTAACTTGTTGGCCTGACAAATACATATAACCTTGACCTCCCATCCCTTTCATTCTCTAGTTGTTGTCGAATTTGTGACCTTCAAAACGACGACGCTCAGCGTCCCATCGAGAATTTCTAGGTGAATCTATTTCCTCGCGTGTGTGCATGGTGGCATTCTCACTCAATGACTACAAAACAAAAAAATTCAACAAACAATCATCATCACACATGCAAGACATATTTTTTTCATTAAACAAGTAACAAAGACATTAAATAATAAAAAATGCAACATTACAAGATCGTAATGGTTTCTGCATTTCGCAACAATGAATTCCTTTCCGAGCGCGAATCCCCTACGGGATTAATCACAACATTCGATCTTCTCATTATGTCAGACATCGGAAGAGTCTTTCGCACAACGTTACTCTCACCCGACCATTCATAACCCGTAGGAAGTATCGCATCCATAAGTCTTTCATTGTAGAATTGTGGCCCACGAAATTGGCATCGATTAACATCACTCGATGATTCTATCATCACATTATTTTTCTTTCTCGTACGCACATGTTTTCGTTCCTCCATCATCTACAATAAAATTAAAAATTTAACGTACAAAATTTTGAAAACATAATTATTATTAATTGAATAATGCACTATGCAAAACATGGATGATAAAATCTTCAACAATTAAACCAGTAATACACGTACATCAAAACGCAAAAATTACAAGACAACACATTTAATTATGTAAAATCTTCCACACAAACATGAGATACATGTAAAGTTTTTCAACCAAGGGAAGAAAAAAATATTAGTCAATACTCAAATTACGTAGGCGAGAAATATTTTCACAACCAGGAATCAATGGCATGAAACTCACACCAAGAACTACATCTCTACAATCCTCTCTTGTCGGGAAATAACATCCATAACGTTCTGATGTGCACAATTTCCTAAAAGCTGGAATGCAATTTTTCTATCCAAATCATAGAACATGTATGGGATTTGTGCATATTTACACATAAGGACGATGGATCCAACCGAACGAACAGCCACGTACCCTGGACATTTTTCGTTTATATCTCGAGAAAAATCCATCAAATACTTCCACACAAATCTAAATCCATCTTCAAACACATTCTCATCGTCACGTTCGAAACCCATCTCTTGTTCTTCACCTGAAATTGCTTCTGCATCTCGAAGCAACCACACACAAACTTCACCCATACTCACGATGCAGAACAAATTATTCTCATGCACAGCCAGACACAATGACACAACGTCACTAAAAGGAATACAACAAAAGTTTAACTTCCGATGTACAACATCCAATGAGAAAATGGTGTACTCGATTTTAGAGAAACAATTCAGCTTTTCCTTCACCCAATACATCCTCCCACCACAACATGAGGCACCAATAGGAGGAGTCACTTTAGGAATGACGGTATGTGTCGGCACTGACAATAGACTCCAACAACGAGACCTGCTACAGTAGATCTCGTACGCGAAATCTGAAGACGGAAAACATCGTAATGCAACAAATACGTACTCATCATCATCAATATCTTCAAACAAAGAAACACATCCATCAATTCCTACGTCAATACTCCCGATTCGCATAACTCCACCCGTGAATGGGTTTGCAAGAATATACTGTCGAGCTCCAAACTCATAAATCGGAAAGGATAACAAAACAAGAGATCCAATCGTCATATGTATCCTTGATCTCTTTTCAAAAGGGGCCCCACTTATGTACAAGCGTGAAAATCTTCCATCGTCGTCCAAGTACAAAGGGCCATAGAACCCCGTAACATCCCTCCATTCGCGCACCAAAAATCCAAAGCACCAGATAGTCGGATCTTCCACAATATAATACAGGTTCGATGAATCTAATATAAAGTTCCACAACTTACAAACAATCCTCATACGCATCAATTCTCTGAAAGATAAATTGGAAAATATTTTCTTCATGACATCGATTGGCAATGTGGCACGAGTTCCTGATTCCATTTCAAATAGTGCTCCTGTTATCAAATAAGCAAGTTCAGAACATCTCGTACAAAAGTGATACACAACACCACTCAAATTCATTAAAATCAAAACTGTAACATCTCAAAAAAGAATATACGTTTCTTCATATAGCAATATGAATCACGTTCGAAGTCAAAACAACAAAAAAATCACTATTACAAAATTACGTAGACAAGTGTTTAAATTCCATGCATACAGTTCAAGAAAAATAAAACATCGAATTGGAATCCAATATTTTATCATGTGCGTAATTTAATACCAACATAAGGATAACAAAATACGATAAAATTAATAACTCATAAACATTAATAAACAAACACGCCTCACAAAAGTCTCCATAAACACCAGCGTTCAGGGAACACCAATGTCTGAAATCAGGTCAACACTTTGTCAGGACCAGGCATCAGTGCCATGAAATTTCCACCAATAATTTCTTCAGAGATATCATCAAACGTAGGAAAATATACTGCACACGAATCAAAACCTGATGAAGTGCATTGTACACACTCTCCCTTGTTCATATCATAATATAAAATAGAAGGCCCATGCTTTTTATACAACATAACAATATGTCCCATGCTCACTTCCGGCGTGTACCCATTGCAAAAATTTTTGATGTCAATGTTGCATGCATCTAATATATGCTCCCACAATATCTCCCACTCGACACACAACAATCATATATTTTTTTCAACAACCAGACACTCAATGATGAGTCATCAAGAATACATTTTACATGATTCGTGTAACACCAAACACATACCACGTACACCAGCAAATGGAGGCACAGACACACACCATTTATTACAAAACACATCAAACGCAAACAAATTATAAACGAAGGTATCGTGATCATCAAATTCTGCATGCAACCAATATATTTTCCATCCGTTACAAACTGCATTCCGAGGCACAGGAACATCTACAGGGGCTTTTGTTACACACCAACTGTTATTGAAACTACTTTTCATATAACACACCACCAGACACCTCATCACAATTTTTAAGTGCAACCCATCCGTAGTTTCGAGCCAAAGCATCTCCACACAACACAAACCAACCACGTATCCCAAGTTCTATCGTTCCCAGCTTTTTTCCCTCGGATGTAAAAGGATTAAGGATGAATTCATCCAATAAATTCGTACCAAATTTCTCAGATTCCAAAAGCAAGAATGGGCCCATTGAATAGATTATTTCCTTTCTGTATGGGCTTCCGATGATCCGGGAACACAAGTGAGTTACTCTACCTCGATCATTCAAAAATAAAACGTTTATACGGTCCAAGAAGGAGTGCCACTTTTCAACCAAGAAGAAACCAAATGTTCCACGAATAAGACAACATTTTTTAAATAATGCACTTGATGGAGAAAGCATCTCATTCCATTCTTTACACACAAGGCGAAGACGAACCAACACAACAAAAGGAAGTCATGGAAAAATGTGCTTAAAAGCTATTTTTGAAGGGAATCGCGGTGACATTGAACGATCCATAAACACCAATAAAAAAACCTACAAAATCAAACACACCCACATCAATATTCACATCAAACATACACTAAAATTCCATAACTACATAAAATCCATCATGCAGAACATTAATAGCTATAGAGAGCGAAAAAATTTAAACACATTTACAAACCAACTTCAAAAAATCTCCAAGAAGATTCATCATGCAAATGCACAAACAAGACTCAAAAAAGTTATATATAAACATATATCAATAAACGACAACATGCACCATAACATAAAACACAAACTACTTCAAATCAACCAAAATGTCACCACCTCAAAAACAACTATTTACATCTGTAAAAAAAGACTCATTCTATCATGTTTCCCAAAAATCTCGGTATCTCCTCGGGATTATCACCACTTTCAAGCAACCCTGAAACGGCCAAACCATTAAAGTCTTCATTCGAACGACTAAAAAAAGCATCATAAAATCCGCATCCAGAAAGTATATCCATGTATAAACCTGCAGGGCCATAATAGCAGACTAAGGTGCTCAGCTCACAATAAAGTATGGGCACAGGTGCATATTTACATATCAACATGAACCCATCGCACCAGGAAACACACTTATACCCAGGAAATCGATGCCACAACATGCCACTTTCGATCTCCATGTACTCCCAATCCGTATCAGACCAAAAACACTTGGCCTCTCCAATATCTAGGATCATAACGACTCATATCGTTATTCAATTTCCACAACTGCATGCGGCTCGCATAATTGACAACACACGAAACTTGATCCTCATAAACAACAAGGCACATGGAATCAACAGAATTTGGAGCTGGAGAATGGCCAATCTTCCATGTCTCATGAACAACATCGAGACATACAATGAAATAAGTCAAAACCTCACCGCCATATAAAACATCACCACTTTGTTCAAGATCCAAACTCAGCCAATACATTTTTCCATCGACAACAACAACATGTTTTGGAGCTTGAAGACGTGCCGGAATTACAATCGGACTCCAAACGTGATGAAGGTTACTACACATATAGAAAGATCTATCAAAAGTTTGAATCTCACTCACACCTGTAGCATGTGGATCATATCGAGACAGCAATCCAATCATACCTGTACCCTGTCAAACCCTGACATATCCTAAACCATCCATTCCTCTTACCGATACGAATGTCACCCATTTTCACAAATATCCCAGTAAAAGGATTTATAATAGCATATGAACGTATGCTTCGATTCGCAGTTGTTGAAGATACACAAACCATCGATCCAATAGCACATTCAAATCTAATGTCATTCATCCCACTCAAACTGACACGTAAATATATAGCTTCACCTTCACGTGTGAAATACAAAGGGTTCAACACATTTGCCATTGTCAAGGGTCGATATAACAAAAATCCTACGCAACGATTGACGATGGTTCCACATGTAGACAAAAAATCTGAGTTGCTTAACATTGCATTCATTCTTGTGCACAATAAACGAAATCTAACAAGATTCCGAAGCGGCAACTTAGAAATAATGTAATCAAAAATCTCCGTGGGAAGATGCTTCCAAATAGTTTGATCCATTATGCCCTACTAATCTATAGACAAAATTGAACGAAGGTATTAATGACCACACAAAATCCAACACAATATAATCCAAAGCAAAGATTATTATAAAAAAATGTACAATAATATGGAAAACAATTTATTCTACAAGAATAATATGAATACACATAAATATAATTAAATCCATCACAACAACAAATCATAAAATTTCATCGTGAATTACATCTTCTAAACATGTTTTATACGAATGCATAACATTAGATCTTCAAATCAAGTTAATTGACATTACATAAATAAAACCAAACAACAAATCATCACATCTACAAAAAAAGCAAACAATAATCAATTTCATGTTAAAAGAACAAGTCTTCATTGACATCATTGTTTAAATCATTATTATTCTGGCAAGTTGTAAAAATTGAACAATGTTCCTCTCATAAATAATACAATTTAAAACACAAAAGAATCAAACGATGAAATCTCAATTGTGTATTAAAAAATAAACAATATCCATGTTCTTCAACAAAAGAAACTCACGCCACCTGTAAAAAAATTATCAAATGCACATTTCCACATTAATCATAGCTTGAAAAAATAAAATATAGAAATGTAAATTAAATAAAATCTCGTCCACTCATGAAAATTATAAACAATACAGTCCAACCATATTTCGTGATATGTATAGAAAAACATTATGCCAAACATACACAAAATACGATGTCACGGTTTTTTCATAGAAATGTCAAACATTTACGTTTGACATTTCTTATAGAAAAACCGTATCATCACAAAAAGCATATGCTCAACATATATTGGGGAATCCCTCGTTACATTGCTTTAAAAACCTTCTTCAAAAACACGGGCTAACGTCCAAATTTGGACGTGCTAGGAGAGCATAACAGGAAATATCCCATTTGCAAATCCTAGCTCCCGGTATCGAAAAAGGCACTTGCAATGCTAGATTCCGAGTTGGATAAATATCCGCAAATGATCCCCAATGGAAATGATGTAAAAATATATATACACATACAATTATTTCTCATAAACATCACACTTAATTTTTCTATCAAATATATATTCGTCAATGTGTTCAAATTATAAATTTACAAATATTCGATTTCACAGATATAGAAAGAATATGAATTTTGATTTCACAGACAGAGAGAATATGAAATTCAATGTATAATATAAAAATATCATAATCAACAAATAAGAAATGCAAAACCATTTTAGATAATGCTTTTAGATAATGAAGCTCTAGCATTCCTTCACAAAATGTGTTCTGGCGAGTTGGAATCCAAGATGCCCGCATTCAATAAAATTTTACAAAATCAAAATATGTGGAGCGAATCAAATTTCAATAAAATTACTATTTGTTAAAAGACGATCTCCTTCATATCTAGAACTAAAAAAATGCCCGTTCACAATATGATGAGGCTCTATGGCAAAGATGAGTTACACTTCGATTATTTTAAAAGAAAAAGATTTTAATACATTTCTAAAATGATGAATCACTTCATGTAATCACATTAAGCACATTAAAACAGATATCCAAATTTTCAAATCAAGTCTGAGGATAAGAACAATGAAAACAATTATCTGAAAAAGATTCGAGACACACTCAAAAAAAGCTTGATTCATATAGAAATCAAAAATACGAAAGAAATTACATTAAAAATGCGATTCAACTCCAACTTT
The DNA here is from genome assembly GCA_018340775.1 of Taxus wallichiana var. yunnanensis. Classification (NCBI taxonomy): domain Eukaryota; kingdom Viridiplantae; phylum Streptophyta; class Pinopsida; order Cupressales; family Taxaceae; genus Taxus; species Taxus wallichiana. The sequence goes on from CM031239.1 coordinate 352,098,601, forward strand.
TCAATCCAAGCTAGTCCAGTTCGGGAGAACTATAATGGTAATTCAGCCATTATGAATAGTTCCACTGATAGTGTGCATAATCATAGCCGGTAGAAAACTTAATTATACAGACAAAGCGAAACAATGATGGGCTAAAAAAAAAACCCTTGATTAAAATCCAAAGATATTCACTTGCGCGAAACTTATCCATATGCAATTATTTGGAAACAAAATCCAAAATCTAAAAAGATACAGAAAATTATTTGGGCATTTTTCTATCTGCCAGAATAGTTATATGCAATTATTTGGAAATTCATCAAAGACTTGATAATGTATAAATTCATCAAAGACTTGATAATGTATAAATTCATCAAAGACTCGATTATTATCAAGTTTTAATTCAAACCATTGCTTCATGTTTATTTATGAAGTGCAAGTACTTACAGAAATTTTCTATAATGAAACCATGAGAGAGTTTCAGATCTCAAAACTGTATAATAAATTGGAAAAGCTATAGAAATCAAAAATCCTCGCAAAAAATTACATGTAATGATATAATTAAAAGTTTTCATTTGACACCCAACTATAATGTAATTGACTGATTTATATGAGACAACGAAGAAAAAGAAAAGAGTAATATTTCGGCACATTTAAATTATATTTACATTAATTGACAACTAATTGGCATTACAAAACCTTTTAAATCTGTTTACTTTTCAAACAAGAGACTTAATAATAACAAAAATGTTTGAAACAAACATTCCTAAAAAAAAAAAAAAACAAAAATTAAATACCTCTTACTTTTGTTTTTCAAAAAGTGTGCACTAAATACCTCCATTATGTGAAGATAAAAAGATACTCCGAAGCAAAAGTGGCTCAATTTCTAGATTCATCCAAGTAAGAAAAATATGATATTTTTATAGTCAATGGTTGGAGGCATTTTAATTCATTAAAAATATTCATGATAAGAACAGTAAATTTTAAAGCTTATAAAAAACTCAAAACTGCTACTATTTTTTATTGGCCTGAACTTATACTGATTAATGGTGCCATTACAAAAATATAATAAAAAATCACATTGTTTAATCAGGATAAACCATATCCATAAAATAGCAGAGTTTAATCAGGTCAAACCGTATCTGTAAAAATATTTTAATAAATATGAAGTTTAAGCGATTTTTTTACAATTTTGATGACAAATAAAGTATTTTAGTTTTCCTGAATAGTTAATAGTGGGAAGATATAAAACCTTTCAAGATTCTTCCTCATTCGTGATGCCTCTTGCTCTCTTATGAAGAGTGAAGAAGGTTGTGCTTATGAAATATGAAGGTTAAAAATTAAGTCTAAAACAGTGATGATCCCTCTCAAAAGTCGATGTCATATGATGTAGCAGCAGAAATTAGAGCATTGTGAAACATTACAAGAACAAAACATTAAATTTCTTGCAAATATTTTCTTCATTTTACACAACATAAAACTTTCCTTAATGCGTTCCCTTGGGAGAAATCAAACCTTGCATGAAACATTGTGACAAAATACACAGAAAAGAAGGCACATTTTCCCCCAAAACCTAACATTATGCGACCTGTGAAGCAAATTTCAAAAATAAATATAAATAACAGATAAAGAACACTGTTAGGTATTCCAACGAATACAAAAATCAGTAATACAAACATGGAAATGATAAAGAGAGACCCGTCACTATCGCTGTCTTGCTTCTCCGTGATCTTCTTGCTTCCAGTCAAGGTGCAGATGATAAATTTAACAAAAGAAAAAATACAAAACCTAAATAGGATTTGGCCCCTCCTGCTGTGAGATATCTCGCAAACCAAACAATACTTAATTTCTCTCGTTGTAAAACCGTTGAACCATTTTTTAATATGTTTATTTTATTTACAATTTTTTATTTAATATGTTATATGATTTTAATTTGCAATATCTTACTATTTTAAGATTTTATATTATGTTGCCATTTGTCATCCAACCTATGGAAAAGAGGTTTGCAGGAAGACGGTGTCGAAATTCATTGAGTGAAGTTATATGTTAGGCCTATCGGCCTAATTAGCTAGCAATATCACCTTTGGTGATATGAACAGTAGATAGGCCTATTTATTAATGTTTATTAAAATTAATAAACATTAAATCTAAAAAAATATATATTAAAAATAACAGATAAAATAATGATTAAATTAATAAAAGATAAAAAAATTGAGAATTAAAATTTAGAATTAAAATTATTAAATAATAAATATTAAAAATTAAAAAAATTCAATTAACAAAAATTAGAAATTAAAACTTAAAAAAATTAAATTAATAAATATTAATAAAAAAAAAAATCGTCTTTAAATTAATTATTGTGTATATTGTAATATATAATAATAATATATTATTGTATACATATTAATATTATATAATATTATAATATTATATTAAGTATATGAACAATAAATGTAAATAAGTACTATATATATAATACAATTATATAGTCAAATAATATATATTTATACTATTATAATTATAAGATCTAAAATTAAATTATAGTGATTTTATATTAAATATATAATTATATTAATATGTATATCTAAAATAGATTTAACAATTAGATAACTATAAACATTAAAGGTTATTAATTAAAATTAATAAACATTAAATCTAAGAAAAATATATTTTAAAAATAATAAATAAAATAATGATTAAATTAATAAAAGATAAAAATTGAGAATTTAAATTTAGAATTAAAATTATTAAATAATAAATATTAAAAATTAAAATATTCAATTAACAAAAATTACAAATTAAAAATAATAATAAAATTTAAATTAAGAAATATTAATAAAAAAATTGTCTTTAAATTAATAAATATCAATAAAAATATTGTCTTTAATGAAAATTAAATATTAATAAATATTAGAAAATTTAAAAAAATTAATTAAATCATTAAAAATTAAAAATTTAAATCAATAAAAAATTAATTAAAAATAAAAATTAGAAATAAATTTAAAAATAAAAAATGGATTAAAAAAAATTAAATTTACATATTAAAATTAATTAGAAAAATAAAATATTAAATTTACAAATATTTAAAAATAATAGAATATTACAAATTACTAAAAATTAAAAAATTCACAAGACTAAAAATAAATAAAAAATTAAAATTATTTAAAGGTAAATATTAATAAAAGTATAAAAGTAAATTAAAACTAAAAATTAAAAATTATCAAAAACTAAATTATCATATTATAATCATTAGTGTCATCGTTATCAATTTTCATCATCATCAAATATCATTGTCATAGTCGTTATCATCACCACCACCGTTGATCATTTTTGTCATCATTATTGTCTTCATAATCACAAATCATTATCATTGTCATCATCATCATCATCATTTTCATCATATTCTCAATCAAATCGTTATCATTACCATCATCATTATCATTTCCATCTAATTTTTTACTGTTATTTTCATTATGATCATCATCATTGTCGTCGTAATTATTGTCGTCGTAATTATCAACACCACCATCGTCGATCACTATCATTGTCTTTATCATCACCACCATTTTTTTATCATCGTTGTCATCATTATCATCACCAACATCATTGATCATTTTCATTATCATTATCATCATCATTATTGTCTTCGTAATCATACATCATCGTTATCTTCATTCTCATCATCATCTCCATAAAATCATCATCATCATTCTCATCCCCATTAAGTTTTTACCATTATTTTCATCATCTTCATCATCATTGTTGTCTTCGTAATCATTATCATCATCATTATTATCACCACCATCAACAATCATTTTCGTCGTCAACATCATCACCACCATCGTCAATATTTTTCGTTATCATCATCATCACCGCCATCGTCGTTCTCGTCATCATCACCACCATCATTGATCGTTGTCATCATCACTATCATCATCATTGTTGTTTTTACTTTTTAAATTGTAATAAATTTTAACTTTTCAAATTTCATAAATTATTATCATATTATAATTCACACCACGAATGCATTCAAAGCCTTAATATGTAAATATGTAAAGTTACGCATGTCAAATTATAAAAAAAATAACGTGGTTAACTTATGAAAGGTCAACAATATTATTGAAACATAGTTCCAAGTTCTCTAATTTCACATGTGTTTGTTTTCCTTCCATACAAAGGCTTGTCGCATATGATCTCACAACTAATAACGATGCACTGATGAGTTTGTGAGACACCATGAAATGTAAAAGTCCTCATAGTGCATCAAATAAATTAAATTTATGCAAACATTAATTATAAATATGTAGAAATAAATACGAAATTACAAAATCAAAATGTATAGTTCCAAGTTCTGTAATTTCACATGTGTTTATTTTTCTTCCATCCAAAAGCTCATCGCATATGATCTCACAACTAATAACGATGCACTGATGAGTTTGTGAGACATGGTATGAAATGTAAAAGTTGTCATATTGCATCAAATAAATTAAATTTATACAAACGTTAACTATAAATATGTAGAAATAAATACGAAATTACAAAATCAAAATGTATATCACACGTAATTAATAAACCTCAGTGAATTTTAAATGATTCACGTTTAGAAAAATTGATCACCATATATCACTGAACAAAATTACACAAAATTAAAACTAAAAATTAAAAATTATCAAAAACTAAATTATCATATTATAATCATTAGTGTCATCGTTATCAATTTTCATCATCATCAAATATCATTGTCATCGTCATTATCATCACCACCACCGTTGATCATTTTCGTCGTCATTATTGTCTTAATAATTACGAATCATTATCATTGTCATCATCATCATCATTTTCATCATTTTCTCAATCAAATCGTTATCATCAGTGTCATCATTATCATTTCCATCTAATTTTTTATTGTTATTTTCATTATGATCATCATCATCATCATCATCATCATCATCATCATGTCATCGTAATTACTCTCATCATCTTTATCAACACCACTATCGTCGATCACTATCATTGTCTTTATCATCACCACCATTGTTGATCATCGTTGTCATCATTATCATCATCAACATCATTGATCATTTTCATTATCATTATCATCATCATTATTGTCTTCGTAATCATACATCATTGTTATCTTCATTCTCATCATCATCTCCATAAAATCATCATCATCATTCTCATCCCCATTAAGTTTTTTACCATTATTTTCATCATCGTCATCATCATTGTTGTCTTCGTAATCATTATCATCATCATTATTATCACCACCATCAATGATCATTTTCGTCGTCATCATCATCACCACCATCGTCAATATTTTTTGTTATCATCATCATCACCACCATCGTCGGTCATCGTCATTCTCATCATCACCACCACCATCATCATCATTGTCATCATCATTCATCATCATATCATCATCATTGTTGTTTTTACTTTTTAAATTGTAATAAATTTTAATTTTTCAAATTTCATAAATTATTATCATATTATAATTCACACCACCAATGCATTCAAAGCCTTAATATTTAAATATGTAAAGTTGCGCATGTCAAATTATAAAAAAATAACGTGGTTAACTTATGAAAGGTCAACAATATTATTGAAACATAGTTCCAAGTTCTCTAATTTCACATGTGTTTGTTTTCCTTCCATACAAAAGCTCATCGCATATGATCTCACAACTAATAACGATGCACTGATGAGTTTGTGAGACACCATGAAATGTAAAAGTCCTCATAGTGCATCAAATAAATTAAATTTATGCAAACGTTAATTATAAATATGTAGAAATAAATACGAAATTACAAAATCAAAATGTATAGTTCCAAGTTCTCTAATTTCACATGTGTTTATTTTTCTTCCATACAAAAGCTCATCGCATATGATCTCACAACTAATAACGACGCACTGATGAGTTTGTGAGACATGGTATGAAATATAAAAGTCGTCATATTGCATCAAATAAATTAAATTTATACAAACATTAACTATAAATATGTAGAAATAAATACGAAATTACAAAATCAAAATGTATATCACACGTAATTAATAAACCTCAGCGTATTTTAAATGATTCACGTTTAGAAAAATTGATCACCATATATCACTGAACAAAATTACAGAAAACACACAACTATCAACATATCAGAAAAGACACATATTTAAGTATTCAAGGACGAGCGATCAATGTCGTTCATGATGATGTTTGTTCACATTTCAGCAAACGATCTTCCTCCTTCTTCTAATAGAAACGTATGCACCTTCCTTCATCTTAGAATAACGCTCATAAGAAAAAGGAGGACATATGCGTAATCCATCAAGAGACTTCACTCTTGATATCGCCGTGAATGTTAGCCCTGTCGCTCCCTACTACCTATGTCGATCGTTGCTCTGTTGAGAGTGAGTCCCTGTGACTTGTGAATTGTAAGAGCCCATGACATCTTCAAAGGCACTTGTCTGATGACACCCCCTCAATACTGGAGGCACTGGTACATATTTCGGGTGACTTAAATCCCATGGGATGCCGATGTAATTCTGAAACTCCACAACAACAAATATTGGCAGATCTGGAGGCTTCATCCCAGGGTAATACACTATGTTCTTCACTTTTCCAAGAGATCCATTAACTAAACCTGCCTCCACCCACAAATTGCACACCAACATAACATGTTGACCATTGCAAAGCAACACCTCACTCTCCAACTGGTCATCGTCGCTTTCTCCATATGTCACTCTTCTCACACGGGTTGCAACAACTCTCGCCACAGGGACATTCAATTTCTTGAGCATGATCCTATTATGAAATGTCACTTGTACATTCGTCGAAAACAAATGACTGGAAGAGTCAAACATCGAGATTTCCTCTAGCACCAAAGCACGAATCTGTTCTAGACATCAACAACTCCCAATCTTCGATCATGGGATTCGCATTTCTCAAATTACATAGCAAGTTTCGAAACTTCACCTGATCCACACTGTCCCCTTCTTGACGAAAAATCATGTCAAGAGTCACGACATGAGAAAAAGATCTCCATAACTTTTTTCCCTCTGTGTTTCTGCATACATCGGTATGTCCTTTACAGTGGGAGTTGGGCAAGATCCCGACAAGAATTACAGACCTACCTCCAAATATGACATTCTCATGTGAAGGGAATGCTTCTCATGCAAGTGAATATCAATTTTTTTCAACAATTTTGGACCCACGAAACTCATCTCATCAATAAGAATGTATCTATAATGTCTCATCTGCTCTTGAAATACAGCCAGTGTCTGTCTAGCCAAACATCTCATGTCACGTAATGGAATTTTCAGTGACGAATGCACCGTTGTAGCACGAATGTTGAAAGTAGAAACTCCTGTCGGTGCCAAAAGAAGAAGAGGATTCTTACCTGTCACGACACTATTTGCCAAGACATTCTTAATGCAATTAATCAAAAAGATTTCCCATCCCAGTAGTACCTTGTATTATCATTCTAAGTGGAGCTTCCTCGGGGCCCTTTCTAGAATGTTTGACTATAGTTTCTAGAGCAATACGTTGTTTTCTTGACAACATGTCCACACCCGATACCGAATTGTCTGAAGAATCCACCACATTTTGCATGGATTTGTTCGTTTCTATAAAACATGCTTGATGCGTCCTGTACGTCCTCGTCCTCCTCTGTATCCCAAACATGGTTCAAATCAAAATCCCGTCTTCCAAGCATATGAAGATCACTCAAATGCACCTGATTGGGAGGAACAATGCCAGAAAACAACTCCCACTCATCCATTCCATCCATGCCCACAAAACTTTGCATCTCATCATCGTCAGTTTCATCTATGTCTTCTTCCTCCATTGCATCCTTCCGGTCAACATGCCATGCACGATACGTATTCTTTAATTCTCTCCCAATTTTCTAAAATTTCCTCTCTAGTACAACCTATGTCCCTGTGTATATCACGAAATGGCTTATACAACAACAATTCACTCCAACAAAAGTTCTCGCGATCCTCTGATCCACTTTCAGGAACAGAGAAATACCATGGCCACACGCGTATGATAGCAGGTGTATCCCTCGACTTCCATTTGTCTTTCTTTCTCTTCGCATTAAACGACCACGATCTCGCAGCATCAATCAACGAGATGGATTCCAATTGTACTGGTCGATCTTTATATGCATCAATGAAACATGATCCACTTTCATTCTCATCAGATGTCGCAATCACCTTGCGGAAAACCTTCCTACCAACATTCGAGTCATAAAGGCACGATTGCACCAACCAATGACAACTTCAATAGCATGTGACATGTCTCTTGCGCCCAATATCACGTTCCACAATTGTTTCACAAAATCCTCCGATATATACATAGTGCGAGACTCTTCCCCCTCCACATCATCTCGATATCCTCGTCAACATATCATGAAATCTCTCGACCTCTTCTCTCTGCCTTTGAAGCATATTTTGCTATATACTTTAACACCGCGTGTCTAGAAACAACAGGCTGACAATCTATATTACCTCGCCATATGGCCAACATGTCTGAGTTGTGAAGGTTCAATCTCGCATCATTACGAGAAGGTTCAAATCTCTTTCGACCATCTGCATCAACAAACAAATCTGAATCATCCCGAGGTCCCACGGAACATTATAACGACAAACCATGGACGATCCCTTCTTTCTCAAACAAGACATCTCGCTACATTTAGTGTGCCTTTGCACATGGTTGACAAGTTCTTCATAGTCATAAAGTGGGTCACGCTCTAATATCTGCGAAGGCTTCATCGAGCAAGGATCTTCGTCTCTAGACCGACCGAGCATGACATTTATTTGATGGTGTCACGGGGATTCCACGAAGTGACGTATCTATCAAAAAATGATCTTGCAGCCATTACCTGATTCTCATCTTCCCAATCCAATGTTTCCATGCATGGGCTACCAGGAACCCACATGAATCCATGGACATGTGCAGATCCTCGATGTTGCCACTCAAACCTACAAATACCATGCCAAAAAAATGCGGCTTACAAAACCATTCGTTCACAATATTGAAAATGGATCAGATCACTGCACAAATTTAAATAAATTTCAATCAAACAGACAACTACAAACCTGTACCAATAATCCTTTGCACCAATTAGTTTTTGTATCACCTCTTCACGAAATATCTCAAATCTTTTGTGCATGTATGTCGCGACGATATGAGGATAATCTATCACATTCTCAATCCGCCACCTATACGCCCTCGAAGAATTTGAAGGAGGTTCCCCCGGCATCAACCGGTGTAAATCAAACCACTTTGTGTCTGCTGCGGTAAGCGTAAAAAAGAGTCGGGCTACCCAACTGAACAATCATATCCATCACTCACTACGACATGAGTACCAGTAAGACCTAGTCCCACGAAGTTTTGTTCCAAAACGCATCACCTGTTCTGCCAACTTATCATCAGTCACATTATTAATGTGACGACGCAAGTCTTCAATAGTCATGGGAACATTGTCCTCCAAATTTCTCTTGACAAAAATAGAAGTTGTGGCTTGACTATGGTGCCGCATTTGTCTATTATATGCACAATATCTAAATCTCGGGTGCCTTCCAAACCTATTGTCATGATACCTTATCAAATGCTTCACATAATCATGAAATTATATCTTGTTCTAATCCTCGGCTGCAACCATTCAGCATCTCCCATAGGAAAGAGGGTCGGAAATGCCATGGACAACATGCCCTCTGTGTTGTATTCATTTATTGGCGAAGACCCAATCGGTGGCCAATCAACAACATCGACCGACCTCAAATCCATATTTTCAACAAACAATCTGACTTCCTCCATCTCCCTTCATGGATTAGGAAGCCTTAAAGCAAATGATGATGGATGATTATGTACATGTTCTTCTTTGACACTCACTATATCCATTGTTCCTTCTCTCCTTACGTGCTCATCTTGTATCTCAGATTCCACCCGACGAATTCTTTCTGATACATCTCCCTCTACTTCCGGGAGATCTTCTAATGCTGCGTAGTCTATCTCCACGTCTTTGTAATACCTATCGTTACGAATTTTGTAACGCAAAGCATTCAATACACGCGAGCGACTAACAATACATTCATACTCCCTCTATCCAACATTATGTCTTTTCACAATAAGAATATCCACATCCTCTATTCGACGAGGAAGCAGTCTAGCAATAGAAGTTACGTCTTGGGGAAAGCAAATAGTGTGTCCACTATATTTGTACTGGCCACCACGTGCATGAGTTACATGCAATATGGGATTCACCCGCGCTATCAACATTTCTTCCACCTGCGTCAGTACACGCAACACTTCTGGTTGATCCCCGGGATCCATATTGTTCCACTTTGAATATCGATGACCACCTCGTTCACACTTGCATCTCTTGCAAATAGGTCCTTCCACTGAAAGTGTCACAACTATACCAGGATATGACTCTTTGCATATACCACACATCTGAATAACTTCCAGCGCATCAATCCTTTTCAAAAATTCACGACGAGACTCGAGCATCCTATTCAATTGTACACCATAACGTGATGAGTAAAATTGTGTGTAACTTTGATTCGGGCAATTATTCACACCACTTATCGTAGGTATGTTTTGATGTCGAATGTCCTGTTCTGACTCAATATCACGCTCACCATCCCTGGGATAGTGGATGTTGTTGTTCCCCTCCGAATCTGTGCATGAAACTCCATATTCTCCCCTGTTCACGCACCTCCCCGCCTCACCGTCTACATTTGCAAAAGAATCCATATAATTCATTTTCTCGGGTAAATTCTGATCGCAAGCATTCATGTTATTCTCCAAATGCTCACGTACATCACTTTGGATCCCAACACGTAATTCACATGAACCTGATGCTCTTGGACATGTTCTATGCATTCCATTTCGCATAAGACTTCTGGATAAGACATCTCCTTGACAACCTACACGCAAATATACCGAGTCATAAAGACCTAACAAACAAAAAATGCACCATCTCTGACGTCGCATCTTATTTTAATGCATAAATTTTAAAAATATATCACAAAGAAAATTTCACCTGCACTTCGATTCACGACTGAGTTGTTTTTTTGCAGCTACAACATTTCATCCAACATCGGATGAGGAATATCAGATATTCCAATAGAAATATCCTACAATGAACCTCTCCCATAGCTACTTCCACTCGTTGCTACGTTTATGTATAAGAATAGCAATTCGTGAGACATTTTTAGAAAATTTATAAAATTCACATATACATAAAATTCAAAGACATTTTGGTTAACAAAAATATGACCAACTCCAATAGATCATAAATTCAAAACTATTGCAGGGAATCTATAAATTGGAGAATAAAAATGCACCATCCCTGAAATCACAACTTATTTTGATGTATACATTTAAAAAGTATCTCACAAAGAAAATTTCACATGCAGTTCGGTTCACGATCAAATTTTTGTGTTGCTGCCATGAGATTTCATTCAACATCGGATCAGGAATATCAGATATTCCAACAAAAATATCTTGCAACGACCCTCTACCATATCTACTCCCGCTCATTCCTATATCTATGTATAGCAATTTCACCTTGTGATATATTTTATAAAATTTCAAAAAAATAGATATACATAACATGTAAAGAGATATTGGTTAATAAGAATCCAACCAACTGCAAAAATCATATTTTTAAAAACTTTGACAAGGAATCTATCAACTGGAGAATAGAAACACACCATCTTTGACTTCTCATATTATTTTAATGCATAATTTTTTAAAAATATATCACAAATAAAATTTCACCTGCACATCTATTCACGACTAAGTTGTTGCGTTGCTGATGTGACATTTCATTTAACATCGGATGAGGAATATCAGATATTCCAATAGAAATATCCTGTAATGACCCTCTCCCATAGCTGCAACTTCCACTATGTCCCACATTTATGGGGTTCACATTTGTCTCAACTATAGTAGGCACAATTCTCGCATTCAAAGAGTAATCTCTATCTTTGTCTTTGACACTTCCTATCTGACCATCTCGATCTTCAAGTTGTACATTGACAGTTGGTATGACTCTTAATCTATCGTACGGCGGGGAATTTTTTTCACAAGATTGTACACCTAACCTCGGTATGATGTGTAACTCTGTTCCAACATCTGAAGAGTGTAGAAGGTCTGTACCGACACCTTCAATCGAAAAATGTGTACAAAGCCGACCATGTATCTCCTTCATTTTATCTTGCTCTCGAACCTGTGACTTAAGGAAACGACGACGATCGTTGTCCCTCTGACATTTTCCAGGAGACTTTCGTTTCTTACCGCTACAAACAGTGGAATGTTCCTTCATTACCTACAACAAAAGGACGCATTAAACAACATTCTTTACACATATATGAAATATTTAGTTCTTAAAAATACAGGAACAAAGACATCAAATAATACATTACACTTAACATTACACCATGAACACCAACCATGTCATCACGTGATAACAATACATGCATCTCTTCTCCAACATAATCATTTCGAGATATTCATTCGATGTTTCTATCCTCTCTAAAGAGGAGTTAACATTCACATTATCTAAACACACCTCCTCTGTCGCATCTATTTCTCTCCTGATCCTTGAAGATGGAAAAACATCTACATTAACTTGTTGGCCTGATAAATACATATAACCCTGACCTCCCATCCCTTTCATTCTCTTGTTGTTGTCTAATTTGTGACCTTCGAAAATGACGATGCTTAGCGTCCCATCGAGAATTTCCAGGTGAATCTATTTCCTCGCGTGTGTGCATGGTGGCATTCTCACTCAATGACTGCAAAACAAAAAAATTGCAACAAACAATCATCATGACACATGCAAGACATATTTTTTTCATTAAACGAGTAACAAAGACATTAAATAATAAAAAATGCAACATTACAAGATCAGTAATGGTTTCTACGTTTCGCAACAATGAATTCCTTTCCGAGCGCGAATCCCCTACAGGATTAATCACAACATTCGATCTTCTCATTATGTCGTCGACATCGGAGAGTCTTTCGCGCAACGTTACTCTCACGCGACCATTCATAACCCGTAGGAAGTATCGCATCCATAAGTCTTTCATTGTAGAATTGTGGCCCACGAAATTGGCATCGATTAACATCACTCGATGATTCTATCATCATATTATTTTTCTTTCTCGTATGAGCATGTTTTCGTTCCTCCATCATCTACAATAAAATTAAAAATTTAACATACAAAATTTTGAAAACATAATTATTATTAATTGAATAATGCACTATGCAAAACATGGATGGTAAAATCTTCAACAATTAAACCAGTAATACACGTACATCAAAACACAAAAATTACAAGACAACACATTTAAGTATGTAAAATCTTCCACACGAACACGAGATACATGTAAATTTTTTCAACCAAGGAAGAAAAAACATCAGTCAATACACAAATTACGTAGGCGAGAAATATTTTCACAACCAGGAATCAATGGCATGAAACCCACACCAAGAACTACATCTCTACAATCCTCTCTTGTCGGGAAATAACATCCATAACGCTCGATGTGCACAATTTCCTAAAACCCAGAATGCAAGTTTTTCTATCCAAATCATAAAACATGTATGGGATTTGTGCATATTTACACATAAGGATGATGGATCCAACCGAATGAACAGCCACGTACCCTGGACATTTTTCATTTATATCTCGAGAAAACTCCATCAAATACTTCCACACAAATCTAAATCCATCTTCAAACACATTCTCATCGTCACGTTCGAAACCCATCTCTTGTTCTTCACCTGAAATTGCTTCTGCATCTCAAGCAACCACACACAAACTTCACCCATACTCACGATGCAAAACAAATTATTCTCATGCACAGCCAGACACAATGACACAACGTCACTAAAAGGAATACAACAAAAGTTTAACTTCCGATGTACAACATCCAATGAGAAAATGGTGTACTCAATTTTAGAGAAACAATTCAGCTTTTCCTTCACCCAATACATCCTCCCACCACAACATGATGCACCAATAGGAGGAGTCACTTTAGGAACGATGGTATGTGTCAGCACTTTCAACAGACTCCAACAACGAGACCTACTACAATAGATCTCGTACATGAAATCTAAAGATGGAAAACATCGTAATGCAACAAATATGTACTCATCATCATCAATATCTTCAAACAAAGAAACACATCCATCAATTCCTACGTCAATACTCCCGATTTGCATAACTCCACCCGTGAATGGATTTGCAAGAATATACTGTCGAGCTCCAAACTCATAAATGGGAAAGGATAACAAAACAAGAGATCCAATTGTCATATGTATCCTTGATCTCTTTTCAAAAGGGGCCCCACTTATGTACAAGCGTGAAAATCTTCCATCGTCGTCCAAGTACAAAGGGCCATAGAACCCCGTAACATCCCTCCATTCGCGCACCAAAAATCCAAAGCACCAAATAGTCGGATCTTCCACAATATAATACAGGTTCGATGAATCTAATATAAAGTTCCACAACTTACAAACAATCCTCATACGCATCAATTCTCTGAAAGATAAATTGGAAAATATTGTCTTCATGACATCGATTGGCAATGTGGCACGAGTTCCTGATTCCATTTCAAATAGTGCTCCTGTTATCAAATAAGAAAGTTCAGAACATCTCGTACAAAAGTGATACACAACACCACTCAAATTCATTAAAATCAAAACTGTAACATCTCAAAAAAGAATATACGTTTCTTCATATAGCAATATGAATCACGTTCGAAGTCAAAACAACAAAAAAAATCACTATTACAAAATTACGTAGATAAGTGTTTAAATTCCATGCATACAGTTAAAGAAAAATAAAACATCGGAATTGGAATCCAATATTTTATCATGTGCGTAATTTAATACCAACATAAGGATAACAAAATACGATAAAATTAATAACTCATAAACATTAATAAACAAACACGCCTTACAAAAGTCTCCATAAACACCAACGTTTAGGGAACACCAATGTCTGAAATCAGTCAACACCGCCAGACCAGCATCACCCCATGAAATTTCCACCAATAATTTCTTCAGAGATATCATCAAACGTAGGAAAATATACTGCACACGAATCAAAACCTGATGAAGTGCATTGTACACACTCTCCCTTGTTCATATCATAATATAAAATAGAAGGCCCATGCTTTTTATACAACATAACAATATGTCCCATGCTCACTTCCGGCGTGTACCCATTGCAAACTTTGTTGATGTCAACTGTTGCATCTAATATATGCTCCCACAATATCTCCCACTGACACACAACAGAATCATATGTTTCTTTCAACAACCAGACACTCAATGATGAGTCATCAAGAATACATTTTACATGATTCTCGTGTAACACCAAACACATACCATGTACACCAGCAAATGGAGGCACAGACACACACCATTTATTACAAAACACATCAAACACAAACAAATTATAAACGAAGGTATCGTGATCATCAAATTCTCGCATGCAACCAATATATTTTCCATCCGTTACAAACTGCATTCCGAGGCACAGGAACATCTACAGGGGCTTTTGTTACACACCAACTGTTATTGAAACTACTTTTCATATAACACGCACCACCAGACACCTCGTCACAATTTTTAAGTGCAACCCATCCGTAGTTTCGAGCCAAAGCATCTCCACACAACACAAACCAACCACGTATCCCAAGTTCTATCGTTCCCAGCTTTTTTCCCTCGGATGTAAAAGGATTAAGGATGAATTCATCCAATAAATTCGTACCAAATTTCTCAGATTCCAAAATCAAGAATGGGCCCATCAATAGATTATTTCCTTTCTCAGTATGGGCTTTCATGATCCGGGAACACAAGTGAGTTACTCTACCTCGATCATTCAAAAATAAAACGTTTATACGGTCCAAGAAGGAGTGCCACTTTTCAACTAAGAAGAAACCAAATGTTCCATGAATAAGACAACATTTTTTAAATAATGCACTTGACGGAGAAAGCATCTCATTCCATTCTTTGCAGACAAGGCGAAGACGAACCAACACAACAAAAGGAAGTCGTGGAAAAATGTGCTTAAAAGCTATTTTTGAAGGGAATCGCGGTGACATTGAACAATCCATAAACACGAATAAAAAAAAACCTACAAAATCAAACACACCCACATCAATATTCACATCAAACATACACTAAAATTCCATAACTACATAAAATCCATCATGTAGAACATTAATAGCTATAGAGCAGTGCAAAATTTAAACACATTTACAAACCAACTTCAAAAAATCTCCAAGAAGATTCATCATGCAAATGCACAAACAAGACTCAAAAAAGTTATATATAAACATATATCAATAAACGACAACATGCACCATAACATAAAACACAAACTACTTCAAATTAACCAAAATGTCACCGCCTCAAAAACAACTATTTACATCTCGTAAAAAAGACTCATTCTATCATGTTTCCCAAAATCTCGGTATCTCCTCAGGATTATCACCACTTTCAAGCAACCCTGAAACGGCCAAACCATTAAAGTCTTCATTCGAACGACTAAAAAAAGCATCATAAAATCTGCATCCAGAAAGTATATCCATGTATAAACCTGCAGGGCCATAATAGCAGACTAAGGTGCTCAGCTCACAATAAAGTATGGGCACAGGTGCATATTTACATATCAACATGAACCCATCACACCAGAAACACACTTATACCCAGGAAATCGATGCCACAACATGCCACTTTCGATCTCCATGTACTCCCAATCCGTATCAGACCAAAAAACACTGGCCTCTCCAATATCTGGATCATAACGACTCATATCGTTATTCAATTTCCACAACTGCATGCGGCTCGCATAATTGACAACACACGAAACTTGATCCTCATAAACAACAAGGCACATGGAATCAGCAGAATTTGGAGCTGGAGAATGGCCAATCTTCCATGTCTCATGAACAACATCGAGACATACAATGAAATAAGTCAAAACCTCACCGCCATATAAAACATCACCACTTTGTTCAAGATCCAAACTCAGCCAATACATTTTTCCATCGACAACAACAACATGTTTTGTAGCTTAAAAACTTGCGTGAAATACCCACACTATGATCAATACCAGCAACAACAACAAAAACAACAAATTTCGTTTCCTCCTCTCCTACAAACCACCATGGTCTGCAAATCATTTATTTTTGGGAAAAAGAATTCGCACTTCTGAAAAGAGAAGCTGGCATGCGCCGGTGTAACACCTTTTAAGTTTTGGCCGCCTATTTATGGCGATTGAGAATGAGGGCCCTCCGCATTCCTAATGAACAACAGGTGTGCCTCATCTTTACTGTGAACATCCGTAGCCATCTGAATCCCCTGCTTCCGCTTGGTTACTATGGAAATGTAATCAGCCTTACCTGTAAAATGAAAGTGGCACGAGATCTTCTCAACCCGGAGCTCTCTTTTACTATAAAACTAATTGAGTATATTAGATTTTGTGGGATTTGTTCTTCTTACTGTAACTGTCTGTTGATAAGCCAATATATTTCATGCCTTCGCAAGTTATTTTATGTGATTGGAAAACAAGCTTCAAAAGATGGGAGATGGTGAGCGAAGATTAAACTTGTGATAAATAGAATAAAGGAAAAGTGCGAAGAATTTGCAATATTGAAATGAGCTAGTCAATGAAAACCACAAATCTGTGAATATAAAGATATTGTGAGGTGGTGGTGTCTATCCATCTGTTTACTTTCTATAATAAATAGAACATATTTCTCTTCACATATGATCTTTTTCAAGTTGTTATTTTATTATTTTTTGATATTTTATATTATTATTTTATTTTGTAGTTAAATATTTCTTTGAAATTAAAAATGAGTGCATAGATAGAGGAAAATATATATTTAGATT